>CM077636.1:18755000-20005000 GCA_039660915.1 Euphorbia tirucalli | reverse complement strand
TACATAAATATTAGTAAAACTAATTACATAATTTAAAATTTTAAAAATAATTTTAATTACATTTCGAAATTATTATTTTCATTAAATAGTAAATTCATAAGCATATAAAAATAATTTAAATTATAGTTTCATCTATGTAAAATGCATCAAAATAATATATTTTTAATTTTTGACTAAATTAATATAAATAAATTTAAAAAAAAAAGTGAAACTAATCTAAATAAATTAATTTGAAGAATTAATCTTATTTAATTTTTCAATATTTATAGACATAAAAAAATTCCATAAAAAAATCTACATATTTATATAAAAGTATAATTTATTATTTTGGAAAAGTTAAAGTAGTAAAAGCTAAATAATTATAAAAAACTTTTTGTGAAAAGCTTTAAAAATGAGCTTTTTGTGAAAAGCTACTTTTTCCTACAGAACAGCTAAAAGGTACTGTTTAAAAAATCTAATCAAACACTATGTATGCTGTTTTTTGAAGCGAAAAGCTAAAAGCTGCTCTGAAAAGCAGAAACAAACGCACTATATGTATTATTGGGTCCTTAGGTATTATTTTTATCAATTGTTAAGCCTTCTCGTCTACTTTTTCATCTATTTTTCTGTTGGACAAAATTTTTATTGTTAAAAACCTTGTATATAACATATTTTTTATTATATCGTAACCATTCAAAAAAAATTTTTTTTGAAAAAAATACTAGTGTAAGACAAAACGCTTTTCAACTTTTTCAAATTTATGACTTTTGTAATTGGTTTTGATTAATTTTTTCAACATGTTAGTTACATAAATTTTTTTATATTGATAATATTTATCCCGAAATTAATATTTCTGTCTCAAATGAATTACAGTATCTATTAACTGACATATGACAAAATTTTTAAAAAACATATAAGGTTCTAGAATTCATTAGAAGGTTCTAAATGCAGTTGTGCGATAACTATGTACACAAAAATTATATCACGTGCCAGTTAACATATACTATAGTCCAAAATGAGAAAAAAAATATCAAATTTGGATCTATTATCAAAACAAAAAGATCATATTCTTAATGTGTTGAAAAAGTTAATTATGGAGTTCATTGTGAAATCCATAAAAATTTAGCAGGCTAAAAATGTTTTTTGCCTTAGTTTAATTATGAAAAAATTTAAATTATTTAGTATTTTTAAATAAATATTATTTACTAAACATTAAAAAAGGACATTTTAGGTTTTTTTATGAAAAAAGAAAAAAAGGTGAATCTCATATTTAATTTGTCCAAAATGCACCTGAGATCTGATCTTTTATTAAAATCACAACTAGCTTCTTACTCAATTTTTTAAATACATTGAGTACTTGATATTTTTATTTTATATATATATTACCTCCAAACTTGATATTATTTTATGTGTATGATTTTTTTTTTTTTACAACAAAAGAGATTGTTTTATTGACTAAGGTCATCTGCCAAAGCAGCAGTGATACAGCTTGGAGGGACAGAGTCCCAAACATGGTAATCCGAATATGAATCAGCTGCTCTAGCTAAGCGATGAGCTACATGATTCACAAATCACCGAATAAAATCAACTTGAACATTAATCAGAGAAGATAAAATAAACATACAATCTGAGATCACTAAGCCACTAGAAGAGTTACTTTCCTGGCATTTCACAACAGCTTGCACTGCTTCTTAACAGTCTGATTCGATAAGTACGCAAGCAGTATTGTTGGCCTTCACCCCTAATAAGGCCTCTCGTATAGCCATCAACTCCAGTGTGAGAGGATCTGTAATGTGGCGATTATGTTTAATCCAAGCTCTTTTAAAACTTCCATTGGACTCCCTTTGTACTGCACTAAACGGTCCCCTAGAATTCATAACTGCATCATCGACATGTATTTTTGTCCATCTAATGGGATGTTTCCTCCATTGCAGTGTCTCTGCGCCTTCCTCAGGTGCTTTATAGTCACTTTGAGCCACTCTCCATCTATTAAGGGTATGTATTCCTTCATATAGGGATTACCGTGGAGTATATTTGTTATTGGACCAAACCACTGCATTACGATGCTTCCATAGAGACCAGCAAATTGCAGCAATCTCACCATATCGATCTGGATCAATCCGTGACATTATTAAGACCAGCCATTCCTTGAAAATTGAAGAATTTCCGGAGAACCACCCAACCCCGACGCCATCCAGACTTCCTTTGCAAAATCACAAGAGACTAACGCATGAAGAACATATTCATTCTCTTTGCCGCAAATATGACATAAGGAGTCTGTTAAGACTTTCTTTTGAAACAACTTCTCTCATGTTGGTAAACAATCAGCTGCGCTTCGCCAAAGGAGGTTGATCATTTTTGGAGGTGCTTTTATGTTAAGTAACATAACTAATAGTATTTCAACACATAACACAATTTTATAAAAATGTTTGGATAATAAAACATATTAGATGGAAGTATCCGTCTTACAGTTTCAAGCGATAAAATCATGTAACTTGTGAATTGTTTTGAAGTGTTTGTCTCACAATTAAGGTTGTGCATTATGTAGTTTAAACTGCAAAACTGAAGCACACAGTCCCTATTTTTCAGTTAGATACCAAATCTAAATAAATTCAGTTCAGTATTGATTTGAATTTTCTAAATATATCAGTTTTTAGTTCAGTTAGTCAAAAAATACTAAAAACCGACCCGAGTTATCTACACTACGCCGTTTTATATATGTCAAATATGGCTAGGGCTGTATGTATATATATTCTCTTATGAAAACCTAAGTCAAAAATTTACATTTCACCCACTCTTAAAAAAAAAAATAAAAAAATCAATGTTATGTGTTTACAGGTTACTTTTCCTTTATTTGGTGATTTTTTTTCCCATCCTTTAGTTGCATTTGTAGTTTTAATAACTAATTCGGTTAAATACCGAACCATACCGAACTAAGAAATTCAATTCAATGTTGTTTCGGTTTTTAATATTATTCAGTTTAATTTACTGTATTATGTTACCTATATTTCGGTATTCGGTTCAGTGTGGTTCGGTTCGATTAAATACAAATGCATAGTTAGTTCTACTTACAGTTCTATCATTGAATGAAGTGTCTCACATACCGGTAAAAGATAGGTTGAGTTGGGACAGGTAACGGGAATGAAAAGATCAAGCAATTAAAGTGTTAAAAAAATTGACTGAGAATACTAGTTATGATTTTGTAAAAGAAGAGTTGATGATTAGTTTTGCCGTTTAATTTCAAGCTTGAAGTTGCTCACGCTCACGTGCTGTTGGGTCCACTCGATCTCTACGACTCTACAAGATACCTATACATGACACCTCATCCTAGCTTCCCTCCATAATCTGCAAAACGCAAATGGCATCAAACCCTTCTTTAGCCTTTTTCACTTCGTATGAATCAACACACCATCTTCATCCTCTTTCTCTTCTCCCCAAATGCACTTCTCTCAAGCAACTCAAGCAAATTCAGGCCTTTGCCATCAAATACCACTTTCAAGATGACCCCCACATTCTCGCCAAGCTCATCGAATCCTGTTCTGAAAAGCCTACTTTCTCTTCAATGGATTACGCACAGCAGCTGTTCGACAAAATTCCCGAACCAGACATCGTCCGTTTTAACACCATGGCTCGTGGCTATTCCCGATCCAACACTCCTCTCAAAGCAATTCCCCTCTTCATTAAAGCTATGTCCGACGGTCTTTTACCTGATGACTACACTTTCCCTTCTTTACTTAAAGCTTGTGCTTGTGCTAAAGCCTTACAGGAAGGTAATCAGTTACATGGCGTTGCCATCAAACTTGGGCTGAATTTGAATGTGTATGTATCTCCTACACTTATAAATATGTATACCGAATGTCATGATGTGGATTCAGCTCAAAGAGTGTTTGATAAGATATTGGATCCTTGTGTTGTTTCCTATAATGCTATCATAACAGGTTATTCTCGAAGTAGCAGGCCCAACGAGGCATTATCATTGTTTCGTGAACTGCAAAGAAAGAAACTTGAGCCTACTGATGTTACCATGCTTTCTGTTTTATCATCTTGTGCTCTGCTTGGAGCATTAGACTTAGGGAAGTGGATACATGAATATGTTAAGAAGAATGGTTTGGATAAATTTGTCAAGGTGAATACCACGCTTATAGATATGTATGCAAAGTGTGGGAGCTTGGATGATGCCATTTCTGTCTTTGAGAGAATGCCTGTGAGAGATACACAGGCTTGGTCAGCTATGATTATGGCTTACGCAATTCATGGGCAAGGTCAAAAAGCTATATCTATGTTTCAAGAAATGGGAAAGGCAAGAATAAAACCAGATGAAATCACATTTTTGGGACTATTATATGCATGTAGTCACAATGGGTTACTAGAGGAAGGTTGTGGTTATTTCTATAGTATGAATGCTGAATATGGAATTATTCCTAGGATCAAGCATTATGGGTGTATGGTGGATTTGCTAGGCCGAGCTGGTCGCTTGGATGAAGCTTATAAATTGATAGATGAATTACCGATCAAGCCAACGCCCATACTTTGGCGAACGTTGTTATCCGCTTGTAGTAGTCATGGAAACTTAGAACTAGGAAAGCAGGTGATGGGGCGAATTCTTGAACTAGATGATTCTCATGGCGGAGATTATGTAATATTATCAAACTTGTGTGCAAGAGCTGGAAGATGGGAAGATGTGGATTCTTTAAGGAAGTTGATGATTAATAGAGGAGCAGTGAAGATCCCTGGATGTAGCTCCATAGAGTTAAATAATAAAGTACATGAATTCTTCTCTGGGGAGGGAGTGCATTATACTTCTACAGCTTTGCATCAGGCACTTGATGAGTTGATGAATGAATTAAAAATGGTTGGTTATGTGCCTGATCTGTCTCTAGTCTTTCATTCTGACATGAATGATGAAGAGAAAGAAATAACTCTCAGATATCACAGTGAGAAATTAGCCATTGCTTATGGCCTCCTGAATACTACTCCTGGGACAACAATTCGTGTGGTGAAGAATCTCCGTGTTTGTGGGGATTGCCATTCTGCGGCAAAACTTATATCATTATTATTTGATAGGCAAATAATACTTAGAGATGTCCAAAGGTTTCATCATTTCAAAGATGGGAGATGTTCTTGTGGGGATTACTGGTAGTAAAATTTGTGAACCAGAATTCCCCATTGCAAACTACAATATTTGCATTTGCTTCAGTCTTTTGACAAAATTTCTCCTATACAACCTGTTGAAGGATGAGGAAGGTGCTATACATTCATCTAATGAGAATCCTATAATCATTCAAAGCCAGGAAGAGAAAGTGAGACTGGTTCTGATGGGTGGTTATGCAATTTTTTAGCTGGTACTATTTTTATCTCAACCATTGATGCAAAGCATCAGGTATGAATAATTTTTTTTTTCAAGTTGTAGATTCATTGCTCATCATGGTATGAAACACATGCGTTGATAAAGAATGCGTAACATACTCAAACAGGATTTCAAGAAATGTGAATGGACTAATGTCATTTCGTTATTAATTTGCATAGATAATTTCCCCCAAATTCCATGACATTTTTTAATTTTATCTTCACTAAGGATTTTATTCTGCAGAATGAACGTACCAAAATCAGCCTCCCTTCTCCCCTCACACACTCTCCAGCTTAAACCAAAAAATCACCTTTACAACAGTGCCAGCTCACTACTTAGATAATAACTACTTTTCCCCTACTGATATCCAACTATCTTATTCCCCAATGTGCCCTTTCGTTTTCCTGCGTGTATAGACCATCAACTTCCTTTCTTTCTCAGCCCTTGGATCCAGCAATCCTCCCTTAGGAGATGATTCTCTATCAGTGCCACCGTCCTCAAGGCTGAAGTCTAGATATTGACTCATAATGAGAAATTCTTCTTCCCAAGTGGCTTCCTCAATGCCACGGTTTTGCCACTGGATTAGCCATTTGAGAAACCAAGTCACCATGCTTAGTAATGACCCTAGCACCCAAAATTTTCTGGGGAAGGATGGAATCGACAACATCAAACTCTAACTCTGGTGGTAACTCAGCAGTAGCAATGTGAGTACCAATAGGACGCTTGAGCAACGAAACATGGAACATTGGATGCACACGAGAAGCGGCTGGAAGTTGTAACTTGTATGCCACTGGACCCAATTTTGCAACAATCTAATAAGGGCCATAGAAGCGCCCCGACAACATAGGATAAATCCGGCGAGCGACTGTTTCAACTTGAGATACACCCAATCACCAATCTCATAAGTTACTTCCCGGCGATGTTTGTCTGCTTGGAATTTCATCAGCTGTTGAGAACTGAGTAAATGTTGCTTAAGCTGACCCAATGCATCATCCCTGTCTCGGAGCTTACGACCAATTGCTTCCACTTGAACTTCGTGAGGAATGTAATGAAGAACTGTGGGAGGACGCTTGCCATAAACAACCTCAAATGGCGTAGTATCCATAGAGACATGGCAGATGGTATCAAACCAGAATTCAGCCCAAGTCGCTAGTGTACCCAAAATTTAGGCTGATCCGCAGCGAAACAATGCAAATAAGATTCACGGCATCGGTTCACAACCTTAGTCTGTCCATCCGTCTCCAGATGATAGGGAGAGCTGAACTTCAACATTTGAAGAGTTCTTGCCGAAAACGACTCATGAACACTGGGTCACAGTCACTAATTATGGTAATCGGAAAGCCATGCAAACGAACCACCTCCCGAACAAAAACTTCAGCAATAGAGCTGGCTGCATAGGGGTGTTTGAGGGCAATAAAATGGCTGTATTTGGACAAACGATCCACTATCACCATAATAGCATCATACCCTTTAGATTTGGATAGACCAACTATGAAATCCATTGAAATGTCTGTGCAAATTGCTTGAGTGATTGGAAGTGGCTGATGTAACCCTTCAAGAGATAAGGTGGATGCTTTGCATTATTGGGAAACGGAGCTCTGTTTTACATAATCTTTGATGCTACAAACCATTCCTTTCCAATAAAAATTGGTAGCTATGCAGCGGTAAGTTCTGTAATAGCTAGAATGCCCACCAATTTTAGTATCGTGAAACTCAGCCATAATTTCATTCAGCCACTTAGAATGAGGGGAAAACACTAAACTCCCCCTCTGATAGAGAATACCGTTCTTCAAGATGTAGTGAGAAAGAGCCAAGGGATCCCATTGTGACTTCTGAATAAGGGTAGCAATCTGGGGGTCCTACTAAGCTTCGGAAACCAACTACTGGCTATCAACCCAAGCGGGCGAAGACAAGAAAGTAGATAACTCGCCTGTGTCAAACTGGCGAGAAAGAGCATCAGCTGCGCATTTTGTTTTTGCGGCTAGCACTTCACTTCAAACGCATATTCCATCAGCTTTGCCAAACAAATTCTGTTGGTCCATAGTAGTTACTTGTTACTGGAGTAAATTCCTTGAGCTTTTCTGATCTGAATAAATAATGAATTTCTGCCCTAACAGATAGGTTCTCCAGTGTTGAATAGCCAAAGCTAATCCATCAATTCCCTTTCATAGGCAGATTTCATCCAGTTCCGAGGAGAGAGTGCCTTGCTAAAATCAGCGATAGGATGCCCCTCTTGCATTAGGACAGTCCCTAAACCTCCACCTGAAGCAGCACATTTAATGCAGAAATCCTTAGTAAAATCAGGGAGAGCTAGTAAGGGAGTGGAACTTAACTTGGCGTTGAGCGTAGCAAAGGCTGATTGCGCATCCTCAGGCCAAGAGAAGTTGTTTTTCTTTGTCGGTTCACTGAGCGGCCGATCTATCTTCCCACAATCTTTCGCTAATTTCGTGGAGTAGCCTATTAACCCAAGAATTCTCGAGCACCTTTCACATTTTTAGGAATAGACCAAGCTTCTACTGCTGTTATCTTGCTCTTATCCACCGACACGCCTTCTCCAGAAGTATGGTGTCCCAAATACTCAATTGTTGTTTGACCAAATGAACACTTCTCTTGATTAACACAAAATTCGTTTTCAACTAGAATTTGCAAAACCAAAGCTAAGTGATGGAGTTGCTCTTCCCAACTCCTGCTATAAATCAAGATATCATCAAAAAACACGGGTACCAGTGTACGCAACCATGGACGGAAGACATCACTCATCATACTTTGGAAAGTTGAAGGGGCATTTGTGAGCCCAAAGGGCATAACTAGCAACTCATATTGCCCGTTATGAGTTCTGAATGCTGTCTTGTGCTCATGCCCTTCCTTCATTCGAGTCTGGTAGTATCCCGACTTCAAATCAAGCTTTGAAAAATATTGAGCTCCATTAAGTTCATCCAACAGCTCATCCACCACCAGAATGGGGTATATATCGGCAATTGTCACCTTATTCAATGCCCTGTAGTCAATGCATAATCGCTACATATCATCTTTCTTCCTAACAAAACAGGACTAGAGAAAGAACTCTGGCTGGGTCGAATTATCCCCATCTGTAGCATCTCTGTAACTTGTCTCTCAATTTCCTCTTTCTGAATATGAGAATATTGATAAGGCCACACACCCACTGCTTCAGTCCTCGGAAGTAAGTTAATGGCGTGTTCATGTGTACGCCTAGGAGGAAGACCAGTAAAAGGTGCAAAAACCATCTAAAATTGCTGAAGAACAGCTTGGGGTGCCAGATGCTGGTTCGCAGACAAGGTTGCTTCTACTGGTTTTATATCGTGTAAAACTTAGTGTTCGCCTCCTCCCAACCAACCTTGCAGCGCAGGAACCTCCCATAATTGTGTAAAACCACTCCACTCCACCATATGAGCAGTGATGTGTTCAAATTCTTCAATATACTCTTCGACTGTTCCTGTCTTCAGCGTAGTAATATCGTCATAGCAATTTTGGAATGGTTTCAAACTAAATCGTTTGAGAGCTTTTTCTTGAAAGAATTCCCAAGTTAGGTGAGGGTAATCACGAATAACATGAGAGAACCAATTAACTGCTACACCCGTCATACATATCGGAGCTAAAGTTATTTTCATGAATGGTGGTGTATGGTGAATCCGGAAATACTGCTCAGCTTGAGGCAGCCACACAGCTAGGTTTTCGCCGGCAAAAACTGGAAGTTTAACCTTGGGTAATGAAACCATGTGGTTATCAAAGTGATTGGGTCGAATAAGTTGGTCAAATCCAGGATGGTGTAAATGGGTATGGTGTGGGTGCGTTTCGTGTAGTTGGTGGTGTGGGTTAGAAGTTTCAGTTTCTGGGGATTCAAAAAAATTGGCGAAAGGATTCAGTCTCACCTTCCTTAACAGGTTGCTTCCCCAAACTCTTTTGATACATGGCTTCCATTCCATCAACCTTCATATCCAATTGCTCCAAAGAATGTTACGGATGAAGCATCATGTTCTGCATAGCTCCTACAGATGGCGCCAAATGAAAGGATAAATACTAACAGTTGATAGTAAACAAGTAATAGAGATGAAAAGAAGAAGAAATAGATACTAGTATTAATGGATTGAAGAACTGAAAGGAAAAAATACACAAGCCTAAGCCCCACAGGTGAACAATCTCCCTCTATCAAACGAGAGCCCTGCAAAACTGCAGAATGAACATACCAAAATCAGCCTCCCTTCTCCCCTCACACACTCTCCACCTTATAACCGAAAAAGCACCTTTACAACAGTGCCAGCTCACTACTTAGATAATAACTACTTTAGCCCTACTCATATCCAACTATCTTATTCCTCAATCTGCCCTTTCTTCTTCCTGCATGTATAAACCATCAACTTCCTTTCTTTCTCAGCCCTTGGATCCATTAGTAGATGATTCTCTATCATGCTCTGTCTCTCAACTTTGGCATTTTGAACATCTGAAGGTCAGCTTGTAGTTCAGCTTTTATGACTGCAATGGAAAAGTTCAATTTTATGGCCTTTTTCTCACTTTTTTCCACTTGGGCCATTATTGCAAGCAATATTCTGGTCAAGTTGCATCTACTAGGGGGCATTGTGCCCTGACTATGATGGCAATAATATTGCCGCAATATTGTGTCAAGAGCGAGATTTTCAGATGTTCATATGAATTTGCACTTTCTTGCTCATAACATAGACATTAGTCATTCCTCTCATATACAAACAAAAATAATACAATTATATTTAACCATATAGGGCATATGTCTATGTGCTCATTGCAACAGTTGAGGACTCCGATCAATTGACAAAAAAAGAACCCCATACCATGAATAGTTAAGAAATCTTTAGGTTATGTGATCCGAATGTCTTTTATTTTCAGTTTCCCTATGGCTTTTCGAGTTTTTATACATTTATTAGCTCTATGGTTAACAGAATGGAACTTCCAACTTCCAACTGAGAGCCACAAAAACAAAAGAGCAAAGAATTGTTAATGCATTTACTAGTGAATTGAAGCCATATTTGACATGTGCAAGCCATGCCATAGTTTTTCATTTTCCTTCCTTTGTTTATTTATTTCTTTGGGATTCATGCAGCTTAAACAGCATTTCTTATGCTATAAAGGAGGTCCACATTGCTGGGAGAAGATGCAGTCTCTTATGTCCCTGGAATCTGCTAGCTCAACAAATCTATATCTTCCACTGGGACACTGGAATGCAATTTATGCAGCTTTTGGTATCTGTAGCTGATTTTATTATACTTTGCTGATAAGCAGTGAGAAAGTTGCCAAGCTGGCATGCATTTTATGCATCTTATTATACTTTCCTGACTAGCAGCGAGCAAGTTGCCAAGTTGGCATGCATTTTATGTGAATTCGTACTGTTTGAGGAAGCACGGAAGCCCAAATTTAGTTTGATCTATCAAAGAAGTTGAAATTTATTATGAACATAGATTCAATTCAGCAAACAGGTTCAAGTTCATGGAAGTTGGAGCCTGATTGTGTATAATTCCTTTATAGCAAAACTTATTAGTAGATTAGTTAATTAGTTACAGTTATAAGATTAGTTAAGATGTTAATTAGAGAGTTAGTTGTCAAATACGGATTGACTACTACCTATTGTAAACTCAGCTCTATACAAGAATAGAGATCTCACTTGTAATCCCATTACTTTCGTTTCAATTCAATATCAAGTATTAGTTTTCATCTCCTTTCTTCTTCCTCTCAAATTCTTTTTTCTATCAAAGTTGTTATGGTATCAGAACTCTAATCTGCATTTGTTCATCTGATTCTATTCTTGAATCAGTATCTTCCCCTGGATGGATTCTTTAATCAGTTCATCTTTCTTGTTTAGTAATCTTTGGTTAATAAGATCATTATTAGTTTTGAATCTTTTTTGTTGATAAGAAGAAAGATCTTGTTCATTCTTTAGTTTCATAATCATGGCTGATAGAGAAATTGAATCAACAGGAAGGGAATCCTGAACATACCAGAAATTCAGAATTGCGATATCAAGTCTTGAATCCAGTCGTTGATCCGATGACTGTGTATTTCTTTTCTGCGAGTGAGAATCCAAGCTTGGTTTTAGTCTCACCTGTTTTCGATGGAAGGAATTTGATAGAGAATGTGATATACAATATTATATGATCATTAAGGGCAATAGAGGAATAGAAGGGACCTGTGGCTATCTTAGCTATAATCAGTTACATCAGGGGTTGAGTAGTATATATACATGCTGTATGAAAGCGGAAAGGTAGCTTAGATTTACTCATTTGGGTAGTTTGGGTCTCTTACCTCTTAGCTAGGAGGAGGGAGAAATCCCTGGGCTGTGCTTTGGCATAGATATTCAGCATTGTTTTCCTTTTCTAGTCTTTTGTATTCCAATCACTCTTTGAGGTAGATTGAGGATCATCAATACTAGTTTATAACAGACACTGAACAAATAACAGAGTAATGGATTAATGGACTAGTATCTTGTTGAATTTCCTACTCTAGAGTCTAATGTCAGTTACCCAAGAAGAAATGATGTTCCTTACAAGAAGAGCTATGCTAATACAAAGAAAAGGGCCAGTCTGTTCTTGCTGTCACAAGGAGGCTCAGGTTGTATACCAATGCTACAAGTATGGATTTCCTCCCAACTTCAAATTTACTGAGAAAAAGACTTGTGCAACAGCAGCAAACCTTATCTCAGAACTACCGCCTGATTCTGTTACAGAAATCAGTGCTCTTAACAGATATGAAAATCTCTCCACAGCAGCATGCTAAACTCTTGAAGTTGTTGGACAATGTCGATATCAGTCAGGAGAATCTTGGATTATCATCTGTCCACATGGTAACTTCTTTACACGTAGCAGCTGCTACAATCTCAGGTTCTTCACCTTCTGAGAATCCCGTCTATGCATCTGATCCTGTGTATGCAATCCAATCTAACCAGCAATTTTGGTGGCACTGGATATTAGGGTAATTACATCTTTTATTGTGACATTAATAGAAGCTTCTTGGATAATTGACTCTGGAGCAACAGATCATGGTGCTAATTCATTGTCAATTTTCAGAGAAGTTTTTCCTTCAGTTAGTCTAAATGTTAGTTAACCTAATGGAACTAGGGTTATAGTTACCCATATAGGAACAAATAATTTGAATGACCATATTGTTCCGAAAAAGGTTTACTTGATTTCGATTTCAATTTGTTGTCTGTTAGTAAGGCATTAGCAGATAATAATTGCAAAGGAACTTTCAATGGTAATTCCTGCATTTTCCAGGACAATATGACCAAGAAGATGATTGGTATGGGTGAGCCTATGGAAAGATTATTTAGGTGCATAAAGACAATAATCGAAGTGGATCTGCTGATCATAGTATACATGCTGTTAAGACTGATAGGCTTAGGTTATCCATTCTGCATTATCAATTAGGACGTTTATCCAATTCTCTTGTGCAAAAACCTTGTAAAAAGCATGTTGGTAAGCCAAGTATCGACAATTTTGAATGTTCCACCTGTTGATTAGCTAAACAGAAGCGATTTCCTTTCGCTATTAGTACATCTGAAACAACTGCTGTTTTTGAATTGATACATTTAGATGTTTGGGTTATAAATGTTCCAACCATGGATACCAGAAGAGGCAAAACAAGTTGCAGCAAATGGTGGAAAGATAATAGAAGACAAACTTTGAGTAAAAAAGCATCTGAATAGGATGTTGATAGTTAAAGCGTGTTGAAGTTGAGATGAACAAATATGGCAAGTTGAAATCTTAAAGTACAAAACTGAGGCAGTGCAAACCATTCTCTTCAAGCTCACAAAGAGCAAAAACAAAGTGGGACTATTGATCAAATATCAATTGTGTGTTCCTTTTGCGCGAATTGGCTCCTACAGATTGATGTTTCTTTTGTCTAGTATAGTCTAGTCTTGAGGTTTGGTCCGAGCCAAGATCTAGTCCCATTCTTTGTTTAATGGGGTATATTGAATTTAGTGATGCCGATGCCGATGCCGAATTGGTAGATTCGTTTTCCATTTGGTATGCAATGACGTGTAAAAATATAGAAAGCCAAAGACCAAGAATTTGCAGGATGTCCATCATTATATAATATTTGTATGATTGGAGCTCTAGATACAGCAACAACGTGTGTACAACCGGCTGACTTTCTAAGATTTTAAGTGTGAAACTGTGAAACCCAACAGCAGAGCAGATCAAACGGATCGATCTCCTTTGTTCACAAAATGACAATTTATTATTATTATTATTATCACTGGCTCTTCCACTCCGCGCCAACCACTAACCAACCTATCATGTTGACTTCAGCACCCCCAGCCGATGAAATTGTTATCTTTCTCATTATTTACAATCCAGTCATTCCTAATCAGTTAAAGTGTTTGAAGAGTGAAACCTTATAAACCATTAATTATATAAATAAATATAATTATGATAACCTGAAGAAAGGTATAAAGTGTGACCGTATAAATAAGTAAAGTATAGTTATAACAATTCCATTTAATTAGGTTTGCCCCTTTGTCTGTGATAAATCCTGTACTATGAAAGAATTTATTTCCATTAAAAAAATTCAAATCAATTGTTAACAATTCATTTCCCTATTTTTTAATGAATTGATAGTCAAAAGAAATTGAACTTTTTTATTGAAAAAAATTGGAATTAGTGAGAAATAAATTTATAAATAATGGATTTGAATTTGCTCAGCCATCTTTTGTTGGTTCCTCTTCTACTTAAAGTTTTATTATTTACTCATTTCTTTCAAGAAGATAGTCCATTTTTTGTTTAAAAATATAGTTAATATAGTTTAATTAAAAATATAGTTAATATAGTTTAAGGATAAATTTTTATGCAAATAAATTTTCTTTATATATATTATAGTTTAGTTTATAATTTCGAGTAGAAATTAATATATTTTTTATGCATTATTTACATTCCAATATATATTAAAAATGGTCATATTGAGAAATAAAGAAAATGAACCATAATTTAGGACACATCAAAATGCAAAAAAAGAAAAAAAAAATTATCTTTTTGGAATAAATGAAGTATTCGATTTAATTTAATTAAGAAAAAAAAAAAAAAGAAGTCAGTTAGTTTAGTAATTATGTAATCAATAAGTTAAATTGAAATTATTTCACAAAATCAAAATAATTTTTGCTTCATTTGCAGTTCTCATATATTAATTTTAATATATATGAAAGAATTGAATTTTTTTTTTTTTTTTTTCCATTTTAAATACAAGATTAACAAAATCTCACTCTATAGGAAGGAATATATAGAAAGATCTTGCCGCTTATGACGGTAATAATAAGTAATAGTTAACACATTAGTGTAACAAGTTGGATTTTCAATGCAAAATATCAAATAATACGATGAACCCTTATTATTGGTTTTCAAAATTCAATGTGTACACAAGCAGAGAAAGGCAAACAACATTTTTCAAGGTTTAAGACTGAAACAATACAAAGCACCATTCTTAATTAATCTTGGCAAAATAAAAGTCAATAGAGATGTTATGATATAATTAATGAGATAAGAACAAATTAGGAGAGCCGACGTACGATAATAATTAAGGAAATGTTTACACACGGGAAGTATGGATTTAGTAGAAATTGGTAAGCATATGCTGTCTCAGATTCTGTACAAAAAAACCTTCCAATTTTGGGGTTATAAATATAGCACTTCACCAGTCACACCCTATCTCACTTAAAAACCCTTGAAAATCTCTCAAGGTTGAGAGAAAGAGAGAGGGGGGAATGAAGATGAAATCGTTGTTAATACAGGTTTTGGTGGTCCTCTGCCTAGCAGTGTTTTGTGCTTCACAGGATTTTGATTTCTTCTACTTTGTTCAACAGGTAATATATTTAATTAATTAATTAATTTATACAAGTGATTAGGTAGTTAATAAATTAGTGTGAAGTTGAATTGGTTTAATTACAGTGGCCAGGGTCATACTGTGACACGGAGAAAAGTTGCTGTTACCCAAGCAGTGGGAAGCCGGCAGCTGATTTTGGAATTCATGGGCTTTGGCCTAATTACAAAGATGGTTCTTACCCATCTAATTGTGACTCCAGTAACCCCTTTGATCAAAATCAGGTTATTATTCTTTCTTTATTTTGGTTGGAATGTTGTTTAGTAGATAATATTTCCATGTCAAAAAAGTAGTCTTTGGCGTAACGAAGAACGCCTACATTAGCCTTAAATTTGGGGAAAAGAGTTAAAATACTAAAACTCTACTTGTGTTGTACGCGTAAGTATACAATATATAGTTAGAAAGAAGAATAAATGTTGTTAAATATGTATGTTTCGTGACGCAGTGTGTGTGATGCGTGATGCTTTAACGGAACTGTTTCTGTTTTTAATCTTGTTGGGACTCACGCTGTCGTTACAATCTTCTGTACAAAGTCCTTAATTTTTTTTTTATCCCGCTGTCTTAAGCAAGTTTAGGGGCCTAATTGGTGGAATTTAAACTCTAGGGGGCTAAATGACACTTTTGGATCTGCATATGCTTTTATTCGTTTTTAAAACTTAAACGAATCCTTCCTGCAAATATTCTACTATGACAAGTTGCTATTTTGTTTCTTTTAAGATTTTCTTTGATTGTTAATTGCAATTACTTACATAAAGCCCCTAGTTAGGATAACTAAATTAATTAACTATGACAAGAGTATTACTCCTTTCATATGTCTATGAATTGCATTCTTTACAATTTAAAATGAAATTTTTACAAGTTTCTTGTAGCTACACAACACATATAAATGATACTCTCTCTTTTTTTTTTTTCAAATTAAAAATATAAATGAAATAAATGAACGGAATATATATTCACTGCTTACTCTTATAATAATATTAAATGTATGCGGATACTACTGATTGATTCAAAATATCAGAATTCAATCAATAAAAATTGAAAAGATGAGCTTCAATATGAAATTATGTGCAAATAGAAGTTTAAGGAGCAGTCCAGTAATAATAAAAATTGATTAAAAATAATAGGTAAAAGACTTGAGGAGCAGTATGCAAGAGAACTGGCCTACATTAGCCTGCCCAAGCGGAGATGGAGTGACCTTCTGGTCTCATGAATGGGACAAACATGGTACTTGTTCCGAGTCTGTCCTTAACCAACATGCCTACTTTCAGACAGCTCTCCACTTGAAGTCTCAAGCTAACCTCCTCCATCTCCTCAAATCTGCAGGTATATAAATATATATAATTTCTTTATTTTAATTAAATTATGTATCCAATTAATTAAATATAAATTACAGGGATAGAGCCAAATGGGGAAAATTACAGCTTGAGCAGTATAAAGAGTGCAATACAACAAGGATTGGGGTTAAATCCATGGATAGAATGCAATACAGATGAAACAGGGAACAGCCAGCTCTACCAAGTTTACTTGTGTGTGGACACCACTGGTTCAAACCTCATTGAGTGTCCTGTTTTTCCATCTGGAAAATGTGCCTCCCAGATTCAATTCCCTTCTTTCTAGATTTAATTCACTCTTTCTAGCCTTCAATTCAATAAATTCTGTAACCTTTCTATTCAATAAATTCTTGACGCATTAAGTTCACATTCTAATTGAAAACTTCTATCTAATAAGATATAATTATAGCCTTATCACAACATTTTATATATATATATATATATATATATATTCTGTATCATAAAAACTCTCATCTATATAGAATTCATTTGTCTAGAATTTCATTTTTTACTGCTAGCGATTTCTAAAACTCTTGTCACTAATTTGTAGTCATCAATAAAATAATTTCATCATTTTAAAATTATATTATTTTACTTTACATATAGCACATCCAAATATATCTTATCTTAGTGACAAGTGCATATTTTTGTAACTTAATTGGAGGTTATATATGTTGAATTTTGGTAATACGTGAAAGTGGAGGGATTGAATAATGGTAGTGATGTTAATTTGACAAATACCTGGAAAACAATAGTAATTAGAACAATGCGGTATATGTTCGATGTTTATACTCTGACAGTGACTAGAGATTTTATTCTGTTGAGAATGTTAATATTGGGTTATACCTTCACATAGCGATCCCTACTAAGGTTACACAATCCTCTTGCGAAAAGTGTGAACCATAATTATTATAGTGGAGTCGTTACATGGGAAATAGATAGACTAGTTCTTTTTTAGCTTCTCCATGTGTAAGATTTGGATGGCGTCTAATTAAATCATGATGTTCCATCGGTTATGATAATTACGCTACTTTGAATTTGTCCACATATATGGTGAATTTATGATATTGTTTTTACCGGTTATCAAATTCCAAAAAGGATATATGATTAAACTGGTTGATTTTCTTAAATTATATTCACAATGAATGAAAATGCAATATACATAAATTAAAAATCTTAATTGAAATAGGACATGTAAATTGTGTTTAATTAAACTAATAAGTCGGATAATAATATAAATCAACATAAAATTTCAAATATCATTTGGATTGAAGTTAAAGTTTTCATACTATAAATAGGTAAACCCAAAATAAAAGAAACTAGATGAAAGTAATTAAAAGTTTTTGTCAATAAAAAAAAAAATAGTGGAATTAAAGTTGTTAAAACCTTAGCTATAAATTAATGAATCAAGAAAGAAAGAAAGAAAGAAAGAAAAGAATCAATGTATGGATAGAAATAAAGATGTGAAGGGTGAAGTGTAAGGAAGGGTACACAATTGCACTGCACATATATATTTGAGTCTTAGACGATACATCCATTTACAATTAGAATGCCTTGGTTTTAAGCAACGTTATTAAAACCGGACCGGACCGGCCGGTTCGACCGGTTTTACTGCGAACCGGTCAAAAACCGGTTTCTTGACCAATTCTAAGTTGAAATTAAGAAAATGCTAAAAGTAGGATTTGAACCCATGTCCCCTCACTTAAGTTTGACATGTTATACCACTGGGCCATCCTGACTTTACTGATGGGTTTTACTTAAATTTTTAATATATCAATTAAATAAAAATGTATCATAAAGAAAGCATTTTCATGAAATTATTTGCTTATATCAAAAAATAATAAAATCAAAATGACACTTTTCGTCCTTAATCTTGAAAAACGTACATAAATTGAATTTGAATTTATGAATTTTTGTATAGTACAATAAAACTGAATATTCTATATTAGTTCATTATGTTTTATTAAATCCTACTATTTTGTAAGTTAATTTCTCATTCAAAATCCAGTTTACTACTTGCTTAATCTAGCAGTAGTACCTTTGATTTCTTTAGTATTGCCCTTACTATTACTAGTCTCTGTTTTTACCCTTACTATTACTAGTTTATTTTTATTATTTAAGAATTGTATTTAATTAAGTTTTAAAATATTTTGTGAAGTTATTTTGAATATTTAACATTTGAAACTTATGTTTGATGAATTTATAAGCTCATTTATTATTTAAATAATATTTTTTTCAAAAAATCAATAATCCGGTTTAACCACCGGTTGAACCGGTAAACCACGTACTAGTAGCTTCACCGGTTTGATATCCGGTACGGTTATGATAACATTGGTTTTAAGTACAAGTCTCTATATTATTTTTTTATTTTATTTTACTTTATCTGAAACCTTCTTATAATATAGACGCCCTTACGTCACCTGTACGATTATCTAATCTCCACTTGATTAGGTTTAGTTAGGTTGGCCTTATTTTATACTATAATAATCCCATTTCTCTATTATCCATTCATAATCATACATAACACGTATGCCTTTTAATTTGATTTATTCGAAGCCCACCCACATTCTCACAATTGATTTTTTTTATGTACAAATTTAGATCAATGTAAACATGTTAATTACCACGTTATAACTTGTTCATTTCTTTATGAAGGATCCACATGATGCTTAATTTAAACTAACAATATTTAATTATGTTAATTAATGATTTGGAACTTGCCATGCAATAGCCTTAGCTGTATTAATTTTAAAAAGATTTCTATCCTTCTACCCAAAAATGAATGAATTAATTCATTAATTTGTGAATGATTTTAAACAAATTAAAAAAGAAAAAAAAAACGGATATTCTGCCTTGGATATTCTGTCCATGATGCAGCAAGTTCTGCCTATATAATCACAAGTAATCTCATCAACACCTATATACCTCCTTTACACAATATTATATATCTTGCGTTTTAAGTCAACAAACCTCAAACAAATTAACAAAGAGTTTGTTAGCTAACTATTATTATTATAATAACATGAAGCCAATTAGCTTTTCAATCTTTTTCAAGCTTTTGATAATCCAGTATCTTTCAGTTGCTTGCCTTTCACAAGATTTTGATTTCTTCTACTTCGTTCAACAGGTTTGTTCACTCCTACAGTTAATCTTAACTCATTAATTACATATTAATTGTTGATTACAACGGTCACTTCATTTCATTCTGTTAATTTGTATTTCCAAACAGTGGCCAGGATCATACTGTGATACAAGGCATAGTTGTTGCTATCCAAAAAGTGGAAAACCAGAAGCAGATTTTGGGATTCATGGACTTTGGCCTAATTACAACGATGGAAGCTATCCATCTAACTGTAATACCGATGTTGTGTTCGATAAATCTCAGGTTAGAGGCCGTGGAATTCGAACCCATAACCCCACCTTCTCATTGGAATTGTAGGCACTCAGCTGCTAGCTAGCTGAGTGATTAAATCGAGATTTTTTTTTTTTTTATTCTCTTGTCTTTGATTACAGATAACAGACTTGATGAGTAATCTGCAAAAGAACTGGCCAACCTTGTCGTGCCCAAGTGGGGATGGGAATAAGTTCTGGTCACATGAATGGTTAAAGCATGGAACCTGCTCGGAGTCAGAACTGGACCAGCACGATTACTTCGAAGCAGCATTGAAGCTGAAAGAGAAAGCGAATCTTCTGCAGATCCTGAAGAATGCAGGGATCAAACCGGATGACGAATTTTATGAACTAGAGAGCATTGAAGAAGCTCTAAAAGAAGGACTTGGATACAGTGCAGGGATAGAATGTAATGTGGATGGATCCAAAAATAGCCAACTTTACCAGATTTACTTGTGTGTGGACACTTCAGGCTCTGAATTCATTGAATGCCCAATCCTTCCCAGAGGGAGATGTGCTTCTCGTATCCAGTTTCCTAAGTTTTAGTTGCTTTTCTTTTCTGTCGGAGATAGGGGTGGTTGTGAATGGTCATGGCCACCCCCAATTTTTTAATTTCAAAAAAAATTCTATGTAAACTAATAAATAAATTTGATCCGCCAATATTTCTCCAATAACAGATATAACAACATTAGCATTTTTTGCTGGTATTTCTATTCTCTTCAATATATGATCTGTAAAAAATAAATTCTTTTCCGATTAAATTAAGAACAAATTAAAGGTGTTATCTGTTGGAAATCCCTTCAAATTCAATTATTAATGGATTGCTTTTACCCTTTAATTTGTTACAATTTGGCAAAACCCACTTTTCATCCATTCATATACTTGTCCAGTTAAATTTCTTTAATACAAGTCCGTTGAACTAGTTAGTTCTTGTATCTCTTGTTACGAATATGCTTGAAGTTATATATGCTATCTGTTGTCTACAAAAATAATTTTTGAGATATGTCACTGCTTTAGTTTCATATACAAGTGCGGGAAATAATTGATAATTCTTCACATTTCTGCACTTGTTATATTGATGGATCTATCACTTGTTTGCATAACGTTTGGAGTCAACATGAAAAACCATGTGTACCAGTTTTATCAACCCAATTCATGTGGACTTTTTTAACGAAACAATAATACATGTACAACATGGCTATTGCAAAATGAACAAGTGTGTTAGGAAATTACTAAAAATATCTCAATTTTGAGTTTTGTTTTATGCATATGGTGTGGTATTCTTTGAAATATACTCAATTAATTGTCAATTTTGTTTTTACCCATTTCCTTTCCCCCATGGGATTCTCTATCTTATTTTATATTTTTAACCTTAATTTTGTCATTTATCTCTTAATCTGTTAATTTTTTTACCACACCACTTTAGAATGTTTTTATCATCTTTTTTTTTCTCTTCAAAATGAGACCCATATGTATATATCTTTTCGGATTTTTTTTTTCCGATTTTCAGAAATATATCAGAATTATATAAAAAATGATTTTATTTGTAGTGAGGAATTAAACTGGTTTTTTTTATTGTTATGAAAGCTAAATAAAAGCTAACCATAAAAAAATATAGAATAAAGTATATTGTATCAATTTCTGTTTGTTGATATTTTTTGATATATTTCTAATACAATTCTTATACTTCGCGTTAAAATTCTGATACATTTATGATATAATTCTGATATTTCACGTACTATGTTTTATGTATTAATTTCACATGTTTTATCTATAATGAGGAATCACCTAAACTAATTTCTTTTATTGTTATGAAAGCTAAATAAAAGCTAACCATAGAAAAAAAATACAGAATAAAGTATATTGAACCAATGTCTGTTTGTTGGTATTTTTCTGATACAATTCTGATACATTTTTTATACAGTTTTGATATTTTTTTTATACATTTTTGATATATTGCTGATACATTTCTGATACTTTTTATGGTATTTTTATCATATTTTTATGACACATTTTTTAATACCTTCTAAGTGTTGTTTGTATATGTTGTTTGTTTGTTTGTATTTTTCCTGAATTGTGTTGTCTATAATGTTTCTTATGTAAAGTTGATGATACATTTTATTATATTAAAATTATAGAAAGAGTTGAATCAATATTTATTTGTTGCTACATTTTTAATGATCCGAAAAAAAAATTAGAAAAAATATATGCATATAGATATTCATTCGAAGATAAAAAAAGAAACGAAAAGAACTTGCTAAATTAGAATTTTGAAAAAGTGAACGGTTTGAGAGATAAATGGAAAAATAAAGTTTAAATAATAAAAGAGAAGAGAGAAAATAAGATGGAGTAATTGAGAAATGCTTGGAGCGTATAATAGAAATTGCTTTTTGAACATATTTTTGAGAGATTTTGGGCCAAGCTTATATTTGATATGTTTGATGAAAAAAGTAGGATTTTTGTCAATTACCTATTAAAAAATATATGTATTGATTTTTCATTGAAATAATCCACATGAACCAGATCTATAATAAAATTTCTCCAAATATGTTTATCCCTTTAATTCACAAAGTTCTTCTTTAAATAATGTTTTTATCATAAAAAAAAACTGACATAGGATATGTTTTGCACCAATGAATGTTTGATATATGAGGAAACTACCCTATTTGTCTATGGATTTGTATTATTATTATTTTAGCATCCCATTATTTTTATGTTTAGATCATAAGTAAATTTGTTTTTTTTTTTTTATTATTTTGCCCAATAGTACAACTATCACTATTTTAAAAAGTTTATTATTATTTTCTAATATCATTTATCCAATATTTTATCTTTTTTATTTTAATTAAAAAATAATTATGTTTAACAATATCTACTCGATCTTTATCGTATTTGTTCCATATATTGTTTTGTTATTTCATTTAGTGTGAGACATCTTCTTCTCCATATTTTCATCTTGGAGAGACTAGTTGGGATAATTTTAGGGTTCTACTCTTCTAAAAGCCAGTTTGTCTCTTCTGCCTTAATCAACTCATATTATTTCCGGTACCCCATTTATTTTCATTAGCCGACCGACAAGAAGAAGTGATTAAAATCTTACAGTTCGTAAGAAGAGAAAAATCCTATGGTTTGATTATGATTTTAAAGCTGATTTTGAGCAACCAAGGTTTATGTTTCAAATAACTTTAACAATATATATAAATACTTACTATGTCTTGTAGTAAATAGGTATATTATATAATAAAGTATATTCATATATTTATATTTATGGGATATTGATATATATTTGTATAATTTTTGGAGTATATTGATATACAATTGTACAACAATAGTGTACTTTTGGATAACCTTGTAGTACATTGATGTAGTATCAATTAATAGTATATTGATAAAATATTTATGGTATATTCATACATTCGTATAAACTTGCAGTACATTGATGCATAATTGTACAATAATAATGTATCTTTTTTATAACCTTGTAGTATATTGATATATTATTTGTTTCGTAAGTATAGTTTTATTTTAGTTTTATTAAGTTAAAAATGGTATTTGAAGGATATAATCAAATCCATGTGAATTGTATTTCAAACTGTATTTTAGTTTTAATAGAATTCTCTAAAAGTATTAATGGGATATTAATATTAAGATAATTTTGTAATTGAGATAATTTTGTGTTATTTGTTTCTATTAATTTGTTTATAATTTTATTATCTATACCATTAAAGATATTATTTAAATATTTTGGTTATGTCGAATCTTAGAATTAGGTTTGGACCATTTAGAAAATAAGTTCTTAATAATAATGCCAAGAAGCTAATTTTTCCATATCTGCAATTGGGCCGAATATTTACAAGTCTAATTTTCTTTCATTTGGGCCAACTAAATTATATACCCGGTAAAATTCCTCCTTTTGAAAAATCCCTATGGACCTTAAGAGTATTGGATTTGATTAAATGAGAGCACATAAATGAGATTAAACTCATATAATACAAAACAAATTAGTTTGTATTAAGACCTAATTGACACAATTTATATATCACTCTTCGATCTTATTTATTTCCGATGTGGGATTTATTCTCTCACACTCCAGCACCTTTTACTCCCTAAAGAAATTGAATTCTTTATGCTTCAAGATAAATCTTTTCAAAAATTAATTTCTTAATCTGAATTAATATAAAGATGTATTAATTTCAGGGAGAGCTTGTTAAAGTAATATTTATCCCATGATACACTTTTATATATCTTTAAAAAGGAGAAAATTAATTTCAGTTTCTTTTCTAAAATAACAATTTTTTTTTTTTTTTTTCAAATAGACTATCATCATAAAAAAAAAAAAAAAAGGACCAACATTAGATTAAGATGTTTTGATGATTACATTGGATGTTTAAAGAAATGACAGAAAATACTTAATTTCAGTATAATATATTATTATACAAGAAATGATTACAAAAGTAATATAACAAGAAGATTAATTAATATGCTCTAAGGAAATATTGAAGGCATAATCTTACAAATGTCCAACAAAGATCTTAAAGTTCAATATTTCATCGGGAAAGTTGAGGAAAGTCAAAAAGTTGAACCTATTACAAATATTATGCATCATAGCCGACAAAATTACATCTTCAAAAGAAAGATTCTTTATACTTCAAAAATTTGAAATCTGCTGGGACAGCAGTTATAATCGCCGTATTAACGGCTAGTTTTTGGACTTCATGCCTCATTTGCAAGTAAAGACACATATTTACAAGCATCAAAATTCTTCCTTTATTCAAAGCTCACAATAAATAATCTTCCTGTAATCTTTCCTACAAAAATTCAATAAAAAACTATATTAGAAGAAAATTCATATTAGGTTTTTATGAATTAAGTTTCTCACTTTAATTAGCTTGCAAAAATTGTACGTTTGAGAAGTACTCGTGAACTTGATATTGTAAAAGTTTGTCAATTAAACTTGTGAAAATTGAGGAAACCTGTTTTCAAGCACCCAAAAGCTTGAAGGACAAACTTGATTCTTGCTCGAAAAAGAATCACATAAAGAATACTTATGAAAGGATTATTCGGGAAAGGATGTGGGTATGAGTTTTCCAAACATCTACAAAAAAACTGTCTCAAATCTCTTTAACTCTATCTCTGTGCTTTTAAGCATTGCACATTTGTTTTCCTTTATTGTTTTGCTATATCTTGTTATTGAAAAATTTCAAACAAGTTTAATAAAATATTTATTTTTGCATACATTGTGAAACTTGTTTTATTTAAAGAAATGCTTTTTAATAATCAATTCATTTTATTTGTTTTAAAATATCTTATTCACTCTCACTCTATTATATTTTCACTGCATTTTTAGGACCAATAGACTCCTTATGGGGCCATACTGAAACTGTCCTAGACCAATTGAAGGGCTGACTTGGTGTTGATTAGTCCCTAGAGTACAGATCATACTTGAGTGTTGCAAAAAATCTGGTGGAGGAAACCGAACCGGCGTAATGTGATTCTATTTTGAAATTTGGCTCATGAAACCTCTAGGCTGGAATCATGTTGACGATGTTTAATTTTCATCTTTGATCCAAGAATAGTATATATTAGTTTGGCTTACTGGTGTTCTCTCCAAAGCTTCCATTATCCTATAGCATAAATCAGAGAGAGTTCCATGAATTTCTCACGTCACTAGGGCGCAAAGTGGCTACAATCCCGTTTACGATCAAAGCTTGGGCATGAGGGTTGTCTGCTTGGACGGTGGTAATCACCATGGTTTGAGTGTTGAAAGGTTTCATGGAGGATGTAACAATGAAAAATATTGTATTATTAAAATTTAATGAAGTCATTACTTCAAAAATTTACACCCTCATTGCACCAATGATATTGTTCTAAAAATTCCTTGTTCTAATCCATATCTTCTTAGGAGGTGTTTGGTTCGGTTAAAATACACCCTGCAATTAGAATGGGAATGGAGTATTCCCAGACCTATTGTTTGATTTATAAAAATAGATGTGGAATGGGAATCCAATTCCCATAAGTAAGGGAAGGAATGATTCCCACCTCAGACATGTTAATCAATCCTCATTCCCATCCGGAATCAATAAAAACACGTTCTCTCTATCAAAAAATTCAACACGTTTGTGAAGAGATCAATCAATGTAGAATTTCTATAAAGAAAAAAAAATCAAAAGAGAACTTTGCCTTCCCCACATGACTTGAGCAGAGAAAGTAAAGATATCAATTAATCGTCAACGTCCCATGAATAATAGCCCTATAGAAGCATCAACAGGAAAAGCAGTTCAACAATACAATAGATTAAAAAAAATATATGAATTTGCTCTATATATTAATGTCTATTTGTTAACTTTTGGGTTGAATCTTGTGATAGCATGGAGTCCTAAAATATACCGTGTGATTCACTCGGCTAGTATCCGCATACCTCATCCATGACTTTACACGACAAGCAGTTACCTCATGATGCCTCTTCTGGCTTCCACTTGGTCACCAAAGACATTGGCGAGGACAGGTAAGCTGGTTTCTACTGTACACGTGTAAGGACTGGATTCTGTACCAGCAACAGGTGCTGCGGGGACAAGCACAGGGTGAGTCTACAGCAAGGACATGTCAGAAGGGGACCAAGAGCAGCCCATGCCCAGCCAATAAGAAAAACAGTACTGTGAGCGGACGACCTTTTTCTTCGGAAAAGGAAAGAAATGGAAGGACACGGGGGTCCGAAAAGAAAATTGGTTTTGAAATGTTCCTTTTCCTTCCTTTATTTTTGCTTGGTGTGATTTTTGGGAAAATCGGATTTTGTTTATCTTACTTAGAAAAATCCATTCATTCGTTTCGGAATTCCTTTTGTAGAAAACATTTTCCCATTTTATTACTTGAAAGATCTCAAAACTTAAATCCCGAGATCAGTGACAGAGTCGCCACCCGGATCAGCTCATCCGGGAAATTCCGGTACAGCTCCCTACCGAGTATAGACTGCTGTACCTAATCCAGAGATTCAAGGTTCAGACAAGTCCCTTATTTCATGTCTAATCAAAATAAATTTGGCTGATATTCTTTGATGGTATTTTACGTTTCAAGAGTTGATTTTTATTGCATTAAGTTAAACATACGGCGCGCACACAAATAAAACAAGATAAAGCAGTAAACAATTAAATTATTACAACCCGATCGAATAAATAATTAAATTATTACAACCCGATCGAATAAAAATAAAAATTCACTTTACAACCGCCTAAAATACATGGATAAATCTATTAAATACATCCAAAATAAAAAATAAAAGGCTGCAAAATAGAGGGTTAGCACAATTTATATTACACACATAAATAGGACTCAAATCAAGACAGAATTGGGAATTTTAGGAAATGGGGGCATGCATTTAGGGGATAACCGGGTCGACCCGACCGGTCGGACCGGTTAGACCTGGAAAACGGTTTTGAAACGCCCTGTGGTTTTATGCTGGAAAATCAATTTTTGGAAAACAATTGGCTTGGTTACATGCAAATTTTCATTTTCGTGGATCTGTTGTCCCGGAATCCATGGCTCCGTTCGTGTGGGTTCCTAAATTCATCATCCATCTAGGGTCCAAAACGCAATAAACACACCAAAAACATTTATTAAAATGCAATTTTATTTGTTTTTAATATTTTCCAAGGACTTATAGAGTTCGGGGGTCCGCTAATGCTGGACAATTGATCCGGTTCGGATGTAACAACCCCGAAACTTAGAAAATAAACCCCGGAAAACTTAAAAATATTAATATCCATATGTATGGGAATCTAAAAAATAAATATTTATGGCATACAAATAAATTTAGGCTGAAATATATCACATCGGAGTGTATAAAAATGGAAAACGGGCTATTTTCGGCTTTTCGGGACAGATCGGGGAGCTGCCCCTGAAGAACAGACTCTGTTCTTGGATGAACAGAGCCGTACGGCTCTATTCGGGTAGATTCGGTACTAAAACTTGCAAAAACAAAGAAAATGCACCGAAAAAGCAATGCAAACAGGTTTAAGGCCTCTAAGAGTTTACCTTGATGTTGTTTTGATGCTTTGAATGTCAAGAAACGGATTGGAAACTTAGGATTTGTCCTTAAAGTCCAACCGGCTAAAAACCGAATAATTCCGGAACTAACCCCAAATGATCCGAATCAATGAGCAAATATTTTGTAACTTGTTGCCAATGTTTTGAGATTGATTTTTGGGGTTTAAACTCTTTGTTTTTGGACTCTCCTTGGTTCCCTCTCTCTCTGCCTCCTTCTTTTTCTCTCTTTTTTTTCTTTTTTCTTTTTCGTTTTTTTTTTCTCCTGCGTTTTTTTTTTCCCTCTCCCAATTCGATCTAATCTCTTGTTTTTATTGTTGTTCAATTATTGCCAGACAAAATAATTTCCAATTAAATGCGTCAATTAATTTTTCTTGTCATTTTTTTACCAAATTTCACTGGCTTTTGGGAAAATGGGAGGTTTCTGCCCAACCCACTAGAGTCGGCCGGCTCTAGTTTGAACTAGAGCCGGTCGGCTCTGGTTTGAAAACCAGAGCCGCCCTTTTTTTTCATTTTTTTTTAATTTTTTTTTTAATTTAAATTTTTTTTTTCATATTTATTTATTTTTTTTTTAAGTAAAATTACGACGCTTACAGCTGCCCCTCGCGTGATCATATTCACCACCCGAACTTTGTCTAGGATAGAGGATGTGAATTTGAGAAACGCGACTCAAAGCGCCGCAGACACAGGAAAGAACCCGCCATTGAAATAAGCCGATATCAGGTCTAGATTACCCGAGGCGATGCTGGGGAGGAAATAAGCCGATATCAGGTTTAGGTTACCCGAGGCAAAACTGAGGAAGAAATAAGCCGATATCAGGTTTAGGTTACCCGAGGCAAAGTTGAGGGAGAAGTAAGCCGATATCGGGTCTATGTTACCCGAGGCAAAGGTGAGTTTGAAGTGCGGGATTCGAATTGGTTTCAAAGATCTAGGATCTTGCTTGAATCGATCTTCAAGGATCCGAAATATGGCTTGGGTGATTTTTCAAGGATTGGGAATCATGCTTGAAGAAGTTCAAGAATTCGAAATCTAGCTTGAATGAAATAAAGGCTTTGATGTAGAACTAAGCCGATACCGGGTCTAGGTTACCCGAGGCAAGAAAAGATGAAATGCGGTTACGCCGATATCGGGTTTATGTTACCCGAGACAAAAGAAGGTGGAATTTTGACGATTTGAGATCTTACTGGAATTGGGTGGACTTGAAATAATAAGAGGTTCAAGGATCTGAAACCATGCTTGAACATAATGGGGTTCAAGGGTTTAAGATCTGGCTTGAATGAAGGAAGTGGTTCAAGGATTTGTAACCATGCTTGAACGTAATGGAGTTCAAGGGTTCGAAATCTTGCTTGAATGGGATGAGTGGTTCAAGGATTTGTAACCATGCTTGAACGTAGTGGAGTTCAAGGGTTCGAAATCTTGCTTGAATGAATGGTTCAAGGATTTGTAACCATGCTTGAACGTACGTAGTGGAGTTCAAGGGTTCGAAATCTGGCTTGAATAGAGAAAGGGGTTCAAGGATTTGAAAACATGCTTGAACGTACTGGAGTTCCAGGGTTTGAAATCTGGCTTGATTGAAGAAAGGGTGTTCAAGGATTTGCAACCATGCTTGAACGTAATGGAGTTCAAGGGTTTGAAATCTGGCTTGATTGAAGAATGTGGTTCAAGGATTTGCAACCATGCTTGAACGTAATAGAGTTCAAGGGTTTGAAATCTGGCTTGATTGAAGAGGGTGGTTCAAGGATTTGTAACCATGCTTGAACGTAATGGGGTTCAAGGGTTTGAAATCTGGCTCGATTGAAAAGGGTGGTTCAAGGATTTGCAACCATGCTTGAACGTAATGGAGTTCAAGGGTTTGAAATCTGGCTTAATTGAAGAAGGTGGTTCAAGGATTTGCAACCATGCTTGAACGTAAGGGAGTTCAAGGGTTTGAAATCTGGCTTGATTGAAGAGGGATATCTTTAGGAATGATAATTTTGATGTTGGCTGGGGAATGAGTATTTATCCCTTGCCCCTTCGATCAAGGATAAATACGGCTTGATTGCTCTGCCCCTGGGAAACTTGACTGTTCTGTCCCGACGTCGTGCCATCTCTGCTTGGAGAGTGATCCTGATTAGAGGAGACCTGGTGATGGCGGTGGGTACCTGCACTTGGATTGGTTGTGACATGTATGTACATGTATGCATGTATGATTTGGATGCATGTATATATTTCAATGTGTGCATGTGCAAATGAACTTTTAGAAAATGTATTTCACGCCATTTTGCTCGATCTTGACACCCCAGGTTCTTACTGGGGAAGCTATGTTGCGCGATTGATCGTCCATAGTTGGGGAAGCAACATTTTGGGTGCATGTAATTCTTGCGATCCTGAAGGGGATATATGATGGCTAATGCGGAAATATGATGACTGTTAGAGAGAAAGTGATGATGTTCTTGGTAACGATGTCATTGAGAAATGAGCAGAAGATCTCGTTGGAGATTGATACAATGCTCCTGCTGGGAAGATGATAAAGAGTTTTCGCCTTTTCTGCCCCTAGCCTTTATGAATTTGGGAGTGCTCTAAATTTTGGCTGAGCCGCCCAAAGTGGATTTTCAATTCAGTGAGCTGCTCTAACCTTTGCCTAAGGCACCTTTTCGGTTTTCACCTTAGCGAGCTTTTCATATGCCCTAACTTTTGCCTAAACTGCCCAATACGGGTTTTCAGCTTAGCGGGCTGCTCTAATTTTTGCCTGAGGCGCCTTTTCGGTTTTCACCTCAGCGAGTTCTCTCTCTCTTTTTTTTTTTTTTAAGAGATGTCCAGGGATTAGAAGAAGACTTCCAATTCAACGCACTCTCTGATGATGAGAAGATTGTGGGAGGTCTTGTAGAATCTGGTTGTTCCATCGTCCTTGCTGAAGCTCACAGGCGTGTAGCCATATATGATGCATGATGTGAATTCAATTTCAAGCGAACTCAGGATATTTAAATGAACAGGGCAAGGCATTCATTCATCCATTCATTGATAATGTTTTAGCATAGCGCACATGATGTATGAAATGAAATTAAGGACAAGATGGGCATGGTATCCGTCTCCGCCGAACCCACAACTGCCACCAACAGGTCTCTGCGGATTTTCTTGCTAGTGGTGCTCATCTCACTGTCCTAACTTTTGCATGGATTGCTTTCGTGATTTTCAATCCATCGGACCTCTTCTTCTTTCTTTTTTTTTCATGGAGACCTGAGCCTATCCCGATTGAAATTGGTTGACGACTTGGTTTCTGTCTTTCTCCGTAAGACTGCTTTGATCCTGCAGGTTGATGGCTGCGCTTTTTGACGTGCTTATTAGCTGTTTGTACTATCTTGCTGGCTTATGGGTGGTATGGAGGTGATGTATGGTGCCTCTCTCCTTTATTCTGGAATGATTGTATTGTTGCCCCAGAACTTGCGTTCTATTATCGGGGATGCTATGGTGCGAAACATCATATATTTTGCTTTTTTTTTTTTTACGTCTACGGAACTTCCGCTTAGCTGGACTTATCCTTAGGCTTCTTTGTAATTCTGCATCTTGCGATCCTTTGTCGATGCGCGTTGCCTTGGGACTAGGCGAAGGTCTTCCATGCTGTTAGGCATTTTGTAATCTTTCTTTTCTTTCTCTCATCAGTCGTGAGGTCTTTCAAGACGGATACCATTTTGGACGTTCATCTGTCCTTAGGCTCATTTCACGTAATAATGTGTCATGTATGCTAAAGACATTAAATGAATGTTTGTATGCATGCACAATGTTCCATCCATGAAAATATCACGCAGATAATTGAAATCAAATTACATAACATTAAATGCTTCGCAGGCTGTATTGTTCACAAAATAAGATAAAGGACAAAATAGATACAAAATAACCAACATCCTCCATATGCGGAAGGTCTTCTTTTGCTGCTGTATTACCCACTTCGATTGGACTAGTCAAAGCTGGGCAAAGGATTGGTTTGCACACTGGGCTTCAAGGGTGGTGCCGCAATTTTCCCATCAGTGATCAGTTGGCGAATAGCCTTGAGCAGTTGCTTGCAGTCATTTGTGTGGTGTCCCACCGTCACATGATAGGAGCAGAATTTGCCTTTGTCTGTCTCGGCCAGCTTCTCGAATGGCTTCAGAGAACTCAAGAGGCCGCCATTCCTGCATTTCGCAAAAATCTTAGCCAAAGAAAGGGTCCACGGGATAGGCCTTGATTTTGCGAATCTCCAGCTTGATCTCCTTGCTGGTGAGACACCACAGTAACTTCAGATGGTTTATCCTTTGGGGATTGGTCACTCTTGTTTGTAAAGCTGAAACCGGATTCACTGCTTGATCCAGCGGCAGTTGTCGACCGATACCCCAGACCGTGCTTGAAGCTTTGCCACCCTTTTGACTGGCCGCTCTCTCTTCTTCATCCCTCTCAACCTTCATGGCCATGCTGTAGACCTCACTGAGTTCATTGAAAGCATGGAATTTCATGTTGTATTTGTAGACATCTCTGCTACCTTCAATTAGTTTCTGAATCAGCTCGTCTTCATCGGGGCGATTCTTCAACAGGATCATCTTGTTCATCCACCTTTGATAATACTCGTCAAAGGGTTCATTGAGCTTCTGCTTAACCCTTTCCAAGTCATATAGCTTCACTTGGATCTTCGTGTTGAAGCTATAGTATTTGATGAAGGCTGCTGACAGTGTTTCCCAATCAGATTGTACCTCCTCTGTCAGAGAGTTGTACTAGTTCAGAGCTCCTTCTTCTAATGTTGTTGGGAAGAAGTTGACCAACTGCTATTTGGTAGCACCCGCTGTCAGCATTATACGGGCGTGGAGGTTGATGTGAGCTTCTGGTGATCCGAGCCCTCTGTAAGAAGGAATTTTGGGGACTTAGAACCCTACAGGGAATGTCTCGATGCCTTTATTTATTATGGCATCGACATTGACCCCCTGCCTGGAACCCAAACTGATGTTGGCTCCCCTTTTAAGCTCAGCTAGCATCTCATCCAGCTCAGAGTACTTAGCCTTCATTTTCTGCTCCATAGCTGCCTCGATTTCTTGCAGCTTTTCCATGCTGGCCAAAGCGTCAGCCCCTTGTTGAGAAGTCTCCCCTTCTTTTCCTTTCCCGGTTCCACCATTACCAGCTTCACCGCTTTCCCTAACGACAGCCCTCAGTTCTTCCTTTAGCATATCCCGAAAGTCTTGGGATCGAAAGAAATCCTTCAGAACACTAGCAATGTTTGGTGTTTGATCAGCCATTGCTACTTCTTCTCCAGGCGCTGTTGCACTGCTTGATTCGACTGATCTTTCGCTCTCACATGCTCTTACAGCCTGGGCTCTGGTTTTAGGACGCCCCAGCTTATTCTGCTTTAATGCACATAAAGACCGTTAAGGCTAAAGAGTGCATAGTTGGATGGTATGAATGATAATGCTTGGATGATGTTTCGTCAATGTGGATGATAATGAATATATCCCTTTTTATTCATTTCTTCTTTTTATTTTGGACATTCCAAGTGCACCCAGTGCTATGCAAAAATGTCACATGTGGACCGCCACACGGATGAAAGTTCGCTGCTTTTGGGGCACCTAATGAATTTCATGAAATGGTCGCATGTGTACTAACACACGGACGAAGTTTGACGCTTTATAGGTCTATGAGATGATATGAAATAGTCGTATGGGACCGGCCCATGGACAGAGTTCTGATGCTTTTGAGCGTATGAAATGAAATGATGTTGTAAGCGAGTCACGTGTACTGGGGACACGGACAGAGGTTCGGCGTTCGGGGAACACCTTACATGATTTGGGATGTTATGAAATGTCCCTATATGCATACTAACCCGGCACTCGGGGAGCGCCTTGAATAATGTAATAATGTCATGAAGTAACCCAATGTGGATCACAGTGTCATACGATGTCGATGACGAATGGGTATGATGTCATGAGATGCATCGTGCGGATTGTCACACGGAAATAACCCTAGAACCATTGGGGTCTCTACTGAATGAAATGATTTGGTGGAATGGCCGAATGCAATCCGGTGCATTGGCAAACATGAGTATTTTGGGATACCCGATATATGATGAAATGATATGATCGTGGTGGGCATCCTTGGAATGCCCCTGATTTAATTTAGGTGATATGTCGTGAGTGCTTATGACACACAAAATGCAAATGGCTGCAAAAAAAAACGTGGTTAGGATACATGACACACATAATGATGTTATGTATGCCATGTGAAAAATGCTAATCACACAAATTTAATATTATGGCTGAAAAAGAAATGGTTAGTATGAATGGCAAACAGATGACTTAAAGATTGCACACGAAGATAAAATGCATGTGGCTGCATAAAAATGTGGGTTAGTATCACACATGATGTTTGCGTATGGTATGTCGCATGCATGGAAAATAGTGATTATGATATCTTATGCACGCGTAGGTAGCAATGGCGATGTGTCACGAGATGGTGAAGAACACATAGCAAGCAAAACGAATTCTTCCAACCTTATTTCTCCAACGTGGTCGGTCTCAAAAATTTCTAACCGAGTCTTAGGCGGGGTTCACTTCAATCACCAACCGGGGATGATGAAGGCGGAATTTATTTTATTCACACATTTTATTTGGTATCCTAAGGGAATCCAACTAAAGTTGCCTAAATGAGTTCGGTCCAAAGCCGGGATAACATCAAGGTTCCCATAGCAAAATATACTCCTCACTTCTCCGCACTCAAGGGTCCGATCGAAGGGGTTCGTACAAGGCTATGAGTTGTGTTTCGTATCCGTGCCCCTAAGACCAGGAGGAACATAGGCGACACTTCAACAATCCACCGGGCTAAATATTGGATACTCAACCTAATGCAAGTATGTCTAACTAAAATGCAATCATAAAATACCATGCAAGAATCATCCACCTTATTTTGATTAGACACTTTTCAGGGCTTGTCAAAATTCTTTTAAGTTTTTAAGAAAACTTTTTAAGAAATCCCCAGCAGAGTCGCCACTGTGAGCGGACGACCTTTTTCTTCGGAAAAGGAAAGAAATGGAAGGACACGGGGGTCCGAAAAGAAAATTGGTTTTGAAATGTTCCTTTTCCTTCCTTTATTTTTGCTTGGTGTGATTTTTGGGAAAACCGGATTTTGTTTATCTTACTTAGAAAAATCCATTCATTCGTTTCGGAATTCCTTTTGTAGAAAACATTTTCCCATTTTATTACTTGAAAGATCTCGAAACTTAAATCCCGAGATCAGTGACAGAGTCGCCACCCGGATCAGCTCATCCGAGAAATTCCGGTACAGCTCCTTACCGAGTATAGACTGCTGTACCTAATCCAGAGATTCAAGGTTCGGACAAGTCCCTTATTTCATGTCTAATCAAAATAAATTTGGCGGATATTCTTTGATGGTATTTTACGTTTCTGGAGTTGATTTTTATTGCATTAAGTTAAACACACGGCGCGCACACAAATAAAACAAGATAAAGCAGTAAACAATTAAATTATTACAACCCGATCGAATAAATAATTAAATTATTACAATCCGATCGAATAAAAATAAAAATTCACTTTACAACCGCCTAAAATACACGGATAAATCTATTAAATACATCCAAAATAAAAAATAAAAGGCTGTAAAATAGAGGGTTAGCACAATTTATATTACACACATAAATAAGACTCAAATCAGGACAGAATTGGGAATTTTAGGAAATGGGGGCATGCATTTAGGGGATAACCGGCTCGACCCGACCGGTCGGACCGGTTAGACCTGGAAAACGGTTTTGAAACGCCCTGTGGTTTTATGCTGAAAAATCAATTTTTGGAAAACAATTGGCTTGGTTACATGCAAATTTTCATTTTCGTGGATCTGTTGTCCCGGAATCCATGGCTCCGTTCGTGTGGGTTCCTAAATTCATCATCCATCTAGGGTCCAAAACGCAATAAACACACCAAAAACATTGATTAAAATGCAATTTTATTTGTTTTTAATATTTTCCAAGGACTTATAGAGTTCGGGGGTCCGCTAATGCTGGACAATTGATCCGGTTCGGATATAACAACCCCGAAACTTAGAATATAAACCCCGGAAAACTTAAAAATATTAATATCCATATGTATGGGAATCTAAAAAATAAATATTTATGGCATACAAATAAATTTGGGCCGAAATATATCACATCGGAGTGTATAAAAATGGAAAACAGGCTATTTTCGGCTTTTCGGGACAGATCGGGGAGCTGCCCCTGAAGAACAGAGCCGGCCGGCTCTGGTTAGAGCCGGCCGACTCTATTCTTGTCAAGAACAGAGCCGGCCGGCTCTGTTCTTGGATGAACAGAGCCGTACGGCTCTAATCGGGTAGATTCGGTACTAAAACTTGCAAAAACAAAGAAAATGCACCGAAAAAGCAATGCAAACAGGTTTAAGGCCTCTAAGAGTTTACCTTGATGTTGTTTTGATACTTTGAATGTCAAGAAACGGATTGGAAACTTAGGATTTGTCCTTAAAGTCCAATCGGCTAAAAACCGAATAATTCCGGAACTAACCCCAAATGATCCGAATCAATGAGCAAATGTTTTGTAACTTGTTGCCAATGTTTTGAGATTGATTTTTGGGGTTTAAACTCTTTGTTTTTGGACTCTCCTTGGTTCCCTCTCTCTCTGCCTCCTTCTTTTTCTCTCTTTTTTTTATTTGTTCTTTTTCGTTTTTTTTTTCTCCTGCGTTTTTTTTTTCCCTCTCCCAATTCGTTCTAATCTCTTGTTTTTATTGTTGTTCAATTATTGCCAGACAAAATAATTTCCAATTAAATGCGTCAATTAATTTTTCTTGTCGTTTTTTTACCAAATTTCGCTGGCTTTTGGGAAAATGGGAGGTTTCTGCCCAACCCACTAGAGTCGGCCGGCTCTAGTTTGAACTAGAGCCGGCCGGCTCTGGTTTGAAAACCAGTTTCATTTTTTTTTAATTTTTTTTTTAATTTAATTTTTTTTTCATATTTATTTATTTATTTTAAGTAAAATTACGGCGCTTACAAGTACATAACGACTTGAAAAAGCCACGCGGGCTGATCAAGTATAAAAAGGGTAGTAGGGAACATTGCAGGTATCTCATTCTGAATCCTCAAGATTTTATTCTTATTCTTATTTTCCTTCTCTAAAATCTCTGACTTAGGCATCGGAGTGGACTCGGAGGTCACCCAGTCCTCACACTTTTTCTGATACAGGTACTCGATCTTTTCCCTGAGATAGGCAGTCTCTTGGCCATCTCTGGTCGCGTGAAGACAAATCCTTTCCTGGAGCTATCAAATTGGTGCGGTGAGCGTGGACCCGTTGGACAACAATGTCATAAGGATCAACAACTTCAGAAGCTGTTTCAACAGTTCTTTCTCCCCAGGGAGGAGGAATACCACATTTCCCAGAAATTGTAATGCCCTTACCTTTGGCAACTACAACCCCAAGCCCATCCAACACCTTCACCACAACTTTAGGCAGCAATAATAGCTCCACTAGTGCCTTTTTGGATCGGATTGCTAGGAACTATGGGATGAGTCCAGCAAATCAGAACGACTTCCAGCGAGCTGTCCTACAGATGCAAGAGCAGGGCATGAGAGGTTCCTTAATGAGTAGCAGTACTCCTTTCTCTGTGGTGAATACGTTGCCGGAGCCTATTTATCATCCAAGCACTATACGCGTCCTATTTCCTATCTCTGAATCTAGGACTTCTGTGGAGAGATCGGAAGGATTAGGGCCAAGTATGGTGCACCCTGCGGACGTTGGAGTAACCGGCAGAAAGAAAGTTGGGGGATCTCAAGTAGGAGGGGTTCAGTCCACCTGTGGTTGGATGCCCACGTCAATCGGGGACCAGCCTCCTGCAGGGCCAATGAACCCCAACACAGTAACCCAGGGGAGTAATGGTGTCCAGATCCTCACCCCGAGTTCCTGGTATGGATTACCCCAACCTTATCTGCCTCCTCCTCACATTGCTCAGTCATACCCAAACCAAATACAAACACTACCTCAAACACATAGCTTCCTCACTCCATATGGCTTTTACAACAACACTCTAGTTCCATATAACATACCGGTTCCATGCAACACTCCTCATCCTCCGACACTATCCCAAACCGGTGTTAAGCTTACAAATGACCCTAGATTTATGGCGATGTTTGAGAAAGCACTGAGCACGTTCGCCATACCATACCAGGAACCATTGATGGAGAATGGAGAATCTCCCTTTTCAGCCAGAATACTCAATCAACCGATGGAACATAAATTCAAGCAACCAACCTTCGACAGTTATAGGGGCGATACAGATCTCCGAGTCTATGCTAGGAACTTCAAAAACCGAATGGACATTGCAGGAGCTACGGAGGGGCTGATTTGCCGCCTGTTCCCTACAACTTTGATAGGAGCAGCGGCTTACTGGTTTGAATCTCTGGACCCTGGAACAATCAATAGCTGGGACTGACTCAGGCAGGAATTTTGTAAGAACATTATGGGCTCAATACTGACTGGAGCAGCCAGTCGCACGCTTCATAAAGTGGTCCAAAAGCCTGGTGAATCATTGAGGTCGTTCATTGATCATTTCAACCTCGCATGTTTGGAGGTTAGGAACTTAGATTTCAGCACAGCCAAGGAGGCTATGATTAAGAATACTACCAATGAGAGGCTTCGAGGAGAAATCATAACAAGGAAGCCCAGAGAATTGACTCAGATGATAGTCCTTGTGAAAAGTATGGTAGAAATCGATGAGATTGACTTGCCTGCGAAGAGCAGGAGGCACGATGAGAGAGACAAGGCCACTTGGCCTAAAGAGAGGCACAAACGGTGAGATCACAGAGACCGCCCTGGAGGCCGATCATGGTTTGCACCATTGAATGCCCCACTCAGTGAGGTACTAGTAGCAATTCAGAGAAGCTCGGATGCCAAAAGCGTTCGATATCCCCATACCAAGTCAGGCCAGATAATGGGGAGTGAAAAGGAAGCATATTGCAAGTTTCACAGAGCCAAGGGTCATCACACAGACGACTGCCGAGTCTTGGCTGTAGAGGTGGACTTGTTGATCAAGGCAGGTAAGTTTAGCAGATTATTGACTGCATAACAAAGAACACAAACAGAGACAAAGAGCGGAAGGACAGAAGAGGCGACGATGAAAGGCCAGTTAAGAAGTCCAAGAGGGTCGTCATGGTTATCGCTGGGGGACCTGAATTTGAACCCCCCAGTAAAAAAGTTATGTCCTCAGCACATCATATAGCGAATACGGGGAAATCCAATAGCTTGAATCACTCGTTCTCAATTCACAGCAATGTACAAGCACACTATGCAAATGCCTTGGTCATTGAGGCATTGGTGGAAGGATACACGGTGAAAAGGATCCTCGTGGATACCGGTAGCTATGTAAACATCATCACGAAGGAGGCTGTCCACCAGTTAGACATGTTGGGATTCGTCATCAGAAAAATAACGTGGCGCAGCGGAAATTACACTGTTTAAAATTTCCTAAAATCCACCTATCTTATTTAGTTACCATTAATTAGAATAAAAACAATTTGAATCAAGAGATTGAACTCACCAGATTATGTCTCTTCTAGAAACTGCTGCAGAATCGTTTCTTAAAATTGATCTCCACAGTCCGGTGCACGATCAACTATCGAACGGGAGCCGATGCTAGTCGAAGAACGGAAGAAATTACACCAAAGAATTCGGCTATTGGGGCTGATATTGTTGCTGGCCAAATTTCCTTTGTGCCTAGGGTTAAGAGAGTGATTTTTCCCATAAATGTGCCTTTTATAGTCCTTATGCAATATGGACTCCAATTAGGTTAAGTAAACCCAAGCCCATTAGGATTTTAATTACATATTTAAATCCTTATTCCATAAGATTTATAATACATAATTTAATTCCATATGGCTTGATTTAATTACCCCTAATTAAAATAAAATCACACTTAAGAAAATAATTTAATTAATTGTTTACTTTATGTAATTCAATTAATTGATAAATTAATTAATTACATTATGTAAACTTATTAATTAAATAAAACCAACCTAATGTTAATTAATTACCTCGACACCAAATGTCAACTAATTAATTAACTCATTCGTTCCAATGTACATCACATGCATAATATTTATACGTTCCGGCTTAGTTGATCTATATGCACAATCCTATGGCTCTGTCTTTATGTTGGTAGTAGGCCCAAGGCCCACAAACTATAAGTGGGTTCTAGCAAACCATTATAGCCCAATGTTAATTAATTACCTCGACACCGAATATCAACTAATTAATTAACTCATTCCTTCTAATGTATATCACATGCACAATATCTATATGTACCAGCTCAGTTGATCTATGTGCACGATCCTATGGGTCTGTCCTTATGTTGGCAGTTGGCCCAAGGCCCACAGACTGTAAGTGGGTTCTAGCAAACTATTACAGCCCCCAATTAAGACAGAGAAGCAACAGTCTTTAGAAGACACTCACCCGGTAGCAATCTCATGGTGCCATTTGCGGAACGATATCAATATGAATAAACAAGAGGCATGGTGTCCGTCATCCTTTTCTGTTGTTTATTATATTTCTTGATCTTGAGTTGACTGATTAATCAAATAAGCAACCAACTTATTTGGGTATGGCCATACACTTATCAGTCCCACTCATCAAGTGGCCAGTGATATCATCTCGGTGTTACCCGAGTGGTAATTCCATCACTTCATCATCAATATCAACATGTTCACCTATCCACCCAATCATACCCATATTTAGCATCCTTTTACAGACTTGTTAGGCATATGTCAAAGTGAACTAGATTCCATATTGATACTATAATGAAATCTGGTCTGAGGACAAAAGAGACCTACTCAAGAAAGACCTATGACGCGACAACCATGTGGCTTTCTTGTGCGGATCGATTCAGTCCCATGTCAACGACATGTACCTATATTCATGGCTGACTATACAAGTATTATGGCTAGTTAAGAACTACCATATAGTCATCGAATATAGAAGTCTATGGTTCTATTCGTTCCCACGATTAGAACAGACCTGGGATGGGTTTTATGATTATCTATCAATGGATACTCTACTCATATTATAGCATAAGATATAAATGAAATAGATTAATTGCCTTTATTAATGTAACACAAATAATGTATTCATACATGACTCTTTATGTATAATACAAAATACAAGAATCCAATGCCCTAAGAACTAGGGCACACCAACAATCTCCCACTTTCACTAGTTCCAAGTGGGCATTGCCCTAATTCCTATAGATCTGGTATGACCATCGTGCTGTGTCTGCGGCAGCGCTTTGGTCAATGGATCAGGGACATTATTCTTGGTGTCAACCCTCTGCAATGATATATCATCTTTGTTCATAATCTCCCGAATGAGGTGAAACTTTCTTAGCATATGTTTGGATCTCTTGTGTGACCGGGGCTCCTTAGCTTGTGCGATGGCCCCGTTGTTGTCACAAAAAACATCAACTAGGTCTAGGATAGTAGGTACTACTCCCAACTCGGTTATGAATTTCTTGATCCAAACGGCTTCCTTTTCAGCTTCGCACGCAGCTATGTACTCAGCTTCCGTTATAGAGTCAGCAATTGTGGCCTCCTTTGAGGACCTCCAACTAATGTCATCGCCATTCAGGAGAAAAACATAACCAGACTGTGACTGGTTCTCATCCTCATCGGTCTCAAAGCTTGCATCAGTGTAACCTAACACTAACAGCTCATCTTGACCTCTAAACACTAAGAAAGCATCCTTAGTCCGATTAAGGTACTTTAGGATTGCCTTGACAGCCTTCCAGTGTTCCTCCCCGGGGTCCGACCGGTACTGGTGTAAGCACCACTCCTCCTTAAAAAAAAAAAGAAAAAGAAAACAGTCATATGACTTTACTACAGTCGTACAACTGTAGATTCGTAGCAGGTGAGCCAACCTACATCCTAAAAGCTGAAAATGGAGAGATAAAAGGAGGAGGCTGGATATAAAAAGAAGGAAAGAAAAAAGAGAGAGAAGAGAGAGGAGAGGGCTTCTAGGATCTGAGAAAATCAGAGAGAGAAAGAACTCATCTTCAAGGATCCCTCAACATTTGGAGATCTTTGGACCCAAAGTTCCTAACCCTAACTCAAAGAGAAAAGTGCGGATTTTAGTGGATTGGAGCGATGCCAGGGGGTCAATCCTATGGTGGATGCATGCCAAAAAGGTATATACTCCTTTTCCCTTCTCTTTTCCACGCTTTCTGGGTGATTGGTGTGGTTTTGTGCCATTTTTTGTTCTTTTTTCCACGTTTCTGTTTCTGGAAATCAAGAACAGTCGTGCGACTATTCTTGAATTTGATGAACAGTCGTACGAGTGTTCTTGATTTCCAGGCGTTTTCTTTCCAGTTTACTTCAAATAAAATTTTGGCGAAATCCTGAGTTTGGAACGTTTACAGTCGCACGACTGTAACGTTTTTCCAGAATCAGAATTTCCCTTTTGACCCCCAAAAATTCAGAAAATCCCGAAAATCATCAAAATGAATTTTGTTGTGTGCATTCACGACCCTAGATTCAATTTTTAGTAAAATTGCATTTAGAACAATGCCACGATGGAGACCCGATTCTCCCGAAAACCGACCCACCTTACACATATAAAATGCATGTAAACCGGAAAAATTGTTTTCAAAATGATTTTCCCACAAAAACCAAAATACAGGGACGTTTCAAAATGTTTTCTAAGTCTAACCAGGCCAGCTAACCGAGCCAACCCGGTTATCCCCTAAATGCATGTCCCCAATTCTTGATTTTCCCAATTCTATCTGTTTGAGTCCTATTTGTGGCGCGTTATATATTGTGCTAACCTTTGTTTTGCAGCTTTTATTTTTATTTTTATTTTATATGTAATTAATAAAATTAATCATGTATTTTAGGCTATTGTAATATTTTTAGATAAATCGTGTATTCTAGGTGCTTGTAAAAGTGAGGCGAGAGTTTTTATTTTTGATTCGATCGGGTTGTAATAATTTAATCATTTACTATTTTACTTTACCTCTATGTGCGCTGTATGTCTATTTATTTCAATAAAGTTAACTTTAGAGTTTGAAATACCATTTGAGAATATTGACCAATATTATTTTAATTAGACGCGAAATAAGGGATTTGTCGGGACCCGAATCTCTGGATAATGTAGCGGTCGTTCGTCCGGTTCAGCTGCATTATAAATTTCCCAGTTGAGCTGAGCCAGGTGGCGACTCTACAATATTCATTGAGACTTAGGTCTCGGTTCTTTTAAGAATTAATTCCATTTATTTTTCAAAACCCATTTTGCATTCATAAAAACCCCATACGAGGGAGGGGCCCGCCCGAGATCGAGGCGCCCCTTCCGAAAGGGAGTCTCGTGTTCCGTCGAAAACATCGTCCGCTCATAACTGGCTAGTCATACTTAGTGCAAACGCGACATCAGGCCTCGTACATAACAGGGAGTACATGATAGATCCAATAGCAGATGCATAAGGGATCTTTTCCATGTTCTCCAGGTCCTTCTTTGTTTTAGGACCATCTTTCTTACTCAGCTTAAGAATACTTTCTTTGCCTTGTCCATGCTGAATCTTTTCAGAACCTTGTCAATGTACGTGGCCTGACTTAGGCCTAGAAGCCGATTGGATCTATCTCTGTAGATCCTGATCCCTAAGATCGTCTCAGCTTCGCCTAAGTCCTTCATTGCGAAGCACCTACTCAACCACTGCTTAACCCCTTGCAATGTTGGTATGTCACCTCCAATGATAAGGATGTCGTCAACATACAGCACTAGGAAGGTAGAAATACTCCCACTAACCGTTTTATACACACAGGGCTCATCAGAATTCTGTGTGAAGCCATATTCTGTAATGGCCTCATTGAATCTCTGATTCCATGACCTCGATGCTTGCTTCAATCCATAAATGGATCTTTGAAGCTTACATACCTGGTTTGGATACTTTGGATCTATAAAACCCTCAGGTTGTGCCATGTACACATCTTCGAGTAGCTTTCCATTAAGGAAAGCGGTCTTAACATCCATCTGCCATATCTCATAATCATACCATGCAGCTATGGCTAGTAGTATCCTAATGGATTTGAGCATAGCAACTGCTGAAAAGGTTTCATCATAGTCTATTCCTTGAACTTGCCTGAATCCTTTTGCCACCAATCGCCCCTTGAAGGTGTTGTCGGCTTTTAAGTTGAAACACCACTTGCAATCTATCACCTTAGCACCCGGAGGTGGATCCACCAAGTTCCATACTTGGTTATCGTGCATAGATTGCATCTCAGTCTCCATGGCTTTGCGCCATTGATCTGAGTGTGGGCTTTCAACAGCCTCCTAATAGGTCTTGGGCTCCTCTTGGTCAACGACCATAAGGTCCCTATCATCAGTCACAAGAAAGCCGTACCTCTCTAGTTGATGACGTGTCCTACCAGACCTTCTAAGGTCCTGTGCAACCGGTTCGGGTTCCTCAATTTCTTGAGTAGTCAGATCGGTTCCTGAAGCATCCTCAGCAGTAGCTGCAGGAGTTTTTCAGTCTTGAACTTCTGAAAGTTCAATATTACTCCCACTGTCTCTCTTGGAAAGGAATTCCTTCTCCAAGAAGACTGCATTTCTGACTATGAAAACTTTGTTTTCCACCGAATCATAGAAGTAATAACTCTTAGTTTCCTCAGGGTAACCCACAAACTGGCACTTGACATATTTGGACTCGAGTTTGCCACTTGTCAATTTCTTAACATGCGCATCACAGCCCCAAATCTTCAAGAAGGAAATATTAGGCTTTAGGCCCTTCCATAGTTTATATGGTGTTCCCTCAACTGCCTTGCTTGATGTATTATTAAGAATGTAAGCAGCTGTCTCTAAAGCATAACCCCAAAAGGAGACAGGGAGTGTAGCTTGACTCATCATCAAGCGAACCATGTCTAGTAAGGTCCTATTCCTCCTTTCTGACACTCCATTCCACTGGGGTGTACCAGGAGGAGTGAGTTGGGATACAATCCCACACTCTCTCAAAAATGAGTCAAACTCTTGGCTCAAATATTCACCCCCTCGGTCAGACCGAAGTGCTTTTATTTTCTTGCCAAGTTGGTTTTCTACTTCATTTTTAAAGTCCTTGAACTTTTGGAGAGTCTCAGACTTATGCTTCATCAGATACACACAACCGTATCTGTTGAAGTCATCCGTGAAGGTGACTAAGTACAAAAAACTAGATCTAGCACTAGTGCCCATTGGGCCGCATACATCGAAATGCATTAGCTCCAACAGCTCTGAGGCCCTTTCAGCAGTCTTGCTAAAAGGCACCTTTGTCATCTTGCCTCTCAAATAAGATTTGCATGTGTCATAAGACTGGATATCAAATGACCCTAGCACTCCCCTAGAGTGAAGCCTAGCTATGCGCTTCTCATTTATATGGCCAAGTCGACAATGCCAGATGTAAGTAGGATTAATTTCATTTTATGTAATCCTTTTAGTATTTATGTTATAGATTGAACTTTCACGTTTTGGATCAAGGATATATAAGCCATTTTCAAGAAATGCTGTTCCATAAATAATATTGTCATATTGCATAGAAATTCTACCATGTCCAATATTAAATACGAAACCAGAAATATCCAACAAAGAAACAGAAATAATATTCCTACGCATCACAGGTACAAAATAACAGTTTCTTAGTTCCAAAAAAAGTCCACTAGGCATCTCCAAGAAATAATCTCCAATCTCTATGGCCTGAATTCGAGCACCATTTCCGACTCGAAGATCTACTTCTCCAGATCCTAGTAATCTCCTATTTCTTAGACCCTGCACATTTTAACAAATGTGAGATCCACATCCAGTGTCCAAGACCCAAGATGTAGAAATAGCCAGATTAATCTCAATAACATAAATACCTAAAGCAGTAGTTTTGCCCTTCAGTTGCTCCCTTAGCTTTGGACATGAGCTCTTCCAGTGCCCCTTCTCATGACACTGATAAGTGTGTTTTATGCACTTATCCCACCTTATATTTTGAGCTTTAAATGTTTAATTCTTGTTTATTTGGGTGGATTTTACATCTCTTTTCATGATATTTCAGGTTAGGACTTTGGAGTCCAAAACTGATGAAAAATGGAGCAAATTGGGGCAAAAACAGTGCAGAAGTTGTCTTAAGGCATGACCATGCCTTATGGGGAGCTGAAATTGAAGAAAGGGAGCTGAAATTGACACTTGGGCCTGCTTTACAAATGGGCCAAAGGAGACCTACGGGTTTTGCAAGGAGATTGGAGCTATGACTTGTCTTTTAAACTTTATTATTTCTCAATTAGAATTTATCTTTTAGAATCCTAATTAGAGTAGGTTTATTATTCCTTTTTAGGTTTTCTCTCCAAGACGGAATAGGGAAGGAGAGTAATTTTGAGTATTAGGGGGCGGTATATTTTTATTATTGTTCTGGAGTTTTTAGCCGTATTCTCTGAGAAAGACTTGAACGTATTATTTTGGAGGAGCAAGGTTACAACTTGACAGAGTTTTCTACTGGATTCGACGGAATTCATTGCGATCCTCCTAAGAGTTTTTCCTTCCTTCTTACTTATTTTTATGGAACTTAGTTTATTTATTTCTATGGTTTCGAACATGGTTATGAGTAGCTAAATCCCCAAACTAGGGTTAGGGATGTAACCTAGTTTGGGGTAATTAATTGTTGATTCATCATGTTGGATATTTGATTTTAATTCTAAGGAATTATTTTTCTTGTTTACATCTATCTTCTTTAATTTAATTGATGAATTGTGTATTTCGCGAGTGCATGATTTAATTATAGAATTTCTATGATGAACTGACAGGTGAAATATGAATTCGGAACTAAGAAGATAGACACGATTAAACCTAGACTAGACATAGTTAGATTTAATTGTGATGGCTTAAAGTGTAGATTAAAGGGTTTGATTAATTAGTGAGAAATCGACGGATAATCACAGTTAATTAGGCACAACTTAATAGCTCGACGGAGTGTTAAGGTATCTTAGGAACAATTGCCATTGTAACTTTTGTTGATAACATGATGATAATACGGTTAATTTCCCCAATTAGGTGAACCCCGAATCCCTAGTGTTTTTCTCATTGATTCAATCTTCTTATTTATTGCCTTATTAGATATTAGTTAACACAAAACCCCAGATTATTGCTTTCAAACTAGAATTAATTAGAATAGCAGTCTATTTCCTCCTTTGGGTTCGACTCTGGAATACTCCAGATTTATTACTCTGATCGACTACGTGCACTTGCGTATTTAGCCCGGCCAAGTTTTTGATGGCCATTTTCTCTGATATGGTCGAAGAGATTATTGAGATTTTTATGGACGATTTTTCTGTGTTTGGTTCTTCATTTGATTCTTGCTTAGCTAACCTTGAAAAAGTCTTACAGAGATGTGAGGAAACAAACTTAGTACTTAACTGGGAAAAATGCCACTTTATGGTTTCAGAGGGCATTGTTTTAGGCCATAAAATCTCAACTCAAGGAATAAAGGTTGATAAGGCAAAAGTTGAGGTAATTGAAAAATTGCCTCCACCTTCTTCGGTGAAAGCGGTAAGGAGTTTCTTAGGGCATGCAGGTTTCTATAGGAGGTTTATTAAAGACTTTGCGAAAATTGCTAAACCATTATGCAATCTTTTAGTTAAAGATGTTCCTTTTACTTTTGATGATGCATGTTTAGCTGCATTTAACACTCTTAAGCAAGCTTTGATTTCTGCTCCTATTATTGTTTCTCCGGATTGGAGTTTACCTTTTGAACTTATGTGTGATGCAAGTGATTTTGCATTAGGTGCTGTGTTAGGACAAAGGAAAGGTAGAAACTTGCATGTTGTATATTATGCGAGCAAAGTGTTGAATGATGCTCAATTGAATTATGCCATCACTGAAAAGGAATTTTTAGCTGTGGTTTATGCACTTGATAAATTTCGTCCTTACCTTGTAGGTTCGAAAGTTATTGTTTACACAGATCACGCAGCCATCAAGTATCTATTCCTTAAAAAGGATGCCAAGCCTAGATTGATAAGGTGGATTTTGTTATTACAGGAGTTTGACTTGGACATCCGAGATAAGAAAGGCAATGAGAACTTAGTTGCCGACCACTTATCTAGACTGGAACATGTAAAGGAGAACCATGATGAATCCATCAATGAAGAGTTCCCTGATGAAAAGTTGTGGGCGATTAGTTCTGACACAATACCTTGGTTTGCTGACATTGTTAATTTTTTGGTGTCTAATATTGTCCCACAGGATTACAATTTTCACCAGAAAAAGCGATTCATGTCAGAGGTCAAGCATTATTTTTGGGATGAACCCCTTCTATTCAGAAGGTGTGCGGATGGCATAGTGAGGCGATGCATACCTGAGGAAGAAATGGTTAAAATCCTCTTTGACTGTCACTCGTCGCCTTATGGAGGTCATCATGGAGCCGACAAAACAGCTGCGAAGGTGCTTCAATGCGGATTTTATTGGCCGACCTTGTTCAAGGATGCTAGGAGCTTTGTTCTCACCTGTGATAGATGCCAGCGAGTGGGGAACATTGGTAAGAGACATGAGATGCCACAGAACAGTATCCTCGAAGTGGAGCTTTTCGATGTATGGGGATTGGACTTCATGGGACCTTTCCCTCCGTCTTACGGTAACATGTACATTTTAGTGGCTGTAGATTATGTGTCTAAATGGGTTGAGGCAATTGCATTACCTAATAACACGGCTAATAGTGTCGTCAAGTTTGTGAAAAATTTATTTTCTAGATTTGGCGTCCCTAGGGTCATAATTTCTGATAATGGAGTTCACTTCCAAAATCATCAATTTAAGGCCTTGTTAGGTAAATATGGTTGTCACTTCAAAACCGGAACCACTTACCACCCTCAAACTAGTGGACAAGTAGAGGTTTCCAACCGTGAACTTAAATCTATTCTTGAGAAAACTGTTAGTACCTCTAGGAAAGATTGGTCTCAGAAGTTGGATGATGCATTGTGGGCCTATAGAACGGCATTTAAGACCCCTTTGGGCATGTCACCGTATAGATTAGTCTATGGTAAATCATGTCATCTTCCTGTTGAATTGGAACATCGTGCTTATTGGGCTATAAGGAAATTAAATTATGATTTGAAAGCTGCAGGTGAAAAACGATTGATCCAATTGCAGGAGTTGGAAGAGATACGACGCGACTCGTATGAGAACGCCCGTATTTACAAAGAACGGACTAAGGCGTGGCATGACAAAAGAATTTTGAGGCGCGAATTTAAGGAGGGACAAAAGGTTTTATTGTTTAACTCTCGTTTTAAATTGTTTCCAGGAAAGTTGAAATCTAAATGGTCGGGACCGTTCGTAGTAACTAAAGTTCATCCGTACGGGGCAATTGAAATTGAAGGAGATGAGAAGAGGCCATTTGTGGTCAATGGGCAAAGATTGAAACATTATTTCGAAGGAGAAAATGTTTCCGGTGTTGACACGATCTCCTTTGACCATGACAATTAAACATCGGACAATGTCTAGCCAAAGACGATAAATAATGGCGCTTTATTGGGAGGCAACCCAATTTTTTCTTCTTAATTTTCATTAATTCTTAGATCTTTAGTTGTTATTTTCCGAGTTTAATTAGGTATTTTATGTTAAATTCTCAATTTTTCAGTTTTTGTTTTAAGGCATGATCACGCCTTATGTTGATTTTGTGAAATTATTTCAGTGTTAAAAAAGTTGCTTGAGGCATGATCATGCCTTGTGTAACGTAGTTTTCTGCCTCTAGAAGCTAATTTTCAACATTTGAATTTCTTTTACAAGTTGGCATAAGACATGCTCATGCCTTGTTTTAAGTTTTATGGGATTTTTTATTATTTTTAAGAAGTTGGCACAAGGCATGAGCATGCCTTGAGCATTTTAGTTTTCTGTTTCTTTTTTGAGTTAAGAGCTGATTTCTTTATTTTATTTTTTTTTTTAAAAAAAAAAAAAAAAAAAAAAAAAATTTGTTTTTGCCGTCGCTTTCATGTTTTGCAGACGCTCCATTTTTGCTAGTTTTCGGTGACTTAGCCTAAATTTCCTTTTTGATACCTTTACCCTCAGCCCCGTTACAACCCTGTTTATGCCTTTTTGATTGGTGTTTGATTTTATTTGGTGGAGATTAGATGGAAGTGCAAATTTTGGTAGTTCATGGTTTTGAGTGCCTTAAAATTAAACACTTTAGCCTAAAACACCTGAGTGGAGGGAGTGATCCTGGTAAGAGTTACCGAGTCAATTGTGTATTTGAATCTGGATATTTTATTTGAGAGCAATGTGTCGCTCGGCCTAGAAATTGTGGAATTAGCTGAGCCCTTGCAGCTCGATTATTATTGAGGGATATCTTATAATGCTGGGTAATCTAAGTTTCGGTGGTTGTTGTTAAGATTAGTATTAGTTTTCATTTTCGTTTTCAAAAAAAAAAAAAAAAAAAAAAAAAAAAAAAAAAAAAAAATCTTTCAAATTTTAGTTCAATTTTCATCTTGCTTGAGGACAAGCAAGGTTTAAGTGTGGGGAAGTTTGATAAGTGTGTTTTATGCACTTATCCCACCTTATATTTTGAGCTTTAAATGTTTAATTCTTGTTTATTTGGGTGGATTTTACATCTCTTTTCATGATATTTCAGGTTAGGACTTTGGAGTCCAAAACTGATGAAAAATGGAGCAAATTGGGGCAAAAACAGTGCAGAAGTTGTCTTAAGGCATGACCATGCCTTATGGGGAGCTGAAATTGAAGAAAGGGAGCTGAAATTGACACTTGGGCCTGCTTTACAAATGGGCCAAAGGAGACCTACGGGTTTTGCAAGGAGATTGGAGCTATGACTTGTCTTTTAAACTTTATTATTTCTCAATTAGAATTTATCTTTTAGAATCCTAATTAGAGTAGGTTTATTATTCCTTTTTAGGTTTTCTCTCCAAGACGGAATAGGGAAGGAGAGTAATTTTGAGTATTAGGGGGCGGTATATTTTTATTATTGTTCTGGAGTTTTTAGCCGTATTCTCTGAGAAAGACTTGAACGTATTATTTTGGAGGAGCAAGGTTACAACTTGACAGAGTTTTCTACTGGATTCGACGGAATTCATTGCGATCCTCCTAAGAGTTTTTCCTTCCTTCTTACTTATTTTTATGGAACTTAGTTTATTTATTTCTATGGTTTCGAACATGGTTATGAGTAGCTAAATCCCCAAACTAGGGTTAGGGATGTAACCTAGTTTGGGGTAATTAATTGTTGATTCATCATGTTGGATATTTGATTTTAATTCTAAGGAATTATTTTTCTTGTTTACATCTATCTTCTTTAATTTAATTGATGAATTGTGTATTTCGCGAGTGCATGATTTAATTATAGAATTTCTATGATGAACTGACAGGTGAAATATGAATTCGGAACTAAGAAGATAGACACGATTAAACCTAGACTAGACATAGTTAGATTTAATTGTGATGGCTTAAAGTGTAGATTAAAGGGTTTGATTAATTAGTGAGAAATCGACGGATAATCACAGTTAATTAGGCACAACTTAATAGCTCGACGGAGTGTTAAGGTATCTTAGGAACAATTGCCATTGTAACTTTTGTTGATAACATGATGATAATACGGTTAATTTCCCCAATTAGGTGAACCCCGAATCCCTAGTGTTTTTCTCATTGATTCAATCTTCTTATTTATTGCCTTATTAGATATTAGTTAACACAAAACCCCAGATTATTGCTTTCAAACTAGAATTAATTAGAATAGCAGTCTATTTCCTCCTTTGGGTTCGACTCTGGAATACTCCAGATTTATTACTCTGATCGACTACGTGCACTTGCGTATTTAGCCCGGCCAGACACTCATGGTAGACATCGTCAGGAGAAGCAACCCTTGCTTTAGGTTGGGCCACCACCTTTTTTCCCTTATCCTTGGCCTTTTGGGCCTTATCCTTGGCCTTAGATTTGGCTTTTCCCTTAGCAATGGACGTATTGCCCTTGTTCACTAGTAATACTTTAGGAGTCTTCTTAAGAGACTGCTCAGCAAGCTTGAGCATGCCATGTAGCTCAACAACCAATTTATCCAACCCTTGCAAATGATAGTTCATGATAAACTAGTTGTAAGACTCAGGAAGTGACCCGAGAATAATGTCTGCTGCCAAGTCCTGCGGAAGTGGTGAGCCGAGGTGGGCAAGTGTATCGATATACCCCTTCAACTTTAGCACATAAGTGCTAACAGAAGTCCCAGCTGCCATCACAGTCGTGCAAAGTGCCTTAGTTGTCAGGTAACGTTCCTGACGAGCCTGATCTTGGAACATCTTTTTAAGTTGATCCATCATCTCATAAGCATGCTTGTCCATAAACTACTTCTGAAGATCAGAAGCCATGGTACCCAGTATGAGGCACGAGACATCTCGGTCATCCCTTACATGCCGGTCGTACTGCTCCACCATCACCGTGGTGAAGCCTCGACCTGCGGGAGGGCCAGCTGGTAAAGGAGCATTCAGTACATACTCCTTGGACTATTGTCTAAGAACTATTTGTAAGTTCCTAGCCCAGTCCAGGAAGTTAGTCCCCGAAAGCTTCTCATTCTCCAAGAGTGACCTAAGTCAGAGTGAGTTGTTGTTGGTTGCAGCCATTTAAATTACTTAAGTGAAATGGGATTATCTACATGGAAGAAATCATTGCTTGAGTTAGAAATGAAGGACTTTTAAGCCAATTCAAATTAATAATCCGATTTTAATTTGTTCATTGGTGATGTTAATTGGCTGACTTGACCAAGATCCACAACTTATCAATGACTGGCAGAACTAAGGCTCGCTAACCAACCATTGATTCGTTTGGTAGGACAACTTATCCAATCCTTCCACGAATGACTCTTAGTTTGATAGGCTTATTGACACTTTACCCATCTATGCTTAAGGCCCACTCTGAGCTAATGCTACCCATGTTGAGTCAAACCACCATTCACATGTTAACCATACCAAGTATCCTAACCCTCGACGGCCCACTGAATACTACAATGTACCCAGCTAGGGCATGGTGCGCATCGCAGCATCAATGGGAGGAAGAGGTGTGAATGTGGGATGCACTTTTAAACGACTCAATATTTTAATTACCGGATTAAATTTAAGTGATACGGCTTAGCATGCATAAACGTGGGTAATAATTTAGTGATCCATACATCCATATTATATGACAAATGCAATAGCATACTTAATTTAAAATAAATGAGATCCTATGGGCCTTTAATTACAACCTAATGAAAAACTAGATATCCTATCTAATTCTTCATGGGCCGGACTGTAATCCTTCTTGGGCTCCTACCATGGGCTTGCTCCATCTGGGCCTTCCTCCATACTTGATGCAATTACAATAATTTTGTAAAATAAAATCTATTCTAAAATTACATCAAAATAAAATGGCACGCAGGCCATATTTCCCAAAATTAAATTACAACCGATAATAATTTAGGGCCCATAGAACTCAACACCACATTTCAAACAAAGTACCTGTCGTGCACATACATACCAATATGATGCATGATCATGGCATTCCAAATTATAAATATAAATGTTAAGCCGAGTTACTTAGGATGAAATCGCCAATTTTAACAAATGTGACTAAGGGCCAATGGATAACATCCATAAATGCAAAATCAACAATTTTGCTCCCACTTGAATTTGGGTTGTCACAAATTTAAAATTTAGCCCTCCCAATTTTAACGGGTGTCACGGTTTATTGGGCCAATTTCACAAAGTACATATTCAATTTAATATACAAACAATTAAATTACATATGCATGCCAATAAAATAAACAATTCAAATACAAATTAATTAAAAAAAATTAATTTAATTTGTATTAGGGTCCGGGACAAAAAAAAATACCCGCAAAATCCAAAAACTGAACCCGAACCCAGCGCGCAGCAGCCTGCTGCTAGCAGCAGTTGGCTGCTGCATAGCTGCAGCCAGTGACAACAGCTGCCCGCAGTAGGCAATTTGCCTATTGTGGCAAGCAGCAGCGTTTGGCCACAATTGGAATCGCAAATTGCGATTCTAATTTTGGCCAAACCATTAATTTTATATATATATATATATATATATATATATATATATATATATATATATATATATATATATATATATATATATATATGTTTATAGATTTTAAATCATAAAAAAATATATCCAGCCAACAAATAAGAATAGGTAATTAATAAAAAAATGGATTGAAAACCAATTGGGGAAAAATAATCAAAAACTCCACTCCAATAGTTTTAGGGTTCATCAAAAACAAAACTAATTTAATAAGAACCCTAAAACCACATCCTTGAAACCCATTCTTTCTTCGAGGACACTTTCAAGAACTTATTCTAATCAATCTAATGGACAAAACCTAGGCTCTAATACCACTGTTGGGATTCGTCATCGGAAAAATAACGTGGCTCAGTGGAAATTACACCGTTTAAAATTTCCTAGAATCCACCTATCGTGTCCAGATACCATTAATTAGAATAAAAACAATTTGAATCAAGAGATTGAACTCACCAGATTATGTCTCTTCTAGAGACTGCTGCAGAATCGTTGCTTAAAATTGATCTCCACAGTCCAGTGCATGATCAACTATCGAACGAGAACCGATGCTAGTCGAAGAACGGAAGAAATTGCACTAAAGAATTAGGCTATTGGGGTTGATATTGTTGCTGGCCAAATTTCCTTTGTGCCTAGGGTTAAGAGAGTGATTTTTCCGATAAATGTGCCTTTTATAGTCCTTATGTAATATGGACTCCAATTAGGTTAAGTAAACTCAAGCCTGTTAGGATTTTAATTACATATTTAAATCCTTATTCCATAAGATTTATAATACATAATTTAATTCCATATGGCTTGATTTAATTACCCCTAATTAAAATAAAATCACACTTAAGAAAATAATTTAATAAATTATTTACTTTATGTAATTCAATTAATTGATAAATTAATTAATTACATTATGTAAACTTATTAATTAAATTAAACCAACCCAATGTTAATTAATTACCTCGACACCGAATGTCAACTAATTAATTAACTCATTCCTTCTAATGTATATCACATGCACAATATCTATATGTACCAGCTTAGTTGATCTATGTGCACGATCCTATGGGTTTGTCCTTATGTTGGCAGTTGGCCCAAGGCCCACAGACTGTAAGTGGGTTCTAGCAAACTATTACAGCCCCCAATTAAGACAGAGAAGCAACAGTCTTTAGAAGACACTCACCCGGTAGTAATCTCATGGTGTCATTTGCGGAACGATATCAATATGAATAAACAAGAGGCATGGTGTCTGTCATCCTTTTCTGTTGTTTATTATATTTCTTGATCTTGAGTTGACTGATTAATCAAATAAGCAACCAACTTATTTGGGTATGGCCATACACTTATCAGTCCCACTCATCAAGTGGCCAATGATATCATCTTGGTGTTACCCGAGTGGTAATTCCATCACTTTATCATCAATATCAATATGTTCACCTGTCCACCCAATCATACCCATATTTAGCATCCTTTTACAGACCTGTTAGGCATATGTTACAGTGAACTGGATTCCATATTGATACTATAATGAAATCTGGTCTGAGGATAAAAGAGACCTACTCAAGAAAGACCTATGACGCAACAACCATGTGGCTTTCTTGTGCGGATCGATCCAGTCCCATGTCAACGACATGTACCTATATTCATGACTGACTATACAAGTACTATGGCTAATTAAAAACTACCATACAGTCATCGAATATACAAGTCTGTGGTTCTATTCGTTCCCACGATTAGAACAGACCTGGGATAGGTTTTATGATTATCAATCAATGGATACTCTACTCATATTATAGCACAAGATATAAATGAAATAGATTAATTGCCTTTATTAATGCGACACAAATAATGTATTCATATATGACTTTTAATGTATAATACAAAATACAAGAATCCAATGCCCTAAGAACTAGGGCACGTCAACAAGACATCCATCAGAGCAGGATTCAGCTGGTATATTCGCCCCTAATAGGGCTGAGTGGCCATTCGGTCACGGTTGTTGGGCAGGTGACACTAAATTTGGAGGTAGGTGGTGAAAAGCACAGCTGGAGGTCTGAAGAAGAATTTGTAATAATTGACACCCCACTCGTCTACAACATCATATTGGGAAGACCATTCCTAGTAGAATCAGAAGCGATCCTCTCCATCCGGTATTTAGCCCTCCAATTACGGACCACGACGGGGGTGGCAGGGGCTAGGGGGATTCAGTAAGTGGCCCAAAAAACATATCTAGCTGGTTAGCTGGGAATTAGAAAAGCAAGACAGAGCTGAACTAGTGGATGAGATTAAAGGCCTTATGGTCGGACCAGGGAGATCAGTCCAATTGGCCAAGGAATTGAAACTCGAGCTTAAACAGGCAATCACAGCAGTGCTCAAGGAAGAGCAGGAGACCTTTGCCTGGTGCACCAGTGATATTATTGGAGTCTTGCCAGAAATAATGAAGCACAGCCTGAATATAGATCCTACTACCAAGCCGGTAGTACAAAAAAGAAGAAAGCATGCACCAGAAAGGCAGAAGGCAATTGAGGCAGAAATAAAGAAATTTCTAGAAGCCAGACATATCCGGAAGGTGTTATATCCCGAATGGCTCGCAAATGTGGTCTTGGTGAAGAAACCAGGGGGGGCATAAAGGATGTGTGTGGACTGCACTGACTTGAACAAAGCTTGCCCAAAGGATAGCTATCCTCTTCCTAGCATTGACCAGCTGGTAGACTCAACGGCCGGATACGCAATCTACTCCTTCCTAGACATAAAGTCAGGATACTATCAGATTCCAATGGACCAAGTGGACGAAGAAAAAACCGCATTCGTCACCCACAAAGGCACGTACTGCTATTAGGTGAAGCCCTTTGGTTTAAAGAACACAGGAGCGACATATCAGCGATTGGTCAATGACATATTCAAAGAGTAGATTGGAAAGACAGTCGAAGTGTATGTGGATGACATGATCATTAAAAGCAAGGGTGAAGAAAATCATGCCCAAGACATTCGGGAGGCCTTCACAATTCTGCAAAAATACCGCCTCAGATTTAATCCAGAGAAGTGCATGTTTGGAGTGCGATGGGGGAAATTCCTGGGCTTCATGATTTCACAAAGAGGAGTGGAAGCAAATCCAAAGAAGATTAAAGCAATCTTAGACATGGTGCAGCCCAAAACAATGAATGAAGTCCAACGCCTTAATGGCCGCATCAATGCACTAGGAAGGTTCATCTCATTTTCATCCAAGAAATGTTTACCCTTCTATAAGGCAATCAAGAAAGGCCAAAAGTTCAACTGGGATGATGAGTGCCATGAGGCATTCAGTAGAATCAAGAGCTTCTTGGGAACACCACCATTGATGAGCCGGCCAATTCTTGGTGAGATGTTGTACTTGTATCTGGTGGCAACAGATGAAGCAGTAGGCTCAGTGATGGTTAAAGAAGAGGAAAGGCAGTAATACCCAATGTATTACACCAGTAAGTTGTTAAGAGGGGCAGACCTCAGATACCCGAGGATTAAGAAACTAGCCTTGGCGATAATTTCAGTTCCGCCAGGTTGCGAGCTTACTTCCAGGCCCACACGGTAATTGTGAGAACAAATTTCCCTCTGGAGAAGGTGCTATAGAGACCGAATACTTCGGGCAGGTTGGCTGAGTGGGCTATCAGACTCAGTGAATTTGATATCTGCTTTGAGCCCAGATCGGCATCAAAAGCTCAAGTCTTAGCCGATTTTATGGTGGAATTCATGGAGTTAGAACCAAACCAGGTACTGAAGGTGGAAGAATGGAGAGTATATGTGGATGGAGCTTCATCTCAAGAAGGAGCAAGAATTGGAGTGCATATCAAAGGGCTTGAGAAAATAAATATGTCTTATGCCACAAAGCTAGCCTTTCCTACCACAAACAACGCCGCAGAATATGAAGCAGTGATTAAGGGGTTGGAGCTCATCCGGGAAATCGCTTCAGACCGGGTGAAACTGCTGAGTGACTCAAGGCTCGTTTCCAACCAAATTAATAAAAACTTTGAACCTAAAGATCCTTGCATGTCCAAATACCTAGACAAGGTGCGATGTTTGCTCGAAGCGGTCGAAGGCAGAGGCACCGCATGGAGGGTGGAAAACATCTCTAGGAATGAAAATGTTTAAGCAGACAAGCTGGTTAAGGCAGCAATAAGCGCTGAAGATTGGCAATTCTTAAATTGCCTATATGAAGTTCAAACTAAATCCAGCATCGGAGCAAATGAGGCAATGACAGTAGAAAAGGCGGAGCTGGGATGGATAGAGCCCATAATAAAGTACCTGGTCGAAGGACATTTGCCTGAGGACAGAGGAGAGGTAACAAAGATCTCCAGGACGTCACAGCACTATGCAATAATCGACAAAGAACTCTACAAGAAGTCTTTTACTGATGCATGGCTGAAGTGCATCACTGCTGAAGAAGGAAATTATGTCCTTCGAGAATTACACGAGGGAATTTGTGGGTCCCACCAGGCGGCACGGGCTCTAGTCAGAAGGGCGATACTACAAGGTTACTATTGGGAAACAATGGAGGCAGATGCAACAGCCTATGTTAGGAGATGCCACCAATGCCAAATCCATTCCAAAAGATCCCACTTGCCTGCTGTGAGCGGACGACGTTTTCGACAGAACGCGGACTCCCTTTCAGAAAGGGCACCTCGATTTCGGGCGGGCCCCTCTCTCGCGTGGGGTTTTTATTATGGGAAAAATTAGTTTAAAAAAAATAGAATTAATTATCTTAAAAGAACCGAGACCTGAGTCTCGATGAATATTGTAGGAGTCGCCACCCGGTTCAGCTCAACTGGGAAATTTATAATGTAGCTGAACCAGACAAACGGCCGCTACACTATCCAGAGATCTAGCTTCGGACAAGTCCTTTATTTTGTGTCCAATTAAAATAAAAATTAGTCAATGTTCAAGTATGGTATTTTAAATTCTAAAGTCAATTTTATTGCATTAAGTTAAACATACAGCGCGCATACAGATAAAATAGGAATAAAAGTAGGCAGTAAATAATTAAATGACTTACAACCCAATCGAACAAAATTAAAAAAAAAACTCAGCCTCACTTTTACAACCGCCTAAAATACACGATTTACTAGAAAAATACAATTGCCTAGGATACACGGATAAATCTACTAAATACATCCAAAATAAAGATAAAAATAACCAAAAGCTGCAAAACAAAAGGTTAGCACAATATACGGCACGCCACAAATAGGACTCAAATAGGACAGAAAGGGATTTTAAGGATTTGGGAACATGCATTTAGGGGGATAAACGGGTCGGCTCGGCTAGCCGGCCCGATTAGACCTGGAAAATATTTTGAAACGTCCCTGTATTTTTGGTTTTGTGAGAAAATCGTTTTAAAAACGTTTTTTTTTATTTTCCAGTTTAATTTAATTTAACATGTGATGTGGGTTGGTTTTTGGGAGAATCGGGTCTCCGTCGTGGTATTGTTCTAAATGCAAATGCACTGAAAATTAAATCTAAGGTAGTGAATGCCCACAACAAAATTCATTTTTGGTGATTTTGGGTTTTCTGAATTTTTATGGATTTTTAGAAATTTTTGGGGATTATTCTGGAAATTCTGCCATTGGATGAGCATTACAGTCGTGCGGCTATAACTACGGTCGTACGACTGTAATTACAGTCGTGCGACTGTAAATCAATCCAACTTCAAAATTTCACCAAAATTATTTGAAATAAAACTGAAAGAAAATAGCTGGAAACGAAGAACACTCATACGACTGTATTTACAGTCGTACGGCTGTTTATCAACTCAAGAACAGTCGCACGACTGTTCTAGATTTCCAGAAATAGAAAATACAGGAATTGAATAAAAATGTACCAAATCACATCCAATCACGCAGAAAGTGTAAGAAAAAAAAGAGAGGATAAGGTGTGCTTACTTCTTAGGCACTAATCAACCGTAGGAATAACCCCTGGCGTCACTCCAATCCACTTAAATTTGCTTTTTTTCTCCTTTAGTTGAGGTTGAGAAGTTTGGTCCCAAAAATCTCTAAATGTTAGGGATTCTGATGATTTTTAGTCTCAAATTGATTGAATTTAGACTGTTAAATTGTTAACATATTGATGTCTAACAGATTTTAAACTTAATTACTCAAGAATTCAGAAGAAAAAGAAAAGAAAAAGAAAGCTCTTTGTTTGGTATTTTTCCTTTTCTTTCCTTTTTTTCCCAATTCTCTCTCTTTGCAACCAGAAATCACAACGTCCAAGTGTCCCCTGCAACCTCTCTTTTTTTCCTTCTTATCTTCCCTTTTCTTGTTGCTTTCCCCAGGCAATTAATGCCCTCCTTTTTTTTATTCTTTTTTGCTGCAAAGGTATGGGCTTCTGCACTTGCTCCGACATTACAGTCGTACGAATGTAATTTTTTAATTACAGTCGCACGACTGTATACTACAGTCGTGTGACTCATGCGATTTTTTTTTTAAGGATGGAAAATTCCAGTGCTTACAGCTACCCCTCGCGTGATCAAATTTGACACCCGGCTCCAGGTTTAAAGTACCTGAGATGATGAATTTGAGAGCGCGAATCAAAGCACAGCGAACACAAGAAAGAACCCACTGTTGAGATAAGCCCATACCGGATCTAGGTTACCCGAGGTGAAGTTGGGGAAGAAATAAGCTGATACCGGGTCTAGGTTACCCGAGGCAAAGAATGATGAAAGGCGGATAAGCCGATACCGGGTTTAGATTACCCGAGGCAAAGAAAGGTGTAAGAGGGATTGGCCGATACCGGGTCTAGGTTACCCGAGGCGAAGCTGGAGATGAAATAAGCTGATACTGAGTCTAGGTTACCTGAGGCGATGCTGGGGAAGAAATAAGCCGATACCGGGTCTAGGTTACCCGAGGCAAAGCTGGTGGAATACAGATAAGCCGATACCGGGTCTAGGTTACCCAAGGCAAAGGAAAGATGGAATGCGAATCGGCCGATACCGGGTCTATCTTACCCGAGGCAAAGGAAGGTGGTGAAATAAGCTGATACCGGGTCTAGGTTACCCCGAGGCAAAGGAAGGCAAAAGGCGGATAGGCCGATACCGGGTCTAGGTTACTCGAGGCAAAAGAAGGTGAAATTTGGATAGGCCGATACCGGGTCTAGGTTACCCGAGGCAAAGGAAAGAAGATAAAATAAGCCGATACCGGGTCTAGGTTACCCGAGGCGGATCTGCTGGGGAACTGAAGATGGAGCTGATCTGGGCTGATACCGGGTTTACATTACCCGAGGCGGATCTGCTGGGAATCTGAAGATGAAGCCGATCTTGGCTGATATCGGGTTTATATTACCCGAGGTGGATCTGCTGGCGATCTAAAGATGAAGCCGATCTGGGCCGATACCTGATTTATATTACCCGAGGCGGATCTGCTGGAGATATGGGACTGAGGATGATGAATTCATGCATTTGAAATGGCAAGTCTTCATTCCTTGATCGAGAGATTTTGAACAAAAATTTTTGCCCCTTCGATCAAGAATAAAGACTAGCTGGGGATGAATGGTTCATGTATGCTATGTATGCATGCATAATGATGTATATGCATATGTATGCACTTCCCTCTATCTGATATTTTCTCTTTCTACTGGGGAGAGGTATGTTATGCCCCTGGCTGACTTTATTTTCTTTGTATGATGGTTGTCGGAGTAATAAGACGACCGATGGGGGTGCATGGCACTGCTGGGGAAATGATTATAAGACTCTTTATGGAGATTCTGCTGGGGAATAGTGTGGAGAATCCTGCTGGAGAATAATGTAAAGACTCCTACGGGGAATTGCTGGGGAAATCGTAACTTCTTGCCCTTAAGGAGTTTATGAACCTGTAGGTGCTCTAAATTTTACCCGGGTTGCCCAATATAGGTTTTCAGCCCAGCGAGCTGCTCTAACTTTTGCCTGAAGCGCCTTTTCGGTTTTCACCTCAGTGAACTCTTTTTTTTTTAAGAAGAATCGATTAAAATGGCACCGTGACCACTTGTCCCACCATATTTCTAGTGCTGATGTGCTACTTGGAGCAACAGTGCATTCCCATTTCTTGTTAGAAGCCATCAACGGTAGGAGAGATGATTTTACATAAGGTTGATCTTCTCGACAGTTAAGTTCTTGGATAATCCCTGTTGCTCTTTTAGGAAGATGAATTGGATTTTGGAGGACAATAAAAGATTTCAAATTGCATGCATTTAGTGCATTTTCATTTAAATAACGCGATGAATTTAACTAGTTGAATGCAAAGCGCTTACTTTAAATGGATGTTTAGGTAAGATAACTTTGTTTATGCATCTATCATAACCATGCAAACATATTTAAACAAACATTTCCCTTTATTGATGAAATCAAAATGAGTACATTTGAAATGACTGGTTCCCAAATAGTACATATTCCACACCGAGCCAGAATCCGTCACCAGTCGTCCTTTTCAGATTTTCCGACTGATCATTTTCTCTCATGTCCTAATTTTTGCCTAGGCTGCTCTTTTCGAGTTTTCAGCCTAGCAGACTTCTTTTTTTTTTTTACACATGATAAAGCTTTAATTGGTCTTGGTTGACAGGATTTGTGAACACATTTCCATCCATGTCCATGATGCTGACACCACCTTTCGATAGCACCTTTTTCAAAACATAGGGTCCTTCCCAGTTAGGTCTGAACTTTCCCCAAACATCAACATTTGAAGGCCTTAATTGTTTCAAAACCAAGTCCCCTGCTTTCAACTGTCGCCTGCGGTACTTCACATTTCGATTATAAGCCCTGGCCATTCTGCGCTGGTACATCTGTAAATGATCCAGTGCTTTCAGTCGCTTTTCATCTAGCGCTGCCAACTGTTCGTATCTAGTTTGAACCCATTCAGTCTTTGGCAACTGAGCTTCTAGGGCAACTCTGAGTGATTTGAGCTCTATTTCCACTGGCAATACTGCTTCCATCCCGTAGACCAAGGCATAAGGAGTTTCCCCTATTGGTGTTCTGACGCTGGTCCTGAACCCAAAGAGCATATGGTAGTTAGTCAGCCCAATCTCTATAGGTGGTTACCATCTTCGATAAAATCTTCTTTATCGCCTTATTAACTGCTTCAACCGCACCATTAGCTTGTGGTCTGTACGGAGAAGACTTATGATGCTCAATGTCATGTTCTGCAAGTAGCTCAGTTGTTGCCCCTTGAAACTGCACTCCGTTGTCAGTCACTATGTGGTGAGGAATCCCATACCGGGTAAAGATGTTCTTTTGGATGAACTTGACCATTTGCTTGGCTGTTACATTAGCAAAGGATTCTGCCTGCACCCATTTGGAAAAGTAATCAACTGCCACAATTATGAATCTGTGCCCATTAGATGCAGCTGGATGAATTTCACCAATCATATATATCCCCCATGCTGAAAACGGCCAAAGAGACGCCAGGTTCTGTAATTCAAGTGGTGGAAGATGACTGATGTCTGCATAGATCTGACACTCGTGACATCTCTTTACTTTTCTTATACAATCTACTTGCATTGTCATCCAGAAGTACCCTTGCCTTATTATCTTCCAGGCCATAGCTAGTCTATTCATATGTGGCCCGCAGGAACCTGCATAGACCTGCTGTATTATTATTTCTGCTTCTTGCTCTGTCAAGCACCTCAAAAGAACTCCATGTGCCGTTCTCTTGTATAACTTGCCCTCGAAGATTCTGAACTGACTAGCCAGTCTCCTTAATGACAGCTTGTCAGCAGTACTAGCTTACTCTGGGTACTTTCCCTCCTTAACATATCGGTAGATGTCGAAGAACCATGGCTTCTCTTCAGCTGTCAATTCCATCACTTCATGCACTTCGAAGCAAGGATGTCTAGAAGTGGCTATAACCAGTGGTTGTACTTGAGTTTCTTCTGAGTTTTCCCACATGGAAGATAGTGTTGCTAATGACTCAACCATCTTGTTCTCATCCCTGGGGACATGTCTGAATTCACCCTGGCCAAATAACTCTTCTCTAAACTGTAGCAGCTCTAAGTAAGGCCGTAAGGCTTCTTCTTTCAGCTCCCATTCGCCTTGAGCTTGCTTGATCACCAGAAGTAAATCTCCAATGATCAAGACATTATTTGCCCCTTATGTCAACAGAGCTTCCATCCCAAACAGGCATGCCTTATACTCTACTCCGTCATTTGTTATGGGAAAATTCAGCCTCTTTGATAAGGGAATGATTTCGCCATCTGGCATTACTATCAGCACCCCGATTCTAGCACCCTTTCTGTTCACAGCACCATCGAAGCACATAACCCCTCTTTTTACTTCAACCATAGCTAACTGTTCATCTGGGAACTCTAAATTTTCTGTGTAATATGATTCCAATGGCTAATTCACCAGAAATTCTGCTACAGCTTGCCCTTTGATGGTTTTCTTAGTGATGTACTCGATGTCGAACTCGGATAAAAGTAACAGCCACCTGGATAACTTTTCGATTAGCATTGGTGCTTCATACAGATACTTCATTGGATCCACCTTAGCCACGGCTTGTATCTTGTAGGACTGGAAGTAATGGTGCAGCTTCTTGGTCAGCTAGATCATTGCCACACATGTCTTTTCCACCAGTGTGTACTTGATTTCATACTCCAGCAATTTCTTATTGAGATAATAGATAGGGTATTCCTTCTGGCCATCTTGCTCTTGTACCAACATTGCCCCTATGGAAGATTCTTCGACTGCCAGGTACAAAATCAGAGGCTTCCCTGGAATTGGTGGACTCAGGACTGGTGGCTTTACCAGATAAGCTTTTATCTTTTGAAATGCTAGCTGACATCTGTCATCCCACACAATCGGCTGATCTTTCCTTAGTAACTAGAAAATCGGCTCGCAAGTGGAAGTCAACTGTGCAATGAAGCGACTGACATATTGCAAGGAACCCAGGAATGATCGGACTTCTTTTTCCATTTTTGGGGCTGGCATATCTTGGATGGCTTTGATTTTGTCTGGGTCCATTTCTATTCCCCTCTGGCTGACTACATGGCCTAACAGTTTCCTTGATGTGACCCCAAATACGCACTTCTTGGGGTTAAGTCGCAAGTTGTACTCTCCAATACGTGCAAGAAATCTATCCAGGATAACAGGATGTTCCTCCCAGGTTGCTGATTTAACAAGCATATCATCGACATACACTTCGACTTCTCTATGGATCATATCATGCGACAGAGTTATGACAGCCCTTTGATAAGTGGCTCCAGCATTCTTCAATCCGAAGGGCATCACTCTGTAGCAAAAGGTACCCCACTCTTTGATGAATGATGTCTTCACCTTGTCAATCACATCCATCAGGATCTGGTTGTACCCTGAAAAGCCATCAATGAGGGAATACATTACTGCTTTCGCTGCACTATCGACCAGGACATCAATGTGAGGCAGTGGGAAATTTTCCTTTGAGCAAGCCTTATTCAAATCCCGGTAGTTAACACATACTCGGACCCTTACATCCTTCTTTGGTACTGAAACGATATTAGCTAGCCATTCTGTATATTCTACCACTTTAAGAAACTTGGCGTCTATCTGCTTAGCCACTTCCTCTTTCACCAATATAGCCCACTCTGGCCTCAGTCTTCTCAGCTTCTGCTTTACTGGCCTGAACCTAGGGTCCGTCGGGATCTTGTCAACTACTATCTCTGTGTCTACACCTGGTATGTCTTCTTAGGACCAGGCGAAAGCTTTAACATGTTTTTGAAGTATTCTTATTAATTCTTTCTCTTCCTTGGATTTTAGCTCGCATGAAATGAATACCATTTTAGGATTTTCATCTGTACTTATGTTGATTTCATGCAATGTAGTGTCATGTATGCTAAATATGCTTGACGGTGATTTAAATGCATGCACAGAATTATCAGGATAAACATCACACAAGTAAGCAAACTGGGACTTCATTACATTAAACTTATCATAAAGTACATCGTTTACACTGAAAATGGAAGAAATAGATACAACAAAATCATTTTCATCCTCCACAGGCGGAGGGCCATGTTCTTCTTCAACTTCCATCTTCATCTTCAGAGCACTATCCGGGACTGCAACTTCTTCGGTTTCTTTCTCAGTCACCTGCGCCTTAGCTTTTTCCATGATCTTAGCTGTCTCGGCAACCACAAAGTCCAAGTTCACCTTGGCCATCAGCTCTTCGCCAAACCCCTCTTTGGACTTCCTAAATGCCTTGCTTAAGGCAGCAGTTAATGCACCTGAGATTACCTCTGCAGCTTCATCACAAGCTTTCTTTTCATCTTTCTCCTCGGCCACCTCTACTGCTTCCGCTATCTCTTTGGATGGTTCACCTTGCAGAACATCAGATTCAACAGCTGCCTTTTCTATCACCACTGGGGCCACTAGTTCCTCCTGGCTTTTCTCAAAATCAACAACATCAGCAAAAATTTCAAAGCCAGGATATTCAACATTTCCAACCCTTATTGGTTCAGCCTAGCCCTTGTATAGCCCTTTTCCCGCTTTCAGGAATGGCTTCATCATAACCTTGCCATTCTTGCCCCTTTTCAGGGTCTTCTGCTAAGATGTCTCCTCTGTATAGCCAAGGCTGAACTATTTTGGCTTCCCCGAGTCGATCTTAAACTCTGGTACCCCTTGCAAGCTGATCCCAAGTCCCATGCCCGAGACAAAATTCTGTTTGTACAAGTACCGGGATAGCCACTCCAGCATATAATTTTCATAAAGGACCATGGGAGCGTCCGTTGTTTCTTCTTCCTTGATCACAACGACTTGGAACCCGCCAAAAGGGACAACTCCTTCATTCACGAAGGCAATCATCGATTGGGCATCTGCCTCAACAGTCACTATCTCGCCTTTTATCAAGAACTTGATTTTCTGGTGCAATGTGGAAGGGACACCTCCTAGAGGATGGAACCATGGCCTTCCTAACAGTAGAGAGAAGGTGATCGGAATATCTATCACTATAAAAACAACCATGGATTTGATGGGCCCAACCTCTACTTCAGTTTCAAAGGTCCCTATCACTATTCTCTTGGAGTCGTCGTATGCCCGGATTACTGTTGAGGACTTCTTCAGCATATTTTCATTCAGACCCAGAAATAACAGCATTTTCAGTGGACATATATTCAGCGCCGAGCCGTCGTCCACCATAACACACGGCATCACCTTATCCATTACATAGGCTCTGATGTAAAGGGCCTTGTTGTGAGCCTTTCCTTCACTAGGCAGGTCTTTCTCTGAGAAAATGATATCAGGAGTACCAGAATGAACTTTATCCAACAAACAGCATATAGCCTCTGGCGAAGCTATTGGGGAGACTTCAATCTCTGACAGTTTCTTCACTAAGGTAGCCCTATGCTCCTTAGAAGTCATAAGCAAATGCTATAGGCTGGCTTGTGTAGGAGTCTTCTTTACCTAGGAAATGACTAGGTCCTCTTTCTCAACCCCCTTCGGTGCTGATGTACTACCCGATCCAGTCATCGGGGCTTTGTCCTTCACTTGGTCTGTTGGTTGATACACTCTGCCACTTCAGGTCAAGTTCTGGACCTCTTAAACTTTCAGCTTCTCAATGGCTGGAGGTTTAACTATCTCCTCTCCGCCAAACTCTTCATACTCGTCTTCAGAATCAAGATCATTCAAGCTTATTGGCTTGATCTCTTTCTGTTCCGCCCTTTTCTCACATTCTGACTCTACTTCTGCTTCCTCTATTGCTACAGCTTGAATTACAGGGTTTGCTTGAAGAACTTAGGCAAAGATAAAATTAGCCGGCAGTCCTGAATGTACCATGTTGACCCGCTTTTGAAATGCTGGTAGCGGGTTGGTCTTTGTGCTGGGCTTGGCCGGCTCTTGTAGTTTCCCTTCATCGATGAGCTTCTGAATGGCATCTCTCAGCTTGTAACAATTGTTAGTTCGATGAACAGAAACAATATGATAGGTGCAGAAATTATCTTTATCTGCTTCAGAAGGCTTTTCAAATGGCCTCAGCAATTGTAGCAACCCGCCATTTCTGCATTTAGCAAATATCTTCACTAATGGGAGAGTCCAAGGTGACATGCCCTGACTTCCCAGATTCCTGCTCTGATTTCCTTATTGCTGGGTCACTATAGCAACTTCCACTTACTTCACTTCTGAGGTCTGCCCCCCTTTGCCACCAGAACTTGAGCTAGAACCACTACCAGACCCAGCTGTAGCAGTTGATCTATATCCAGAATTGTACCCCGAGCTTCTACCGCCCTTATGACTGGCTGCCTTCTTTTCTTCATCCCGCTCGATTTTCATTGCCATACTATAGACTTCATTGAGCTCGTTAAAGGGATGAAATTTGATATTATTTTTGAAGATGTCCTTGCCGCCATCTATCAACTTTTGTATAAGTTCATCTTCATCTGGTCGGTTCTTTAAAAGGATCAATTTATTCATCCACCGCTGGTAGTACTCATCGACAGGCTCGTTGGGTTTCTGCTTAATCCGCTCCAAGTCGTACAGCTTCACCTGAATTTTTGTGTTGAAGTTGTGATACTTAATGAAAGCTGCTGACAAAATCTCCCAATCTGACTGTTCCTCCTCCGTCAGAGAATTGTACCAGCTTAGTGCTCCTCCCTCCAGTGTGGTAGGGAAAAGATTAATCAATTGCTGTTTTGTGGCGCCCGCTGTCAGCATGACTCAGGCATACGGGTTCACATAGGCCTTTGGCGAGCCCATTCCTTTATAAGAGGGAACTTTTAGCACTTGGAAGCCGATGGGAAAAGTCTCGATGCCCCTACTGATCATGGCATCAACGTTCACCCCTTTCTTGGATTCTGCACTACCATTGGCCCCTTTCTTCAACTGGGCCACTACCTCATCTAGCTCAGAACATTTTCCCTTCATTCTCTGCTCCATGGCTGCCTCTATTTCTTGCAGCTTCTCAAGACTGGCTTAAGTGTCACCACCCTATTGGGATGACTCGGCTTCCTTTTCTCTTCTGGCTCCACTACCACCGATCTTACCAGCTTCTCTTACTACTGCCCGCATTTCTTCCTTCAACATATGATGAAAGTCTTGTATATGAAGAAATCCTTTAGAGCATCAGCTATGCTTGGTGTCGGGTTTACCATTTCCACTTCTTCCCCAGATTCTAAATCACTGTCCCTTTCGACTGCTCTTCATTCCCCAACTAGCCTCAAAGCCTAAGATCTCATCCAAGGTCGCTCCACCTTATTCTGCTTGGCATTATATGGGAAACGTTTAGGGTCATGCATGAATGGCATGGTGACATGAAGAGTAAGGCATTAAAAGTGCTTGTGATGAATGAATGGAGTGAGCTTATGAATGAAATGATGGTATAAATGGTCTTATTTTATTCCTTCTTTTCCTTTTCGGGACATTCCAAGAAAAACCAATGCTATGCAAAAATGTCATATATGGACCACCACACGGACAAAAGTTTGGCACCTTTGAGGCACCTAGTTGATTTTTGAAATGGTCACGTGTGTGCCGACACACGGACAGAGTTTCGATGCTTTGTTGGTCTATGAGATGGTATGAAATGGTCACAAGGGAAAGCCCTTGGACAGAGTTCTAATGCTTTTGAGCATATGATATGAAACGATGTCATAAGAAAGTCACACGTAATGGAGACACGGACAGAGGCTCGTCGTTCAGGGAACACCTTTCATGATTAGGGATTTTATGAAATGCCCCTACATGTGTACAAACCCGGCACTCGGGGAGCACCTTGAATAATGTAGTAATGTCATGAAGTAGCCCGATGTGGATCACAGTGTTGTATGATATTTGTGATGAATGGGTATGATGTCATGAAATGCATCATGTGGATTGTCACACAGAAGTATACCTAGGACCATTGTGGTCTCTTTTGAATGAGATAATTTGGTGAAATGGCCGAATGCAATCTGACGCATTGGCAAAACACGGGTATTTTGGGATACCCGATATATGATGGAATGATATGATCGTGGTGGGCATCCTTGGAATGCCCCTAATTTAACTAATATGATATGAATGCTTATGTCACACAAAATGCAAATGGCAACATAAAAAACATGGTTAGGATGCATGACACACAAGATGATGTTGTGTATGCTATGTGGAAAAAATGCTAATCACATAAATACAATGTCATGGATGAAAAAGAAATGGTTAGTATGAATGGCAAATGGATGAATAATATTTTCACACGAAAATAAAATGCAAATGGCTGCATAAAAATGTGGGTTAGTATCACACAAAAATGTTTTATGAATGGTATGTCATGTGTATGGAAAATGTTGATTATGGTATGTCACGGGATGTCGAGAGGCGAACAACCCATAGCACACAAAACATATTCTTCCAACCTTATTCCTCCAAACGTTGGTCGGTCTCAAAAATTCTAACCGAGTCCTAGGTGGGGTTCTCTTCGATCATCAACCGGGGATGATGAAGGTGCAATTTTATTTTATTCACACGATTTATTTTGGTATCCTAGGGGAATCCATCTAAGGTTGCCTATATGAGTTCGTCCAAGTCAGGTTAAAATCAAGGCTCCCATAGCAAGATATACTCCTCACTTCTCCCCACTCAAGGGTCCAAACGAAGGGGTTCGTACGAGGCTATGGGTGATGTTTCGTATCCGTGCCCCCAAGACCAAGAGGAACTTAGGCAACACTTCAACAATTCACCAGGCTAATACGGGATACTTACCCTAATGCAAGCATGTCTAACTAAAAATGCAAAATGAAATACCAATCAAGAATAATCCACCTTATTTTAATCAGACACTTTTCAGGGCTTGTCAAATTCTTTTAAGTTTTTAAGAAAACTTTTGCAAGAATTCCCCAGCAGAGTCGCCACTGTGAGTGGATGACATTTTCGACGGAACGTGGACTCCCTTTCGAAAGGGGCGCCTCGATTTCAGACGGGCCCCTCCCTCGCGTGGGGTTTTTATTATGGGAAAAATCAGTTTTTAAAAAAAAAATAGAATTAATTATCTTAAAAGAACCGAGACCTAAGTCTCGATGAATATTGTAGGAGTCGCCACCCGGTTCAGCCCAACCGGGAAATTTATAATGTAGCTGAACCGGACGAACGACCGCTACACTATCCAGAGATCTAGGTCCGGACAAGTCCATTATTTCGTGTCTAATTAAAATAAAAATTGGCTAATGTTCAAGTATGGTATTTCAAATTCTAAAGTCAATTTTATTGCATTAAGTTAAACATACAGCGCGCATACAGATAAAATAGGAATAAAAGTAGGCAGTAAATAATTAAATGACTTACAACCCAATCGAACAAAAAAAAAAAACTCAGCCTCACTTTTACAAGCGCCTAAAATACACGATTTATTTAGAAAATACAATTGCCTAAGATACACGGATAAATCTAGTAAGCACATCCAAAATAAAGATAAAAATAACCAAAAGCTGCAAAACAAAGGGCTAGCACAATATACGGCACGCCACAAATAGGACTCAAATAAGACAGAATGGGATTTTAAGGATTGGGGAACATGCATTTAGGGGGATAACCGGGTCGGCTCGGCTAGCCGGCCCGATTAGACCTTGAAAACATTTTAAAACGTCCATGTATTTTTGGTTTTGTGAGAAAATCGTTTTGAAAACCTTTTTTTATTTTCCAGTTTAATTTAATTTAACATGTGAGGTGGGTCGATTTTTGGGAGAATCGGGTCTCCGTCGTGGTATTGTTCTAAATGCAAATGCACTGAAAATTAAATCTAAGGTAGTGAATGCACACAACAAAATTCATTTTTGGTGATTTTGGGTTTTCTGAATTTTTATGGATTTTTAGAAATTTTTAGGGATTATTCTGGAAATTCTGCCATTGGACGAGCATTACAGTCGTGCGACTGTAACTACGGTCGTATGACTATAATTACAGTCGTGCGACTGTAGATCAATTCAACTTCAGAATTTCGCCAAAATCATTTGAAATAAAAACTGAAAGAAAACAGCTGGAAACCAAGAACACTCGTACGACTGTATTTACAATCGTACGGCTGTTCATCAACTCAAGAACAGTCGCACGATTGTTCTTGATTTCCAGAAACAGAAAACGCAAGAATTGAATAAAAATGCACCAAATCACATCCAATCACCTAGAAAGCATAAGAAAAAAAGAGAGGATAAGGTGTTTACTGCTTGGGCGCTAATCCACCATAGGAATGACGCCTGCCGTCACTCCAATCCACTTAAATTTGCTCTTTTTCTCCTTTAGTTGAGGTTGAGAAGTTTGGTCCCAAAAATCTCCAAATGTTAGGGATTCTGATATTTTTAGTCCGAAATTGATTGAATTTAGAGTGTTAAATTGTTAACCTATTGATGTCTAACATATTTTAAACTTAATTACTCAAGAATTCAGAAGAAAAAGAAAAGAAAAAGAATGCTCTTTGTTTGGTATTTTTCCTTTTCTTTCCTTTTTTTCCCAATTCTCTCTCTTTGCAACTAGAAATCACAATGTCCAAGTGTCCCCTCTAACCTCTCTTCTTTTCCTTCTTATCTTCCCCTTTCTTGCTGCTTTCCTCGGGCAATTAATGCCCCCTTTTTTTCTTTCTTTTCAGCTGCAGAGGTATGGGCTTCTGCACCTGCTCCGACGTTACAGTCATACGAATGTAATTTTTTAATTACAGTTGCATGACTGTATACTACAGTCGTGTGACTCATGCGATTTTTTTTTAAGGATGGAAAATTTCGGTGCTTACACCTGCAGCAGAGCAGAAACCAATATTAACTGGCTAGCCCTTTTCCACGTGGGGTATTGACATCGTAGGACCCATACCTGAAACCAGCAGACAGAGAAAGTTTATTATAGTTGCAGTAGACCACTTCAGCAAATGGGTTGAAGCAGAGGCGACCACAACGATCACAGCAGAGAAAGTCATCTCCTTCATATGGGACCACATCATCACCAGACTTGGGATACCCCATAGAATCATATCCGACAATGGCACCCAATTCACCTCGAACAAATTTGAGGAATTCTGTAGAGGACTCAAAATCAAGCACAACTCTTCCTCAGTGGCACATCCCCAAAGCAATGGGCAGATGGAGGTTACAAACAGAACCATAGGAGACGGAATCAAGAAAAGGCTGGAGAGTCACAAGGGAGCATGAGTTGATGAGTTGAATAACGTCTTGTGGGCTTATAAAACCACCCTAAGAAGACTGACTGGGGAAACCCCTTTTGTTATGGTATATGGAGTAGAATCAGTAATCCCCGTCGAAATTGGAGCCTTCAGTGACCGAGTGCTTTACTACACAGAAGCTCAAAATCATATCAGCATGAAGTACTATCTGGATTCCTTGGAAGAAAGAAGGGAAAGAGCTTACATCTTGATGGTGGCCTATAAGAACAAAGTGGCCCGTTACCATAACAGGAAGGTGAGAAAGACAACACTCAAGGAAGGTGACCTAGTCCTAAAGGACTCTGCAGCATCACAGGTGAGGTTAGGAAAAGGAAAGCTTGGTGCAAAGTGGGAAGGACCATACAGAGTTGCAGCAACAGTCGGTCCAGCGATGTACAGCTTCATAATTTAAATGGGAAAGAAATCCCACGTACATGGAATATTGCTAATTTAAGGCATTACTTCCTGCTTGAGAATAGCTAAGAAGAAAAAGGGATGCACTATATTTTCCCACTAATGGATTTTTCTCACTGGGTTTTTCCATAGTCGGGTTTTTAACAAGGCAGCACCTCTAATTGTAAAACTTAGCAGGGGATGCCCTCTAAGATGTATTCCGAAAAGATAAATAAAAATATATTTCAATCATTAAAACCTCCAAGAAGGAGTCGGTCATAACCGGATGAGCTCATTTATTCTAAAAACCCTCCAAGCAGGAGTTGGTCCTAATCGAATAAACACATTTATTCTAAAAACCTTAATTGGGTCCAAATGAATAATGAAAGAATAAATGTGCAGACTTAGCACAAAACTACAAAAGCCAAGCATGAAAGAATTTCGGTAAACAACATAAAAGCCGAATAAACAATTGAGTATGAAAAAGCCGAGTAAAAAAGAAACGGAATTCTTTATTGAAATAACAAGTACAGTACAAACAAAGGCCAATTAAGGCCTTAAAAAGTTACAAATTTTTTCTAAGAGCGAGCATCCGCTCCAAGAACACTGCTTCCTATATCTAACGGCTCTTCAGCACCAGCTGGCGATATGGCATTTTCCTCATTAGGACTATCAGCAGGAAGCTCATCATACTGAGGAAAACTGACCGAGTCCAAATCCAGGACCAGGTCAGGATGAATTGCTTGGCAGGCAGCAAGGACACGTTGGCCATGTAACTGTCCTAGAAGAACTAGCTTGCCAGTTGAGTTAAGGAGAGTGGCGTCACATTTCTCAACACTTTGTTTATGCACCGCCTTCTCATCCTCTAGATACTTCTTGAGGATGTCTATCTGCTCCCGTGCAGCTTTCTCTTCTTCCAGCTGTTTCTTCAGGTTATTAATTTCTCTTCCTGCATCTAGGCTCTACTCTTCTCTGCCTCCAGTGCCTGCTGAGTCCCCTTAAGCTTCTTTTCCAGCTGGCTGGTCTCAGACAAACGACCAACCAGTTCAACTGCTCTAGAGAGCCCTTGCAAAACAACAAGCCGAATGAATAATAAAAAAAAAAAAGAGAAAAGGAGTTCAGCAGCTTCGTTTAGATCCTTACAAAGAACAGTTCCATGAGGCACATAGAAGTCGCCTCATTGTCACCAAGTTTTTCGTACTCCTCCTTGTCAGCCGGCAGCATAAACCAGGACCTGAGTTCAGCCTGGACTACCTGATCCTTTATTCGGACCTCTTGCCCCCCTCTTCCTCGCAACCAAGGTTGAGGAAAGGACGACGGCCCAGGGGAGACAAGAGCCACTCCAGAGCCCTGATCAAATAAAAATGACAAGCCAGGAAGTGAGGTTAGTAAAAAGTAATAACAATAATACATTAGGGAAGAGATAGCCAAAACTTACGGGATAAGAAGGTGGCTCAGGACCGGTAGGAACGGACTGCTTCCTCTTTTGCATCTTGGAAGCACTTAGCCTTTTGGCCAGCTCCCTTGCGCCAGATGGGATTTCAACAGGATTTGGAGGCGGCTCCTTCAGCAGATTTTTCCCCTGGGCGGCTAAAACAAGACTAAGCGCATCAGCTACATTCATGCCTGAGAAAACGAATAAATAACTAAGCAAAGATAAAAAGATACCTCGTCTAGGGACTAGACCCGGGTAATAGATAAAGCTGGTTCTTGACTCTTCCCATTCTACGAGCCTAATCTTCTCAAGGTAAGCATCTACAGTAACCTGCCAGGTCCACATATCAGGAGCCAAAGTCCTGAACTCCTCGAGGAAATTTTTTTCACCCGGCTCTAGGCGCTGGTGAGCCTTCCCTGTCCCCCTAAAAGACCAGCTGACAGGGAACACATCCAAGTCCTTTTGGACCTCTATGTAAAGGAAGAAATGTTTCAAACGCTTCAGGGAAGCAATTCGCCCTTTAAGGGCATAGAAATCTCCTTTCTTGGATAACTGGTAGTGGTCCTCCCCAGAGTTCAGCTTAGGAGTAGCCAGCTTTCAAAAGAAGATGGCATTTAAATCGAACCCCAGGTTCTCACACAACCAGTAGGTGGCACAGATATCACCCTAGGAGTTAGGATGAATTTGGGCTGGGCAGAAGCCCTAATTGCGGAGGATGTCGCAGATGCCAGATGGGAGAGGGTAGGAAAAGCCAGATTGAATTTGGTCCATGTATATAGAAAAATAACCTGGTGGAGGTCTATGGATACGCTGATGCTTAGAAGGTAGCATGACCCGGCAATCACGCAACTAGGGATAGATCTCTCTGTAAAGGCTTATGTGGCCCTCATGAGTCTTAGAAACCATATCTTCTATGCGAGGAGTCATTCTCTTGGCCATAGTTCTGCTGGGGCTGGGTTGAGGGATTTTAGACGGAAAAGAATCTACCTGAATGGGACCTTTAGCAGGCAGCTCAACGGATATAAGAGGCGGGACTGAAGTGCCCACCTCCCCAGCACGGGCAGGGGATGCTAAATTGGGAGAATCAGACTCTGAAGAGGTGGTTAAGTGGTATTCATTTCCTGAAGAAGGAGGTGGACTCGGCAAGTTGGGAGTAGTGATTACCCGGTAGTCATCAGGGTCTGTTGGATCTAGAAGACGGCGAGTCGGTTTATTACAAGTGCTTTTGAAGTTAAAACCCCAGGTGTTTTTACTAACCCTAAGGCGGTTCTTAGAGTTCACTAATTCCCCATATTCCCCGCTACTAGAAGAGCCTAGGTCACTGAGTGTTACAGAAGAACTCATCGCTTCAAGCAAAAGAAGGAAAGTACAGGCAACAAAACCAAAAAAGCAAAGAAGATGAACAGGCAACAAACCCAGAAAAGCAAAGAAGAACAGGCGAGAAATCGAACCAACGCAGAAAACAAATCCAAGCAAAAAGGGCAAATTTTTGCAAAAATCAAAATTGCAATACCACTAAGTTGAAGTATGAAGAAGAACTTACTGGAAACAAGGATAATAAGAGGCAAATTGCAAATGCAGAGACAAGAACGTAGAAATCGCAGAAAGAAGGAGCCTTGAAGTTCCTTGAAGCAAAAGACAAAAGGCGGCCCAGTTTCCCTTTTAAAGAAAACAGGGGAGGGGCAGGTGAAAAGACACCTTCTGACACCACTTAAATGAAGGGACACTTGTCACCCATGCATTAGGTACACGAGGCCCAAGGGACTCCTCGGTTCCTACAAACCTACCGCCAAAAAACCCTTAAAAGAGTTTGAATTCTTCACTAGGGGGGGACTCCTGATAGCATGGAGTCCTAAAACATACCGCGTGATTCACATGGCTAGTATCCGCATACCTCGTCCATGACTTTACATGACAAGCAGTTACCTCATGATGCCTCTTCTGGCTTCCACTCGGTCACCAAAGACATTGGCGAGGACAGGTAAGCTGGTTTCTACTATACACGTGTAAGGACTAGATTTTGTACCAGCAATAGGTGCCGCGGGGACAAGCACAGGATGAGTCTGCAGCATGGACATGTCAGAAGGGGACCAAGAGCAGCCCATGCCCAGCTAATAAGAAATAACCGTACATAACGGCCTGACAAAGCCACGCGGGCTGATCAAGTATAAAAAGGGTTGTGGGGAACCTCGCAGGTATCTCATTCTGAATCCTCAAGATTTCATTCTTATTCTTATTTTCCTTCTCTAAAATCTCTGACTTAGGCATCGGAGTGCACTTGGAGGTCACCCGGTCCTCACACTTTTTCTGATACAGGTACTCGGTCTTTTCTCTGAGATAAGCGGTCTCTTGGCCATCTCTGGCCACGTGAAGACACATCCTTTCCCGGAGCTATCATCTTGGTAAGTAAAATTTTTGATATTTTAATGGAGGAAATGTAAAGCTTTAAAGCTGAATCATCGAGAAGTTTATAAATTATTTGGGGTTTTCTTTTTCTTTTTTGTCTTTTGTAAAATATATTTAATTTTTTTTATTCAATTTTGATTACTGATATCAGAATTCCAAACAGTTTTAAAGGGAACCTACAGGTTATAGCTTAGTTGGCAATGCAGGCTTAGTATGTGGGAGAAGACTCGGGTTTGAATCCCACTCTATATATTTGCAGGGAGGATGAGGAGCCTTAACTGTGACAAACCTCTAACATGATTATCTAAATGAGGATAAATGTAGTTAATACAAAAAAAAAAAAAAAAGAAGTTTGAAAAGGAATCACATTCCGATTCCAAATTAAGCCAAACAAAATAAATAATTGGTCATTTTGATTCTGATTCCACCGCATTCCGATTCCAATTTTTCAACCAAACGACCCCTTAGAGATGTGCAACTCGAATGTTCTTGCGACCGATGGTCCTGCTAGAGAACTTTTAAATGCCTAAAGCAATATCTCATGGGAGAATAATGTACATAGCAAAAGTGTAATAATGAGAAGACAATGTATCAAACCTACAAGGGCTACGCCCTTTATATAGGCATGTATGATTAATTGTCCCATTAAGAAATTGGTAGAGTATTGTTTGTTTAGGAGTTATATTCCAGAAACGAATGTATTTACTCCTATTGATGTCATATGTAGCAATTAAATTCCTCCTCTAATATAAATTCGTGTTTTGGAGATTGGTGTGACTCCTGTGTAGGCGGGATGAGAACCTTTCTCCCACTAGAAATCATAAACAACTTTATTCAAATGTATCGTCCGGTTTAATCTCTATCCAGTTCTTAACAGGTGACATTCTAAGTGGAACCATTCTGTTGTAGCCACGATACAGCAGTAAATTTGTTAAGGGAAGATCGATCGTCAAGGGGTGTTACTGGAAGATTGAGGGTTGACCGGACGAGGGTGCCTCCGAGAGTGAATGCCGGTAGTGGTTAAATTATGACTCTCCTTCAGCAAGGTACCTGTTACAGTGTGGGAAGGGTGTTCTTCCCACAAACACTCCGATGCCAAAGTTATCTGGTGATACTGATTATATTGCTGTAAAAATAGTATAAGCTCTGATTATCAAAGAACCAACCCCCGTATCATTGAAGGAGAAGCTATTTATAGCTTCAGGGGTGGAAGTTACCTGATGTGAAACAACACGTTCCACGTTCATTCTAACTGCTTGTGAGGTGGGTTGCCAGGTGGTAGGAACTCTTAACTGATACACGTAATAAATGTTGAGAGATAAATAATAAACCTTAGCTTATATTAGGTTTACCCTTAAGCTTATTCTTAGGTTTACCCTTAAGCTTATTCTTAGGGTTAACCTTAAGCTTATTCTCAGGTTATAAATATATTAACCTTTAGCTTATATTTAGGTTAACCCTTGATTTATACCATAGGTTATATCAGTTGCTCCCCACTTCTATTTTTTGGGTCTATCCAGAAAATATAAGTAAGCAAAATCGACTATTAGTTTTTAATAACTTAAAATGTGAAGATTACTCACTGAAAAATGCTATATGCTTTAAAAAGCACAATATTAATCTAAGATTAATATTACTTTTTGAATCTTCAATAATAGTTATAATAGTTGATAATGATAATAATAATAATAATTATTATTATTATAATAGTAAATGACAATTATAACTTGATGATAATAATAATTATTATTAAAAAATGTACGTATGATTATAGGGATAATAGTAAATAATAATAATAATAATAATAATGATAACAATGATGGTGATAGGATTGTGGTAGGATTTGAAAACTTGATTTTGTAGACTTGTCTTTCGGCAGGATTATTTATGATAATAATAATAATAATAATAATAATAATAATAGTAAGAGTAGAACTCTTATGGGTTTAGGTTTGTTGGTGAGTGGGTTTAAAATATTTGCCCCAGATGACAAACATTTATTTTTTTCTCTGCTCAATAGATTTGTTGGAACAACTTGTGGCTGCTCCTTCTCTTTGCCTCAACGTTGCTGTCCCTCACCCCGATCTGCCTTCTCTCCACCGTCTACGCCTCCGCGTCTCATCCGCGCTGCTCCTCTCCAGCGCCTCAACGCCGCCGTCCACCACCTCGGTTTGCTTTCTCTCCACCGTCAGCGCCTCCGCGCCTCATCAGCGCTGCTCCTCCTCAGCGCCTCAACGCCGCTGTCCACCACCTCGATCTGACGCCGGTCTCTTCTGCCAATCCGATCAGAGTCTGTTACTCGCTGCTAGACTCCGTCCAACCATTCCGATCCAAAGTCAGAACCATTTGCCTTCAATCGACCAACGAGTTCAGTTTGCCGGTAGATTCCCTGTGGCTTTTTCTTGATATCCAAATATTTGTTTGTATCAGCTGATTTAGTGTGAAATTTGTTTAATTGAGCCAGATCTAGATAGCTTTGGGTTCTACCGTTTTTGCGATTCTTTTTCGTTTCTTGCTGTTTCTCTTTGTGGTTGCTTTTTTATTTGATTTTGTTCATGGATAGCATCTATTGGCCTGATTTTGCTACTACAATGGTTATGCAATTTTTCTTCCGATGCTTCTTTGTTTGATTCAGTGCATGGATTTCAGAATGGTAATTCTGTTTATGCAAGCAGAGCATCTACAGGCCATTTTTTCGGCTCCTTTGGAAATTACGGTTCATATTGCCTAATGCTGTATACTGTATGTTGAATTTTCCATGTTGATTACAGATAAAAGGTTTGCCAGAACAATTGCTAATATTTTCCCTTAACTGAATTCAAGCTATTCATGGGTTTATAGAAAATAAATAAAAAAAAACTTTTGTTCTGAAACTGGAAACTTAGAACGGAGGACACAGAGTGTGATTGGCTTCATGGATCCGAAAGAAAAAGAAAATGGGCCGTTGGATCAGAAAGAAAAAGAAGATGAGCCGTTGCCCTTTAAATCCAATGGTCATGATTCAGAAAGAAAATGGGCCGTTGCCCTTTAAATTCATATGGTCAGCCCGTTCTGTGGAGCAGGCCCATAAAGTCTGATGGTGGGCCTAGTGAATTGATCCATCACTTTATATCCTCATCTAGCCTTTCAAACAGCATGTTAGGCCCGGCCACAAGGAGCTAAAAAAGCCCATCACTTCAATTCCCCCACTTGACTTTGCAATAAAGAAATCATAGGCCCATCATTTTAATGCCCTTACTTGAATTTGCAATAAAGAAATCACAGGCCCCTGTTACCAGACCGGTCATATAATTTGTTGAACATCTGACTTGACAATCCAAATTCGGGGAATTTTACTCTTAGTCGGCCTAGGATAAGGCGCTCACCTTTAGCTCTGCTGACAGTATTGGGTGGTTCATTCTTGAGATGCTTATGGATAGGAGACGGACAACTTAGATTAATCGGTTGTGACAAACTCTTTTTTTTTTTTTTAGTTGCTTTCTTTTTATCTACTTGTCAGAATTTATTTTTTCCCCCTTTTTTTTTTATATTTATTTTTCTTATTAATATTCATTTTTCGCACCCGAAGATGGTTCGCACTAAACAAACAGTGAGACTCAGGTCTGAGGTTCTTGGTCCTCGCTCAAATGAAGTAATTGCCAGATGTGTTCCCACCCGACTCAAGGAAAATGATGTCAAATCTTTTGAAGCTAAATTATCCCTTTCACTCGGCTTGAGGGTTGCACTTCCTTCAAGTTCAGATGTTTCTTTTGCCCTGGCTCCTTATGAATCTTTCGCTTTTCATGAGGTTCTTCTAGACATGGGTATCACTTTTCCATTGCCTCCTTTCATTATGGCCTTTTTAAAGGCTAACAAATTATCTCCACCACAACTGCACCCCATGGGATGGAGATTTCTCATCGGTTTTTATCTTCTCTGTCATATAGTGAAGGTCATTCCGACTGTCAACCTCTTTCATCTTTTATACCTCACAAAGGCATGCAAAGATAAATTAGGTCGTTTTCTCCTCCAAAAGACCGACTTTGGTGAGGAAACACTCACCTTAATCGATGATCTTCCTCCCATTGGTAATTATGAAGATAAATGGTTGCTTATTTACCCTCCTGCTGACATATGGAAAGTTGCTCATCCTTGGAGCTGGGTGTGGGTTAGAAAGGGTATTACTTGGCCGGTTCGTGCTTCTCTCTTAGTGAAGTATTCAGTCGAGATTGATATGTTGCGTAAAACGAAATGTTATTTAAGTAAAATTTTGACACCATCCAATCTATCTGCCACGGGTTGGGGAGTCTCTTCATGTCTTCCTTTCATTAACGAAGCTAACTCTTCTTCCTCTACACATTCAGATCGTGAAACTCATAATAATCGAAGTTCTTCCGATTCTTCGTCGGATTCTTCATCCGATTCATCCAGGGGTTCCTCATCTAAGGGCAACATCGAAGATTCTTCGTCTGAACGTGAGATCCTTCCTTTAGAAAATATTTTACCACATAATGTTGATATCCCTTCTAGTCATACGACTTCTTTATCCGACAACGGTGACTAATTAAAATAATTTTTATATGTGATATTATATATGATTCTCGCCTTTTCAGAATATAGATGTTTACTGACAATTTTCTTTTGTAGGCATGACTCCATCAGAAAACTCTACTTTCGCTAATTTTGCGGCTGGGAACTCCGCTTTCGCCGCTTTTGCAGCCGGACAGAAGCGTACTAGGGCAGAAATTTCTCCTACTTGTCAAATTACTTTAGAAGGTGATGCTTCGGCTCTGAAGAAGGCTCATCCTTCAGCTCCATCAAATGCTTCGTCAGAAACCGCTATTCCAAAGATCACTGCTGGTGTGAATTCAATCCCTCCTGTGCAGCCAAAGTCTAAGTCTTCTGAGGTCGATCCTTCCAATAAGGCTAAGAAAGGTGTGTTAAATTCATCCCCGAATCGCTCTTCCTCTGCTCGGGATGAGAGAAGTGGTTCCCAGTCAATGCGAAACACCAGAGATGAGAGGATCCATCCTAATATTCCACTTCGTCGTGAGAGGAAGAAACTTCGCTCAGAATCTTTACCTGGAATGGATCTTGTCTTTCCAAGGATGGGCATGCCTGTTGCATCTTACAACATCTACAAAAATACTCCTTTGAAAAGCACTCTTCAAGGGGAGGATTTCAGATTTTACCCTGGTTTGCTAAATACTGATTCTGTTGACATGCCGGGGGTAGCTTCTAGGTTGATGATTTCCTCTATTCTCCCTCGTGATGAAGAGAGTTACTGCAAGGATTTATGTGACAACCTTGATATGGCTGAGCGCAAGATCGTTGAAGTATGTATCTATATAAATATGTACTTTATCATATGCGTTTTATTTGAATATAACTCATTTTCTTTATTTTGATGGTAGGGTTCTCAACGTGCTTCAGTGGCTTTCGGGTTTGCCCGAAAGCTAAAACAGACGGTTGAAAACCTTGAAGGGAAACTTCAAGAGGTTGAAGGGAAGCTTCAAGAAAGTCGGAGTTTAAATGTGAAGCTTCAAGACCGTATTAAATCATTGGAAGCTGATCACGTGAATCTGAAAGCCGTGGAATCCAAATATGCAATTCTGAGCAATGATTATGAGAAGCTAGATAAGCAGAATTCCCTCCTTAAGAATGATATCAAGAAGCTTGAACTGAAGTTAGCTGATGAGACTAGCATGGTGCAGAAACTGAAGAGTGACCATGCTTCCATTCGTTCTACCGCAGTTCGTGAGTATAGGGAATCCAAAGATTGTTACGAGAGAAAATGTGTAGCCGGGGTCAGCTTCTCCAAGATAGGTTTTTATCTCGCCCGGCAGATTCTTGAGCAGGAGGATGGTCATTCTCATCCCGAATTAGTTTTTTCAAAAACGGAATCTCTTTCCCACCATACCAATTGGAAGAATTTTGATCCGAATGAGGAGGATAGTGCTACCTGTGTAAATAAAGGCTTGTTTGATGATCTGAAGAACCTTGGTGGACCTTGGGAATTCTATGGGAGGAATGGAGTCATGGGACCTTCAGATATAGTCCCAGATGATGAGATATCGGCTTTGCAAGATTTAGATGAGGATCATGGTGCTGATGATGAACCTTCTACCGATGTCGATCCTGCATCTTAGATTTCTATTCGCTATTTTTTTGTTCTTTATATATTTTGAGAATTTATTGACTTGGAATTTTTTATTTATTTTATTATTTACCTTCCTTCCTGTTTAATGTTAACCTTCTTTCATAGTTAACGCTAATCGCTCCCCAATCACAAACAATTTTTATTGAATTGAGTGTGATTTTTCATAAACTTATACCTGGAAATTTTTTCACACTGTACGTTTGATCTTTTATAAACTGCTTGCATTATGGTAGCAAGCTTTCTTCCCTTTTAGAAGATAAGCTTGTTAGCCTACCATATGTCGTAACAGCCTTGAAGAATTTTTACTGCGTGCATCATGGCAGCAAACTTTCTTCCCTCATAGAAGATAAGTTTTTTGGCCTACCATATGTCTTAACAGCCTTCGAAAAGAATATAAGTATATGTGTCTTCCCTCATAGAAGAAATGTTGCAAAGTTTACGTCTTCCCTCATAGAAGAACGTTATATCTTTTCTCATGGAAGAGATATTACGAGAATCGTATCCTCCCTCATAGAAGAGCGTATTTTAGCTTGATTACAAACGGTTTATCTTTAGCAAATGCATAAGATTATCGTCAAAGATAATTAAATATAGCAACATTGTCGAAAAATTAAAGGTATGGCACGCGATATTTTTACGTGGAAAACCCCAATAAGGGGAAAAACCACGGGCCCGCAATCACGGCACCATCAAATTTATTGATTCATAATAACAGTTACAGAATACAAGTGCTCTGAAAATAGAGCTTCATATGATTTGCATTCCAAGTTTTTCCAATCTTCTTTCCTTCTAAGGTTTCAAGTTTGCAAGTGCCTGGCCCAACCATTCTTCTTATTCGATATGGCCCCTCCCAATTTGGACGGAGCTTCCCATCTTCAAGGTGAGCATTGGTTATGGCTGTCTTTCTCAAGACAAGATCTCCTTCTGCGAATGGTCTTTCTTTCACCTTAGAGTTGTAATAGCGAGATACCCTTTGTTGATAAGCTGCCAGGCGTATGCATGCTTGTTCTCTGTGTTCCTCTAAAAGGTCTAAGTTGGTACAAAGTCCCTCAGAATTGGCCTCTTCATCAAACTCGACCATCCTTGGTGAAGATGCACCTATCTCGACTGGGATCAAAGCTTCCGTTCCATACACAAGGCTGAATGGGGTTTCTTTCGTAGAGACTCTACTTGTAGTCCTGTATGCCCAATGTATGGATGGAAGTTCGTCTACCCATGCTCCTTTTGCTTTGTCCAGACGCATTTGCAAGCCTTCCTTGATGGTTCGATTAGCTCTTTCTACTTGACCGTTGGCTTGCGGGTAGGCTACTGAGGCATAGCTTAGTTGGATGTGAAGGTTTGCACAGAGTTGTTTTAATGCATCACAATCGAACTGTTTTCCTCTGTCTACTACCAAAGCTCTTGGAATCCCGAATCGGCATATGATGTCTTTCCAAACAATTCCCTCTATCTTTTTTGCAGTGACACTGGCTAAAGGCTCAGCTTCCACCCATTTGGTGAAGTAATCAGTTGCTACCATTAAAAATTTTCTTCCTCCTGTTGCTTGTGGGAAAGGTCCTAGTAGGTCCAATCCCCATTTGGCGAAAGGTGTTGGTTCAATAGAGCTTCTGAAAACTGAAGCAGGAGCATGCTGGATGGGAGCAAATCTCTGACATTTATCGCATTCTCTAACCTTTTTCAGCGCGTCATCTCTTAGTGAAGGCCAGAAGAATCCAGTTCGCAAAACCTTAGAGGCTAGTGCTCTAGCTCCCAAGTGCTGTCCACATATTCCTTCGTGTATTTCCGCTAGCACCTCCTTTGCTTTGTCTAAACCAAGACACCTGAGAAGTGGCAGGGAGAAACCTTTCTTATATAGAATATCTCCAATCAAGGTGAATCGAGCTGCTCTCATTTTTATCTTTTTAGCTTCGGTGGAATCAGTGGGAAGCTCTCCTGTTTTCAAGAATTTTATAAATGGGGTTCTCCAGTCTTGTTGCTCCATAATACATGCAACCACTTTCTCTTCTATACTTGGTCTTTTGAGTTCTTCGAGGTGCACGATTCTTCCCTTGGTGTCTAAAGACGAGGCAAGTTTGGATAATGCATCTGCGTGGGCATTAGAACTTCTATTAATCTGCGTCAACTGGAATTCTTCAAATTCTTGGGACAAGGATTTGACCTTGCGAAGGTATTGGATGATAACAGGTTCTTTTGCTTCATATTCTCCATGGAACTGTTGAACCACCAATTGTGAATCACTATGAGCTGTTATCCTTTTCACCTGTAGCTGTTGGGCTAGCTTCATTCCAGCAATAAGAGCTTCATACTCGGCAATATTGTTCGAGCTTGGAAAGTTGAAACGCAAGGCATACTCCAAAGGATCTCCTTCGGGAGATATGATCACTATCCCTGCTCCACTACCAGATGAACTAGATGCTCCATCAACAAACAATTTCCACATGCTTGCAACTCCTTCAACTGACTTTTTCTCCCCTGTACATTCTACAATGAAGTCAGCTAAAGCCTGCCCTTTGATTGCTTGCCTTGGTTCGAAGGTGATGTCATATTCGCTTAACTCTATTGCCCATTTAGTGAGGCGCCCTGAACATTCTGGCTTTTGTAGGACTTGACGTAGGGGTTGATCTGTCAATATTATCATACGGTGAGCTTGGAAGTAAGGCCTTAGCTTTCGAGACGCCATCACTAATGCAAGTGCAACTTTCTCAGTAAATGGGTATCGAGGTTCAGCGCCCCGGAGGACTTTACTGACGTAGTAAATAGGCTTGTCAATCTTTCCTTCTTTCTTTAATAATACTGCGCTCAATGCCACATTGCTGACCCCTAAGTACACAAACAATGATTCTCCTGGCTCAGGTCTAGTTAGAAGGGGTATCTCTTTCAAATATTCCTTCAATTCTTCAAATGCTTTCTCACATTCTGGGGTCCACTGAAAGTTTTTTGCAGCTCTCAACGTTTTGAAGAATGGAAGACTTTTCTCTGCTGACTTGGATAGAAATCTATTTAAAGATGCTATCCTCCCTGTTAGGCGTTGCACTTCCTTGATTGAAGCTGGAGGCTTCATGTCCAGTATAGCTTGAACTTTCTCGGGGTTTGCTTCAATGCCTCTCTCTGTGATCATGTAGCCTAGGAATTTTCCTGACTCCACTCCGAACGTACATTTATTTGGGTTGAGTTTAATGTTGAAGCTTCTCAGAATGTTAAATACTTTAGTGAGCTTCTCAATATGTGATTCTTCCTTCTTGCTTTTAACGATCATGTCGTCCACGTACGCTTCCATGGTGTTACCCAATAAAGGTTTAAACACCCTATTCACCATTCTTTGATAGGTTGCCCCAGCATTTTTAAGTCCGAAGGGCATCACTCTGTAACAGTACGTCCCCTTATCAGTGATGAATGTAGTCTTCTCCTCATCCGAAGGGTTCATCTTTATTTGATGGTACCCCATGAAAGCATCTAAAAAACTCAACAATTCATATCCTGAAGTCTGGTCCACCATCTTGTCGATTTGAGGGAGCGGGTATGAATCCTTTGGGCAAGCTTTGTTCAGATCAGTGAAGTCTATGCAAATCCTCCACTTCCCATTTGGCTTTTTTACCATCACAATGTTAGCGATCCATTCAGGATATTGAACTTCCCTGATGAAGTTAGCTTGGAGTAGCTTGTCTATTTCTTCTTCTATGATTCGTTGCCTCTCCGGTGCTACATTCCTCTTTTTTTGCTTGACTGGTTTTAGTTCTGGATCAACATTCAGATGGTGAGAAGCTACCTCTAAATCAATTCCTGGCATGTCAGCGGGTGTCCAAGCAAAGACATCAACATTCTTTCTTAGGCAATCTATCACTTCATCCCTCACTTCTTTTTGCATTCGTGTCCCAATGTAAGTGATTTTGTCTGGATCGTCTTCTTTCAGCCTTATGGGCTCAACTTCTTCAACTGGCTTAGGCTTATTCTCTGATTCTCCCTTTCCCGAGATTGCCAGTGTTTCCCCTCTTGCAGTCTGCTTTCCCTTGATGGAGGATATGTGACAAATGCGAGCTTTTTTCTGATCGCCTCGGACTTGACCTATTCCATTGGGTGTAGGGAATTTCACAAGTAGATAATTTGAGCTGATTATGGTTCCCATGTCATTTAGTAACGGTCTTCCAAGGATTACATTATAGGCCGGAGATGTCGACCTAACCACCATAAAGTTTGCCATCCTTGTGGTACTACAAGGATCTTCTCCTAGTGTGATTGGTAGCTGGATCGACCCTGCTATTGGGACAGCTTCATTCGAAAAACTAAACAGAGGGGCTTGCACTTTTTTCAGCCTATCGAGGGATATGTTCATCTTCTCAAAACAATTCCAGTAAAGGAGATTGACGGAACTTCCAATATCAACAAGGATTCTCTCCACTGGGAACTTCATTATGATGGCCGAAATGACCACTGCATCATCATGGGGAGTTACCACATTTCCTTGATCTGCAGAGGTAAAGGTTATAACTTCCTCATCGCGGATCTTCATGACATTGTTCACTTCATAAGCTTGTCTCGCATAGGCTTTTCTTGAAGCTGAAGATCCTCCTGCCAAGGTCTCCCCACCTGAGATGACATTTATTGTTGGATGAGCTGGCTTATTATCTAACGCAGACGCTTTCTCCTTCCTATCTTCCTTTGGCTTAGCATAACTGCGGTCATCCTTCCCTCTGTTGTTTTGATATCTTTCCCTTTCTGAGTATGAGGGTCTCTCTTCCCTCCATCTTTCGGCATACACAAATCTTCCAAGCTTCCCTTGACGTACCAAGGTTTCAATTTCGTTCATTAATTCTCTACACCTGTTTGTAGAGTGACCATGGGTTTTATGAAATCGACAGTAAGCATCAGCAAACTTTCCCATTGTCCTGTCAGTTTTTGGAGGAAATGTGAGTAGCCCTGACCCTTCTATTGCTGCAAGGATATTGGAGCGAGGTTCAAGTAAGGGTGTGAAGCTCTCAAATTTTAACTTGGGGGCACGACTCCCCTCTTTCCCTTTTCCATTTTTCTTTGCTTCCTCATGATGCTCATCCCTTTCCTTTCTTTTCCTATCCTGGTAGCCTCCAGTTACGTTCTTCATGACATCTTCAGAAAGGATGAATTTGCTAGCTCGACTGAACAACTCCCCAAGAGTAGAAGGCTGATCATAAGAAAGGGATTTTTGGAAATCTCTCGACCTTGTTCCTTGAAGTACTCCAGCCACCGCCATTCCTACTTGAAGATCATGAATCTCCAAAGTTGCAGCACGGAATCTCTCAATGTAATCCCTTAAACTTTCTCGTTCTTCCTGCTTGATGGTAAGAAGGTATGTAGCATCCTTCTTTTTCCTTGTATTGATGATGAAAGCATTTATGAACTCCTCCCTGAGTTGATCAAAGCTAGAGACGGATCCTTCTTTCATGCTGTTGAACCATGTTCGAGCATGTTCCGTTAAGGTGAGGGAGAAGGCCCGACACATGATTGCATCTTCCCATCCATGGAGTAGCATAACAGCTTCATAACTTTGCATATGGTCATGGGGATCGCCTTTGCCAGAGTATGTAGCTAGTTGAGGCATTTTGAATTTCTTTGGGAGGGGTTTCTTCATTATCTCATCAGTGAAGGGGACTTTTCTTCCTGGCTGCTCTTCACCTGCAGGAACTAGCTTTTTCTGTTCTAATACTTCCTCAATCATCTTTTTCAAGTCTCTGGTTTCTACTACGCTGAATGTGGATTCCTCATTATTCCTTCTTCCTGTAGTATGGAGGCCTCCTTCTCTGAAAGTACTCTCCACCACTTCATAGTACGCATCATTTTTCTTGCGATTGTTGTGCTGTTCTACCCTGTCGTGTGAAGGGTGTGACACTTCATCGTCTTCAGGATGATGAGGCTCTATATGATCTTTTCCCCTAGGCTGTAAATGTGGGGGAAGCTTATCCTGAGGATGAGTTTGCTGAATAAACGTGAGTAAACTTTCAAGCCGGCGGTTATTATCCTCAAATTTCCTCTTGAGAAATTCATATTCTTCCAAGGGTACAGTTGGTGGGACAACTCCCGACCCTCCGGGACGAATGGTGCCTTCTGGATGGCGTCGAGCAGGGTGAATTGTGCCTTCTAGATGGCGTCCATGTTCACTATCATCTTCTCGATCAGGTACCTCTCGTGGTTCACTGTGAGTATGTTCTGGATGATTGGCCTGAGAAGGTGCAACTTGAGATCTCTTTGGAGGCATCTTACTCCCGCAAAAGAAACTGAAGATGCAAAGAAACTAGAGATGGCTTTTTGATCGATTTCCCACAGACGGCGCCAACTGTTGTAGCCACGATACAGCAGTAAATTTGTTAAGGGAAGATCGATCGTCAAGGGGTGTTACTGGAAGATTGAGGGTTGACCGGACGAGGGTGCCTCCGAGAGTGAATGCCGGTAGTGGTTAAATTATGACTCTCCTTCAGCAAGGTACCTGTTACAGTGTGGAAAGGGTGTTCTTCCCACAAACACTCCGATGCCAAAGTTATCTGGTGATACTGATTATATTGCTGTAAAAATAGTATAAGCTCTGATTATCAAAGAACCAACCCCCGTATCATTGAAGGAGAAGCTATTTATAGCTTCAGGGGTGGAAGTTACCTGATGTGAAACAACACGTTCCACGTTCATTCTAACTGCTTGTGAGGTGGGTTGCCAGGTGGTAGGAACTCTTAACTGATACACGTAATAAATGTTGAGAGATAAATAATAAACCTTAGCTTATATTAGGTTTACCCTTAAGCTTATTCTTAGGGTTAACCTTAAGCTTATTCTCAGGTTATAAATATATTAACCTTTAGCTTATATTTAGGTTAACCCTTGATTTATACCATAGGTTATATCACATTCATATGGAAGAAAACATAGTCTATATAGTTGGAAAATCTCATTCATCAAGTACACGCCAAGCATGCCTTCTATTTTATTTATTTTCTTCATAGTTCCATATATGCATTCATATTTAAAAGTAATTCTTAATTAGACAGTATTCTTCAATAATCCCTCATCCTGCTACTCAGATTAACTTGAATGTGAAGATACTAACCTTGATTCCTCCAATCTTTAATGATTTACAATGTTTGCTGTGTTGTCTTTTTCATTCTCAAGTATCCATTTTATTAAATTTATCTTTCATACCACCAAAACACCCGCACACTTGATATTTTATTCGGGGGTTAGATTTGACTTTAAAATTAAAATTTAATGAATTAATATATTCATAAATATTGAAAAAAATATATATAAGAGGTAACAATAAAGTATCGTTTATTATAATTATTCACTAAATAAGCTTACACAATCAGTTATTGTTTCAAGTTGGGAAAATAATCCATATCATTAAATTTGTAAATATTTTTTTATCAAATTTTATAGAACATAATAATATAATAAAATATAATTAATATCCAAGTAATATAGTATTTTTAATATATAGCACAATTAAGGTTGAATTGGATGGTAAATATCTCAAGTTGCTTAAAAATAAATAATTTAGAATACAAGTTTTTTTATATGGATAATAGACTTTAATTATAAGAGTGATAATTTAAATAAAGTCTGGGCAACTTGAGCCAATTCACCAAACTTAAGTAAAAAACTTTCTGTTTTTAATTATCAACAATGAATCAATTGAAGTTAAAATAATATTTTACTATTTGGACCACGATTCTTCATTATTTTTATTATTTTAGATTAGAATTTAATAAGTCATCCTATATTATTTTACTAAATTTAACGTGTCAGAAAAAAAAAAAAAAGGTAAAAAGCTTCGTATAAAAGAAAAATAAAAATTGAAGGCGAAATAATATATTCATGCATCATCCATTAAAAAAAGAAAGAAATTCATTCATGCACTTGCCTTGCTTGCAAATCAAAGGGTTTTTCTATAACTTACTGTTCACAACTACTTTTCACAACTGCTTTAGTTTAATCGGAACTCTCTAATTAAAGAAATACAAAAAGTTTCCAACTTTCTACTCTAACCCCTCTGTCTTATATACTATTAATGACCGTCTATTCATATTTTCGGACTCATCAATTACCATGAATAGAATAACTCTCGCCTGTTCTATGCTTGAAACATTTGTTTCTGTAAATCGTACGCCTTCCGTTTCTAAATATATATCATTTAAAGTTGTTCATTGAAACTAATAAAGAATTAATTGAACTATTAAAATAACTAATTTACTTTTAATAAATTTCTCTTTGTTTTTTATTACCATGTGCTATTCCCAATTAATATTAAACATCTCTCTTGAAATAATTAAGACCAAATTTGAAAAAATAAAATCAAAAGTATATAGATAATATAAAACGATATATAAAAAGGAATAACTTAAACGATATTTATTTAGGATTAGAAAGAGTAGTATCTTTATTTAACACGTGACACAAATGTAAATCATATCTTTGATTTAGTTTCATTTATTCATAAAAAATATGTTTATACCAGTTAATTGGTATTAGTCCGTGCATATAAATTTGTTAAGTTCAGAGGCTGATACGGTCGCAACAAAAAGTTGTATTTTTAATATTAAAGAAATGGATGAAGGGCCCAACTGCAAAATTATAAAACGTCTGGGATTTGGATGTGTTTTTGAAAAAAAAAAACTGTGAAGCAGAAAAAAGAAAGGCGAAAAAGGGAAAAAGAGAAGAATTGATGCCGTAGTAAACGGGAAATAATCAAACAGGCAAACCACTTAAAAATTGCCACGTAATTAGTGTTTTTTATTTATGTGGCTTTTTTAAAGAATTAACGAGACATTGATTACTGACAAGAAAAATGGAAAACGGGCTGGGTCAAACACGCACCTAATTTTCTTTCTTCTTTCTTTATTTTTTTATTTTTTTATTTTTATTATATTTAATTGCTACGGAGTTTACTAGTCCTTTTAACTTTAAACTTGTTGCAAGGAGGAGACAGTTGATGTTTCCTTTTCCCAATTTTCCCACCGTTCTAAACTCAACTTCAAATATCCACTCACAGATCCAAATTCCTTTCTCCTGTAGCATTTTCTCTCACTTTCTCCTTCTCTGCCTCCAGATTCGTTGTAAACAAAGGTTTCTTTCTCAACCTTAGCTTACAGTTTACTTCAATCAACCTGCTTAACTGCTTTCCTTGTCCTATTCTTTCTTTGCACTTTTCTGTTTGAGTTTATTAGCTCCCAAGTACTTTTCTTACTTCTGCTTGTGCAATTGTTCGCTTGAGTTTGAATTTACTGTTATTCTGCTGCCGATCTGTTTTCATGATTTTCTTTAATTTAGGTGAAGATGTTGTGTTTGGTTGACAAGAAAATTGACGACTATAAAAGTATGAGCTGTGTTGTTTTTATTTTATTTTTTTGTTTGGTTTTACAGCATTGGGCTAGGTGCTTTCTCTTGAGCTTGAATGATTAAAAATTTCGTTTTGTTTATTTTAATTTTCTTATTGTGTTTTCTCAGAATCAATCTAATTCAAGCCTACTGCACATTTCTTCAGGTTTCTAGTAAAAATTAGAAATTTTGAAATTCCATTTTTTGAACCAAAAAAAAAAATAAATAAATAAAAATAATAATAATAAAATAAAATAAAAAAATAAAAATTGTGAATACATTTTCCGTGTCAACGGTGGCAACTTGACTCATTTTGGTCAAGGTATTATGATTGAATTTTGAGGTTCCTTGAGCTCTAAATTATTACACGACTAAAAGTTTACAAAAAACATAGTGAGGGGAAAAAGGAATGGGGTGTATGTTTTTCTTATTTACTTAGTTTTACGTTTTATTTGAATGCTCAGGATTGAACGGCTTGAAGCATGGTTAATATCTGGAAAAATCTGAGAACTCTATGCCTTTTTTTTTTCTTTCTTTTTATAATTGATTAGAGATGTGCTTTTTGTCTTTTTTATTTTATTTTATTTTTTATTCTCTCTTTATAATTTTATAACGAGAAGCCGTTTAGTTTAAAGCAGACCAGATTACTTTTGTTCATCTAACTCCTATCCCCTTGAAAAATTTGTATATGTATTTGCCACTAAATGCTCTAGTTGATGAACTCATCACAAACTTTTTTCATAGTTCTGTGGCTTAGTCTTGGGTGGGAATACTACATACTGAAAAGGGGAGAATAACTGCTCCACTGCTTCCTCTAATTCTACCGTTTGGCAACTCTATAGGTGAGGCATTGACTGCATAGGCTTATCTGGTTATGTCATTCTTTGAGTAGAATGTATAGTGGAGATTGCCAATATAAAAGGGGATAATCAGATTTGGAGCTTCAGATGGTAATAATTTGTGATACCCGTCATTTGATTGATGCTGTTTACAAAAATAGTTCAAGATTCACTCTTCGACTCTCGGAACCGAATACAGCTTTTTGATTCTTCTGAAGAAACTAAACTAAAAAGCGAATGAGTTCAAAAAACTGTGTTCCAGTTTTTGGTAGTTAAGGAAATTTGTTTGTGAGTTTCTTGTGTATGTTTATTTTTTGGTTTCTTTTCTTTGATACTAATCTTGCTCATTAGCATTAGATTTGTAATGCCCTTACCTGTTACTTTTATATCACATCTTTGTGCCAAAAGTTGTTTATTAGATTTCTGTTTCATGGATCAACGATGAAACCATGAGATTGATCAATAGTTATTCACATGCAGGGTTCCAGACTGTTTTACTGGAAGAGTTTAAGCTTGTTGATATATTAAAGAATTTGAAGCCTGGATTTAGCTTGCCATTTTGTTGAGGGATATTCCAGGAAGTAATTCAGTAGAGTTGCACTGATTACCGAGTATGTGATAAGTTATTTTCTACAGAAGGAAAATGTTCTGTCAGAACCTCATAATTAGCTCTGTCAGATAGTTGACTGAGACTAAGAGGATCTTATCATTCTACATTTTCGTATCTGCTCTGGTTCTTATCTTTCGGAACATATCAACTGGTGCTGTATGTGTTGATCCTTTCTCTCTCTTTATTTTAGCGTGCCATCCTACGGGTTTGCTGCTTTATAATATTGTAAAGAGATATGTCCATTCGCATGATGATTACTGAATAGTGGTTATTGTATCCTTTAATCAGAATAGGAATTGGATTCTAATTTTGATGCATCTTTATAGTCAGCGTAATGAAGAAATGGTATGGTGGTGTTCTGATTGCATCCATGTTTATGTTGCTGATCCTGAGATATGGTCTCATGAAAAATCCTATAGGAGAAGGTTATCTGATGAATGCCTTGTCCAATGGTAGTAATCCTCTTGAATGGGTGCACGCTACTGTTCCTCCTGTAATAAAAAATCCAGAGAATTCAGCACAAGTAATTTCAACTGATACTGTAGTGTTCAGTTTGTTTGCTCGGAGGAATATTTCCAATGAAGAACAAACATCTTTGCACACATGGAATCTACTGGAACACTTGATTGATCAAGCTCAGCTATTACCCAATGGAGTAGAAGCTATTAAGGAGGCTGCAAGTGCATGGAATAGCCTGATGGGTTCAATTGAAGAGGAAAGAAGTGGTTATACAAATGGCAGTTCTAAGAAGAGTGGAAAAGAGAAGCAATGTCCTCATTTTATTAACAAAATGAATGCCACAAATAAGAGTGGAGGTCTCAAGTTGCGGCTTCCTTGTGGTCTGACCCAGGGTTCTTCAATAACAATTATAGGTATTCCAGATGGTCTTCTTGGCAATTTTCGCATTGACTTAACTGGGGAAGCACTTCCTGGGGAGCCTGATCCACCCATAATTTTGCATTACAACGTCAGGCTTCATGGAGATAAAGTAACTGAGGATCCAGTAATAGTTCAAAATACCTGGACTGCAGCTCACGATTGGGGTGAAGAGGAGCGTTGCCCTTCTCCTACTCCTGAAAAGATCAAAAAAGGTAGATCTACTTGCATTTTTTATTGAATATATTGCTCATAATATGATTTTCTGTATATGGAATAGATGTTTCTTCAAACCTATGCATAAAAACTTGTAAGTTTTTGCGGACCAATGACTTTTCCTGTTTGTCATCTTTTTCTATTATTTTCTGCTTCCATGTTGGATACTTTTTTATATAATTTAAGTATTCACTTAAATATGCTGTAATAACTTTATGGTTTTAACTGCCAGTGGATGAGTTGGATCAATGTAACAAGATAGTGGGTGGAAATGATACACGGGTAGCTAGCTTGCATTCTGGAGGTTCAAGAAGGTCTTCGATGGCTCAGGAGGGATCCACTAACAGAAGATATTTTCCCTTCAAGCAAGGGTATTTGTCTGTTGCAACACTTCGAGTAGGAACCGAGGGAATCCAGACAACCATTGATGGAAAGCACATTACATCATTTGCATATCGTGAAGTATTTTCTTGACTTTGTCATTTTTCAACTTGTACTGGAATAGAAGTCGGGTTCTTTGAACTTATTGTTTCTTTCTTCTTTGTCTATTCAGACATTGGAGCCGTGGCTGGTTAGTGAAGTAAGAATATCTGGAGACATGAAGCTAATATCTGTTGTAGCTAGTGGTCTACCTACATCAGAGGATTCAGAACATGCAATTGATCTAGAGAAACTCAAATCAGTCCCTCTCCCTTCAAAGAAACCACCACATCTCTTTATTGGCGTATTCTCCACAGCCAACAATTTTAAACGCAGGATGGCTGTTCGAAGAACTTGGATGCAGTACGCTGATGTTCGGTCAGGGACTGTAGCTGTGCGGTTTTTCGTTGGATTGGTGAGTTAACAATCAAATCCCTTCTTATTCTTATTCAGAATTGTTCATGATGCTCGTGCCTCATGCTTTCTGAGAATGAACTTTGGAAAATGGGAATTCCCCCTATTAAATTCGTGTGCTGAGGAGAATCTACACTATAATTGATCTGGTTGCCATAGGCACCATCCTGTCATGGTTGTCTTAAATATTTATATCTAAGCCATATGGGATAAAAGTCTCAGTTTTACTTCTGGGATTTTTGAACTAGCAGCTAAATTTATAAAAAGTCCAATTAATCATGCAAGCCTATTTGCTGGGTCACTAACAATCTCTTGGTGTATTGCAGCACAAAACTCAGTTAGTTAATGAGGAACTTTGGAATGAAGCATCAACATATGGAGACATACAGCTGATGCCTTTTGTCGACTATTATAACCTCATCACCTGGAAGACTTTAGCCATCTGCATCTTTGGGGTAAAGTCTTCTCTCATCCTTAGTCATATGGATGGCTGAACCATTGTCTTACTGATCTCATCACTCAAACAGACAGAGGTCGCATCAGCAAAATATGTCATGAAGACAGATGATGATGCATTTGTTCGAGTGGATGAAATTTTAGCTTCCTTAAAACGGATCAAAGCGAATCACGGCCTTCTTTATGGACTCATAAATTCAGATTCCCAACCTCATAGGAGTACTGATAGCAAATGGTATATTAGCCTTGAGGTAATTCTTCATTTCTTGATGCGCAGTAACAATAGAGAGAAACAAATTAAACTTTATAAATCTTTTTCAGCACATCTAATTATGGTGACTTTGTTTTAACGTACTTAACTTTACTCTTTGTAATCACCACTAGAGTAGTTTTCATTTTATGGTGAGATGGTCCGAGTACAAACAAAGTAGGATATAGACAGAGCACCAATAAAATGCACCGACTCAGAGACGTCTTTAATTAAATGTGACAAAGAAAATCCATTAATGGGCTTTTGTTAAGTTAGTTATCAAATGTTTTTACATAAATTTGCTGCTATACTATTTGGAACTTGGAAATTGTATATTTATACAAATGGCAGTGTTCTTTGTCGAAATTTGACTGGGCAATCAAGATGCACTTGGGAATTCCCTTTTCTTTGGCATCATAACACGTTCACGTCATACATGAAGCTAACCTTGATTCCCTCTCTTCATTATCTTTGTATAAAAAGGAATGGCCTGAAGAAAAGTATCCCCCTTGGGCACATGGTCCTGGCTATGTGGTATCTCAAGACATAGCTAAGCAAGTTTACAAGAGATATAAAGAAAGTCGCTTAAAGGTATATACTTCTTTTCTCTGACACTTGTTAGTCTCTGCAGTGAACAACTATAGCACTACTGTTTTGTTCTATTATCAAGTAGAGGACTACATCCAGACGGGTACTCAGATTTTGTGCTCATTTTTTTAACTGGTAATGCAGATTTTTAAGCTAGAAGATGTTGCAATGGGAATCTGGATATCACAGATGCAAAAGGATGGATTAAAGGTTAGGTATGAGAGGGACGAAAAGATCTATAATGAAGGGTGCAAAGATGGTTATACTGTTGCCCACTACCAAGGTCCTAGAGAAATGCTTTGTTTGTGGCAGAAACTCCAAGAAGGAGAGGGTGCTAGATGCTGCGGTGAGCGGCGATAACAGGGATAGTTTATGTTTACAGGCCTCACATAACCAACCCTCACAGCGCGCAGAGTCTGATGTTCTTAACCAGTTTTTGTGATTTTCCTGACTAGGTTTGAGCGAATCAGTTTGGCGGAGATAAGTAGAGGATAGCGGGTGGGCTCCAGTTTCGACTTCAATAGACTAGGTGTTACCTTATTTGATTATAGTATACTTGAGAGTCACATATTGGTGACCGAGGAGGGATTTGCTATGTGGAGATAGGTAGTGCATTGTATAGAATGTGTCTTTTAGTAAATAGTAATAGGATATACTGAGTAGTTGTATGTCCAATTCTTTGCCTTTCTCTTAACATGCCAATTTTTCTACAATTGCATCTCTTTTACGCTTCTTAATTTTGTAATGCCACAATCTTTTTGAAACAAATGTTGAGTGGGAATTTATTGGGCGAAAGATCCACTGAACAAGAATCAAAACAGTACACATGATAGAAAGAACAAATTAAGTACAACATTAAAAGAAGACGAGTATTCCAAATTACAGAAACCATAACTTCATTCAACAAACCAAATCATCAATCAAGCAGCCATACAACCTATACCATATCGAGTGTTGGGGAAAACCAGAAAGAGTCCGCTGCAGATAACACCAACCATGATCGGAAAACTGTCCATCACTTGTTCCATCTCCTTAACATGATTAGGAAACAAACAACGAGTAACCCTATGATCGGAAAAGGCAATCGCCACGAACACCAAAACAGACATGAGAGCGTGAACAAAATCAGTAAGCCCGACTTTATACCTCTCATCTTTGGGGACTTCAACTGCAAGTCCAAGCTTGAAAACTGCCAACCCTTTTGGGGTAACAAAGCCGTAGTAGACCTTGCCATCAGAACCTTTGAAACTGTCTGTAAAATGGAAGAAGAAGCAAGAGACAGCGCAGAGGCCGAGAAGTAGAAGAAGCATTAGAACAGCAACATGAGTGCATTCTCCACTCTTGAGTATGGATGGAAGAATCATTTCAAAGGTTAAAAGGGTCCCTGTAGGAAGGAAGTTTACAAGCATTGATGTTTTAGAGAGAGTGCTTTGGACTCCCTTAGCCACAGCTCGCCTTTTCTTTCCGGGTTCTTTGGAGTGGGGCGGATCGGTAGAAGAGAAGGGTGTTGGGTGATCAGTTTCAGTTGTAGGGGATGTTGTGTAGATTTTGATTCCCATTTCTTCTCCTGTTTGCTCCATCTTGAAGATTAAAGAGAACGATGTATGAAGAGGATGAATAATGAGAGATAATTAAAGCTTTGCTTTGATGATGAATTGAAGAACCAGTACTGCGAAAAGTTATTTTGCTATAATTTATTTATTTTGAAGTCTTGTATAACTGCTTTCCATTTCAAAAAATTGTAAAACCGTTGGTGTAACTGCATCGAATCGGAAATGGGCAGTTCAACCGGCTACTCTCTCTCTTTTACTTATCTCCCCAATCTTCGCCGTCCACGTGGCACTATTATCGTCTTCATCATCTGCCATGGAATCCTTATCCGGCTGCCGTGTGCTCATGTCTGGTGCCGACGACGAGTTCGCGATGGACACTGAGATCAGCCGGCGAGTCTTAGCGACCACCGGGTACATAAGATACAGCGTGCCGTGCTTATGCCAATCGAGTACAGCCACGGATGCAGTGATTCTATATTTTTAATGGAGTAGAAAATGGAGTTGAAGGAATAAGAACAATGGTAGGCTAAAAGCTATTGAAGTTACAACGGTAGAATTACTTTGGTTTCTAGAAGATAACAACCGAATTTAAAGATGGAGTTTTTGATATAATTATTCCTTTTTTGGTAAGAACATAAAATCATTTCAATTTAATTACATAAATGCAATTTTCTTCTTTTTGTTTAATCTTTTCTTTTTGTCTAATTTTTTTCTCTGGTTTCTCTTGGTAATATATACAATTTTAGGTGTAATTTTTGTTTTAAAAAAAGAAAACAACAATGAGAATTTTTTTTTTTTTTTTTTTTTGATAAAATAATTCAAATCAAACATCGGTTAATTAAAAAATAAAAAATGAAAAACTAAAAAAAACATTAATTTACAAGAAGGAAAAATTGATGCACACCCTCTTTATTTTATTCTTTCATTTTTCTATATTAGTAATTATATTTTATTTATTTTACCCTTTATTATATAATTTTGATATATTTGCATTTTGTTATATATATATATTACAACCATTTGCATCAAAATAGTTAAAAAAGCATGTGTGATACTTGTGGTTGTGGAAAAAAAGGAACACAGTAAACGAATTACCACTGCTAAACGTTCAGCTACTGCACACGCTTTTTTTTCTTCTCTATTTTAGTGCATATGATTGTAATTTATATATAATAAGGAGGTAAATATTTTAAAATCATAGGACATGCTGCAAAGGCAAACATTTTGTATAAGACAGAGTAAATGGACTTCTAAGCTATCCGTTTGCCCATTCCACAAATCATACATATGATTTGTTCTTTTGGTTTACCCATGCTTTTTAAAAACGAATAATATTATTTATTAATAATTTTTTTCATTATTAAATTTTATTAAGTTACAGTTAATTAAAAGCTAAGTTATTTGAATCAATGGGTTTGCAATTTAGTGAGAAATTTATTTTCTCCTGATGTGGTAGTAACTATTCTTGATACCTATCTCCCACTCAACCCTATTCCGGATGCCCTTCTTTGGCCTGCAAAGAAGAATGGCTTATTTTTCTTCAAGAAGTGATTATAGACTCCTTTTTATGGAGCGAGGTAGACTTGTTTCTTCCTCTTCTTGTTGGAATCAGTTGTGGAACCTTTCTTCCTCTGAAAGTGAAGATTTTCTATTGCCGAGATGCTACTAATCTTCTTCCATCTAAGCTGAATTTGCTTCAACATCATGTGCTTTCCAATCTGAGGTGTTTGGTGTGTAATTCTGGTGTGCAAGATCCTCTTCATTGTTTCTTTTCTTGTCCGATGATGGTATCTTTGTGGCAGCAGCTCCGTTTGCCATCGTTACCAACTACCTTCTCTTCCTTTTTGGAGTGCTTTGACTACTAGGTTGCTCATTTTGTTGTTGATGATTTGTCCTTGGATATGTTTCTTTGTTGGTCATTTTGTTTTGTAAGGAATAAGCTTTTTTAGGAGTCCATTCCGTCAAGTTCAGCTGCTATTATTCGGATGGCTTGTAGTGCAAAGGATTAATGGTCTACTGCTCGATTTGTATCATCTAGTATTGTTGCCTCTCCATTAATTCAGCCTGCATCGGTAACTTGATAGCCTCCTCCCACCCCTTTTGTTAAATGCAACACGACTTTGTTTGTTAGCGATGCTCGGGTTAGCTTTAGCAACTGTATTAGAAGTGCAGTGGGTTCTTTTGTGGCAGCAAAAAAATAGTCTGCTCCCCTTTAGCAACAATGTTTTCCTCACCAAAGTCTTATCTGTTAAAGAAGCTTCATCTTGGATCAAATGATTGGGATATGCTCATGTTATTCTGGAGCTAGACAACTTAATGATTTATAATCCTATTGTTGATAGCTATCCTACAAATTCTTAACTAGGAGTAGTTATTAATGACTGTATAATGTTAGTTTTAGAGTTTTTTGATTGTAAGTTTTTCTTTGTTAGACGGCAAGCCAATGAGGTTGCCCACTGCCTTGTGCGGGCATGTTCTTCGGATGCGGCTCTAGGATGGTGGTTGCCATCCCCTCCTTTATTTATCGCTCATCTTTTTTTATTAATATATCTCCCATTTTCTCTTAAAAAAAACTATTAGAGCATGTTTTGTTCAAATTTTGAAATCAGAATCAGAATTATACAGAATCGAAATACAAATCACATGTTACTAAGATAAAGTAAATGGGCTTTTAAACCCTCCGTTTGGCCATTCACAAATTGTACATATGATTTGTTGCTTTGGTTTACCCATGTTTTTGAAAAACAAATAATATTATTTATTAGTAATTGTTTTCATTATTAAATTTTATTAATTTATAGTTAATTAAAATTTAAGTTATTACAAATTAAACTATTAGAGCGCCTTTTGGTTCAAATTTTAAATGAGAATAAGAATGATCTAGAATCACAATCAAAATCACCTGTTACTAATTGTGTTTGACTTAATTCAGAATCAGAATCTTTGGTTTGTTATTGCCTAAATACAATAATATATTTATGAAAGGAAGATCGATCTTCTAGCATATGAACTTGAGGGTCTTGGAAAGATGAAAGGTTTAATCATGAGATTAAAGCCTTGGGATGACGATCGGTGGAAGGTTTAATCCCAAGAGTAAAGCCTTAAGATGATGCTATAGAGATTAAATCCTTGAAATGATGCTATGGTGAGCCTTCGGATGTTGCCATGATAAGCCTTGGGATGATGCTACAATGAGTCTAAGGATGAAGCTATGATGGAAGGTTTAATCTGGAGATTAAAGTTTTAAGATGACGTTATGGTGAGCCTTTGGATGATGCTACAATGAGTCTTGAATGATGCCACGATGAGCCTTGGGATGATGCTACTTGTTGCAATGAGGGAATGTGTTCTTCCCACACACTCAAGATAACATAATAATTGCTCTGCAATCCCAAAAAGATCCAACCCCCTTGCAATTGAATGAAAAGCTATTTATCGCTTTCAAGGATGGAAATTACTTGATGAAAAATCAAGCTGCATATTTATTTTGTAACTATCAAAGATGTGGATGACATGTGATAACTGCTCTAATTAAATAACATAATAATGACATACTAGGGTTGACCCCAAGCTTATGTTAGAATTATATTAATTATTTCCCACTTCTATTTTTGGTTTACACAAAAGGTAGAATAACGCCTTGATTCACCTCAAATATGCAAATACATATGTTTTATAAAGTACAAAGGTGAGATAAAATTTAGAAAAAGATAGAAGGACTTATAAGAAAATAACTCATCAATTGCTCCCTCATTAACTGATTCATCTAAGGTGATAATCCTTTTTATCTTATATGTATCGACAACTTTCAAGGGTAGTTTTAAAGAAAGAGGAAAAAAAAGGCTAGCTGAAGTTCGATGCTACACCTTATCCTAAAGATCAACCTTATTGTATCAAACAATAACCTTTGTATTACAAAAGTCAAGTACGAAGCTTCTTTAATAATGGATTTATCCAAGACTCTAATTGTCACCTTGAAAAGGAAAACTGCGCCCATCATGGTAGCAAATTATCTTCACTTATAGAATATGACCCCTTTTTTTGGCATGCCATATGCTTTAAGAGCCTTAAAGAATTACTTGTTATTTCCCCTTGTAGCATGTTAGAGAATTCGACTTTCATTAGCCATTTTTTACAACTTAATTTAATGTGATGATTTCTTAAAAACATAAAAATAATTTATATTTATTTTAAACTTTTTATTCTTTAATTTATAAATCTTTTCATTGAATTTTAATTATATTGTAATACATAAATGTGCATATAATTTTATAAATGAAAACAAAAAACATTGATTGTAAACTTTTGTTATAATATAAAGTAATAAAGAAAAACAAACGAGGCACAAAAATATCTTTCTGTTCAAAATCGTAAAGAAGGTTGACGGCTTAAGATAGACATAAAACACTGCAGTTTCAAAGTTCTAGATGTTTCTACTTGTTTCTTTGTACTTCTGTGGGCGCACTCTTTCTTCTTTTATATTCCTCTTCCCTCACAGCTCTCATAATCATTTTCATCTCTCTGTTTCTCCCCTTCCTTCAACAATTTCCAATGGCTTCTGCCCCTGATACTGAAGAAGCTGAATTATCTTCTGCACTCGAAAGGCTGTTAAGGAATCGTGACCTCTCTCTCCTCTTGCCTTTTCTATTAGGTTTCGCCTCTTCATCCCCTTCCCCTCCTTCAGAAAACCCAAATCCAGATCATCAAACCCCGATTTCAAACCCCCATCACGATAGAATCATTCTGATCAACCCTTTCACTCAAGGTATGGTTGTGATTGACGGGACAGATACTTTGGATTCTCTTCTTCGAGAATTCGCTGCCAAGAGTGGCCAGCCACCTGCTTCAAAAGCATCCATAGAAGCCATGCCAAGTGTCCCAATTGGTGAAATTGGAGACGATAATGGCGAGTGTAGCATCTGCTTGGAGGAATGGGAGACCGGTCAGGTGGTTAAGCAGATGCCTTGCAAGCACAAGTTTCATGGTACTTGTATAGAGAAGTGGTTAGGGATTCATGGATCATGCCCTGTTTGCAGGTATAAGATGCCTGTTGATAAGGAAGAGGCAAGCGAGAGGAGAGATCAGGAGGAAGAAGCAGAGGGAGAGGAAGGGAGAGAGAGGAGAGGAAGAAGAAGAACTGAAAGAGAAATTTGGGTTAGTTTTTCTTTTAACAGGGATAGGAGAAATCAAAGTACCAATCAAACTCCTTCCACTGATTCTAATGATATCGATACCTCAAGTCCAGCTCTTGATCAACAATTGGAGGGTTAGAGAATTTTTTTTTAAGAATTGTTCTTTTCTCTTGGTTCTTGAATAGCTTGTACATAATATATGTAAATTTTTTTGCTCAATGTTTTACCTGAATAATGAACAAGTCTGGGTTGGATTTCTTTCATTTGTGTGCCACCAATTTTATACATATACAGATAGATTTAAGGAATTGTTCTCGTTTGAAAAAAAAAAAAAAAAAAAAAACATTGCCTTGAGGAACGAACTTGAAGAAACCATTGTTACATAAAGCTTGATTCCAACGACTGCTCTTGCCAGAAACAAAGATAACATAACTTCTTATATAGTTTGTAAAGGTTACCCTTGATTGTTAATTACAGATAAATTTTGAGTTTCTCTTAGAATTTGGATCCCTTGATACCTGCCTAGCATTAAGAGGGTAGCCATTGGATTTGTACCAGGCGATTCTAAGAAGGTTGAGCCGTCTATGACTCTCAACCGTTTTATACCATATACTTTATAATCATTATCAACAACTGATCCCACTGTACAACCACCATGGTAGTGGTAGTAAGTCCTCACATTCTTTTTGCAGAAACTTCTTAGTTCATGAGAGCTGGATATCAAATTATTCTGTGGTTCCGTCCTCAGGAACATGAGGACAGAGTTAGACCTAGATACCTTTTGAAGTACTTGAGCCATCTCTGCACATTCATCCAAGTCGTTTTCCTTTGATAGATAGTTAAATTGCACTGAAGGGTTTTTCCTGGGATCTGTATTGTACAATTCTAGCTTCCCTTTAGATTCTGGAAATGCTAGCTTGATTGCAATTGGCATCCTTGTTGCATTCAAGCTTATTGGCAGGATTCCACCTTCTACTATGAATTTAAAGTCTTTTGCGATTCCTGCTACTTGAGGTGTATCTGGCAGCCGATATTCTGCTTGTGTGTCTGCCAACATGGCAATGGAAGGATTGTCTTGCATCGCTCGGCCAACCCCTTTCAGATCCAACACAAGTGGGATACTGAAATTCTGAAGATGCTTTTCTGGTCCAATGCCACTTAACATAAGGATTTGAGGACTGCCTAATGCTCCTGCTGACAAAATAACATCTCCCACCGAACTTGTATTATGTGGTTGGTTCAGATAAGCTTCGTATATCTCATCTGGGTTGCCATTGCTGTTGATGAATCTAATGCCTCGAGCTATCGTCTTGTTCTCTTTTCCTGCATCATCAGAGCAGAGCATATGAGCAGCAAGAGATTGAAAAAAAAAATGTCACTATTAGAAGATATGTCTACTTACTATCTTTATGGAATATGATGTTCTTGACAGTTGCAGTCAAAAGAACCGTGATATTTCCTGGATTTCCAGCCCCCAGAAGATCAGCTGAGGTATGCCTTATTCCAAATTCATCGAACATTGTCCCACCGATCTTTGTTCCCTCCACATGTTCCCAGCTGAACCCATTATAAGGAAGAAACCCTGCTTCAAGGAGACCAAATTCTAGAACAGATTGCCACATGGTTACCTCAGGTTTGGAAACAATCATAGATTCAACCCATTCATAAGCTTCCTTCACCAGCTCTTCATCCCACCCAACTTTTCGAATAAATTCATCACTCGCCCGGCTGTAGAAGCCTCCGTTTATTGCTGAAGATCCTCCAAGCACTCGCCCTCTATGATTCGCAACTCCATCCTTGGAAATGAAGCTTTGAGCCACTGATGAAAACTCGTCAGTCTGGAGCAATGCAAAACCATAGTACATCTTATCTGATATCAATGGATTTCCATAAGGTGAGCCTCCACGCTCAACTAGGAGAACAGAGTATCTCTCTGAAAGGGTTGCCGCCAGTGGACAACCTGCGGTGCCTCCCCCGACAACGATGTAATCAAAGGACTTACCTGAGATCTCATTCAGGTCTGAAGTAATGTAAGGGAAGCCTTTTCCTAGAATGGAAAAACAAAATAGAAGCTATTATTAGGATCAATACTTCAGGTTTCTAAACTAGAATAAATTGAGCAGCAATACCTTGAAACAGGGGGGAAGATTCAGACATGTTAGCAAGTAGAAACAAAAAAGCAGCAAGCAGGCCATGACAGGGAATGATTAGCCAGTTATCCATCTGTTTGCAATTGTAATTTCTTTTCCAAACGGAATGCTTAATATAATAAAAGAATTAGTAGCATATATTGAACATTGTGTTGACTGTTGAGTTTAATAATTGAGCTTGCAGGTCTAGCAACTAAAATTGATTTCCTTGAGAAGCATTATATTTAGGCATACGCATGGTTTAACTAATGATTCATTCTTTAATGGGCTGCTTAATGATTTTTGCTACAATGATGATTTCTTCCTCCAGCAATGCTGTTGTTCCTTTTGCTTCTTTTTTTTTTATGTTATCTTTTCAAAAGCTAACATTCTTAATCCTTACACTTACCTTTTTTTATTCAGTGCACGCACACGCTTGAGAGAGTTTAAGGACTTGATTAGGATGAGACCTGTACACTCTCCTTGTTTCTTGCCACAGTAAGTCCCATGTAATTAACCGTTCCTAGTATGAAATAACTTTAGAATGGTTGTTTTGACAAGATTTAACTTTGTGTCATGTCCGCTTGGTTGAAATCCAATAAAACGGGAAGCATAATCACGATCTCTAAATCGCCCAGATAATAATTTATTCTTCATTAGTTACATTAGGAAATTCATGACCTTTTTAAGCATTTCAAATGCAGGTAGAGAGAGAGAGAAGGATGGAATAGGAAATGCCAGACAGAGAGAGTATCCACGCAATATATATAAATATTATACCATCTGTTAATATGGATATACTGCGAAAAGTTGCAGGGGTCCATACATATACCAATATACATATTTATAAACATTGATTTAGTCTCTTAGCAATGAACTTTGCAGCTGCTGCTTCAGACTATTAGTCCTCTCTGTTTTAAACTTAAACAAAACCTCATTTCCTTGCTCAATTTCCCTTGCAGTTCAAATCAATTGCTTTTGGACTAGATTCAAACTCATGTTGGTATTGCCTATTGAGATCAAATATTCTGAACTTGTCACCAGTTTTTGATCTTTTCGCAGGCGGCTGCTCTACAGAGAGTCCATCTGTAGTATCCATATTTTTCTTTGGTTGGTCGGTTCGAGGTTGAATATACATTAATGGAAGCTCAATAGAAGTCATGTTGGAGAATTTGGTAGTTTCCGTTGCATTCTTCCGTTGCTTATCTTCATTTCTTCCAGAGCTCTCAGATGATGTCAAGGAGCTTTCCACTGAATATACTGTGCCTCTTCTTCTTTGCGTCGTCTCCACTTCTTCGAAGCTTGAAAGTCCGAGTTCTGTCAATTCCGAGATTGAAGAGCTTTGGCATCCATTGTTAACCATTGAGACTAATCTTGAGAGTTCAGCTTTTGCAAGTTCTATCCCCATAGAAGAAGAATTATACCCTGAAAGTGTTTCCTGTGCCTTTTTTAATACTGACTGCAAGTATTTCCCTTGAGCTTCAATTCTAAGCTGTAGTCGTCTCTGCACCTGAAATTGTTGATTGGTGATTGGTGATTGGATTGGTATGAATAATATTGGACCAAATTATACAATTGATGCTCACCTCAATCTGCTCATGAAGTTTTCTCTGCACTTCCATTTGCATTTGAAGAGCCCGAGCAATCTCAAAGCTTCTGTTGAGAATCAGTAGACAATCTTAAATCGGCACTAACTTTTCTTAATCCAACAGAAAAACAGAGAATTTGTTTCCTTTTTTTTTTTTTCTTAGAAAAGAGGTTATTACCCATTGATTGGAATATTGTTTCCCTCAGTGATTTCTTCTCTTAAATCGTAGTTATTACTCTGGATCTCTTTGTAATCTGCAACAGACTTTCAATTGAAAATGTCATACATAAGATTAATACAAATGAGAAGAAAGGAACTAGTAGTTATACAAAGTAAAATCTGGTTCAACTCACCTTCTTGTTTAGCCTCAATGCTGGCTTGAGACTGTGAATGGGATTGGGATTGGGATTGGGATAGTGACAGCTGGCTCTTACCCAATCTGAACTTCTGCAACAAGAAGAAGAATGGATGATGAAAAATTGCATCCCAATAATGGGAAAGAAATTAAGATCCAAAAATCCAAACCAATGATTGAGAAGAGAAAAATGCCTGTAAATGGCTCTTAAGATGGTACAAAGTAAGACCAGGAATACCCATCACCCTCATAAGACTCTTTGGTGTAGCTTCTGCCAAAAAAAAAAAAAGATAACTTTATTTCCATTTAGAGAAGAAAATCCAGAAAAATAGATAGATACTTACTGTCAGCACCTCCAAGTTGATTAACAGCTTCAACAAACCTTAGATGTAGGTCAGGAGTCCATTTAAGCCTAGGCTTAGCATCAGTAGACAAAACCAAGTTCATGTTTTGATTTTGCAAATTTTTGAGAGTAGCCATATTTTTTTGATTGAACACAAGAATGAAACATAAACAAATTAAGTTATGTGAAATCGGTATGTCTGTTGTGTATATAAATAAGGAGTAGTTGGGGGTGTCTTATGTTATCACTCCATATCTGGAAACATAAGTGGGGTTATGTTGGAGAAGGGAATATATGCCAATGAGCTGTGTGACTCTTCTTTTCTTCCATTTCTCATTTTCTTTCTTTTTTTTTTTTTTTTTTTTTTCTTTTAATTTCTTTGACTTGAAAGGGAGAGGGAAAGAATCTATGATGCAGGAAAAACAGAGAAAGCAACCCACAAATTCAATACTAGAGTTTATCAAAGGGAGAGAAAAAAAAAAAAAAGTGAATGGTTTGTTTTTATGTTGCTGTTTTCCCACCTCTCTCTGCTTGATTCCCTTCTCAGTTAGGTTAGCCCCACCATCGTTAATAATGGCTTCAACTTTCCTAATACTATCACAAACTTCCCCTTTTTTATTATTATTATTATTATAGTAACATTTTCTTTTTTTGGCAGATTGATATAAGAAATTATCTTACATGGTTCCGCGCTAATAGAGCTTTATTCTGGTGGTAAAGACATCTCTTCCTAATCCAGTTTTATCCAGTGATAAATGCATTTCTCCCTAATTGGTAAAGACATGAAAAAGAACGAGAATTATACAGCTTTATCCTGGTGATAAAGGCATCTCTCCCTAATCGGTAAAGACATAAAAAAGAAACAGAATTATACATATATATATAAAGTTATCATTTCCGCCAGCAAAATTAATTTGTGGTATATTTATTGACCATTTTATATTATTTTTTTATGGGAGTCCAACTATCCAATTTCTAGCATTTTTTATAGTGATATTTTTCTCAATTAAAATATGTTGCATATGCTAATAATTCGAATTAAAAGTTTCTAAGCTCTTAAAACTGAAGTTAACTTTAATGGGGAGCTACAATAATGCCACAAGCAAAATTTTTTATTTACACTTTAAAGTGCTTAAAAAGTATAAAAGAAATTAGTCTATCACTTCATGTAAGAATTTTTGATTTTTTATTCCATTTTCATTATAATGAAAAAACGAAAGGAAAAAGGTCAAATAATGATAATAATGTACACCATGCTTTAATGGATGTTTCTTTTTGGTGATTGAAAGGGAAAACCAAATGGGTTTTTCTTTTATAAATATATGTATTTGGTAATGTCTTAAAGAGTAGGGTGTAGCGTGTGATTGGCAGATTCCTTTTGTTGTATTGTAGGGATAGAGGAATCAAAGAATCTAACCTTAGATTTCAGGACCCAAACATTACTCTATTTTATTTTATTTATAATATATTTAGTCTATATATGATGGGTGAATTAATTTGGTTATTAAGCCTAGTCTATAACCAACCCCCCAAACCAAATCTTTCACATTATTTTCTTCAAGGCATTTTCATTATTCGCAGAGATTCGCCTCAATGGCAACTAAAAGTTTTATAAAATTCTGTTTATGATTTTCTACGTTTTGCTATTTTGTTGTTAAATTGGACTTTATTAATATTAAGGGAGATGTTTAATATTAATGTAACCAATCTTATAATAAAGATACAATAACTAAAAAGAAATATAATTTTTACTAAAAAGTAGAGTTTTAAAAGAGTAACACTAAGAGTAAATCGATTATTTTAACCGTTCATGTTCATCCTAATGAAAAAACTTAAATGACATACAATAAATTAGATAGAGTATTATTCACAAGAACTAGCTTAAGCCAAGTAAATGTTGAACCTTTACAAAATTGAACAATTGATCCACGAATAATACCCTATTTAATTCCAACTAGGATTACTCGGATTCAATTCTGTAAAAGAAATGACGAAACGCATATCGAGCTTCATAAACTTTTGGAATTTCTTCAACTAATTCCTTGATTTTCTTTTAATGCGTTGAACATGATTGATTAATTTTTATATTAACTGTCCATTTTTAATTGATGTGTTAAGCATGGTATCCACATTTATGTTAAAAGCAAGCGAATCCACACGCTAAGATAGTTCACTTTCTTTTAACAGGGCATGGATATGATACCATGTCTAACACATATGTTGAAAATAGAGCGATTAGATAAAAATAAACAAATTATATATTTAATGTGTTTAAAAAAAAAATCAAGGGACGATTTGAAGAAACTACAAAAATTCGGAAAGTTCAGAATACATAAACAAAGCTAATATAGTAGAAACACCAACTTATAAGAGGTGCTTATATGGATGTACAATCATATTTGTTTAGGCAAATGTACAATTAAATCGGGACACGATTTTCTGTATAACATATTATACAATAGTATCCTTGTTTGGACTTCAAAAATGCGTTGAATCAAACCTCAAAGGTACAATTTACATTTTCAATGTCAATTACTAAAGTTCTATGACTTTGTTCTCTCATCAGAATTTATTTAATGACTCAAGTGTCGGAGAGTTCTCTTATTCTTGGTTGAGTCCGACTATGGTTTTATTGTACAATATTATGAGTTTATATGGGAATGTGTGAGATATTTCCGCCATCGCAAAGGGCCAAATGGGCTGTGAGAATGATTAATGTTGTGTTTTGGTCCCATTTCTATATATACGTGTAAGATTGATCATTCAATGGAATCTTGAATTGAAGACTTGCTATTTTAAACACAGACTGTCAATTGGCCATATCTTATGATAATTGATCATTTTGCTAAATGTAAAGCACTCGCAATATTGCTTCCACATGTAACATCAATTACCCATCAATTTCATGCCTTGAAATTCTGTACCTTTTATTTAATATTATCCCATATTTGGAATCTCTCCAAAAATCAACAAGTTTCTTGCACATTTCATCATCGATCTCATCCTCCCACTAATCACTTTAAACTATCTCTTTTCTTTTTTCTTCTATTCAATATCATCAATCTAAAATGGGTCGATCACTCCATCTTGCTTGTCAATTTTGCAAGTGATGACATTCAATTCAATTATATATTAATGATTCCTTATTTTCATAAGTGAACATGACAGAGTCATCCATTGTAAATGAACGGTTGTGAACGATTGAAAATTTAGAATAAATGCATATAATTTCTAAAATTTGGTACCAATGTGTAAGAGAGGAAGAAAAAAAAAATGGATATGCATAATGAAATGACAAAAAGGACCAAATATTTCTAAGCTCAATACTTTTTAAATTTTATAATATGAAAGCAATCAACTCACTTGAAAAAAATAATAATAATAAAATAAAGATATATATTCCAAAGGGAACGATTGCTTTAACTCTGTAATCCATATCCATCCTGAAACTGAGAAAAGAAATTTTCACCCAGAAAAGAAAAGAAAAAGAAAAGATGGGAAAAGAAAAAGGGAACCTAAAATGGCCAACAACAAATCGTAAAAGTCAATTGAATCAGATCAACCCTCAGATTTCTCGGGTTTCGGTCAAGTATTTTCATCAAATGGAATCAAAATCCAATGATTGATCCCCTCCCCCCTCCCCAAAGGATTGCCATACCTTCAGTTGGTCTTTTGCATTTACTATACCAGGATTCAAAAGTGAACAATATTGTCAACTAACTAATTCGACGAGTTTGATCAAACTGATTAATCGGTTTCATTTACGAAAACAAAGTCAGAGATTTCAAACAGCTGACACAACTTCTATGTTCATCAGCTGCAAGATGGATACAACAGTGAAAAGTTCAATTAGCGTCTGAGATAGAAAAAAGAAAAATTGGTAGGTCCAATTGAAGAGCAAGTTCTTAACATGCAAGCATGACCTGAAACTAGAATTCCAAAGTGGCAATGTGATAGTTGATAGTTAAAGAAAGGAATAAAAATAATTGATTAGTTATAATGGGAAGTGGCCCGAATGTTTGAAAAACAAGAAAGAGTAATTGAATTGAAGTACCTTTTTTTTCTCTTTAACCAGCTGCTGTACTTGAAGCTCTAGCCTCCTTTTTTCTCACTTTAATTTATTCCATAACAGGTAAAGGAGATTCTAGTATGATGCCAAAACGCTTCCTTGTAGGTCAGTAGGAGAAGGTCCTGTGAATTGAATCAAAAGTCCTTTAAAGCAAAGTTGCCTCATCAATTATTATTCTTTTAAAGGACCCATTACAAGAAGAGATCTCACATTTCCAAAAGCATATGGCCTCAGGAATCACCAAAAGGAGCCAGTCCCCATCCCCACTATATATTTAATCCCACTTCATTTTTAATCCCTCAATATGACGCCAGCAATATGTCAACTATATGCAAACTCTATGAGTAAGTCACTGCAGGACTAATATTAAGCATTAAGCCCCTTCCACATGATTCTTTCAAATTATTCTACACATACGAATCATGTAATTAAATAAAAGCAAATACAGATATTAGTTTCTTAGAGCAGAGCCATTGGCTTGGTTTCATCTGTGTTACCAGGATAGTCAGTAACAGTAAGTGGTGTGACTGGCATTTGATTCCTGCACAAATTTAGTAATCTCACAGACATGAAGACAAACAAAAACACTCTACTTTTAGAGGTGAAATACAAGCAATTCTATCTCCATTGAAATGTCACCATACTAAATAACAAGCATGAAAAGACCCTTCAAGGAAATTAAAAAACAAAAAAAAAAAAAAAAACAATTCCATTTTTAGCAATAGAGGAAGCAAATTATTTGAAACCCTGAAAATGTTGACATGGGAAAATGGTAAATTGAAAAACAAGGATTGATATTCATCTCACGTTTCGACATACAGTAAAGCTGTATAATAAACCAAAACTAGTCTAAAGTAGCACCTGGTTTATTAGTGGTAGACATAATTGCATTTTTTTCCCCTATACTTGCCTCATTAAGTGATGTCCAATTTGTAGAATCTTTTTGAGATACATCTTTGCCCAGGATTAGATGACTTGATTGACAGAGACAAAGTGAAGTAATACAAAGATATTCCTTCAAATAATTCAGCCAAGACTATAAGTGACTGACTAATTCATGATAAAATGCTACATGATCTAATGTACAACTTCCTGGCTAACAACACTCAATCCGAACTACGACGACAGTGGCTCAGAATATATTTGGACAGTGAAAAATATGAACAAGCTTGACATCAAGTTAGCAATGAGATCATGTTTCAAACTGATTAATATTAGCCCAATAATTCAAGAGTTGCAACTATTTATTGGTGAGCATGAGAAAACAGAAGAACAATGAACAACAATAAATCATAAGAAGCTAAACTCTGATACAAATTCTTCTTAGTTTCATATACAGGCCCAAAAAGATACTCTTGAAGCTGAATTTTTTGCTTTTTCTTGCTCTCTTTTAAGTGATTCCCCCTCCTTTTTCTTTTGAGAACCCTTTCGTGAATTGTGGTAAATAGTGAATAGTATAGGAAACGAATGAGGACACAATTCTGTACTATTTTCCTCTCTACTCGATGAAAATAGATGTTATCTTCTGTTTTTCACTCTTTTAGCCTTGTGGTCATTCAAACTCTGTATCTACACATTCTTATGTATCAAATAAGCATGACGAGTAGTTGAAGCCAACATATTCTCAATGTCTCAACATCACATTCTTTACTGTGCTGAGTAAGCCACCCTATTGAAAATGACAACAGGACTCAAAAAATGGGAATTTTTATGGTTTCCTTGAGATTCGATCAACTGAATGCAAATTTAAGAGTACATTAACTGAGCCTCAATGAAAATGGCAAAACAAAGAATCCAATCAGAGACACTAGCTTCCAATGAATAATTGGAAATGGGCAATAATTCCCAACACTATGATGGTTCATCAGAATCTTACAAAATGAATTGCTGTCATAAGATTCTCTCACTCATGTATAAAATAATAATCATCAAAGAAGACAAAACTAAAATCAATCAGCAAATTAAAGAGAGAGAATAATCCGGACCTCGTAGACCCTCACTAACTTCCAGTGTTGCAAAACTGCGACAAATTTCGAATATCTATCGAAGATGCCTTCTCGAATACACACGCAGTTTTGTGGGCATTAAACAGTGAAACAACAGTTGCATACAAACACAGCGAACTAGCAAAATTGTATTATAACTTTTTAGGGTTCCGAATCACCAGATCTCCATATTCGGTTACTATAATAGTAGTAATAAAATACAATAATTAAAGATTTATTTATATATGGAATATATAACGTTGAAAATTGGAATCAAGTTGCCTAGGGTTTATGTGTTTACCTTATAGTTTTACTTGGTGCAATTACCATTGTAAAAAGAATAACTATTGTACATATATTTTTGCCTTTTTTCACAATTTTTTGTTGCGTTTAATATCATGATTTTGGTGAAAAAAGTGACAATAATAACTTGTTGAAACTCAAGTAAAATTGTTATATATGTATTTTTGTCTTTTTGTTAAAACAATTATGATAACTTGGTGATTCTTGATCAGGTGGACCTTGTGTAAATTTATTCTTATTTTTTTACCTTGTTTTTGGATTATATTTAATGTAGTTTTGAAATGTATCTCGTAATTTTTACGAAATCTTGATGAAAGTAGTGATGATACCACACAAGAAAAATATAGAACATAAAAACAAAGCAAATGAAGAAACAAACTGAAAGAATAACACAATAAGCAAAGTAAATGAAATCATGATAAAGAAAACATTCAAGAGAAAATGAAAAAAAAAAAAAAAATGGTAGAGCGGAGAAATAAACCATTTTGAAAAGAAATCTATAGTTTAGGAGTGAAAGTTAAAACACGGTATTAGACTAGAATTTAGAGGAATTCCCTAAATAAATATGTTTCTGAGCTGGGCCGAGTCACATCGAACATAACCTCAAAAGCCATTAGATCAGGCCCAATTGAGCAGGGGTTTGGGTTCTAAATTTAGTATAAATAAACTTATAATACATTATATATATATCATAACGTTCTTATTTTTTGTTTGGTTGCACAGTTTAGTCCTTATCGTAAAAAACTAACGAAGATAATTATATTCATGACCATCCAACTATCAGAAAAAAAAAACAAGATTACTATAAAACTTTAATTTATAAGAAAAAGTTATCATAGTTTAACTTTTATTATCCTTTTACATGAAATTCATCAAATCATTCTGTCGAGAATATCACTTAGATTAGGGCTGTCAAAATGGGTTTACGTGTCGTGTTGACACAATTTGGTAACACTTATAAGGTCAACACTGACACTACCCATATATCAAATGGATTGACATGACACGACACTATATTATAACAGGTTGATACTATTAACATGTTCAACCCATTTATTTAAAAATAGATTATTTATAGTAATAAAAAAATAGATTATTTATAGATCAATTCAATATTGAACCACATTATCTATAAAAATAACAATTACACTTCTAAAAATAAATCAATATAAATTCATCAACTCAATTAAACATGCAACTTTGCAAATAAGCAATAAAAAGTAAAAATTAGTTTAAATTTCTGTATTGTTACTAATTAAACAATATCTGGTGAAACTTTTATATCTCATGCATGCTGTCCCTCTGAAGCTGCAATTTCTACATCAAAAGCCATAATAGCTATTAGCCTAGTATAGTCCAAAAAATATCCATTAAATCACAATGAATAAGGGTTTGAAAGTATTAAAGAAAGAATAAATTTATACTATTAGTTCTCAAGTGCAAATGATAGTTTTAACTTTCATATTAGTCAAAATTACTAATTTGTTAAACGGGTTCATGGGTTGACTCGTGACCCAACCTGTTTATCTCGTGTCATAAAAGTGTCGGCCCTTTTCCGACACTAACCATCATAAACCTAACCCTAATTCGTTAAATTCCGTGTTAAAAGAATCGTGTTTGTGAGCGGACGACGCGTTTTCGACGGGATGCGGGACTCCCTTTCGGAAGGGGCGTCTCGATTTCGGGCAGGGCCCTCCCTCGGGTGGGGTTTTTTTTGGTTTGGAAATTCGTTTTTAGAAAAGCGGATTGTTCCGCAAAAGAATCGAGACCTAAATCTCGATAAAAAGTATAGGAGTCGCCACCCGGCTCAGCTCAACCGGGAAATTACAGTGCAGCTGAACCAAAGCGGGAACTGCCACATTTTTCAGAGATTCGGGTCCGGACAAGTCCTTTATTTCGTGTCTAATTTAAATATTATTGCCAATGTTCTATTTACGACACTTTAAATTGCTAAAAGTTGATTTTTATTAAATAATACATACGCGTACATGCAAGATAATAATACAAAATATAAAGTAAAGAAAATAAATATTTAAGAGCTTACAACCCAATCGAAAGAAAAATAAAACTCTCTCCTCACTGATACAACCGCCAATATACACGAGAATCTAGAAAAATACAACCGCCTAAATACACGATTTAATTTTATTAAATACAAATAAAAAAGAAAATTGAAATAAAGATAAAAGCTACAAAACAGAGTTAGCACAATTTATACGGCACACCATAAATAGGACTCAAGTAGATAGAATTGGGGAATTAGGATTTGGGGTCATGCAATCGGGGGTAACCGGATCGGCCCGGCCGGCCGGCCTGGTTAGACCTGGAAAACCATTTTTGAAACGTCCCTGTGTTTTTGGTTTTGTGAGAAACTCGTTTTTGAAAACATTTTTCCGGTTTATTACAATTAAGCATGCAAAGTGGGTCGGTTTTCGGGAGAACCGGGTCTCCTCGTGGAATTGTTCTAAATGCAATTTTACCAAAAAAAAAATCTATGGTCGTGATGCACACAACAAAATTAATTTTGATGATTTTGGGATTCTCCAATTTTTCTGATTTTCTGAAATTTTCTGATTTTTATGAAATTTTTTTGGATTTTATGACTTTCTTCGGATTTTAGGGATTTTTTAGGGATTTCTGCTTCTGGCCGAGGACTACAGTCGTGCGACTGTAGTTACAGTCGTACGACTGTAGTCTTGGCTAGGCAGAAATCGTGAAAAAAACCTTAAAAACAAAACCCTGAAACTGAGAAAGTAAGGACAGTCGTACGACTGTAGAGGATTTGGCACGACTGTAATTACAGTCGTGCCCCTGTTCTTGTTTCAAGAACAGTCGTACGACTGTTCTTACTTTTCCAGAAATAAAAACGCAAAAACTTGAAGAAAAATGCGCCAAACACAAACAAAACACCCAGAAAGCTGGAAAATGAGTTGAGTTAAAGGTTGTTTACCTCCTTGGTGACGATCCACAGCTGGAATGACCCCTGGCTACGCACCAATCCACGTGAATTTGCTCTTTTTCCTTAAGGAGTCAAGGTTGCAAAAATGTCCAAATAATCCCAAAAAAGTCACGGATTTGTGTTTGTTTTTGGTCCGAAATGATTTAGTTTGTTAGTGTGAGTGTTAACCTAGGATTTCTAATTCGTTTTAGTGATGAAAAACAAGAAATTAAGGAGAAAATGTGAGAAGAAAGTAAGGTATTTTACTTCTCTCTCTTCTTTCTTTTTCTCCCTCTTTCTCTCTCTAAAATTCTGATTTCTTTTTGCCAAAAGTCCATCAAATCTGGTTTTTCTCCCCTTTTATATCTCACTAACCCGGAAATCTTGAGCATTAAATGCTCAAGATTTCCCTTCTCCTTTAAGTCAAATAGGTATGGGCATGAACCTGCTCCCCGAAAGTACAGTCGTACGACTGTACTTACACTACAGTCGTACGACTGTAGCAAATTCCCACGACTGTATTTTACAGTTATGGGTCAACGATCAACGGCCCCCTTTTTTTTTTAATAAAAGAAAATTTCGTGTTCACAGGCTGCCCCTCGTCTAGCTGAAATCCGATTTCCGAAACGGATTTAGGTACACGACAAAGAACACGAAAACACCTGGATATGCAAGAGCAGTTTTCGCAGGCGGACTGCCGGTGACTTTGGTAGTCAGGTGGTCCATATGCCTTTTGCATGAGGATGACACCGAGAGTATGGATGACTTTTGGAGTCAGGTAGTTCCCTACGATGGCTTTCGTGCAAGGATGACGCCGAGATGGAATGACTTTTGGAGTCAAAAGGCTGTGTATGGTTTGTCACACCGAGCCCAAAAATACATGTGATGCATGTTTGATGAACGTATTTATTCCTTGATCGATAATTTTGAAACAAAAATTTTTGCCCCTTCGATCAAGAATAAATACGTGAATGCGTGTCATGGTTGCCTTTTATAGTCGTGCGGGACTGGATTTATGAATACAAGATGTGATAGTTGTGTGCGACTGGTGCACTCAACAGACTGACACGGGTTTTTTGGTTCCCTTTTAAAGTCGTGGGGGACTATAATTTCTGTGTGAATGCATGACGATCGCGTACGGCCGGGCGCACCCGACGGACTGAAACTGGACCTGGGTTCCCTTTTAAAGTCGTGGGGGACTATGTTTTTTGTGTGAATGTAACGGCCCGGAGTGGCTTGGCACGTGGGGCGCGTTGAAAATATAATTGGTGTGATTATACTTACAGTGAATTTTTCATGGTTTTCTCGGATTTCGTGCCTCTTGGGCGAGGCGGACCGTCGTTGAATTAAATTAGTCATCGCTGGATTGGTCCTGCAAAATTACTGAAATACCCCTGTGGGGAATAATTACACATCAGATAATGAAAATAGGGTTTAAAGAAGAAATAGGAAAAAAAATGAAAATTCCCCCCTTTTTTTCAACTACAGTCGTGCGACTGTATTCAAATTTTGAATACAGTCATACGACTGTAGATGAAGTACAGTCGTACAACTGTACTTCGCGGGCTGAAACGTTTTAAGGGGCGGTTTCCGCCCCTTTCCACTTCCATTCTTCATTTTCCCGAAAATTTCTCTCCTCCTTTTCTCTGAAACCGACCCAAATCTTCGAAAAGCCGTCCAAAATGTTGAAGAAAATGGGAAAGAAGTTGAAAAAGATCCAAAACAACGCGGTTCCAGAACCCAACAATCCCGATGAGATCGCTTTTGTAGGGATCGCACAAGGATACGGGCACCCGCTATATATGGATCATTTCGGGATCCGATTCGGGATGGAGATCCCTATTCTGCTAGCGATGGACTCCCATTTGTCCATTACACAGGTTGGTATCCGATTCTTTGGCCTTGATTTTGAGTTTTGATTTTGAATACAGTCGTACGACTGTAGATGAAGTACAGTCGTACGACTGTACTTCGCGGGCTGAAACGTTTTAAGGGGCGGTTTCCGCCCCTTTCCACTTCCATTCTTCATTTTCCCAAAAATTTCTCTCCTCCTTTTCTCTGAAACCGACCCAAATCTTCGAAAAGCCATCCAAAATGTTGAAGAAAATGGGAAAGAAGTTGAAAAAGATCCAAAACAATGCGGTTCCAGAACCCAACAATCCCGATGAGATAGCTTTTGTAGGGATCGCACAAGGATACGGGCACCCGCTATATATGGATCATTTCGAGATCCGATTCGGGATGGAGATCCCTATTCTGCTAGCGATGGACTCCCATTTGTCCATTACACAGGTTGGTATCCGATTCTTTGGCCTTGATTTTGAGTTTTCCAATATTTTTCCTTTTGAACTTTTTGGAACTGATTTGCATGATTTACTGCTTTCTGGGTTGAATTGATTGAGTAGAATGCATGCTAGGAGTCCCCTGTGGTCAATAGAAACAAGAAACTAGGAAAAACGAGTCAGAAATCGTGAAAATTAAACGAATTGCGAATTTTTTCTGCAGGATTATGAACAGTCGTGCGACTGTTCATGCCAATGATGAACAGTCGTACGACTGTGAGCACTACAGTCGTGCGACTGTAGCTACGCTCGTGCAAAGCGTACTACAGTTGTACGACTGTAGCGAAAAAAAAGGCCTTTAAAATTTTATTTCGTTCGATTGACTTTGCAAAATCTGAATGCATGTGTGTTGTACTTCCCCATAATGCAGGTGCACAGGATTGCCGGCAGCGGGAATCTCTCTCTGCCCCGGGTCTGGTGGGACCGACTTCCCGAGCCCGTGCGGGCCCAAGTTAGGCTCCTAGGGCTTGAGTCCTTTGTTTTGTCCTTGCCCATGAGCACACCGTACACCACACACGCCGTGCTGACGGCTCTGTGCGAGAGATGGGTTTGCACCACCCACACCTTCCACCTGCCCATCGGGGAGTTCACCGTCACTCCCTCGGATTTTGTGGCGATCACGGGCTTCAGGTTCGGCGGGACCCCTATCGTCTTCAATTGCAGCTTGACTCGACACCAGCAGGTGGATACCTAGATCCGGAGGTTGATTAGCTGCACCCCTGAGAAGGGGAAGATCCTATGCTCCCGGGTGGAGGCTTATTGGGCCACCCGTGCAGTCTCGACTGAGGAGGACGTAGAGCAGTACACCAGAGCCTACGTGCTCATCCTCCTATCCTGCACGTTGTTCCCCACCGGACAGAGTACCTGTAATCTGACTCTGCTTCTGATGCTGGTGGACTTGGCTGCTTTCCCGTCTTTGGACTGGGCGCGGGCTGCGCTAGGGCAGCTATATTACGGGCTGGACTTGTGTGCCCGGGGGGCACAGCAGGAGATCCTGGGCTTTTGGTTCGGCCTTCTGGTATTGCTTCTTTTCCCTCTTTTTTTTTAATTTTACATGTATTATAATTATTTTTTTATATCTACAGATCTGGGCGTTCGAGCATCGCGTGTTGGAGCCGCCCGAGCCGAGGGATGTCCAGGGTGATGTCCGTCCGACCATTCTGCATTGCTGGACGCAGGGGTGGCAGGGTACCGCTGTGAGCGGACGACGCGTTTTCGACGGGACGCGGGACTCCCTTTCAGAATGGGGCGCCACGATCTCGGGCGGATCCCTCCCTCGCGTGAGGTTTTTATGAATGGAAAATCCGCGTTTTGGAAAATGAATAGAATTAGTGCATAAAAGAATCGAGACCTAAGTCTCGATGAATATTGTAGGAGTCGCCACCCGGCTCAGCTCAACCGGGAAATTCTTATGTAGCAGAACCGGACAAACGGCTGCTACACTATCCAGAGATTCGGGTCCGGACAAGTCCCTTATTTCGTGTCTAATTAAAATAAATATTGCCAATGTTCTCGAATGGTATTTCAAGATCTAAAGTCCATTTTATTGAATATAAAAAGCATACAGCGCGCACATAATACATTTAATACAAAAATAAGGAAAAGAAATAAATATTAATTGACTTACAACCAAATCGAATGGAAAAATGAAAACTCTCGCCTCACTTGTACAATCGCCTAGAATACACGAAAATCTAAAAATAATTACAACCGCCTAAATACACGATTTAATCTATTAAAATACATCAAAAATAAAAATAAAAGAAATTAAAACCTGCAAAACCGAGGGTTAGCACAATATATACAACACGCCACAATTAGGACTCAAATAGATAGAGCGGGAAATCAGGAATTGGGGGCATGCATTTAGGGGGTAACCCGGTTGGCTCGGCTAGCCGGCCCGGTTAGACCTGGAAAATATTTTGAAACGTCCCTGTATTTTTGGTTTTGTGGGAAAATCATTTTGGAAACAATTTTTCCGGTTTACATGCATTTTTATATATTTAAGTGGGTCGGTTTTCAGGAGAAATGGGTCTCCGTCGTTGAATTGTTCTAAATGCAATTTTACTAAAAATTGAATCTATGGTCGTGATGCACACAACAAAATTCATTTTGATGATTCTTGGGATTTTCTAATTTTTTTAATTTTTTTTGGGAATTTTTAGGGATGAAACTGAAATTCTGATTCTGGAACAGGGATTACAGTCGTACGACTGTAGTTTATAGTCGTGCGACTGTAATCGGTCCAAGATCAGAACTTCGCCGAAAATCATTTTTTAACCAAAAACTGAAGAAAAATCGACTGGAAATTAAGAACTGTCGTACGACAGTATATACAGTCGTACGACTGTTCATGAAAACCAAGAACAGTCGTACGACTGTTCTTAATTTCCAGGAACAGAAATATGAAAATGCAGCAAAAAACGCACAAAATTCACTTCAAGCACCCAGAAAGCGAGGAAAAGTGTAAGGAAAAGAAGTGACTACCTTTTAAGAAGCTATTCCAAGTCGTTTTGACCCCTGGCGTCGCTCCGATCCCAACAAATTCGTACTTTTTCCTTTGGAATGGAAGTTGAGAGCTTTTTGTCCAAAATCCAAATTGCAAAGGGATTCTGACGATTTAAGTCTGAATTCTTGATTAGTTTAAGAAGTTAACTGATTATCCTAGGGATTTCTAACAAGTTTTAACCTTAATTTCGAGAGATTCAAGAAAATCAAAGGGGAAGAATGAGTTTTTCTTTTTGTGGTTTTTTTTTCTTTTCTCTTTCTCTCTCTAGATTTCTTTTCACCAGAAATCCCTCTCCCTCTCTCTTTTCTTCTTTTTCTCTTTTTATCCCTTTTTTTTCCTCCTTGCTTGCTGCAGAGCCGGAGCAATTAATGCTCAACCTCTCTCTCCTCCATTTCTGCTGCAGAGGTAAGGGCCTCTGCAGATTTTCCGACATTACAGTCGTACGACTGTAACAATAGTCGTACGACTATAGTTTTTTTTTTTTTTTAAGTATAGAAAATTCCGGCGCTTACAGCTGCCCCTCGCGTGATCAAATTCGACATCTAGCTCCAGGTCCATAATACCTGTGATGATGAATTTGAGAGCGTGAATCAAAGCACCGCGAACGCTGGAATGAATCTTCTGACGAGATAGACCGATACCTGGTTTAGGTTACCCGAGGCGATACTGGGGATAAAATAAGCCGATATCAGGTCTGTGTTACCCGAGGCGAAATTGATGAAAAGATTAGCCGATACCGGGTCTAGGTTACCCGAGGCAAATTGATGAAGAGATTAGCCGATATCAGGTCTAGGTTACCCGAGGCGAGTTGATGAAGAAATTAGCCGATATCAGGTCTATGCTACCCGAGGCGAAATTGATGAGGAAATTAGCCGATATCAGGTCTATGTTACCCGAGGTGAAATTGATGAAGAAATTAGCCGATATCGGGTCTAGGTTACCCGAGGCGAATTTGATGAAGAAATTAGCCGATATCAGGTCTATGCTACCCGAGGCGAAATTGATGAGGAAATTAGCCGATATCAGGTCTATGTTACCCGAGGCGAAATTGATGAAGAAATTAGCCGATATCAGGTCTAGGTTACCCGAGGCGAATTTTATTGGGGAAATAAATGAAGCTGATCTGGGCCGATGCCGAGCCTACATTACTCGAGGCGGACTCGCTGACTTACTGAGGATATTAAGCTGGGGATGAATTCCTGCACTTAAAATGGCAAGTCTTCATTTCTCGATCGAGAGATTTTTAAACAAAAATTTTTGCCCCTTCGATCAAGAATGAAGACTAGCCGGAGATGAGTAATTGATATATGCAATGTATGGATGCACGATGATGTATATGTGCATGTATGTATTTTCTGTTATTGGACGCTTCTGCCTTCCGCTGGGGAGATACGTTGTGCTCCTGGTTGATTTTGCTTTTCTTGGGGCATTGTTTGGTGATTATCGACGGAGTGAGGTGACTGCTGGGGAAATGACTATTATATTCCTCGTAGAGATTCCGCTGGGGAAGAGTGTGACATCTTGACTGGGGAAACAATTGTGGCATTCTTTGTGTGGACCACACTGAGGAATAACATGGCGACTTTGCGAGGAAGTAATTGATGGTGTTCTTTATGCAGACTCCGCTGGAAAATAGTAGGGGAAACTTTGCTGAGGAGTGATGTGACGAATTCTGTGGGGAATACTGAGGATGTTCTGTTTTTCCTACTCCGTGGGAAGTTATGAGTTTTTTTTTTTAGGTGCTCTAATTTTTGCCTGGGTAGCCCAAATCAGGTTTTCAGCCCAGCGAGCCGCTCTAACTTTTGCCTAAGGCGCCTTTTCGGTTTCGCCTCAGCGAGCTTTTCATATGCCCTACCTTTTGCCTAAACTGCCCGATATGGGTTTTCAGCTTAGCGGGCCGCTCTAATTTTTGCCTGAGGCGCCTTTTCGGTTTTCACCTCAGCGAGCATTTTTTTTTTTTTAAATGGCGTTGTGACCCTTTATTGCTCGTCTAGGAAGATGAACTAGACTTTAGAGGACGATAAGAGATTTTAAATCGCATATATTTGATACATTTTTATTTGTCAAATAATGCGATGATATTGATCAGTTGAATGCAAAGTGCTTTCTTTGAATGTGTGTTTATGCAAGACAACTTTGTTTGTGCATTTGTCATAACCATGCAAATATATTTAAACAAACACTTCACTTTATTGATGAAGTCAAAATGAGTACATTTGAAACAAGTTGGTTCCCAAATGGTACAGATTTCACATTAAGCCAGAATCCGTCACCAGTCGTCCTTTTCAGATTTTCCGACTGATTATTTTTCTCTTGTGTCTTAACTTTTGCCTAGACCGCTCTTTTCAAGTTTTCAGCCTAGCAGACCCCTTTTTTTTTTATACATGATAAAGCTTTAGCCTGTCTTGGTTGATCGGGTTGGTGAACTCGTTTCCATCCATGTCCATGATGCTGACAGCGCCTTTTGATAACACCTTCTTCACCACATAGGGTCCTTCCCAGTTAGGTCTGAACTTGCCCCTAACATCAACATTTGAAGGCCTTAGTTGCTTTAGAACCAAATCTCCTGCTTTCAACTGCCGCTTGGAGTAATTCACATTTCGATTATAGGCTCTAGCCATTCTGCGCTGATTCATCTGCAGGTGATCCAATGCCTTTAGTCGCCTTTCATCTAGTGCAGCCAGCTGCTCATATCTAGCTTGAACCCATTCAGTCTCTGGCAATTGAGCTTCCAGGGCAACTCTGAGTGATTTGAGTTCTATCTCCACTGGCAACACTGCTTCCATTCCATATACCAAGGCATAAGGAGTTTCTCCCGTCGGCGTTCTGACACTGGTTCTGTAACCCCAGAGAGCATAAGGCAGTTTATCAGCCCAATCCCTGTAAGTAGTTACCATTTTTTATAAGATCTTCTTAATTGCCTTGTTAGCCGCTTCTACTGCACCATTAGCCTGTGGTCTATGTGGAGAAGACTTATGGTGTTCAATACCATGTTCCGCAAATAGCTCAGCTGTTGCCCCTTGAAACTGTACTCCATTATCAGTCACTATGTGGTGAGGAATCCCATACCGAGTGAAGATGTTCTTCTGGATGAACTTGACCATGTGCTTGGCTGTCACATTAGTGAAGGATTCTGCTTCGACCCATTTGGAGAAATAATCAACTGTCACGACTATGAATCTATGCCCATTAGATGCAGCTGGATGAATTTCACCGATCATGTGTATCCCCCATGCTGAAAACGGCCAAGGAGACGCTAGGTTCTGAAGTTCAAGTGGAGGAAGATGACTAATGTCTGCATAGATCTGACATTCATGACATCTCTTCACCTTTCTTATGCAATCTGCTTGCATCATCATCCAGAAGTACCCTTGTCTCATAATCTTCCTGGCCATGGCAAGCCCGTTCATATGTGGCCCACAGGATCCTGCATGTACCTGCTGCATCACATCTTCTGCTTCTTGTTCTGTTAGACACCTTAAAAGAACTCCATGTGCTGTTCTCTTATACAACTTGTCCTCGAAGATTTTGAATTGACTGGCCAGCTTTCTTAGTGTTAACTTATTAGCAGCACTAGCCTCTTCTGGGTACTTTCCCTTCTTAACATACCGGTAAATGTCAAAGAACCATGGCTTTTCTTCAGCTGATAATTCCATTACTTCATGCACTTCGAAACAAGGATGTCTGGAAGTGGCTATGACCAGTGGTTGAGCTTGTGTCTCTTCTGGATTTTCCCACATGGAGGACAAAGTAGCTAATGCATCAGCCATCTTATTCTCATCCCTGGGGACATGTCTGAATTCACACTGGCCGAATAAACCCTTTCTGAACTGTAACAGCTCCAAATAAGGCCGTAAGGCTTCTTCTTTTAGTTCCCACTCACCCTGAGCTTGCCTGATCACTAGAAGTGAGTCTCCAACAATCAGGACATCATTTGCCCCTAGTGTTAGCAAAGCTTCCATCCCAAATAGGCATGCTTCATACTCTGCCCCGTTATTGGTTATGGGAAAATTCAACCTCTTGGATAAGGGAATGACTTCACCATCTGGCGTTGCTATAAGTACTCCAATTCCAGCCCCTTTTCTATTCACTGCCCCATCGAAGCACATATCCCACCTTTTCGCTTCCACCATGGCTAATTGCTCATCAGGGAATTCCAGGTTCTCTGTGTAATCTGATTCTAGGGGCTGGTTTGCCAGAAACTCTGCCACGGCTCGCCCTTTAATGGTTTTCTTCGTGATGTACTCGATGTCAAACTCAGACAAAAGTAACAACCACCTGGACAGCTTCCCAACCAATGCCGATGCTTCATAGAGATGCTTCATTGGATCCACTTTAGCCACAGCTTGTATCTTGTAGGATTGGAAATAGTGGCGCAGCTTCTTGGTCAACCAGATCATTGCCACACATGTCTTCTCCACTAGCGTGTACTTGGTTTCATACTCCAGCAATTTCTTGCTAAGGTAATAGATGGGATACTCCTTCTTGCCATCTTGTTCCTGTGCTAGCATTGCCCCTATGGAGGATTCTTCAACTGCCAAATATAAAATCAGAGGCTTTCCTGGAATTGGAGGACTCAACACTGGTGGCTTTACCAGGTAGGCCTTGATCTTCTCGAAGGCCAGCTGACACTTATCATCCCACACAACCGGCTGATCTTTCTTTAATAGTTTGAAGATTGGCTCACAAGTGGAAGTTAACTTGGCTATGAAGCGGCTGACATACTACAAGGAACCCAGGAATGATCTGACCTCCTTTTCAGTCTTTGGAGCTGGCATATCTTGGATGGCTTTGATTTTATCTGGGTCCATTTCTATCCTCCTCTGGCTAACTACATGGCCTAACAGCTTCCCTGATGTGACCCCGAATATGCACTTCTTGGGGTTAAGCCGCAAGTTGTACTCTCCAATGCGTGTTAAAAATCTGTCCAGGATAACAGGGTGTTCCTCCCGGGTTGTTGATTTAACAAGCATATCATCGACATACACTTCAACTTCTTTATGGATCATATCATGCAACAGAGTTGTGACAGCCCTCTGATAAGTGGCACCGGCGTTCTTCAATCCAAAAGGCATCACTCTGTAGCAAAAAGTACCCCACTCTGTGATGAACGATGTTTTCACCTTGTCGATCACATCCATCAGAATCTGGTTATACCCTGAAAAACCATCCATGAAGGAGTACATTGCCGCTTTTGCTGCGCTATCAACTAGGACGTCAATATGTGGCAGTGGAAAGTTATCTTTTGGGCATGCTTTATTCAAGTCCCTGTAATCGACACATACTCTGACCCTTCCATCCTTTTTAGGCACGGGGACAATGTTGGCTAGCCATTCCGTATACTCCACTACTTCAAGAAACCTGGCATCTATCTGTTTGGCCACTTCTTCCTTCACCAGTGTAGCCCATTCTGGCCTTAGTCTTCTCAACTTTTGCTTTACCGGTCTGAACTTGGGATCTGTCGGGATTTTGTGCACCGCTATTTCTGTATCTACTCCCGGCATGTCTTCATACGACCAGGCGAAAGCTTTAACATGTTTTTGGAGTATTCTTATTAATTCTCTTTCTTCCTCGGATTTAAGCTCGTGTGAAATGAGTACCATTTTAGGGTTTTCATCTGTACTTATATTGATTTCATGCAATGCAGTGTCATGTATGCTAAATATGCTTGATGGTGATTCAAACGCATGCACAGAATTATCAGGATAAACATCACACAAGTAAGCGAACTGGGATTTCATTGCATTGAACTTATCATAAAGTACATCAGTTACATTGAAAATGGAAGAAATAGATACAACAAAATCATCTTCATCCTCCACAGGCGGAGGGCCTTGTTCTTCATCAGCATCCATCTTCCCTTCAAGAGCATCATCCGGGACTACAGCTTTCTCGGCCACCTGTACCTTAGCTTTCTCCATAATCTTGGCGATTTCAGCAACCACAGAGTCTAAGTTCACTTTGGCCATTAGTTCTTCGCCAAATCCTTCCTTGGATTTCCCAAAAGCTTTGGTTAATGCAGCAGTCAAAGCTCCCGAGGTCACTTCTGTAGCTTCGGCATAGGTCTCCTTTTCATCTTCTTCCTTGGCCACCTCTATGGTTTCTGCTATCACCTCAGATGATTCTCCTTTCAGAATTTCAAATTCAGCAGTTGCTTTTTCTTCCATTACAGGGGCTACTGGTTCTTCCTGGCTTTTCTCAAAATCCACAACATCTGCAAAAATCTCAAAACCAGGGTGTTCAATATTTCCAACCAGCACCGGTTCAGCTTGGCCTTTGTAAGGGCTTTCTCCCGCCTTCAGAAATGGCTTCATCATGGCCCTACCATTCTTACCCTTTTTCAGGTTCTTATGCTCGGATGACCCTTCTACATAACCAAGGCCGTACTGCTTTGACTTTCCCGAGTTGATCTTGAATTCAGGCACACCTTGCAAATTAATCCCGAGTCCCATTCCCGGGACAAAGTTCAGCTTGTACAGATATCGGGATAGCCACTCCGGCATGTAATTCTCATAAAGGACCATAGGGGCATCTGTGGTTTCTTCCTCCTTAATGACAGCAATTTGGAATCCACCAAAAGGAACCACTCCTTCATCCACTGCAGCTACCATCGACTGGGCGTCTGCCTCAACAGTCACAATTCTGTCATTCATAGAGAATTTAATCTTCTGATGCAATGTGGAAGGAACACCTCCCAAAGGATGGAACCAGGGCCTTCCAAGCAGTAAGGAGAATGTGACCGGGATATCGATCACTGTGAAAACAACCGTGGACTTAATGGGTCCAACTTCCACTTCTGTTTCAAAGGTCCCTATCACTGTTCTCTTAGAATCATCATACGCCCGAATGACTGTTGAGGACCTCTTCAACACTTCTTCATTCATGCCTAGAAACGGTAGCATTTTCAGTGGGCAAATATTCAGAGCTGAGCCATCATCCACCATAACACACGGCATTACCTTATCCATGATGTAGGCTCTAATGTAAAGAGCCTTGTTGTGGGCTTTTCCTTCTGCTGGTAGGTCTTTCTCAGAGAAAACAATATTAGGAGCTCCAGTATGGACTTTGTCTAGCAAGCAGCACATAGCCTCTGGTGAAGCTATGGGGGAGACTTCAATTTCTGATAGCTTTTTCACTAAAGCCTCCCTATGCTCTTTGGAGGTCATAAGCAAGTGCCACAAACTAGCTTGTGCAGGGGTCTTCTTCAGTTGGGAAATGACCAAGTCCTCTTTCTCGACTCCTTCCGGTGTCGAAGTACTACCCGACCCATTCATCGGTGCTTTATGTTTCATCTGATCCGCCGGCTGATATACCCTTCCACTTCGGGTCACGTGCTGCACTTCTGAAATTTTCAGCTTCTCAACAGTTGGGAGTTTAACAGCCTCTCTTCTGTCAAATTCTTCGTACTCATCCTCGGAGTCAAGGTCATCCAGACTTACGGGCTTGATCTCCTTACACCCCTCCTTTTCCTCACATTTAAGCCCCCCTCCGGGTTCCCCTACTGCCACTGCCTGAATCATAGGGTTCGCTTGCAGGACTTGGGCAAATATGAAGTTAGCCGGCAATCCCGACTGAACCATGTTAACCCGCTTCTCAAATGCCGGTAGTGGGTTAGTTTTAGTGCTAGGCTTAGGTGGTTCTTGCAGCTTTCCCTCGTCGATAAGCTTCTGGATAGCATCCCTTAGCTTATAGCAGTTATTGGTCCGGTGGCCTGTCACCACATGATAAGTGCAGAAGTTATCCTTGTTAGCTTCAGGCGGGAACTCAAATGGCCTCAAGGACTATAGTAAGCCACCATTCCTACATTTGGCGAATATCTTTGCCAAAGTAAGAGTCCAGGGTGTTATGCCTTGTCCTCCAGGACCCCTATTCTGGTTGCCTTGCTGTTGATTCACAGTAGCCACCTCTACCCGCTTCACTTCTGATGACTGCCCCTGCTTGCCACTGGCACCTGAACCAGAACCACTACCAGACCCAGCTGCTGCAGTCGATCTATACCCTGAACTATACTCTGTACTTCTTCCCCCTTTCTGACCAGCTGGCTTCTCCTCTTCATCCCTTTCTATCTTCATGGCCATGCTATAGACCTCACTAAGCTCCTTGAAGGAATGGAATTTCATGTTGTTCTTGAAGATATCTTTGCTGCCATCAATGAGCTTCTGTATAAGCTCGTCTTCATCGGGGTGGTTCTTTAGGAGGATTATCTTGTTCATCCACCTCTGGTAATATTCATCAAAGGGCTCGTTGAATTTCTGCTTCACCCTCTCCAAATCATACAGCTTCACCTGGATCTTGGTATTGAAGCTGTAGTATTTGATGAAGGCAGCAGATAAAATTTCCCAATCAGATTGCTCCTCCTCTGACAGTGAGTTATACCATCCCAAAGCACCTCCCTCCAGTGTGGTAGGGAAAAGATTGATCAATTGTTGCTTTGTAGCGCCTGCTGTCAGCATAACCCGGGCATATAAATTCACATGGGCCTCCGGCGAGCCCATTCCTTTGTAAGTGGGGACTTTCGGCACCTGGAAGCCGATAGGAAATGTCTCGATGCCCCTACTGATCATGGCATCAATGTTCACCCCCTTCTTGGATTCAGCACTGATCCCGACCCCCTTCTTCAACTGGGCCATGACCTCGTCTAGCTCAGAGCACTTGGCTTTCATCCTCTGTTCCATAGCTGCCTCTATCTCCTGCAGCTTTTCAAGACTAGCCGAAGCGTCACCACCGTGTTGGGATGACTCAGCTTCTTTTTCCTTCCCGGCTCCACTACCACCGGTCTCACCAGCTTCTCTAACCACTGCCCTCATTTCCTCCTTTAACATGTCGCGGAAATCCTGCGACCTGAAGAAATCTCTCAGAACATCAGCCATACTCGGTGTCTGCTCTGCCATATTCACGCCTTCCCCAGTCTCAGAATCACTATCACTCTCGACTACCCTCTGTCTCCTAGCCGCCCTTGAAGCTTGGGATCTTGTCCAAGGTCGCTCCAGTGTATTCTGCTTGGGGTAGACAGGAGGTATTAGGGTCGTGAATGAATAACGTGATATGACATGAAAATTAAGACATTGGACGTGCTTGAGATGCATGGAGTGGAATTATGTATGGAATGATGATATGAATATATATTTTTTATTATTATTTTTCTTTCGAGGCATTCCAAGAACACCCAATGTTTATGCAAAAAATGTCACGTGTGGGCCACCACACGGACAGAACTTCGGCGCCTTTGGCGCACCTAATGAATTCATGAAATGGTCGCGTGTTTACCGGCACACGGACGTAGTTTTGACGCTTTATAGGTCTATGAGATGATATGAAATGGTCGCATAGGCCGGGCCCACAGACAAGGTCTTGATGCTTTTGAGCATATGATATGGAATGATGTTACGAGAAAGTTACGTGCAATAGGAGCACGGACAAGGATTCGGCATTCGAGGAACGCCTTTCATGATTTGGTGATTGTTACGAGCCTATATGTATACTAATCGGGCACTCGGGGAGTACCTTAAATGGTGAATTAATGTCATGAAGTGGTCGGATGTGGACCACAATGTTATATGATGTTTATGATGGATGGGTATGATGCCATGAGATGCATCGTGTAAATTATTACACGAAAATGGGCCTAAGGCCGTTGTGGCTTTTATTAAATGAAATGATATTGGTGGAATGGCCGAATGCAATCCGGTGCAATGGCAAAACACGGGTAATTTTGGGTACCCGGTATGTTATGAAATGAGATGGGATGGTCATGATAGGCGTCCTTGAAATGCCCCTTAATTTAATTTAATTTAAGTGAAATGTAGTGAATGAACATGTCACACAATATGCAAATGGCTGCACAAAAACGTGGGTTAGGATGCATGTCATACAGAATGATGTTATGTATGCTATGTCAAAAATAAAATGCTAATCACACAAGTTTAATGTTATGGCTGAAAAAGAAATCGTTAGTATGGATGACAAGCGAATGAATTAATGTTTTACACACGAAATAAAATGCAAAATGGCTGCATAAAAAATGTGGGTTAGTATCACACAAAGATGTTTATGTATGGTATGTCATGTGTATGGAAAATGGTGATTATGTCATGTTATGCATGCGTCGACGATGTGCCACGAAACGGTGAAGAACACATAGCAAGCAAAACGAATTTTTCCAACCTTATTCCTCCAACGTGGTCGGTCTCAAAAATTTCTAACCGAGTCCTAGGCGGGGTTCACTTCGATCACCAACCGGGGGTAATGAAGGCGCGATTTTATTATTATTCACACAATTATTTTGGTATCCTAAGGGAATCCAACTAGAGCTGCCTATATGGGTTCGGTCAAAGTCGAGATAACGTCAAGGTTCTCACAGCAAGATATACTCCTCACTTCTCCCCACTCAAGGGTCCTAGCGAAGGGGTTCGTACGAGGCTATGAGTGGTGTTTCGTATTCGTGCCCCTAAGACCAGGAGGAACTTAGGCGATACTTCAACGATCCACCGGGCTATTAAAGGATACCTAATCTAATGCAAGAAATGGCTAACTAAAAATGCAAACAAAATACCGAAAGAGAATCATCCACGTTATTTTACTTAGACACTTTTCAGGGCTTGTCAATATTCTTTTAAGAAAACTTTTTGAATAACTCCCCAGCAGAGTCGCCACTGTGAGCGGACGACGCGTTTTCGACGGGACGCGGGACTCCCTTTCAGAATGGGGCGCCACGATCTCGGGCGGATCCCTCCCTCGCGTGAGGTTTTTATGAATGGAAAATCCGCGTTTTGGAAAATGAATAGAATTAGTGCATAAAAGAATCGAGACCTAAGTCTCGATGAATATTGTAGGAGTCGCCACCCGGCTCAGCTCAACCGGGAAATTCTTATGTAGCTGAACCGGACAAACGGCTGCTACACTATCCAGAGATTCGGGTCCGGACAAGTCCCTTATTTCGTGTCTAATTAAAATAAATATTGCCAATGTTCTCGAATGGTATTTCAAGATCTAAAGTCCATTTTATTGAATATAAAAAGCATACAGCGCGCACACAATACATTTAATACAAAAATAAGGAAAAGAAATAAATATTAATTGACTTACAACCAAATCGAATGGAAAAATGAAAACTCTCGCCTCACTTGTACAATCGCCTAGAATACACGAAAATCTAAAAATAATTACAACCGCCTAAATACACGATTTAATCTATTAAAATACATCAAAAATAAAAATAAAAGAAATTAAAACCTGCAAAACCGAGGGTTAGCACAATATATACAACACGCCACAATTAGGACTCAAATAGACAGAGCGGGAAATCAGGAATTGGGGGCATGCATTTAGGGGGTAACCGGGTTGGCTCGGCTAGCCAGCCCGGTTAGACCTGGAAAATATTTTGAAACGTCCCTGTATTTTTGGTTTTGTGGGAAAATCATTTTGGAAACAATTTTTCCGGTTTACATGCATTTTTATATATTTAAGTGGGTCGGTTTTCAGGAGAAATGGGTCTCCGTCGTTGAATTGTTCTAAATGCAATTTTACTAAAAATTGAATCTATGGTCGTGATGCACACAACAAAATTCATTTTGATGATTCTTGGGATTTTCTAATTTTTTTAATTTTTTTTGGGAATTTTTAGGGATGAAACTGAAATTCTGATTCTGGAACAGGGATTACAGTCGTACGACTGTAGTTTACAGTCGTGCGACTGTAATCGGTCCAAGATCAGAACTTCGCCGAAAATCATTTTTTAACCAAAAACTGAAGAAAAATCGACTGGAAATTAAGAACAGTCGTACGACTGTATATACAGTCGTACGACTGTTCATGAAAACCAAGAACAGTCGTACGACTCTTTTTAATTTCCAGGAACAGAAATATGAAAATGCAGCAAAAAACGCACAAAATTCACTTCAAGCACCCAGAAAGCGAGGAAAAGTGTAAGGAAAAGAAGTGACTACCTTTTTAGAAGCTATTCCAAGTCGTTTTGACCCCTGGCGTCGCTCCGATCCCAACAAATTCGCACTTTTTCCTTTGGAATGGAAGTTGAGAGCTTTTTGTCCAAAATCCAAATTGCAAAGGGATTCTGACGATTTAAGTCTGAATTCTTGATTAGTTTAAGAAGTTAACTGATTATCCTAGGGATTTCTAACAAGTTTTAACCTTAATTTCGAGAGATTCAAGAAAATCAAAGGGGAAGAATGAGTTTTTCTTTTTGTGGTTTTTTTTTCTTTTCTCTTTCTCTCTCTAGATTTCTTTTCACCAGAAATCCCTCTCCCTCTCTCTTTTCTTCTTTTTCTCTTTTTATCCCTTTTTTTTCCTCCTTGCTTGCTGCAGAGCCGGAGCAATTAATGCTCAACCTCTCTCTCCTCCATTTCTGCTGCAGAGGTATGGGCCTCTGCAGATTTTCCGACATTACAGTCGTACAACTGTAACAATAGTCGTACGACTATAGTTTTTTTTTTTTTTTTTTTAAGTATAGAAAATTCCGGCGCTTACAACCGCTTGTGACATAGAGGAGGTATGGCAGAGCTTGCTCGATACGACCTGGAGGAGGGTAAGTAGACAAAATTCGTTAGTAAGAAAACTTGAATAACTTTTGTTTACCTGTACTGAATTCCCTTTATTGCACTTCTATAGATCCGACACCACCCTTGGGAGAAGCTGGGTGCCATCACCCTCCTTGTTCAGTCCTCCGCAAGCTTTGACCGCCGCCGATTCGTCATGGAGAGCCCTATGTCCCAGGAGTGGTACTTAGGCGAGCGTCTCTTCCTCTCCGACCACGTCGATGGTCCAATCGGCCGGTTTGTGCCCCCACCGCTTCCACAGGCGCTCTTCTGGCTGCATCTGGCGGACCTCGCGACATACCCCGATATATTCAGAGAGTGGTATAGTGTGGACCCCGTGGATGGAGACTATCTCACTTATATCCAGCAGTGTTTACTGCCTGCTGCGGGTGTCGCACCAGCGGCTCCTCCTCCTCGTCCTCGCCAGGTATTCATTCATATTTCATTCTCCTTTTTTTTTTGACTTTTTATTCTCCTTGCAGGTTAAGAGACGTAGGGGAACCGGGTCCTCTCAGCCCAGTGGCCCGGCCGGCGGGAGTGCTGATGCAGGTACGGGCGGAGAGGATACTCCTGTTCAGGACAGGACCCACCCTGTCCATGTAGGCAGTGCCGTAGCCTCGGCTTCACAAGCCGTCGGCGCTAGTGGGGTAGTGGAGGGCCGCTTGGTGTCTGAGCTTAGGGCCGGCTTCACCCTGATAGGGTTGGATGGCACCCAAGCTTATACGACATGGAGTATTCCTCGTGAGGAACCCGCCATGTTCTTTCCAAAGGACACCACCCACGTAAGTCTTCTTTTTCTTTTTTTTTTTTTATCTTATGATATTCTTCCAGGTTCAGCGAGCTGATGTGGAAGAGATAGTCTACCGGTACAAAGGTCTAGGAGACTTCTTGGTCCGGGAGAATGGAGTTTGGGCGGTAAGCATCTCGTGTTTCCTGCATCATAATTTATGTAATGCATGTTTACGTATGTATGTATGTATGAATGCTAATTTATGCTATCGACTGCAGTCCCGAGTCGAGATGTTCCGAGAGCAGGCTAGGGAGGCTGCTTCTGCCGTGGCTCAGGCCCAGACAGCGAACCAAGAGGTGGACAGGGCGAGAGCCGAGATAGCCCAACTGCAGGCTGGGATGGCTCGTCTGCAGGCGGATTTTGACTCCTACAGGGCTACACATCGGAGTGTGTCTGAGGAAGAGGAGGAAGATGAGGGGCAGGATGAGAGCTAGATGGAGTGCCCTGCTCTTCTTATTTGTTGTCTTTATGGTTTCTTGTTTTTTTGTTTTTTTTTTTTTTTTTTTTTTTTGTATTGAATTTTCAGACACATTGTGAATTGCATTTTTATATTATGGGATTTGCCTTTATTTGATTGAATCTTTGGAAATTCACTCTTCTTCTTTTTCTTTTTCCAATTTTTTCTTTTATCCAGGCTTTTACAATTTTCTAGAATCATTACAAGACTCTGATTGGCTCAAATTGAAGCCTTTCGGGTTGTGGAATCTCAAGGCTTATTACAAATACTCGTGGAACATCGAGTTATTGAATGTCTGTTATCGCTTCTGGGATCCAGTGGACAACGTTTTCCGCTTTTCATGCCAAGAGCTCTGCCCCTTATATGAAGAGTTCAGTGCTATCTTGAACATCCCCTGCCATAAAGGAGTGGACATCGCCATCCCCGAGTTCACTTTTGGTAGCATTTTCTCCCTGGTGAGCTTGTTCGGGCTTCCCAATCCCGAGGTGGGAGCTTTATTTGCTACTGGTTCCCCTTTTCCCGGGTTGAGCTCGGACTCTATACTGGAGTGGTGTATCAATGCCCCTAGGGACCACATGAGCTGGGCCTCCATGGTTAGTCTGTTACTGGTGAGCCGGTATTTTTGCGGTCCTAGTGATGGGGTTGTCTCTTTCAGGGCTGTCTCCCTTATCTCCCAGATGGCTGTGGGAGCATCTCCAGTTCCTTTCGCACTTGCTGAGACACTGATTAGTTTGCATGCATCTAAGACAAACGGTGTTCTCCACATCGGCCCTCACCTCACACTGCTCCAGGTGAAACTCCTTATTGTCTGGTGTATTTCTGGGTCGAATGAACTTCTAACCCTTGCTTTCCATCAACTGTAGATCTGGTTGTTGGAGAAACTATCAATTCTTAAGGTTCCGAGGGGGAACTTCAAGAAATACCACCCGGCCAATCTCAGGGAACAAGGCTTCTCCATTGACTCCTATACCGATATGTCTGCTGATGAGTGGGGCGTTTGGCTGTCTCATCTGACTGACGACCAGATTAGGTGGGTGTGCCCCTGGTGGAAGATTATCCACGTGATTGTAGAGATGTGGGCATATGGTGTGCAGTTGTTAGGACAGACCACGGTGACATTCTATTCTCCGAGTCGCCTTTGCCATCAGTACGGTCATCTGCAGGACATCCCCCAGCGATCTTGTGTCACCAATTGTGAGGAGTATACTGCTGCTTGGCCAGATCACATCAGACTTCGCTGGGCTAGAGATACTCATCGTGTGACACTGAATTATGCCTGTCTTGCCCCTACAGAGACAGATGATCGTTACAAGCAGTGGCTGGCTGAGATCCAGGATTTACCGACTCGTGAGGCGCGTGAGAGTGCGACTTTCCGCTGGCTGGCTCCTTCTGAGGCCTCGAGACCACTTCCTGTCAAGAAAAGGAGAGCATAAAAAGAGAAAAAAGAATGTGATTTTCATTATTATGCATGTATTAGCCACTATTATTATTATTTATATACATTTTTCTATTATTGATGCGATCCTCTTTTTTTTTTCCTTAACTTTTGCTTAAGCCGCCCTTGCGGGTTTTCGACTTAACAGGTTTCCTCTTCTTTTTTTTTTCTTTCGCCTTATCTTTTGCTTAAGCCACCCTTGCGGGTTTTCGACTTAACAGGCTCCCTTTTTTTTTGACGAATGGATGATATTCGCAATTGCACACTTAGGCGTCTAAATGTCTTTGTTTATCTGGATGTTTCAACAAATGTATCATGTAACATACTCCAAACATTCATGCAACATGTTGAGCATAATGCACTTCATTAATGAAATTTAATTATCGCATCAATTGAAAATTTTAAAATTGGTACATATCTCGAACAAACTCATTCCTGTTATCAACCATCCGATACAGGTTTTCTGGTCGATAAGCTAACCCTCGCTGCCTTAATTTTTGCTTAAATCGCCCTTACGGGTTTCGACTTAACAGGCCCTTTTTTTTTACACGTGGTAGCGCTTGAGGTCATCTTGATTAATTGGGTTGGTAAACTCATTGCCATCCATGTCCATGATCTTCACAGCGCCTTTGGAGAGTACCTTCTTAACCACATACGGCCCTTCCCAGTTGGGTTTAAAGTTGCCCCTCGTATCCGTATTGGTCAGTCTCATCTGTTTCAATACTAGATCTCCGGCTTTCAGAGGTTGTTTCTGATGACGAACCCGTCGATTATAGGCCCTAGCCATCCTTTGGTGGTACATCTGCAGATGATCCAAAGCCTTAAGACGCCTTTCATCGACCATAGCCAGCTGTTCAAATCTCGCCTTTACCCATTCTGTTTTAGGCGATTGGGCCTCCAAAACCGTCCTTAGTGACTTCAATTCCACTTCAACAGGAAGGACTGCTTCCATCCCATAAACCAGCGAATAAGGTGTTTCTCCAGTCGGTGTTCTAACACTGGGTCTGTACCCCCACAGAGCATAAGGTAATCTATCTGCCCAATCCCGGTAGGTTGAAGTGGTCTTGGACAAGATCTTCTTAATAGACTTATTTGCCGCCTCTACTACTCCATTGGCTTATGGCCTATAAGGGGAGGACTTACGGTGTTCCACATTGTACTCTTCGAACAGTTCAGCTGTGTCTCCCTGAAATTGCACTCCGTTATCAGTCACCACGTGATGTGGTATTCCATATCTTGTAAACATGTGCTTCTTCAAGAACTTGGCCATGTTCTTAGCCGTGACCGTGACATAAGATTCAGCCTCGACCCCATTTGGAGAAATAATCCACTGCCACTACAATCAATTTGTGACCATTCGATGCCGGAGGTCGAATTTCACCAATTATGTCAATGCCCCATACTGCAAACGGCCAAGGAGTCATGAGGTTTTGCAACTCCATAGGTGGAAGATGGCTGATGTCCCCGTAAATCTGGCACTCGTGGCACTTTTTCACTTCTTCTGCACAGTCAGTCTGCATAGTGAGCCAGAAGTACCCTTGTCTCATGATCTTCTTTGCCAGAGCTAATCCATTCATGTGCGGGCCACAGATCCCTGAATGCATTTCTTGCATAACCTTCTTGGCTTCTGCTTCCGTCAGACACTTCAGCAATAATCCATCCGCGGTCCTTCTGAAGAGTTGTCCATCAAACCATCTAAATTGAGCTGCCAACTTTCTTAAAGTGGTCTTATCTGATGCATCTGCTTCCTCGGGATATTGGCCATTTTGCAGAAAGTCAGCTATATCTTGGTACCAGGGCTTGTTGTCCGCAACTAAAGCCAGGACCGCGTTAGGACGATGAAACGGTGTTCTAACAGTCTCCAGGATCAAAGGCTGCATCGGTGCTTTCTGAGGTCCTTCCCACATGGATGACAAGGTACCCAATGAATCCGCCATCTGATTATCATCCCTGGCCACATGTTTGAATTCAATATGCCCGAATATCTTCACCATTTCCCATAAAATTTCCAAGTACGGGCGAAGTGATTCTTCTTTGATTTCCCATTCTCCAGTGGCTTAACGAATTACCAACAGCGAATCTCCGACAATGGTCACATCATTTGCCCCTAATGAGATGAGAGTATCAATTCCAAATAAACAGGCTTCGTACTCTGCGCCGTTATTAGTCACTGGGAATTCTAGCCGTTTTGACAAAGGAATTATCTCTTCTTCGGGGGTTACAATGATTACCCCGAGACCTGCCCCTCTCTTGTTTACAGCTCCATCAAAATGCATAATCCATTTCTTGATTTCCACCTCTACGAAGGCCAACTGCTCATCCGGAAATTCCAGGTTCTCCACATAATCTGATTCAAGCGGCTGATTGGCCAAGAACTTAGCCACTGCTCTTCCTTTGATCACCTTCTTCGTCACATACTCGATGTCGAATTCTGATAACAAAAGTAACCATCGGGATAATTTCCCAGTCAGGGATGGGGAGGAGCAGAGATATTTCATTGGATCAACTTTCGCTACGGCTTGTATCTTGTAGGATTGGAAATAGTGTCTCAATTTCTTCGTAAGCCAGACCATAGCAGTGCAAGTCTTCTCCACCACAGTGTATCAAGTTTCATAGTCTAGCAGCTTCTTACTAAGGTAGTAGATGGCATGCTCCCTTTTGTCATCTTGTTCTTGAACCAACATCACCCCTATGGAGGTTTCTTCAATGGCTAAGTACAGAGTCAAAGGTCTTCCTAGAGTTGGGGGCTTCAACACTGGAGGATTAATAAAGTACTCTTTGATCCTATCAAATGCAACCTGACACTGGTCATTCCACACAACGGGCTGTTCTTTCCGAAGAAGCTTGAAAATGGGCTCACAGACCGTGGTCAATCTAGCAATGAACCTGCTGACATACTGAAGTGATCCCAGAAAAGATCTGACTTCTTTCTCTGTTTTCGGCGCTGGCATATCTCAAATGGCTTTAATCTTATCTGGGTCCATCTCAATGCCTTTTTGACTGACAATGTGCCCCAACAGCTTGCCCGATGCAACTCCGAATACACACTTCTTTGGATTGAGTCGTAGGTTATACTTCTCAATCCTGGTCATAAATCTATCCAGGATGGCCGGGTGCTCTTCCCGGGTCATAGACTTCACCAGCATATCATCAACATACACCTCTACCTCCTTATGGATCATGTCATGTAGTAACGTTGTAACTGCTCGCTGATAGGTTGCCCCAGCATTCTTCAACCCAAAAGGCATTACCCTGTAGCAGTATACTCCCCACTCAGTGATGAAGGCCATCTTGATTTTATCAATGACATTCATTAAGATCTGATTATATCCCGAAAAACCATCCATGAACGAGTACATAACTGCCCTTGCAGCACTGTCAACCAGGACATCAATGTGAGGAAGAGGGAAGTCATCCTTTGGAGAGGCGTTATTCAAATCCCGATAATCCACACAAACTCTGACTCTTCCGTCCTTCTTGGCAACTGGGACTATATTGGCTAACCATTCAGGTAATCCACCACCTCCAGGAAATTGGCCTTTATCTGCTTTGCTACTTCTTCCTTGACTTTCTCAGCCTATTCTGGACGTAGACGCCTGAGCTTCTGCTTTACCGCACTGAACTTGGGGTCAATCGGAATTCTGTGCTCTGCTATTTCTCTGTCAACCCCCGGCGTATCGTCGTAAGACCAAGCAAACGCTCCCACATGCTTTTTAAGTATTTTTGTCAATTCTCTCTCTTCTTCAAGATTGAGTTCGTTAGAGATAGATACCATTTTAGGATTTTCAATTGTGCCCAAATTAATTTCATGTAATGCAGTGTCATGAATGCTGAACACATTGAATGAATGATTGCATGTATGCACAGAGCCATTAGGAAAAACATCACACAAATAAGCAAAGTTAGATTTCATTTCATTCATCGCCTTAAAAGCGGAATTGTTCATATCAAGTACATAGGATAAGTTTACAAAGAAATCATTTTCTTCCTCCACATGCGGAGGGTCTTCTGCAGCAGGGTCTTCCGGGTTGGCAGGCTCTTCTTCAAACAAGTCACCCAAATCATCTTCAAGAGTCTCTTTCTGTGCTTCAGATAAGGCATCTTCTTCCACTTTCGATTTCCCTTTAGCCATCATCTTGGTGAGCTCAGCGACAGCTTTTTCCACTAACTCTGCCTGTCCTGAAATAGCTTCCTTCTTCACAGGGCTCTTTTTTAACCCTTTTTTCAGTAATTCAGCAAATGCTTTGGTAATGGCATCCACCAGGGGGTCTGTATCTTCTTTTGGTTGCTCCTCCGGGATGATGGGAGCCACCACTTCAGCTTGGTTTATTGGAGGAGGACTGATCTCCTTCACACCTTCAAGCCTAAGCATTTCTTCCACTGAGCCGACTCCATATTTCGAGAAGTCGACGACATCAGCAAAGATCTCAAACCCAGGGACTGTTTCTCCATCGATAATCATCGGTTCTGGCTTACCACCATATGGTCCACCACTGGCTCGAACAAAAGTATCCAAGAGATGGACTTTCTTTGTCTCCGGGATCTCCCTCTTTTCAGCACCTTTGTAACCAAGACCCCCTCGGTGTGATTGGCCCACAGTGATATCAAACTTTGTGACCCCTTGCTGATGGACTCCTAGCCCCCTTCCTGGAATGAAATTCTGCTTCTGAAAATACTTATGGATCCAGGGAGAAAATGTCAAGTCTTTCTCCTTATGCTCCGAGACAACTGCAACTTGAAAGCCAGTCAAAGGCTGTTCAGATGAGTTCAGAGCAGCCACCATAGATGATTCATCCGCCTCAAGAGTTACAATTTTTCCTCCCATTGGAATTTTCACTTTTTGATGTAGGGTTGATGGCACACCACCCAATGCATGGAACCAGGGCCTTCCCAAAAGCAAGGAAAAGATCACCGGAATATCAATGACAGTGAATAGCACGGTTGACTTAACTTCTCCCACTGACACCTCTGCCTCAAAAGTTCCAATCACAGTACGCTTGGAATCATCATAGGCCCGGATCACCGTGTTAGACCGTGACAATGCTTCTTCGGACAGATGAAGACTAGGTAAAACTTTCAGAGGGCAGATATTCAATGCCGATCCGTCATCAACCATCACACAAGGCAGAGTTCTATCCATCATCTCTACTTTCAGATACAAGGCACGATTGTGATTAGTGCCTTCTGGTGGTAAGTCCTCCTCGGTGAAGGTGATTCCCCTGGGATTATCAGATTGCCGACTCCTTGTACTCCCAATCACCATGCATACTTCCTTGGGAGACATTAATGGATTTGCATCCATTTCCATAAGCTTCTTTACCACTGCAGCTCGGTGTCTTTGGGACTCCATAAGCAAATGCCACACAGATGCACGTGCAGGCATCTTTTTGAGTTGCTCCACTACCAGATCTTCTTTCTCATTCACTTTGATGGGCAAATAATCCTGAACCGGTGCTTCTACCCTCTTACTCGGCTCCTCTAACCATTGTGGCTCGGGCTGATATACCCTTCCACTCCTTGTGACATTATTCACGGGAGCATCCTCTTTCCTTATATACATCCCGTCCTTGGTGCAGACAGGATAGACAGGTGTTGTCCGGTTCAGAGGCTTGGGCCTACTCATCAACTCAAATTCATCCGCATCATCATCCAATTCTATATCATCCAGATTCACAGGTTTGCTTTCCTCCGCAGATGGTTCAACATCTTCGCCCACTACCACTTGAATCGCGGGATTCGCCTTTGCAATCTGGGCTAAGACAAAGTTAGGAGATAACCCTGATTGCACCATGTTTACTCTTCTTTCAAACTGAGGTAGTGGATTACTCTGAACATTGGGCTTTGAACGAGGCGCTTCTATTTTCTTTTCATCAATTAACTGCTGAATCACCTTTTTCAAAGCATGGCACTCGTTGGTTCGATGCCCCTTAGTCACATGATAGGAACAAAAGTTGTTCTTGTCCGCCTCAGCCGGAGGCGTGTACGGTTTCAGACTTTAGAGGAAGCCCAAATTTCTACACATTAGAAAAATCCGCCCCAAAGAATCCTCCCAAGGAGAGATCCCCTTTCCGGCTGCCTGTTGACTGGACCCTTGTGCAACTGTTGCCACCTCTACTTGTTTAACGGGTGCAGGCGGCTGACTTGGCTTAGCACTCGTTGATGAAGAAGCTGCAGGGTTGTTATTACTTTTATACCCCGAGGAATATGTGCGGCTCCGATACCCTCCTCCAGAACTATTCTGAGCCGGGTCAATCTCGTACTTCTCAACCTTGCAAGCCAACTCATGTACTTCTATCAAGGACTGGAACTTATGGTACTTCATCACATTCCTATAAACCTCCAAGCTCCCATCAATGAGCTTCACAATCAGTTCATCTTCCAACGGCTTCTGATGAAGGAGGATCATCTTATCCATCCACCTTTGATAATATTCAGAAAGGTCTCATTCGGCTTCTGCCTTACCGCCTCTAAATCTTGCAATTTGACCTCCAGTTGCGTGTTGAAACTGAAGTACTTAATGAAGGCATCGGATAGTGCATCCCAGTGGCCTTGTACACCCTCGGGCTGTTTATTGTACCATGTGATGGCTCCTCCCTCCAAGGTAGTGGGGAACAGTCCCACTAATTGATTCATGGTGAGCCCGCCCATAGTCATAATCCGCACATACTAATTCAAATGGGCCGTGGGAGGACTTTTCCCAACATATGGTGCAATCCTAGGCATTTGGAAGCCTACTGGCAGTATTTCAACCCCTCCGGCTATCAGTGTGGATGGGTCGATACGCTTGGCGGACTGAATCTTAGAACTAGCACGCAGCTCCGCTATGGTCTCCTCCATTTCCTTCATCTTTCTTTCTAAGGAAGACTCCACAGGCCGCTCAGTATTATCCCTTCGACCCTCTTCAGCATCCGACTGCCCATCATTCAGTCTCCCTCCGCTACTTTCTTCTCGAGCACCCTTTTCCGGTCTCTGGTTAGACGATTCGGCCAAAGCATTCTGTACTTGTTTTTTGATAAGATTCTTGAACTCATCAGAATTCATGAATTCACGAAGAGCAGTAGTGGCCACCATGGCAGCAGCAGCCTCGGGTGTGATTGCCATATCTCGAAATTTCTGTTGTAATTGCTCAAATTCCAGCGAAAACCCAGCACCTAACTCAGATGACACTTTAACCCCCCCAAACTGAGCAGATTCCTCAGACTCACTAGATGATGAATCGCTGTGCTCTATCCTCACGAGTCGTCGTCTCGACCGGAGCCAAACTACAAAATATTTCAAACAAAAGTTAGTGAAATATGATCACCCAAAGAGTTATGAACTCTAGGGGATATGCATGTATGCATGGCGTGTTGGATGCATGATGTGCGCATGTTGTATGAGATGGATTTGCAACACGAATCTTGAATAACTAATCCTTCAGGTGGTGAAGTATGCATGAACACCTATTTATATATGCATATATTACAATTTAAGTTGGCATGGATGAGACCTTCGGTGCTCGGGGAGCACCTCGGGTTTTGAGAAATGATGTGAATGTCTTTAGTGGATGGACAAAGCTTCGGCACTCGTGGAGTGCCTCGGATTTTTATGATGTGAGATCGACACGCGCATGGCACTTGGTCGAGGTTTCGGTGTCCGTGGGACACTTTGGATTTTTGATGATATGAAATGAACTCGTGTTTGGCTTGCGAGTGGAATTTCAATACTCGGGGAGTATCTCAGTTTCCACGCCACAATGTGAAGTGAATGCGTTCTTAGTGAACGGGCAGAGTTCCGGCGCTCAGGGAGCGCCTAAACGTTTTGATGCGTGAAATGAAATTCTTCCGGCACTCGTGGAGCGCCTAAAATGATTTAATGAAATGTGAAGAATTTTTATCGGCACTCGTGGAGCGCCTAAAATGATTTAATGAAATGCGAAGAATTTTTGTCGGCACTCGTGGAGGGCCTAAAATGCTTTAATGAAATGCGAAGAATTTTTGTCGGCACTCGTGGAGCGCCTAAAATGCTTTAATGAAATGCGAAGAATTTTTGTCGGCACTCGTGGAGCGCCTAAAATGCTTCCCTACTCGGTAGGTAATGTGATGTGTGTGACCCTTGTGGAATTATTCAAGATTCGAATAATGTTTTATGCATGACACGCGTTTCCCATGGCTGCAAAATAAAATGGTTAATGTTCATGACATTCGAATGATGTATGTGAATTAATTAATTTTTCACACGAATAAAAGACGCATGGCTGCAAAAAATGTGGTTAGTGTAAATGTCACGCGAGTGATTAATGTATTTACACGCGAAAGAATGGAAATGGCTGTACAAAAGATGTGAGTTAGAATCACACAAATGCTCTATATGCGGTATGTTATGTTCGTGAAGAATGTGAATGATGATATGTTGAGGAAGGACAAAAAGACACGTAGCAATTAGCACACGGATCGTATTCCTCCAACCTTATTCCTCCAAACGTGGTCAGGTCGATAAAATTCTAACCGAGTCCTAGGAGGGGTTCTCTTCGATCGCCAACCGGGGACGATGAAGGCGGATTTTATTTTATTTTATTCACACAATATGTTTTGGTATCCTAAGGGAATCCAACTAAGGTTGCTTAAGTGAGTTCGGTCCAAAGTCGGGATAACATCAAGGCTCCCATAGCAAAATATACTCCTCACTTCTCCCCACTCAAGGGTGCGAATGAAATGGTTCGTACGAGGCTATGGGTGGTGTTTCGTATTCGTGCCCCTAAGACCAAGAGGAACTTAGGCGACACTTCAACGATTCACCGGGCTAAATAGTGGATACCTATCCTAATGCAATAAATGTCTAACTACAAAAATGCATAAAGTGCCATATAAGAATCATCCACTTAATTTAAATTAGACACTTTTCAAGGCTTGTCAAATTCTTTTAAGTTTTTGAAAAACTTTTAAGAAATCCCCAGCGGAGTTGCCGCTGTGAGCGGACGACGCGTTTTCGACGGGACGCGGGACTCCCTTTCGGAAGGGGCGCCTCGATTTCGGGCGGGGCCCTCCCTCGCGTGGGGTTTTTTTTTGGTTTGGAAATTCGTTTTTAGAAAAGCGGATTGTTCCGCAAAAGAATCGAGACCTAAATCTCGATAAAAAGTATAGGAGTCGCCACCCGGCTCAGCTCAACCGGGAAATTACAGTGCAGCTGAACCAAAGCGGGAACTGCCACACTTTTCAGAGATTCGGGTTCGGACAAGTCCTTTATTTCGTGTCTAATTTAAATATTATTGCCAATGTTCTATTTACGACACTTTAAATTGCTAAAGGTTGATTTTTATTAAATAATACATACGGCGTACATGCAAGATAATAATACAAAATATAAAGTAAAGAAAATAAATATTTAAGAGCTTACAACCCAATCGAAAGAAAAATAAAACTCTCTCCTCACTGATACAACCGCCTATATACACGAGAATCTAGAAAAATACAACCGCCTAAATACACGATTTAATTCTATTAAATACAAATAAAAAAGAAAATTGAAATAAAAATAAAAGCTGCAAAACAGAGTTAGCACAATTTATACGGCACACCATAAATAGGACTCAAGTAGACAGAATTGGGGAATTAGGATTTAGGGTCATGCAATCGGGGGTAACCGGGTCGGCCCGGCCGGCCGGCCCGGTTAGACCTGGAAAACCATTTTTGAAACGTCCCTGTGTTTTTGGTTTTGTGAGAAACTCGTTTTTGAAAACATTTTTCAGGTTTATTACAATTAAGCATGCAAAGTGGGTCGGTTTTCGGGAGAACCGGGTCTCCGTCGTGGAATTTTTCTAAATGCAATTTTACCGAAAAATAAATCTAAGATCGTGATGCACACAACAAAATTAATTTTGATGATTTTGGGATTCTCCAATTTTTCTGATTTTCTGAAATTTTCTGATTTTTATGAAATTTTTTTGGATTTCATGACTTTCTTCGGATTTTAGGGATTTTTTAGGGATTTCTGCTTCTGGCCGAGGACTACAGTCGTGCGACTGTAGTCTTGGCTAGGCAGAAATCGCTAAAAAAACCCTAAAAACAAAACCCTGAAACTGAGAAAGTAAGGACAATCGTACGACTGTAGAGGATTTGGCACGACTGTAATTACAGTCGTGCCCCTGTTCTTGTTTCAAGAACAGTCGTACGACTGTTCTTACTTTTCCAGAAATAAAAACGCAAAAACTTGAAGAAAAATGCACCAAACACAAACAAAACACCCAGAAAGCTGGAAAATGAGTTGAGTAAAAGGTTGTTTACCTCCTTGGTGACGATCCACAGCTGGAATGACCCCTGGCTACGCACAAATCCACGTGAATTTGCTCTTTTTCCTTAAGGAGTCAAGGTTGCAAAAATGTCCAAATAATCCCAAAAAAGTCACGGATTTGTGTTTGTTTTTGGTCCGAAATGATTTAGTTTGTTAGTGTGAGTGTTAACCTAGGATTTCTAATTCGTTTTAGCGATGAAAAACAATAAATTAAGGAGAAAATGTAAGAAGAAAGTAAGGTATTTTACTTCTCTCTCTTCTTTCTTTTTCTCCCTCTTTCTCTCTCTAAAATTCTGATTTCTTTTTGCCAAAAGTCCATCAAATCTGGTTTTTCTCCCCTTTTATATCTCACTAACCCGGAAATCTTGAGCATTAAATGCTCAAGATTTCCCTTCTCCTTTAAGTCAAATAGGTATGGGCATGAACCTGCTCCCCGAAAGTACAGTCGTACGACTGTACTTACACTACAGTCGTACGACTGTAGCAAATTCCCACGACTGTATTTTACAGTCGTGGGTCAACGGTCAACGGCCCTTTTTTTCTTTTTTTTTTTTAATAAAAGAAAATTTCGTGTTCACAGTGTTATCGTGTCACCACCCATTTTTACAGTCCTAACTTAGATGCTACATAATTAATTATTTTACACTTAGAACATAAATGAATATAAATTTTATGATAACTATATTCCATTTGTAATTGTTGTAGCATTAATGATATAATTATTTTTATTAATTTTTTTTTTACGGTGGAGACTAGACAGTTCAATAAAACAAAAGATATGGATATTATAATGGATTTTGGATAATATAAGGAATCGACTAGTGTATTAAGTAAGACGTTATGTAGTAATAAATTATTTACTTTTTTTTAGATAGCATTTATAGAATGTATTATTCTCTTTTGCAAATTCCTTACATTTACCTAATTTGAGGTATAATTTATTTCAAAGTTAGAAGGTATAATTGGACTTTTGAGGACAATTTTGGGAGTATTTAATACCTTATGTCTAGACATGGCCACGGTTCATGAACCTCCGGTTCAGGTTCATGAACCGCCGGTTCAGGTTCAAGAAATCCTTGAACCTTAACCTTAACCTTCAAAAGGGATGAACCGTCGGTCCGGTTCGGTCCGGTTCAGGTTCAGGGTTTGACCAGGGTTTGACAAGGGTTTGACAAGGTTCAGACAAGGTTCAGGTCCGGTCCGGTTCAGGTTCAACCCTTTTCAATAAACATTGAGAATTTAATTTCCGTGTGATTTCGATATAGACATTTCTCGATAAATTATTAATATATATATAAAAAAATAATTTCTCAAATATAAAAAACAACTTATATTTTTTATTTTACAATTAATAACTTGTAAAATGTAAATGAAAGTGTGAAAAAATTGGATATAATAGAGAGAAAGAGAGAGTGTAAAGAATTGTATGAAAAAATTAAAAGGAGGATAAGGTATTTATAGGAAAAAAAATTTTGATTTTAAATTCCTTCAAACCGCCGGTTAACCGGCGGTTTAATTGTGTGAAAAAATTAAAAGGAGGATAAGGTATTTATAGGAAAAAAAATTTTGATTTTAAATTCCTTCAAACCGGCGGTTAACCGGCGGTTTGAACCGGCGGTTCAAACCGCCGGTTAACCGACGGTTTGAAGGTTCATCAAACCAACAACCCTGAACCTTAACCTTATTTCCTTTTGAACCTCTGGTTTCGATCCGATCCGATCCGGTTTAAAATTTAACCGAGTTTGATCTGGTCCGGTTTGACCGGTTCAGGTCCTATTTGGCCATGTCTACTTATGTCGACAAAATACAATAACTGATGAAGAATAAGGATAGATATGAGTTGTCCCATCCAAATACGATATGATAATCATAGTTAATAAATAAATAATAAATAATATCCTCACAGAATCTTGACTACATGCTTTTCTTTCATTATTATTGCAGATAAATAATTGGGTTACTTTCCCCCAGCAGGCGGCGGTGGTCCTGGAGTGTGGCCGGGATTGGGTCCTGTTCCTGGATAATCGTTCAACTCTAACATTTCCTTCCTCCATTTTCTTACCTGTTTCCATTCAGAATCAATTCAACTTATTCAATAACATTCTAAACATATAACCAAATTTAATTTTAATTATTTATACTCAATTTAAGGATAAGTGAATAATGAATTCACTACTAGGTTTTTATCAAAATTAAATCGTGCGAATTGAATTTCCTAGCAAGTTGTAATATAATTTAAAAATTATTTCTTATGCATGATTGTCTTTCGGAATTCAATCAACCTATCTTTGTTAAGAGTAAAATCAACTTTTCTACTACTTTTGGGATACTTTTTACTCTTTATCAGTTGAATTTGGATATAAATATAATTTTAATTCAAATTGCATGTCTACGATATATAATAACTCTAATCAATATATTGAAATTTATTCAATAAATTGTACAAATTCTAGTGTTTAGTAATATGTACTACAATGATTTCACATTAATCAATACAACCATTGACAAGATATTATTGTAGCAGTGTCGAATTAGTAGAATCCGATACATCGTAGAATATGGAGATTCCATACTTTTTATATCAATAGAAAAATCCCTAATACCATATAACCAATAAATCATAATTTTTAAATGAAAGATAAAGTTTAAGAATAAATATCTGGTAGAAAAACGTATGTATACGTACCTGGAGGGGTTTGTAACTGAAAGATGACGCATGTTGAATACCAGAAAGCAAAGCATCAGACTCTGTCATTTTGAAGAAAAAGCGATGAGGATGATGATGCTAATTAACATATAAAATTAATGAATTGATTAGGAAATTTAAAAAAAAAAAAAAAAGGAGAACAGTGGAATTACTTGAAGATGGAGCAGAGTTGAGGGGGATTATAAGGTGAGAACATAGGAGAAGAGTTAGAAGTTGGAGTAGAAAAATCTTAGAGGCCATAGCGTAGATCCCAGAATGAATTGAAGGATCAGAGATCTAAAACCATATTTTATAATTGAAAAATAGAAAGAAATAAGCAATTAAAAGTCCAAAACAGTTACCAAATAAACGCATAATTATTTCCTGTTATGCAGAATTACCTAACTCAAGTTGGTAATAGAATAGGTGGCACCGTTGCAGGTGGAGTTGGAGTTGCAGCTGCAGAGCTCACCTCTTTTTTAGCTTATCCGAATTAGTAGTCACTTCGCACACATGATTACAATTACACTGTATATATCAATTGATTGAAAATCATATTCACAATATTCTTTTTTTTTTAAGAAATACGTTTTTCATGAGAATTTTTAAATAAACTTCTGTTATAATATATATACACTACAACAGTTTATATACATAAATAACACATTCGATCATGCCAGGCTCAGTCGCAATTGTCAAATATTTCTTTCCAAGCTCATAAATATGAGGAGTTTTGTTTTTTAATTGCACCAATTATTTAAATAATTATTCCAGATTTACCCCACACGCGGACTCTTTCCATAATAATATATTTTCATAAATCAATTCCAAAAATACAAGATTTCAACATTTCTAAAATACTAAACATTATTATATAGGTATACAATACAAAACACGGACAAATCTCTCAAACACTATCCTCTCTCTTGCGTACAATCGCGATTTCTTTCCAAAATGAAAATTATCGCATTTTTCCAAACTAAAAAAAAATCCATATATACTTGGTTTCTAGTATCATAGATTTCAATTGTAGAGCTAAGGTAACATGGATGTCATTTTACATGAAAGATTGTTGTCTAGTGTTGGCAATAGATAAGCTTGAAGACAAGAATGAGTAGGATAGGGGAACTATTTTGTATAGGCAATTTGATATGTGTATTTTACAAAGGATGGGGGATAGTGTTTTCAACCATATTAATGTGGACACATAAGCACGCCAATCAAGGAACAAGCTTGAGTAGTTTTACTGAGAGGGTAAAAAGATTTCATGTTCCTTGAGATTCTAGTTTCTGCCGCAATGGTTATTTACAGGGACGGAGGGAGGAGGGGCACGCGTAGATAGCTGTCCTCCGACCATCGTAAAACACCCTTAGTAGGGATGTTTTCGAAAGGTACTAAGACCGGAGGCTCTGGTTTTGGAGGGGCTGATTTGCTGCCCCCCCAAAACCAGAAGTAAACAATGACATTTGGTCTCTTTTTTTCAAGCAAAACAATATCGTTTTGCGTTTTATCTGGCTTCTGGCCTTTAAAAAAAAAAAATATGAGATTTACATTACCTTCTCCTCTTCTTCTTCTTCTCTGTTCGCAGCCCTTTCTCCTCACCTGTCATATATCTTCTTTAATTTCTTCTCTTCAAAGCCGTCGCTCACCGATTTCCGCCAATCACCGATCTCTGTCTACCGTATTACGTGATTCTTCTTTTAATTAGGTTAGTTAATTCTCAAGCTTTTAATTTCTAATTAATATGTAGTTTTGCTCCTAAATTTAATTTGGGAATATATGGTTATTGTTAGTTATGAATTAAATTAAATTGATTGAAAATTGTTGTGGTGTATGTTTTTAATGATATTGCTATCATTTGATTCTATTTTTTATGAATTTGATAAATTGATAAATTAGGATTTTAGGGTTTTATAATTTAAGTTTAATAGTTGGATTATTTATTTACTTGATACTAATTAAGTTGTCAAATTATTAAAATTATATATATTTTTATTGAATTGAGTTAATTGTGTTAGTTTTAGAATTTGAATTGTGATTGATAGATGTAGAATTTAGGATTGTTTTATAATTTAGATTAAATTGAATTAATTGTGAATTTAGGATTGTGAAATTGGAATTGTGTTAATAATTTGATTGTGTTACTATTTTAAGAATAAACAAAATGGACAAGTTTGTTAGTAGAACTAAGAGAAATTTGAGTTAAACTTTCGAACCATCTTCAATTGGTAGTGTAATATCTCCCGAATCATTTAATTTGACGGAACATAATTTTTTTTATCAAAAATTTTTGTAGGAGTTTTCGCCTCTCCAGAGTTGGACTCCTGGATTCGCCACTGGTCATTTATGTGAATTTTCAACCAATAAAGTCGCTAAAAGTATCATTCGGACTCTAACAAAGTCATTTCGGTGATAAATCAATGTTCATGCCCAAATTCTAGGTCAACACCACGTCAAATCAAACCATTGTTTTGTCCATGTCAACACATGGATAGTTACTTTATTTATTTCTTTTATTTTTTTGCTAAGTTAGAATAATTTTTTTTATTTTTTTATTTTCAAAATTGTCAAGTGACAAAATCGTGACCTTCCACGTGTTATACACGTGTCGACATAACAGTAATTTGGATTTAGCCCCAGAATAATGCCCATGGGCAAAAAAAATACGGTTTTAATGTTGGGTTGTAAAATAAATACCGGCTTAGGGTCTCTTTAACCATGGTATTTTCGGAACCAGTGGTTCCGAAAATGGTAATTAATTTTTTTTTTTTTTTAGGTATTTTCGGAAGCCAAGCTTCCGAAAATACTAAATGTGTCAGGCGCTGAAAAGCGCCTGACACATTTATAGTTTTCGGAAGCTAGGCTTCCGAAAACAGAGAATTTATTTTTAAAAAAAAATTTATTGTTTTCGGAAGCCTAGCTTCCGAAACAAAAATATTTAAAAAAAAAAATAAAAAAAATATTTTAATTTGATCACGGGAGGATGCAGCCTGGTTTGCCTATATATACAGGCAAACATGTAAAAATTTTTGAAGTAGGTAGAGAGTTGATAGAGAAGGAGAGTGAATTTTAGAAAGAAATATAATTGGTTTTGAGTTGAGGCGGAGAGAGTAGATACTTGTAATTCAGAGTTCCTCAAGGTAATTTTTTTTATGATTTTTCAGTTTTATTTTTATTCATGGAAGCTTGATTTTGAAGTTTTGAAATAAAATGAACTAAGTTTATCAGTGCATTTTGATTGTATGGGAGTTGTAAATATTAACCTTATGAAAAATTTTTCCACTTCATTTTGTTTGATGGGTTGGGTCTGTTATAATAAAATTGAAGCATAAGTTTGAGGTTTTGAGTTTTGCTATATACATATATACGGTGAATTTATAGTTTGCCGTATTATTATTATTATCATTGTTAAAATATTTGCTGTGACGTGTATAAAATTTGCTTTATTTTTTTATTTGTATTATTATTATTATTATTATTATTATTATTATTATTATTATTATTATTATTATTATTATTAGAAGTTAGTAAAAAAAAAAGAAAATTGGGGTTGTGACAGAAAAAAACTAAGATGTGGTGTAATTTTTATATTTATTTTTTATTTTTGTATTATTATTATTATTATTATTATTATTATTATTATTATTATTATTATTATTATTACAGGTTATTAAGTATTGAGTAGTTTTATTATTATTAATTTTTTTATTTATGGTATTATTATTATTATTATTATTATTATTATTATTATTATTATTATTACAGGTTATTAAGTATTGAGTAGTTTTATGATTATTAATTTATTTATTTATGGTATTATTATTATTATTATTATTATTATTACATGTTATTATTATTATTATTGTTATTGTTGAGTAGATTTATTTTTTACTGTAAATTTTGATTTTTATTATTATTGTTGTTGTTAATAATATTATTGTTATTATTATTGTTATTATTATTGTTATTAGAAGTAACCATAAAAAAAATGTATTAGTGAGGTGAAATCCTTTGATTAAGGTGGCAAATAATTTTTTTTAATTTATTATTGAATTGTTGAAATTAAGGTGTTATATAATTTTTTTTTTTTTTTTGTATACAATTTATAGATGGTGAGAACAATACTTACTCCGAAAAGTCTCCGATTCCCCGAATTTGCAATGAAGAAATTAGAAAATTTGAATGCAATTAGGATGAGAAGGGGAAAAAACATGTTAGAGTACCTGCTAAATATGAATGAAAAATTGCAAGACATAATAATGTCTGGCTATAAATTTGATAAGAGCAGGAGGGAACAAATGACACTGTTAAGAAATGGATTATCCTGGCGTTATAAACGCTATTTTGACCAGATTAACGAACAATCACCTATAGAGTATGATGATATAGTTAAGATGTTAATTACAAAGGAAAGTGATTGTATGAATTTACCAAAAGAATTGGTTGGTAAAGTTTTAGAAACCATGCCAAAATGTCAAGAAGACTATTGTAATATAGTGAATGCTAGGAATGGTTTCAAATTCAAGTTTAAGAAACCTCTATAGTAGTAGTTTAATTTTATGATTTTATAAATTAGGTTTTTTTTTTTATATAGTTTACTGTTATCTTGTAATTTAAAATTATTATGTAATGTCATAGTATGATTATCTAATTCAGTATTACTGTTTTGGGTAAAGTCCTTAAATTATATAGAACATAAATGAACTATAAAATTATAATACGATCGTTGATTAAATATACAATTCTATATATTTAAGTATTAATAATAACAGTCAATTGGGATAAAAAAAATCGAAAGATATGGAAAAAATTTATTGCATGTATACTATGAGTATTAAAAAAATAATTGTCATATATAATATGTGTTAAAGATATATAAACGTTTGAGATATTTTTTTATATTTAATTAAATCGTGCATAATATTTCTTATTAACATAATAACATTAAATCGTACATACATACATTTATAATTATATTTATCTTTACAGTTTGTTTTTATATTTATTTAAAATTAATATTTATCATTTCGTTTAATGTATAAATATATATATATATATAAATATATATATATATATATATATATATTATTATATATATAAATGAATTAATATTTATTTTATGGTATTTGATGCAGCTTGATATTGGATAGCTCTTGATCAAGCACACTACAAATTAAATAAAATCTCATCGATATAGCTCATTTGAGGTTAGTAAAGTTCAATTATGTATTTATTTATATATATTACGTATTATTATTAATGAATATGCGTTGGATGATTTTGTTGTTTAATGTACTATAGAATATGAACACGAAATTAGGCAAAGCAATTTGAAAATAATACAATATTTGGTAGCATTGTACGTATCATCAGTTATATTATGATCACTATTATGACTATATATAATTTAGTAAATGTAGTAAATCTAGTTGTAGATGTTGAAATTAATATAATTTTATATAATTTTTTTTAATTGTTCAATAATAAACCCTATAAAACAATGCACTTATTTTTATTATATTATCGTTACAGTAGGTGCGCAATCATGTCAGAGAATAGCAACTATTATGTTATACACTGGGGGGGTAGGATGTATGTAAGCGATTCCGTTTTTGAGTATGATATGTTTAGCTCATCGGCTAGGCATAAACGTTTGAAGGTTAAGAAAAAACCATCATTTGTTAAACTTGTTGATCGGATATCCAGTGAGATTGGATTTAGCACTAACGGAAGGGTGATAAAGATCGTGTATAAGTATCCTGTATCGCCCAATTCATTCTCCCACATGATAATCAGTTGCGACAGTGATGTTGGAATTATCCATGAAAATTTGGCAAACATTCCAAATTATCATACAGTCGAGTTGTTCGTTGATTATGAGATTGTTGCATCTGGAGATAATGAAGCATCAAGCGATGTGATGGTTTCAATTCCTACTTCCTTGAACAACGTGTATGATTGTACTATTCTGGGGTACGGAGCAGGTGATTCCTTCATTGGCAACTCTGAAAGTTAATCTACCTTTCAGTCAATAGGTTCTTATGGGTGGCACGAACCTACCCCATCTGTTTCTTTCCAGGGATTTGAATCATTTCCTACTTTTGGCGCTGTAGAAGGTGGATCGGTTATTCCTTCAACATGCTTTCCAATTATGACAGGTGGTGGATTCAGTGAACCGAACGCATCATTTGATCACTTTAACTCGTTCCCATCCATAAGAACCGAGGCTGGCACATCTCACAGTCCAGTTCCGGATGCTTATGATGGGTATCACGTCGAAGTTGTTGGTACAGAAAACAATAATGTAAGTAACATATCACCGATGGAGCTTGTAGATCCCACAGCGTTTCGATCAGGAAGTTCTGAAGACATTACTAGAATTGCTACCCAAATTGATGAAGAAGAAGAAGAAGATCCTATATGTCATTATATCGATGGCAGTGAGGAGCCTAATGAAATTGACAATACAGTGGATGAAGAAATTGTTGAAGATTTTATACAGTTCGATGTTGACAATGATGACGATGATGACGATAAGGATGAAGGTCATGACGATGATGACAATGACGATGAAGGTCATGAGGGGACAAATGTTGATGCTAACGTTGAGCAAAATGTGAGTGTTGCAGCGACGGGGATGATTGATTTGAATTTATCTCCCCCCCCCAATATTGTGGAAGGCGTAGATATTCCCCCTATTACTCCGTTATCATCTTTGTATTCCCAGGTCCAACATATACTGCTATAGAAGAGCAGGATTATGTACAGCAGTATGCAAGTGATTCTGATGAAATAAACGTATGGGATGGAGTATCTGAGCTAAAACGGGGTTTAGTTTTTGGTGGAAAAGAGGAAGTACAAGCAGCGGTGAAGACATATTTGATGAAAAATCATGTTTCATTCAAAGTGGTTGAATCACATCCTCATAAATTGGTCGTCAAATGTAGGAACGAAGACCAAAACTGTGGTTGGTGGCTTCGTGCCCAATTCAAGAAATCTATAGGGTATTGGATGATAACTATTTACCGAGGTCCACATACATGCGTAAATGCAAGATCATCACAAGACCATTACAATCTTGATAGTAAGATAATAGCGAGTCAATTTTGGGGATGGTTCGAAAAGATTCAAGACTGAACCTGGATTTGATAATTGAGCACGTCAAAGCGGTGTTCCACTTCACCATTTCTAAGAAAAAAGCATGGGGTGCTAAAAAGAAGGCATTGGAGAAGATTTACGACAATTGGGAAGAATCGTACAATATCTTGCCTCGGTACCTGAACGCATTGACCCACTATAATCCTGGGTCGGTGACACTCTTACTCACGGATGAAACAAATGATAATCGAGTTGCAATGTTTAAACGAGTGTTCTGGTCCTTTAAGCCATGTATAGAAGGATTCAAACATTGTCGACCGATCATACAGATTGACGGTACATTCTTGTACGGCAAAACCTTCACACACTTTTGGTGGCAACCGCGTTGGATGGTAACAATCATATCTTCCCAATAGCTTTTGCAATTGTTGAAAATGAAAACCAATCAAGTTGGGAATGGTTCATGGAGTGTATCAGCACATTCGTGACACAACGCACTGGTTTAGGTGTCATTTCTGATCGACATGCTGGTATCCTATTTGCCATGAACAATGAAGGATCTGGTTGGAAAGAACCCATGTCATATCATCGTTTTTGCCTTCGTCATTTTGTGAGCAATTACAATCACAGCTTCCATAATACGACAATAAAAAAACTCTTGTATCGCGCAGGTATGATTCCTAAATTACTTACATCATGTCGTACCTATTATTCGTTACCAACAGTTGTAATTTCGTTCCTTCTTTGCTTTTTAACACACATAGGAGCTCAAGCACAACCTCGTAAGTTTACGAAGATTATGGACGCGATTAAGAGGTTAGATGAAAGATCATACCGATGGGCCATGGAAAGACCAGTGGGGAAATGGAGTTTGGCACACAATAATGGCTCAAGATGCGGTCACATGACTACCAATATTGCTGAGTGTGTAAATGGTGTGTTAAAGGGCATTCGTCATTTGCCAATTCAGAGCATCGTCGAACACACGCTTGGTAAAATTGTTAGTTATTTTGATTCCTGTCGAACTAAATACACCAATTTGCTCGAAAACGGTGAAAGGGTCACCCCTGAATGCAAGAAAATGTTGGTTAGGTATTCTAGTAGGGCCAATTGTCATACAGTGACAAACTACAATAGTCAAACTAGACTTTGTGAAGTGAGAACAGGATATGATCCAATCAGACAAAAAGGGAGCAACATTCAGATTGTGAATTTAGAAGCTCGTGAGTGCTCCAGTAAAAAATTGCAAAATTATCGAATGCCTTGTTCACATGCAATTGCTGCTTGTAAGCACCTACGTCGTCGAATCTGGGACTTTGTAGATAAAACGCATATACTTGATGAGAATTTACAAGCGTATAGCTATCCGTTCCAGCCTTTAGCATACACGGACTACTGGCCTGAGATCAACTCGGCAACATTGATTGTCAATCCAATATGTAAACGAAAGAAGGGAAGGCCAAAGTCAACAAGAATCCGCAATGAAATGGACGAGAAGGAAAAAGGGAAAAATACTTACAACTGCAGTAACTGTGGTAAAGGTGGGCATAACAGAACCACATGTCAAAATCCCGGAGTGAATCTCTCCCGACGACACATACCGTCTTCTTCTAGGGGACCAAATAGGGCTGCTTCGACAAGACATTTCAGGGGGAATTGAATTAGGTTGTGAATTAATGATGGAATTTTAAATGGACTTTTGATTTTGTAGTTATTAATGCCTAAAGACAACCACTTATTTGCCTCGATTTTGTTAGTTCAAATTTCTTAATTGTTTTTCTTTCTGACTTCAAGCCATGTGAACCATATCTTATTTTGTCAAATATTGTTATTGACTTGTATAATAAGTTGGTGATAATGTATTTTCATGCCATAGGCTTGCAAATTATGTCGATCACATATACTCCAGGAGATGTATTTCGAGGTATGGGCCGTTGGTGGGCACTTGATGATGACTTTGTTTACCCACTTGATCCTAGAGAACATAATTCACCTTATGTCATACATCGTATGCAAGAAGAATGGCAATATCAAGTGACCGAGTCTGAGATTTTACACGAAGATGCTACTACATGGGGAGTCCGAAAAACTCGTTACAAGTCAATCAACATGCCACGTAATAACAATGATGAACTCCGTGCTGCTTTATATAGAATAAGGGAAGAAAATAATAGGATAAAGATTAGGCTTAATCGTTTCAAATTTCAAAAACGTGCTAGAGATTATGCTGAGCATGGTGACATACAGATGGCGCGGTTTTATGCAGCATGTTCACGCCATCCCGAGCATGCATCTGACATTGATATGTCAGATGCAGATAATTAAACTGAGCTTGTGTTTTTCCCGTACTAGTTTCCTATTATAGTGTTCAACTATTATTAGACGGGGATGTTTAATCATGTGTTCAAACCAAGTGTATGTGTGTCAAATTACTTGTTTGTATTACTGTGTACTTTTATTATATTGCAAAATAGTTTATTTGTTGAATTTATTTCTCAAGTGGTGAAAACATGGCTTTATATTATGACGACAAATTATGTGATACCATTTTAATATTTAGAACCATTTTAATATTTAGTTACATCAAAATATAGACATCTGACAATGACGTTGCATTTTTTTCTTTTGTGGGATATAAGTCATGGCAAACAGGTGGAGGAATTGGATGTTGCCAGCTTTCACTGAGAACTACCGTAGATATCTCGAAAGTGACGGTGCGAAATATTATGCTGGTTTAAAGCGTGAGTAGGAATATCGAGTGTAAGAATCAGACAACCTTGTTGATGACCTACAGTCACTTGAAGCACCTGCTGTCAACCGCATTTCATTGAGTATGCCTAGACGAAATCCGCATGAGTATCGACTTGCTGTGAAACAAATCCAAGTGGAGAATAATAGGATGTTATTGAGGCGGTCACGGTATTATATGTTGAAAATGGCTAAGGAGCATTCTGCGGCTAACGGTAGAGACCTATCAATTGTACATGAACGTCGCATATTATCAATTCCACGTTACCAATCCGATGACAAAATGTCAGATGATTGGTAACTCATATTCAATTGCTAAGTTTAAAATGCTTTATGTAGTAATGTTAATTTGTTCGAAACTGAGTTTGCTCTGATGTGGGTAAGTTTGACATATGATTATTTAATAATGGTGGTTGTATGAATTTATGCTGGTTTACACTTTTTTAATGCCATAACCTTCTATTATGTAATCTCATAACAGTTTTTTAAAATATGATGTTCTACGATATGTTTATTCATAACACGATAGGTTGTATCAACGTAAGGAGAGGAAAGATATGTACTATGATCGTCGTTAATAATTCATATACATTAATAAGTTAAACACAAAAAATTTAATTTCGATCATTTAATGTTTCGACTACATTAAAAATTCCTATTTTGTCTTCGGGGTCGTAACATTTTAACGCTGCATGTTCCACAACGAACACCCCTCCCTACACACTCACGACAATTTCGGTTGGGCCGTGTATCAACCTGCTCTTCATAGGTTACAGCCGTCTCCGTTCTCGGTGTTAGATGCAGATTTAGGTCCACCACATTTTGTTGGACAACCATGGGAGGTACATGGGGTTGGAACCCCATATATTGTTCATTAGGCATATTTAAAGCTGTAGAGAAATCTAACACCGTGCCTCGAAGAACACCTTCTGAAAAATTCATGTTCATGTTAGCAAAGTACGTGTTCGGCTCTCCACTTCCAGAGCCCATCTCGTAGTTACCACCCATATTCAGAGGTGGCATAATTGTCTGACCAACATCATTATAATTGTGTGAGCCGAAGGCTGGAATATTTTGTTGCGTCGGAGTGCAGAATGAAGACCCTTCACCGATAACATTGCTGAATGCATCGTTGGATTCCTCGTCCATGTTGCATCTTGTATTAAAATTAGTATTCAGTAGGTCTGTAAAAGAACCCCATCCAATATACCCCTGTCCTTGTCTAGCATCGGATGTTCCAGCAACTGAAACACCACTAGTGAACTCAAACCCAAAACCACCTGCTTGCGTATGTTCATGGACATGAATGGGAACATTCTGAACTTCATTCAGATTCAAATGAGAACCACCCGCCATATGTTGAACATTATCAAATTGTGTTTCTGTATTATCCTGACTTTGTTGCTGAAGTTTATGTAATGGGACTGTACTCCTCATGGATGGACCACCAAAATCACAAGGATTTTGAAATTGTGGTTGCTGCTGTTGGTAATAAAGATGCTGAAGTGGATGAGGAATCCGTTGAATCCCTTCCGGATATGGAGGGGGAGGAACTCTTGTACGTCTGTCAGTGAAGGTTAAATTCTTTCGGTTTCTTTCCGACATAGGCAACTCGACATTAGGAAACATCATTACAGGAGGAGCTGATTGTGATTCATATGAAGTACACATACGAAACTCTTGGTTTATCCCTCCTAGCATGCTTCCTGATAGATTGATCACGTTTGCCCTGTTGAATTGATCTGCACCCATGTGATACAAACATTCAAGGCCATCTCCCTGCATAAAAAAAAATCGACACCAATGAAATTGAACTGACATATGATAATATTTATTTTAGAATTTTTATTATACATATGATAACTTATATTTCATAAATTCTACGGAATTTTCATACCAGCGCATAGTTTCGTGCCCCTTCTGGGGTCATCCATCATCGGGTAATGTTTTTGAACCATTGCATATATTCAGACTGTGGACCTAATGGATGATGCAATTGAGGCGTTATTGCAACCCTGTGATGACGTGTATCCCATATTTCTATGTATGGGGCATATTTAACTGCCCAATCACGAGGTCCATGCCCGGTCATTTTCACAGTTGCTACCGCATAGTTTGATTGTTCTATCCCTTGCGGATAGGTTGCTCCATGCCAAATTGTCGCATACATCGATCGGGGATGATGAAACTCGACAATATGAAAATATAAAATTGGCACAATGGAACGCCAAATATTTTGCCCCCCACGACAATAGGCTGGCAATAATTGAATGACTTCCGTGTACGGTTCCCAGACGAACTGTATAAATAATGATATTAACAAGTATTAGTAAAAAATTTTATATTTCGAGAACCTAAATTCAGGATAAATAAAGTTCAAGAACAAAATTAAACCTGATCAGGAGTTAAGCAATCCAACCGCATCCTCAGTTCCTTAACATTATGAGCGCCATGACCTTGTTGTCCAATAGCTACTTTCCACCTGTAAATTCATTCAATTATGTATATCAAGTCATCAGATGACAAATCATAATATTTATTATAATAACAACATTTAATATAATAGAATTAAATTTGTAAGAAAATAATATAGATATTTACTTTATTGCATATGGATATTCATTATAAGGGATGTAGTCTGTTGTGACTGTAGGGGCAATATTTGTGAACCACTTGTATGCCCATACTTGTATAATTTGGGCACATCCCCCAATTTGCTTCTTGTCTGGAACAGTAGCTTTTGACATTTCCCCATACAAAAACGCAAAAACTGCTGCTTCCCACGCAAAACCACCAACTCCATCCTCTGACAAATCCTCCAGCAAACTCAACATCATGACATGAACTATCATGGATTTCGGATTAGCAAACATCAATCCACCAAATATACGCAACATAAAAGCTCGTGCATGATATTGAACGACTACATCAGCAGCATCATCAGGCAAGTCCATAAATTGCTGCTCCAGCCACCTTAACTTCAACCAATTTCTCTCCATATCATTTTCACCGGGAATCCTACCTAATAAACGATGGCATAACTGATGTGCCCTATTAATACCTTCGGATTTACCGGTCACGGCTCTACCATCTACCCTTAATCCGGTTAAAATCTCTATGTCTTGAAGCGTTATTGTTGCTTCTCCAACACTGAGATGGAACGTGTAAGTTTCCGGTCTCCATCTTTCTACCAGTGCAGTGATCAAATGGTGATCTACGGGCATAGAACCAAGTTTCACCATGCCCTCAAATCCACATCGTTGTAGGTATGAAAAAATCCTCGGATCTATGTTCCGGTACATATCATCATTCCCGGCTTTTGTGTATTTCAACGATGGACATTCCTGAGAATGATACAAATTTTATATTATAACGACGTTATTCAACATTTATATTATAGCTTAACAACATTTTTTAGGATAATGGATATAAATAATGTCCATTTTCAAAAAAAAAATCCCATTAAAGTTAAACTAATATTATTCTGGGGATTTTTTATTAACTAAACATTATAATGGGATTTTTTTTGAATATGGACATTATTTATACCCATTATCCACATTTTTTAACCCTCCAGCTGGCAAAAATAATAATGGGCCGTAGCTAATACTTTACCTACCCCGTCCATAAAACTTGAGATCGATGAACATTTTGTTGCACTAGCACGTGTGGCATGATTGGACCTGCCTCAATGATTTGTTCAGCTCTGTGTTGGTAAGCCATTTCTCCTTATATAATATGGTTAAAATAATTAGTACAAAAAATAAAAAAAATCCAGCACAATATTTTAAAAAAACCCACCACTATTAAGTAACATTTTTTATATTCGATTTTTTTTTATACTCTAAAAATAATGCAAAACGACTTAAATAAGTAACATTTATATACATATAAATATAAAAAATTTATTTTACTTTTTTAGAATATTTTTAATTATTGCATTGTTCAATAAAAATATTTTTTAATCTTAATTAAATTTCCCCTTATATTAGTTTAATTTAGCTTCTCTATGATGACTATAATTTCTAATAAATAATCTAATATCAATGTAGATGTATAAATATTTGTATGGAAAATTTGCAAAATAAGTTAATGTTAAAACCAACATATAGCCTTTTATACATTGCTGCATAAAAAATTCAATTTAAATAAATTCATTGTCACTAATGTTAACATACAAACAATCTTCAAAATACATATCAAAACAGCAATAAAATTTAATTTATAAGATTCCCCTAAAATTAAATAATGTAGAATTTGTATACAACTTATAGGTAATAGGCAGGTATTAGGACAATAGAAAAAAATATTAATAATAATAATATTACAAAAATAATAACATAATCATAAAATTTAATTTTTACATATTTTTATTTATCTTATGTCAAGTTGTAAGTTCATTTTAGTACTTAATTCATCAATTAATTAAAACAATATATGGTTTATACATATATATGCTCTCTGAAAATATTTATTTAATTAATCACAGGAACTCACGAGTTCTTGTGCATAGGAGATCATACTTGACTAAATCTAAAGGCAATCTCTTGGTAATCTTTGAAATTTTTTTTTTTAAATTACAAAACAGTATTCAATAATAATAAAAAAAAAAGAAATACATAAATATAATTCTACCATGCATGGTAGGTATCAAATGCTCCATAAATTATTGACAGAATCCATATAATTGATAATGCAACAAACTGAATTTATAATTATTAGGATCTATTAATTTAACAAGTTAATGATTAATATACTTAGAAAATAGCAGACAATATGTAAAATTTGCACGCCGGCAGAATAAAAAATAGCCACTATTAATTTAATTTGTTTGATATAGCTAACCCCAGATTCCATCGCCGGCATATTTTTTCTACTTATTTCTCTTTCAGCTAAAATAATTGCAGTCCAATTAGATATTGAATATACAACTTATATACAATTTATAGGTAATATGTAGGTATTAGGAAAATAGAAAAAAATATTAATAATAATAATTTTACAAAAATTAATAACTTAACTCATAAATTACGTACCTTAAATCAAAAATTGCTAAACTACTGACTCAAATATCACTGCAACGATTCAAAAAAGAAAAAAAAAATAAATTTAACAAATTTATCAGATGTATAATTTACTATTGCCATTTGATAATATGCTAATGAACAAATTTTATATCTTAAACCCACCATAATTACATATTAACTTCGAAAAGGAGGAGACACATTATAACAAAATTAACATTATAACAATAACAACAACAGATGTAACAAACCCAACATTATAACAAAAACATAATAAGGGAAAATACAAAAATATATAAACTGGGAAAACTTTTAAAGATTACCTTATACACTTGAAGAGTTATAGCTCATGCAAAACTTGAGATTTTATTTTTAATAAACACACAATTCTCTTAAACTTAAACTTAAACAATCTTAAACACACAATTCACTCTCTCACTCTATTTTTTTTTTCTCACACTTCTAAATCCCAAAATCTCACTCCTCTATACATTTTTTAACTCAATAACCCACCTACATTTATTTATACACGGATGAGAAAAAAAATGAAAAAAAAAAAAATTTTAAACATAAAGTTTGATAAGTCACGTCTGCGTCTGCATGCATGCAGACGCAGACGTTGGCGTGGGAATCCCCAAAACAGAGAATTTATTTAAAAAAAAAAATTTATTGTTTGGCGTTGGAATCTCCAACAGTGGGGATTCCCACGCCAAACAATAAATTTTTTTTTTTTAAAATAAATTCTCTGTTTTCGGAAGCCTAGCTTCCGAAAACTATAAATGTGTCAGGCACTTTTCAGCGCCTGACACATTTAGTATTTTCGGAAGCTTGGCTTCCGAAAATACCTAAAAAAAAAAAATTAATTACCATTTTCGGAACCGGTGGTTCCGAAAATGGTTCAACCAATTTTCGGAACCACTGGTTCCGAAAATACCGTGGTTAAAGGGACCCCAAACCGGTATTTTTTTTACAACCCAACATTCAAACTGTATTTTATTTGCCCATGGGCATTATTCTGGGGCTAAATCCACAATAATTTGATATGATACAGTGTTGAGTTGACATTGGGTCTTAGTTTTGACTTGTCACATGAGCAATCAAGCTGAAATGACTTTATTAGAGTTGGAATGATACTTTAATGACTTTATAAGACCATTGCGATAAAAATTAATCTAATGTATTCCATTAATTTAGGGGTGCAACAATTAAGTTTGGTGCAAAAAATGAGTCAAAAATATAATTTTTTGTGCTAATTTGGGCTAAATATGCAGGCTGTTCTTACTTAAAGGAATGGGTGTTGTTGAAAGAGCCCACTGCGAAACAAGCAAGTCAGGCATATTAAAGTGGCAAGGAGCTGAAGAGCAAAGTGGAAACCAGTTATTCTCCATGATTGTCGTTTTTTGTTAAGATTCTTTTATGTGGATAGAAATTAGATCTGATTGTTCTACTTTTAGTTAAAATTCAAAGTGAGCAATTTGCTCCACTTCTTTTTGTAACCCTAATTCAAAATTAAAGAGTATATAAACCTCATTAACTTTGGTTGTTGAACATACTTAATATCTCATTCCTACCTTTAATATAGTTGTAGTTTTCCTTAGTTTTTCTCTTATTCTCTCTCTTTTAAAATTTTTGCAAGGTGGTCATGGTATCTATAAGTGTTGAATGTATGAGATGTCTGAGTAGTCGTTCTTCAGGTTGATACCAACCACAGGCTGATAGTTGTAAGGCTTTTTTCCCTCTTATTTATGCATGATATAATTTGTTGATAGTTGTTTAATAGTACTTAATGTATTATGAGCTTTGCTACCTCATATTTAAGTTGAATAAACACAACGAGACTTTGTTTAGGAGATCAAGTCGAGCTATCATTAAACACATGTTAATTCATAGAAGATTTGAAAAATTGTATGTTAGGAGTTTTTACATGTTATGTGAAATGCTTTCTTAGACTTAAAGCTTAGAGGCTAGTTAATGCATGTAGAGACTCGGTTAATGAACCTTTAAAGAATTTTTAGCGACAAAGAGCCTTGGCCCTAATGAAAATAGTAAAAGAGACCATAAATATACACACTTCAATCTGTGTTCTTGACCTTTTATTTATCTTATTGATTAAAGTTACTATTTTTATACTAGATTGCTCTCCTATTCATTAGATCCCTTTCTTATCTTGTTTTTATGCTTTGTAGTGATAAATCTAAAACAAACCAACTTAAAAAAAGATTTCTTTATGCTTTATGACTTTTTTACACTAATAAATTAGAGATTTTACTGGTTTTTTTTCTTTGAGGACGATACTTGACTTATCATTGTATTACTTGTGGACCTAATACACTTACTAGTGTCACCTTCTTAGGGTAACAATTAAAAACTTCACTAACCGTGAAAACTTTTACCCCTTTAAAGAAATGAAACAACAAATTTTTTTTCTATCTCTTGAATATCTTCCAAGGAATTATAAAATCAGTTTGATAGAATGGGGATCAAGTTCATAGAGGAGATACAAGCATTGTGATTTTTGTGTATATTACTGTACTACTTGGAAATGTTTATAACATCATTTTCTAACTCCACTTTAGATGGGGTTATTAAAATGGAATTGGCTAAGTGTTTTGAATGAAGAGATAAAAAGAAAGCTCTAATATCCTCTTTGTCGGAGGTAATAATAAAAATTATTATTTGACTTTAACATCAGCTTAACTTTTGCATCAAATAGTTTCATAATATGGTATTAGATCCTTCTAGACCTAGAAATCAAGAGTTCAAATCTTAACAACTCCATTTATTGATTAAATTTCAATGTGTTATAAAGCTTCAAGCTAAAGGGACATGCATCAAATGGTTCCACGATGCTCTTCATAGTTAAAATTAGTTAAAATTAGTTAAAATTCTTAATCACATAAAGGTGAGTGATATTACATGCTGAAAAAATAGATGAAATAAGCAAAACAACTCTAAAAATAAATTTGTAAATACTAATTGTTTGCGGTAAGAAGGGGCATGTATCGAGGGTTATCAAAATGGGACGGGCGTCTCAACGAGAGAGTTTTCCCAAAAAGTTTCTCAGAAGATAAGCATGTAATTTTTTTATGTTTCTAAACTTCACAGCAACGTAGGATGTAGTGAATACCCTAAATTATATAAAACATTATAATTATATTATTCAAAAAGTAATATTTCATAGATGTACTTATAAATAAAAAAATTTGTACATACTATTTGTATTTAAAATTAATGTTGAATTGTTGTAATTCTTTTATTAGTTTGATCTTTTATTGTACATCAATTTTGTTTCTAATTTATATTTAAACAAAAACATTAAAAAAAAAAAAAAATCCCTTCTCCCCGTTTCGTATTGAATGGTGTTGAGAAGATATCCACAATTTATCTCAATTTTAAAAACGAAATGCAATGTTACCAACTCCACTCAGTTTCTAATTTCATAGTAAGAAATGAAATGATGGCATTTGACTGAAATTGAGGAATTGATTTTCAGCAATCAGAATTCCCCAGCATTCTTTTTTTCCCTTTTTTTTTGTGGTCAGAATTATTTTACCCATCTTGTCCTTATAATGTCATCATCTCCTGTCATATTCAACCACTTTCAGAATCCTATTTATTTCCATTTAAAAAAAAAAAAATCGTATTTATCCATCATGATCGGCCAAAACTATATTCACAAAACTGAAACTTATATGTAAAGATGTTTAAGTTAGAAAAAAAATATTTTTAACACACAATAAAGTTGGGTACATAATTCAACATTACTTATTATAAAAAACATAAAAATAATTATTTTTTTTTAAATATTAACTTTTACAATAGTTTTCTTTAAATTAAGTTCGTATATCATTTATAATTTTTTTTAAATAAATGTAAAATTGGGTTTTTTTTTTCTTTTTTTTTCAATCGACCCACTTTATTTACTTATAAATTAATTGGATGAATTTACACTTTTTTTTTTGCTCCGTAGAGTTTCTTATTTGATATTGTGTAGTATAAATGCTCATGCTCGATTAACTAGCTCAATGATAGAAAATACTAATTTGATCCATTAATCCATGTATGTACATCTGTTCATAGGCTCTTCTAGGCATATTCTTATGGATTAGACTTGCTCATGGATATTTTAAAAATAACATGTTAAGGATCCAACTGTTATATTACTATTAACTTTTAATTTCTGTTTCTATTTATTTTTTTTGTCATTAATAAAATCAAACGGTGGGCTTGGATAGTTTGAGAATTAATTTACTTTAAAGCCCAAGCCTAGATAAATATTAGGTGGACCTGAGTTAGAATTGGATAAATATGTTTTTTTTGAAAATTTTAGCTAAAAGTCACCAAAATAAACATTAATAGAACCATTAGGTTTGCGTTTAATACCAACGATCCATCAACATTCAACCATATTTTGTCACAACAAAAGAGAAACAAGTTGTCGAGTTCCATTATTTAAAAGGTCATATATTCCTTCTGCGATTGCTGCTTACCGATGCAAAATTTTAAGAGTCTGAACAAGATTGGAAGGCTCGATTGGACACAACCAAAACTTGTAGGGCAAATGGTTGCCTTTGTCTAACTATTTGTGAATAACCATACAATGAACCATAGTAGGTAGTAAGTGTAACATCGTATGATGGGACATCAACTGAATTAAGAGAACTAGATTTCTCTAAGTTAACAACTATGGATAAACCCCCATCAATATCAGGACTGGAGATTTCGAGACGATAAATACTTCGACAAATAACTTGAGCAGAAGATGAATGACCTGTAGCATGTGATGGAGTCGGTGTTTGTGGACACTTATTCATCAAATAATGGTATGAGATGTAAACATGACTAGTGGAAGGATCAAGACATTTATAATTGTTGTATGATTTATTATCGTCAAGAAACATGTAAGGGATAGACCGAGGTTTGAATTTATTTCTAGGATAGGAACAACTAAATATCACGTAAACAAACCAAATTGCAAAATGTACGAAGAAGCAAATAATTATGTACTTAGCCTTTACACCCACCACTTATAGTTTTTTGGCTTTGGATACCCAGTATAGTGAGGCTCTCTCTTTAAAAAAACATAAAAATTATAACTAAGAATTGGGTGGTAATTAAATAAATAAAAATCATGTTGACCCACACTTCCACAACCACAGTCAAGTCAACATAAATTATCACGTGGTTTAGTTTCATTTTGAGGAGTCAAATAGACGGCAGGGATGTTATTGTGTCAGACACCTTTTCACTTCACTTTTCGCTGGATGGGCCCGCAACTCAACAAGGTTATGATTTGTCAAGTTATCCTGTCTGGAATGGAATATTACATTATTTATTCAATACATTTAGCCCAAGAGCAAAAAGCCGTCTTAGCTCAGCTGGTAGAGCGCATGGCTTTTAACCATGTGGTCGTGGGTTCGATTCCCACAGACGGCGCAGTTTTTTCTTCTGTTTTCGGTAACACAGAAAGGATTTTTACTTGGGAAATTTTGCTATGCTGTTCTTTTTAATTTTTCGTACAAAATCTAGAGCACAACAAAATATATAATGTAATTCCAAATCAAAGAATAAAGATGAGAAAAGACATAAATATTCGACAAAAATATAAATTATATATTTACTTTCAAGAAGATTTCATCATCATCCATGTTTTTATAATTGTTAATCATTTATAAATATAAAATTATCGAGTAATACTTACAATAATCTTTTCTAGCATAGGATTTATAAATATAAAATAATTGAGTAATACTTACAACAATCTTTTCTAACATAGGATTAAAGGGTTTTGTGCCTCGTGTAATATCTATGAAATATCCTTTCATCTCTAGGATATAAAGTTGAAAGATTATTATGTAACACATTGACCATGACTAAAAATTGGTATCTAAAAAACACAAAAGTGGAAATATGGTAATTGAAATTGGAAGTTTCTGATGAAAAATGAAAATACAGAAGAAAAAGAAGTGAAAATGAAAAGAAGATAAAGCGGGTGGAGAGGTGACATGGCGCAAAGAAAAGGGGACTATATATCACATTTATATCTTTATGCGCAAGAAAGCAGAATCAAACAAATTCCAAAGATCTCAAACTCCACATAAACTTGTGGCCCAAAACATTTCCCACTTTGCTTACGTGGCATTACCCTCCTTTGTTTATATACCTACATCCCACTTTCACAACTTTCTATTTTTCTTTCCTTGGTTGAATCAAAACCTTAATTTTACTAGGGTATCAAAATGTCTGATTTCAAGGATTCTGCCATAAAGCTCTTTGGAAAGACTATTACATTACCAGTATGCTACGATCCTCACTTGTTTTCTGTTGATATTTCTTCTTTGCATCATAATACCCAATATATCAATAAGGTTTGTTTTTCTTTTTCTATACTTGTTTCTGTTTTATGTCAATGCTCTCATGTGTCTTCCAATTTGCTGACTTTCAGAATTCTGGCTATCTTTTTCTTGCATATAAGTGCAAATGATATATTCTTAATTACTAATTTTAAATGGGAATTTGAAGATCTTTTTGATAAAGCTTTCGCTGAATTTATTTTTAAATTATTGGTTTCTAATTATTGCTAATTGATGGTAATAAACATGATCATCATGTTATATGTGTTTTCACATGGTAATACTGGAAAAATGTTCTGTTTCACTTTCTCCTCTGTATTTGTTCTGTTCCTGGTCACAACAGAGAATAAGAGGGAATTGTTTGTTGTTTTTTTTTTTTTTTGGGTCTGAACCATAAAGTGAATCCGAGCCGGGACGGACCCTTTAAAGGGTGAGGCTGAAAAGGGAATTAACTAATTCTAATTGCAAATAATTTTGGATTTTGAAATTCCAGGAAAGTTCTGGGAAGGAAGAAGATACAACAACAGCAAGAGCAGCAGCAGAACGGGGAGGTAACAAAAAGCCGAAAACTAGTTCACCTGAGGCAGCTGAGATAGAATCCTTACCCCAAACAACTCCAGAAAAAGTAGGAGAAGAAGAAGAAGAAAACAATATGAAAAAACCAGACAAAATATTAGCATGTCCAAGATGTAATAGTATGGATACAAAATTCTGTTATTACAATAACTACAATGTGAATCAGCCTCGACATTTCTGCAAGAAATGTCAAAGATACTGGACTGCAGGAGGAACCGTGAGGAATGTTCCTGTGGGAGCTGGCCGCCGCCGCAAGAACAAGAATTCAACTGCTTCTCATTTCAGACACTTAATCTTGTCACAATCCTTAAGAGCAGCTCAACTACAAGCTGCCCTTAATTCAACCAATAATTCCACCACTCTTCTTACCTTCGGAAGAGATCATCAAACTGATATTTTTTCAGACAAGGAACAAGCTCAAGCTGTTGGTCAAAACAATCAGAGGTTTATTGCTCAAAATAGGTCAGGGCTTGCAGTGTCATTTTACCCCTCAAAACAATATACCTCTGCAAATTTCCTGGTTAGAGATGGACTTTTTAATGGTTTTTCGCAATCCAAAACTGCGGAAAGATCATCTTCTCTACTGCTCTTGCAAGCAAATCCTGCAGCCTTGTGCCGGTCTCTAAACTTCCAAGAGACCAACTAAGCTATACCCATTGACTGGTTTGCTCCGATTGGTCAGGTTAATACTGTACAAACTGCGAGAATTTCAAGATTTGGTAGCAAAAAATTTTTGTTGCTATAGGTATATAACTTGTTACATATTTTTAGATAGCAGTAAAAAAAGTTATTGCATGTTATTGGTGTAAAGTTGTAACAAAATGTATTTATAAAAAATAAATTGATATAATTCAAACTTTCTCTCAACTAGATTTGTTTTTTCTTTCTTCTAGAAGGGCTGTGATATATATATTTTCATAAAATTTGTATTGTGATAAAAAATAATTATAAATGACAGAAAATTCTATGATACAAGTAGTAAAATTTATGCAGTTAAAATCATAAAAACCTTGTATTTCGCAGTAAGAAATTTGCAATGGGATTTGCAGCTTCTGAAGGCCACTTCATACATGAAGAATGGTGACAAAAGCAGTAAATGGAATGAGGGGAGATTCAGAAGACAGAAAAAAGTTGGGGTAGGGCCTGATAATGAAAACAGATAAACTTGAATTTTTATGCATATCATGAAAGAAAAAGCCAATCAACTTTCCCCATCCACCTCCCAAGCAGGGTATAAACTTTTCTACCTTAATTACTTTACTCAAAATTCAGGTAGGAATCATAAAAAACTCTGTCTAGTGGTCAAGGTGTAATGAATTCTGCTACTAATTTTCCTTTTTCTTTTTTGGGTAATGCAAACTTTATATAAATTAGAGATTACAATAGGTACGGATTTCGCAAGTATCCAGAACTATTAGATCCTAAGGAAACTAACCTGACCCAGTTTAAAAGGATATAGGATGAGAATGAAATTTAATTTACTATTTGTCATGGGTATTGGATAGGAACGAGATTACCCTAGGGTACTTGCTACCCGTATCCGTTTATGTATGAATGACCAATTTATGTATTTTTAATTAAAGATTTGTAACTGAATGTGTTACATTTATTTATTACTTTAAGAATTTGGATGTGTAGTACTTCTAAAATTTATGTTGGTTGTTAATTTGTGGATTGTAAAGTTTACTTCTAATGACTTTTTTTAATTTTATGATGCATTTGTTTAATTATATTGATATTATTTATTGTTTATTAAACGGGTAATTTTTGCAAGTACATGTTATTAACGGGTAACCAGGAATTTCATGAGGACAGACATGGCATTTACTAAAATTAATATCTGTAGGTAATGTGACGGACCCCGTCTGCCCTCTTATAATTTTGTTAGAAAAATAAACTCCAAATTTTATAATTAATTTGTTAAAAAAAGAAAAGGCTTTATGATTAAGTAAATTGGTAGACTCACATGTTCAAACAAGATAAATTGGTTTCTTATTTTTTGTTGTTTTATTTTAGAATTTAGAAATTGACTTTCAAAACAAATATCAATGTAAGATATTGTTAAAGTTTTTATGTTGTTCATGTTTTTTATATTCACATTACTTTTATTATATGTAAACTAATAAAATTATTTAAGTTAACTTAACCCCTCAAAGTTAGAATCCTGGATCCGCCACCGGATATATGTTGTGCCATTACCCGTGAGTACTCCTAACATAGATATGACATATCCATGTTGTAGATGAGAACAAATTCCAGGCCTCAATAAAACTCTTTTGTCACTCGGGTCAAATATCATTGTTAATTGTAAGAATATAAAAAAAAAAAAAAAAAAAAGTTAGACAGAAGTGTCTGTGATCCAACAGGCAAGCTGAAACATTAGAGATATTAGGATTGTTGGTATGAATAATAGGAGGCCACAGATTATGCGAAAGCATTAGATGTTAAGGGTCCCAAAGCATGTGATACATAAAACACTACACCTCATTTCATATCTAATCTTTTCACTTCTCTTTTACCATTTCCTTTTCCTGTGCTTTTTGCTTTTATATCAATACACACAAATATTCTTACTATTTTAATAAAAAACAGGAAAAACCAATTAAATTAACCAGATATTTTCTCAATTAAATGTTACGGTACCTAATTCAAAACTCAACTATGCACTTTATATATTTATGCGGTCCACATTTATTAATTTTATACAATTTATATTTAGACATGTGAGGTAATTCTTTTGGTTTTAAATTACAGGATATTTAATATTATTTCAACATTTTAAATCACTCAAACTTATATGTACATCTTCTGTTCCAACATTAAATAATTGTGACCCATCATAAAATCTTAGTCAATTTTCTGGTTTTTCACCTTTTAGGTTTTCTCTTCTCTCTAGAGAAAAATCTAGCCGTTTTTCTGTAACATCCGGGATCTGATCGTCTGTCCCTACAACCAACACGTGTCTTTCTAGCATGCTTTGTCCTCACTCACATGCTTCCTGGAAATTTCTTCCCAGGAGGTCACCCATCCTGAAATTTCAGCAAGTCAAGCACGCTTAACTTTGAAGTTATTTCGGAATGGGCTACTGAAAAGAAGATGCATCTTATTGGTATAGGTAGTACCTATCAAATCTCTTATGCCATTCTCAACTGTACCGTCCCATACCAGTACAGTCTCGAAATCTAGCCCTTCTTAACTGTACCGTCTCATACCAGCACAGTCTCAAAACCCTCTCTTTCCGGTATAGATTGGGTTCATTCCTGCCCCCATCGACATCCTTCAGGGCCGCTCCTTGCTCAGGTTTCTCTACCCCGGCGCCACCCCTTACTAGGCCGCTCCTTGCTCAGGTTTCTCTGCCCCGGCGCCACCCCTCACTGGGCCGCTCCTTGCTCAGGTTATCCACCCCGGCGCCACATCTCTTAGGACCAGGTCGTTACATTTTCATCTTTGAAGAAGAAGAAGAATGAAGTTGTATATTCTTTCTGCCTCCTCCAATCTATATGATCCTCCTTACTTAGTTATTATGTATTTTCTTTTATTTTCATTGAAATCGATATCCTTATTGAGTTTTCTTGGCCACTAGATATACAATTGTCTTTTACAATATTTATGATTTATCCTCTTCTAATTAGCACAAATGGATTGCGATTTATCAAAACGATTCATGCTCAATATGTTGTAGATAGATATGTGAGTTTTCAATAAAAGCGATTCAAATCTATTAATTTAGAAGGGTTTAAGATATGAATTGTACTCCAGTAGTATTCAAGCATCTACAAATTTATAATATGAATTTTTATTTCATTCAAAGTATAGTTTATAGGTATTTTAATTTAGTTTTTCCTTCCATGGAATGTTTGCTATTTGTGAACTATTTTCTTCTCTTTGTGAATCTTATACCGGCTCTCGCCTAGATTTCTGTAGAAGGTTTATTTCTCTTTATTATTCAGATATATTTTTTCTTTTGGTGGAGTGGGCATCTCTTATATATATATATATATATATATATATAGAGAGAGAGAGAGAGAGAGAGAGAGAGAGAGAGAGAGAGAGAGAACAATTCCTTTATTATATGTCAACTTCACCTATAAATTAGTTTCTACTTTGAATTGGATATCTTAAGTAAGTTGCAATTTATAATATGTGGAAACCATTGGTACACTATGGGAAACCCACTATAACTTGCTTTTGAAAGAAATGTCCTTTTTCTTGAATGAATTTGATGTCAAATTCCTAGTATTATTTGGTGCATATTGTCACTTTTCCATAAAGCAAAATTACCACTAATTAATTAAAGTCAAGCTATACCACTTCAAAAAAGGGGATGGTTGTTTAATTTGGCATCAAGCTTCTTAGTGAATTCTTAATGATTGTTTAAACATTATATGATATCAACTTTCATTTTATATGGATATTGTGAAAGTAGCTAAAATTTTAAAATGTTTCCCACCTTACATAATTTGAGCATCTTGGTTAAGGATTCTATGCTTTTAGTGGTACAATTTTCATTTTAAATTTTAATTAGATGAGCCTGTCGGCTATAAGCAATGTTGTGAAAACAGGACTGGACCGGCCGGTTCGACCGGTTTTACTGCGAACCGGCCATAGGTCCGGTCGGTTTGATTAAAATGAACGGTTTGATAAAAAACCGGAGATGACCGGTTCGACCGGTCAAAAACCAGTAAACCGGCGAACCGGTCAAAAACCGGTTTTGACCATTTTCTATCTTTGGTTTTGATTCGGTTCGACGGTTCGGTTCCATTCGAACCGAACCGAACCAAATCAAAAAATAAACATATAAAATTATAAAAACCAAAATCAAACCAATATACATTTGGTTTGACTTGAACCAAACTGAACTAGGTTTGTTTGGTTCTGGTTCCGTTTGGTTTCAAACCAAAATTTTTCAAATTTTAAAATTTAAATCAATTATCATTAAAATTTAAAATTGATAAAGTTTTAAACTGAACCAAAAAATAAACATATAAAATTGTAAAAACCAAAATCAAACCAATATACATTCGGTTTGACTTGAACCAAACTGAATTAGTTTTGCTTGGTTCTGGTTCGGTTTGGTTTCAAACCAAAATTTTTCAAATTTTAAAATTTAAATCAATTATCATTAAAATTTAAAATTGATGAAGTTTTAGGATATTTCATGAAATTATTTTGAGTATTGAATATTTGAAACTTGTGTTTGATGAATTTATAAGCTTATTTATTTTTTAAATAATATTTTTTTAAAAAAAATAATAATCCGGTATAACCACTGGTATTACCCGGTTGAACCGGTTGTACCATGTACCAGTAGCTTCACCGGTTTGATGTCCGGTACGGTTATGATAACATTGGCTATAAGTATATACGACTGTTACCAAATCATATCTAAGTTAGAAGAGTATACATATTTAATTTCGAATCAAAGGTTCGTGACTACACTTGTGAAAAATTATGCAAGTCTTCTGTTATAAAATTAATCAACCATCCAATGAATTCCACTAGTTTCACACAACAAAGGTCAACCATCTGTTCCAAGACATATAGAACTAAAAATGATATAGTTTTAATACTTATATAAGTAATCCGGCTAGCTACCAACATGAACCGGAAAAGACGAATGGTCAAATATTAGATGTTGAACCGTTGTCGAGTTGAGCTCAAACAGAAATTGAAAAATTATTAAAAAAGAAAAAAACTTTGTATTTTAAAAATCAAATACACACAAAATATTCTATTATTTTAAATCAATATTACTCGACATATGAAATCCAACAATATTAAACACATTAATTAATAAAATGAAAGGTTGAGGATAAAATTTGATTACATAATATATTTGTTATTTATTTAATCAATATTGAAATATAATATAAATTAATTGAAAACTATATTACAGTTATAATTATATTGAAAAACTAAAACTTACAATAATCCAACGCAATCAATTAATTCCACAAAAACTAATAAATTAATAAAAATATAATTATTTTTTATTGTTTCAAGAAATGTGTAGATATTAAATATTCAAAACTATTATACATTTATCTCTCTTTTTCCGAATGAAACGTAAATGCAATTGCTTAAACCAAGAAAATTATAAGCAGCTCTAAGTATGAACTTCCTTATTCGTAGACCAATTTACAAAGTAAACCTAACTTTAAATAGTTTTCATAGATTATCTATTATGAATAATTTACCGAATGAGTAGTAAGATCATCTATAAAATATTAGTAATAAATTCTAATAAAATTGAATCTAAGCCTTAAAGACTCAATCCAACTTGTAATGCTTCACGGTAACTAATCGTTTGATGGCTAGGAAGCCATACCCACGACTCCACACCGTCCATGTCGATCTATACACTTGGAAGGAGATACTTATCTTCTTCCTACAACAAAAAAAATCACCATATTTACTCAACCTGTTTCAATTTTGTTGTCACCCCAACCTACTATAGGACTATAATCTCATCTGCCAAAGTTAATCATTGCAAATCGTTCACAGTTTCCATCGCTACCAACAATAGAAGCATCTGATAAAAAATCAATTAAATAAAATAAATAATTCTAATAGAAACACCAATAAATAAGTCAAAAAAAATTGACAAAGAAAAATCAACCAACCCTAGCAAAATCTAGGGAAAATCTTAAAGAAAATCGACTTCATATGCCAAAAAACATAAAAAACTCTAACAAAATCTAGAGACAAATTCTATATAGATTTATCTCTCTTTAAGTGTTTGTATATATATAGGTGTGCAAATATAATCACAGAAGCTGGTATGGCGTAAGACCCATGGAAGGGCTAGAGGGCGGCACTTTTGTGCCTTCATGCCTACAATTGTTAATAATTTTTTTTTTAATTTATTAAAAAGGCATACAATTCAACCAAATCAATCGTTTAATTGGTCAGTTCATCGGTTTAATTTAGTGCTATGGTTATGAGGGTTTTTAAAACAAGAATTTAATAACATTGTGTAACAGTTAAAGAAAACAAATGGTCGATACTAATAAATATTATTAGTTTATATTAGTAAAATAATTAATATGTATAAAATTAAACTTATCTAATATATTTATTAAAAAAAAAAATTATCTAAATATTTCTAAATATTAATTTTAATTTTGAAAGTAATAATATCAATCATCAGTTTCTGATAATTAAGATAAATTACACAATTTCGAAAATTAAATTGCTAATTATTTTAACTTAATTTTTACAATTATATATCGATTCTCTTATATGTGGACCTGCCATGACAATTTTTGGCCCAACCCGTTTCCGTTAACAATAGGATTTTTCCTTTAGTTTAAAATCCTATATATAACAGAATGAGAGCTAGAAGCATATGAAAACGGGACAAATATTTTGAAAATAAGTGAACAAGTTGATTGTTTGATCCAATTTGAGGTGCGATGAGGAGTCCAGATTCAACATATTCACAAATGATTCACATTTACGTCATTGTCTAAATGATTGACAGGATCTTTGCATTGGCCAACTGAATGGCTCAAGTGTTATTAGGATACAGGGACTGAAATTCCCAAATCAACCAAAATGAGAGTTCAAATTCATTGCACACCCTGTACGTTTCTAAGTTTTAATAACAGTCTCATGTTCCTTGGATTTGCATGAAATCATATGTGCAACAAGCAACATACCTTTGTGTTATTTACAGTACATTTCCTAATCTGTATCGCTTTACTTGAAAAATTTCTGACAAATTGTTCTTTTTAAGTAACACAACACATCAATAGTGTTGGGAATTAGATCGGTATTCATCATAATTAGCTTCATATTTAGAACAGAAAATTAGATATACAATTACAACAACAATATATTAATATGGTTCAGTTAATTTTGCTTACATTCACGAGCTAGAAGGAGCACATAATTCACTGCTAATTAGCAGGTTGGTACAAAAATAAGAAAATTGCATACTTGCCCTAGTTCCTAACTCTTGAATCCTATAATATCTCATTCCATTCACAATTCACAAATATACATAACCAAATGCCCAAACACCAAAGCTTTTAGCACAAATATAAAGCAAATAACTTGTGTTTATATAGGCCTCAAAGTATATTAATCATATTCCTAGTAGGATCGATTAAATAGGAAATTTTCAATTTTATATTATAATTAAGAAAAACTAATCTAAACGGTATTCTAGATATACCTTAACAAATAGCAAATAACAATTTGTAAATGGATTGTACAAGGTTGATGTATATATTGGCTAACATATTGAGCAGCTAAAGTGATATTTGATCGTATGAAACTAAGATATAGCAATAGATAGGCCAACATTAATAAACATATTTGGTACGTATTTAGATACTTGATGGAGCGACTGAATATTTTTAAGGGTATTGATCCATCCTTGTATCAACTAAACCCTTGAAGAGATCTCGGTAATGAATCAAACTTTTTTAGATGTCTTAGCAACATGCTAGATGGAAAAGGTCTAATTTCTAAACAGGTTGGAGACGTATTTCTTGCCAAGAGCATATCACATTGAATAACCAATTAGAAACTCTTTTCTAAATAGGAGACTAGTTCCTACAAGTTTCATATATTGAGAGATGCATACTAAGTGAATATTTAACTCTAAACAAGTAAAGAAGTTATCATTGCTCTAGTGGGACTAAGAGTAGTTCATGTTTATATAAAGGGGTTATCTCGTCAGGTTTGTTTCACGCTTTTTGTCAACTTTCTTTTTACCCTTTCTTGATAATCATTATTGACTTAGGTATCAAAGTGTCCCCAATTAGAACAACCGATGTATTTTATTCTTTCAGTGTTCAGGCAGAAAGATCTGGCATCTCATACCCGAACGATTTGAAAACTAGAAAGAACTTTCCTTAGCAACATTGGTGGTGAGGTGAGTCTGAACACGTTGACTTTAAAGACTCAAGGAAGCATGATGATCTTTGTCATCTCCTCTTCCATCTCAACAAACAATTTATCAATCACAGCAATGATTGCCCCCTCCAAAGTGACTGAGACCACTGGAGGGACCTCAGGCTCCTTGATAAGCAGGGTGATGGCGAGGCTAGGGGCGGATGATGCCTCTACAATTCAAAATCTACTCAGCTAGCTACAACGGTGGGGTCTATGATGGACTATGTCACACCCCCTTGAGCAATTGTATATGGAGCAACTTCTTAAGGCAGCTAGGTGGGTGAGTATTTTTTTCTCATACATAGTCGGAGTTCGGGCTCCTTCTAAACTATGAACCTTAGGTAGCAACACATCCCAATAGCTACCATGCCAATGATACAACAAGTCGCACAATTTGCATCACTAGCCCCCTTGTACTTGATGTAACCTTCTCTACAGAATTCTCAATAGAACTACCCTTAACGGGAAACAACGAAATCGAGCAACATAAGCATACAAGGGATGCAGAAGTTTAGTTGGGCAAGGAGCCACGATGAGAGCCCCAAGAAACACACACTGACCCAAAGCATAAACTTTTAGTAATAACTTTAGCAAGCAAGGAATGATGATGCCATTCACCGGCCAATTAGTTAAAAGCTTTTCATAGCAAACTTCATCACATGTCAACACACTTAAAAACCTGTTGACAAATTATGGGGTGTCCATCCAACAACCTCTCTGTGAGCGGACGACCAGAAAAAGAGCGAACCGGGGACGGTTTTCGAAAACGGGTTTTGTTCATCTTGAGTTAGGAAAAATCATTCGTTCGTTTCGAAATTCATTTTGTATAAAACATTTTCCCGTTTTATTACTTAAAGACCTCGAATCCTAAATTTCGAGATCAGTAACAGAGTCGCCACCCAGATCAGCTCATCCGGGAAATTCCGGTACAGCTATCTACCGAGCATAGACTGTAGTACCTAATCCAAAGATTCAGGGTTCAGACAACTTACTGTTGGGAATCGTCATTGGAAAAATAACGTGGCGCAGCGAAAATACACCGTTTAAAATTTCCTAGAATCCACCTATCGTGTCCTATTACCATTGATTAGAATAAAATCAAATAAGAATCAAGAGAGATTAACTCACCGGATTCGTCTCCTCTAGAGACTGCTGCAGAATCGTTTCTTGAAACTGCGATCTCCAAAGTCCGGTGCACGACCAACTATTGAGCGGGAACCGGTGCTAGCCGAAGACGCGAATGAATGGAGGTTTAATACTGGGATTTTCGGCTGTTTTGGGACTGCTATTGGTGGCTGAAATTTCCAGCAATTAATTAGAGTTGAATTAGGTTTTTCCTCCTTAAGTGTGCCCTTATATAGACACCTTGTCTAATTGGGTTTTAATTAGGTTAACTAAACCCAAGCCTACTAGGATTATAATAACATAAATAAACTTTAATTAAAAAGTATATACTATGTAATTTAATTCCATTTGGCTAAATTTAATTACCCCTAAATAAAATTAAATCACACTTAAGTTAATACAATACATGTATTTAATTTTCCTACGTAGGAAAATTATTTAATTAATTGTTTACTTTATGTAATTCAATTAATTGATAAATTAATTAATTACATTATGTAAACTTATTAATTAAATTAAATTCAACACAATGTCAATTAATTACCTTGACACCGAATGTCAACTAATTAATTAACGCATTCCTTCCAATGTACATTACATGTACAATTTCTATAAGTTCCAGCTCAGTTGATCTATGTGCACGATCCTATGGGTCTGTCTTTATATTGGCAGTAGGCCCAAGGCCCATAGACTATAAGTGGGTTCTAGCAAACCATTATAGCCCCCAATTAAGACAGAGATGCAGCAGTCTTTAGAAGACACTCACCCGATAGTAATCTCATGGTGTCCTTTGCCAAACGATATCGATATAAATAAACAAGATGCATGGTGTTTGTCATCCTCTTCTGTTGTTTATTATATTTCTTGATCTTCAGTTGACTTATTAATAAAATAAGCAACCAACTTATTTGGGTGTGGTCATACACTTATCAGTCCCACTCATCAAGTGGCCAATGATATTATCTCGGTGTTACCCGAGTGGCAATTCCATCACTTCATCATCAATATCAACATGTTCACCGGTCCACCCAATCATACCCGTATTTAGCATCCTTTTACAGACCTGTTAGGCGTATGTCAAAGTGAACCGGATACCATATTGATATTATAATAAAATCTGGTCTGAGGACAAAAGAGACCTACTCAAGAAAGACTTATGACGCGACAACCATATGGCTTTCTTGTGCGGATCGTTCCAGTCCCATGTCAACGATATGTACCTATATTCATGACTGACTCTACAAGTACTATGGCTAGTTAACAACTGCCATATAGTCATCGACTATATAAGTCTGTGGTTCTATTCATTCCCACGATTAGAACAGACCTGGGATGGGTTTTATGATTATCAATCAATGGATACTCTACTCATCTTATAGCACAAGATATAAATGAAAAAGATTAATTGCCTTTATTAATGTGACACAAATAATGTATTTATATAATGAGTCTTAATGTATAATACAAAATACAAGAATCCAATGCCCTAAGAACTAGGGCACACCAACACTTACCTACTTAATCTCGAGCTTGTATTCGATTCATGATTTATATTACCATATTTATTCAATTTATTATCTTTCTCTAACCCAATTTCGTTTATTTTTACTAGTCCATGCTTAAGCAAATGACAAAAAAAAATTGCAGAAAAGTAAATCATACATCCAAAATATACAGAAATAATAAAGGCCGCCTATACAACCAAATTGAATAAAAAGGAGAAAACTCTCGTCCTCACATTACAAGCACCTAGAGTACACGAAAATCTAAAAATTTACAAACACCTAAAATACACGAATTAATCTATTAATTACACGAAAAATAGTAAAAATGAAAATAAATGCTATCAAACAGATGGTTAGCATAGTTTATATTATGAACACAGATAGGACTCACAGCAGGACAGAATTGGGAATTTTTAGGAGCGGGGGCATGCATTCAGGGGGTAACCGGATCGACCCGACCGATCGGACCGGTTAGACCTGGAAAACGGTTTTGAAACGCCCTGTAAATTTTTCTGCTGGAAAACAATCTTTGGAAAACATTTGGCTCGGTTGCATACAAATTTCCATTTTTTAGCGGGTCTGTTATCCCGGAACTCGGGGTTCAGCTCATGCGGGTTTTCCTAATTTTTACGAACATCTAGGTTCTAAAAAGCGGCAAACATACCAAAAATAGTCTGAATCCGAAAACAGCATCACACAACGATGTCCGTACTGGTCGTTTCACGATTCTGTCTCTTCTAGGAACTACAGTTGCATGGCTGAAAATAGAGCCAGGCGGCTCTAACTCATGCTAGGTGGCTGTAATACCCGGACCTGAAATCGGTTTTCTCGTTTTTTGAAAAATCATTATTTTGTTCGTTTTCAGTGTTTCCCAGAGATTTTGTAAAGTTTGGGGGTCCGCTGATGCTGAACTACGGATCTGAAACGGATCAAACAACCCCGAATATGAAAAAATAAAACCCCAGAAAAGCCCAAAAAACCCATATTTGTACATCTAGAAATCTGAAAACCGAAGCTAAAATGACGTATAAATATTTTTGGGCTGAAAATACCAAAATCGAATGCACAAAATGGAAAACAGACTCTTTTCGGCCGATTAGGACAAATCAGGATTCTGTCCCTGCAGAACAGAGCCGGCCGGCTCTGTTCATCATGAACATAGCTGTGCGGTTGTGTTCATTAAGAACACAGCCATACGGCTATGATGGGTTGAGTCTATTTTTTAGAAAATGTAAAACAGAGAAAAAAGCACAGAAAGGATGTTGTTCCAATGTACTAGATACGCAGGAACGGATTGAAAGCTTGGAATTGGAATTGGAAGCTCAACTGACCGAAAACCGCAACAATCAGAAGCAATCCAAAATCAACCCCGAAATGATCCCGAATCAATTATCAAAGTTTGTAGAACTTGATATTAATGTCTTTAGAATGATGTAGGGTTTTAACTTTCGTGTTTCGGTTCCCCTTTCTTCCTTTCTCTTTCTGTCTCACTTCCCCCCTTTTCTTCTGCTTTCTTTTTCTCTTTTTCTCTCTCTGGGAAATGATTTTCTCTCCCCCAGCCAAAAATCCCCTCCTCCTGCAGATATGATTTCTTTTCTTTTATACTTCTCTCTCTCCTATCACTTCATTTCATTAAATGGCCATCTGACGTTATGATTTCGTGCCCGAAATGCTTTCTGTCAAGCCAAGTTGCTCTGCTTTGCAATTAGTACCTGCGTTAAAATGTATGTATGTGTGCATGTATGCTTATGATGTATGTGTATGTATGATGTGATGTCTATGCTATTTGATTCTGATACAGGCTGCAATTGCCGCTCGTCGGCGTGAGGAGACCCGTATGAAGGTGGAGATGGAGGAGATGCAGAGGACCATTGCGGACCTCACATTCATGAACGGGACCCTCCGTACTTAGTTGGATGACTAGGAGGCCGGTCGGCGCATCTTTGGTGATGGTGTCGGAGTCGAGGGCGAGGAGGATGATGATTTGACTGACGGGGGACAGTCGTAGACCTTCTTTTGAAGTTTCTGTTGTCTTATGTTGATGCATCCCGTTTGTAGGCTTGGATTGGATGTTGTTATGTACATATCTTATATATGACTGTTGACTGGTGTACTGTTTTTATTGCCATTTTATGGAATTTCCTCCCCTTTTGTTATAGTACTTTTCCCTCTGCTGGACTTGTTGTCCTGATGGCATTTCATCTATTTTCTGTGCAGTAAGGAATAGTCGTCCGGCTCTGCTTATTGTTCCACTTCGAATGGACCAACTTCGCGGCCGCCTCAGGGATTACTAGATAACATGCTGCTCTTCCAACTGGGCCTTATTGGCACCCTATAGTCCACATTCCATGTAGTTTTATATGAATCTGCCTCAAAACCAAACCTTTCTGGCGGCTGCAGCCCGGTTTTGGGATCCAATAGATTATGTTTTCCGATTTTTCGGACAAGAGCTGTGCCCTATGGTGGAAGAATTCGGGGCCATCCTTTTCACTCCCTGTCCACGTGGAGTCAGGTTAGCTGTTCCTGAACCTGATTCGAACAGCCTATAGACACTTTGGGGGTTATTGGATACGGCACATTTAAACCGTTTGCTTCCTGGTGAGGCTGCTCCTAGGAGACGTGACCTGTCTGCTGTCATGGACATGTGTTCTGCCCCTAGTTGGACTTTTCTGATGAGCCTGATGCTGATGTCCCTTTATCTATACGAGTCACGAGATGAGACCTGTGACGTCCGGTTAATCCCGATGGTGGCCCAGATGGTCGATGGTGCTTCACCCAAGGGGGTCATTTTGGCTGAGATCCTAGTCGAGACCTAGAGGTGTCCACTTAGGTCACCCAGTCAAGACCTAGAGGTGTCCCTTTCTGCTTCAGGTTTGTTCCCAATTCATATTTAATATTCTGATTAATCTTGCATTCCACTGATTGGCCGTCTCTTCTACAGATTTGGCTACTGGAGAAGCTGAATCTCCTGAGTGTTCCTCCACCTCAGTTGAGGTATGTCCCAAAGCATTTTTGGGCCCGGTGTATTGAACTTACAGACTTCGCCATATGGACTATAGAGGAATGGCTCAGTTGGCTGAGAGAAAGGACGGATACGTCCATCCGTTGGGTTTGCCCCTGGTGGGAAATTTCGTAGGTGACTATGGAGACTTGGGCAGGAGGTGTACAGCTCCTCGGACTGTCCAAGGTGACATTTTACTCTCCTGCGTGATTACACAGAAAATATGGGTAAGTACAAGGGGTGCTTCATTCCTTGTGCACGACCGAGTGTGGGGGATTCACACAACGATGGCCTCGACGGAGATAGATGGTCGTTATAGGGCCTGGCTAGCAGACTTAATGACCTATCCTACAAGACGCGAGCGTAAGGTCCTGACCCTGTGGTATCTCGGCTTATAGATTTCTTTCCTGTTGAGTGGAGTTATTGCTGAATGATATTTATTTTACTGTTTTATTTTACGTCCTTACTTTTGCATAGACTGCCCTCACGGGTTTTCAATCTATCAGACTTTAATTGAATCCTAAATTTTGCATGAACCGCCCTTCGGTTTTCAGTCCATTGGATTTTTTTTTGAAATACGTGATGCATGCAACATGAAATGTGTATAATCATAAATATATATATGCATGTATAACTAAAATCCAATTTCAGGCAAACTCAAGACTTTTAAGTGGACAGAAAAAGCATTCATTCATTAATAATGTCTTCGCACAACGTGTATCAATAATGAAATGAAGCTAAGAACAGAGTTAAAAATGGTATCCGTCTCAACCGAACTCACGACTGCCACCAGCTGGTCTTTGCAGATTTTCCCGCCAATGGTACTCACCTCTCTGTCTTTACTTTTGCATGGATCACCTTTTTGGACTTCGATCCATCGGACTTTTTTTTTTACACGTAGTACCGCCTGAGCTTGTCCTGGTTGACAGGGTTGACAAACTCGTTCCCATCCATATCCATGATCTTTATGGTGCCTTTGGAGAGTACCTTCTATACCACGTACGCACCTTCCCAATCAGGCCGAAATTTCCCCCTTTCATCTGTTTTAGAACCAAGTCTCCGGCCTCAAGTGGGTGCTTCTGATGACGGACTCTATTGTTGCAAGCCCTAGCCATTCTCTGCTGATACATTTGTAAGTGATCCAATGCTCGGAGACATTTTTCATCAACCAGTGCCAATTGTTCATATCTTGATCGAACCCATTCTGATTCTGGCAACTGTGCTTCCATAACCACCCTCAGCGACTTGATCTTGATTTTCACTGGTAGTACAGCTTCCATTTCGTAGATTAGGGAGTATGGTGTTTCTCCGGTGGCGGTTCTGACACTGGTTCTGTAAGTGACCACCATTTTTGACAGAATTTTTTTGATGGATTTATTGGCCGCCTCTACTACTCCATTAGCTTGTGGGCGGTAGGGAGATGATTTCTGGTGCTCAATCCCCTTGTCTTGAAACAACTGCGCCGTAACCCCTTGAAATTGCACCCCATTATCAATGACGACATAATGCGGGATCCCATACCTTGTGAAGATACTTTTCTCGATAAACCTAGCCATTTTCTTGGTTGTAACATAAGCAAATGATTCTGCTTCCACCCACTTCGAGAAATAATCAATGGCCACAACTATAAAACGGTGCCCGTTTGATGTAGATGGCCTTATTTCTCAATGAGATTTATCCCCTAAGCAGCAAACGGCCACAGAGTTGCTGATATCTGAAGCTCAAGTGGTGGGAGACGATTGAGGTCTCCGTGCACTTGACATTCGTGACATCATTTCACCTCTTCAACTTAGTCTGCTTGTAGCGTAAGCCAGAAGTAGCCTTGTCTTAATACCTTCTTAGCCAAGGCTAACCCATTCATATGTGGCCTACAGGTCCCCGTATGGATTTGCCTCATGACTTCTTTGGCTTCTTTCTTCATTAGGCATTTTACGAGCAGGCCTTTGGTGGTTCTCTTGAAGATCTGACCCTCGAATAATCTGAACTACGCTGCTAACCTCGTGAGAGAGATCTTATCTGACTCGTTGGTATCTTCAAGGTACTGACCATTCTAAATAAACTGTAGAATATCATGATACCAAGGATGTTCCTCTGCCGTTGCTATAACACTGACCGACAAGTAGGAAGGATTTTGTGTGATTTCCACTACTACTGGCTGCATAGGGTGCTTCTGGGGTTCCTCCCACATTGACGAGAGTGTGGCTAAAGAGTCTGCCATCTGGTTTTCCTAACTCGGCATATGTCTGAACTTGCATAGCCCGAATGCTTCCATCTTGTCCCAAACCAACTAGAGATATGGCCGGAGTGACTCTTTTTTTATATCCCATTCGCTAGCAATGTGGTGAATTACTAGTGCTGAATCTCTAATTATTTATACTTCGTGTGCTCCTAATGTGATTAGAGAATCAATTCCGAATATGCAAGCTTCATACTCCGCACCATTGGTGGTCACCGGGAATTTAAGGCATTTAGCTAGGGGGATGATTTCTCTATCAGGTGTGCTAATGATCACTCCTAATCCTGCCCCATACTTGTTCACAGCCCCGTCGAAGTACATTATCCATTTGCTCGGTTCTGTATCTATTACAGCCAACTTTTCATCAGGGAACTCCAAATTCTCAACATAATCTGACTCCAGGGGTTGGTTGGCCAAAAATTCTGCCACAGCCCTTCCTTTGATTTTCTTCTTAGTCACATATTCAATGTCAAATTCGGACAACAGAAGTAGCCACCTTGATAACTTCCTGGCTAATGTGGGGGTCTGACATAAATACTTCATCGGGTCGACCTTTGCCACTGCCTGAACTTTGTACGACTGGAAGTAATGCCTCAGCTTCTTAGTTAGCCATAACATGGTAGCACAGGTCTTTTCTACCACAATGTATCTAATTTCATAGTCGAGCAACTTCTTACTCAGGTAGTAGATTGCATGTTCTCTCCCATCTTCTTGTTCTTGAACCAACATTGCCCCTACTGAAGCTTCTTCGATAGCCAAGTACAGGACCAAAGGCTTATTTGGCCTTGGAGGCTTCAGGACTGGTGGATTCATTAAATAAGCCTTGATCCTGTTGAAGGCTAACTAGCACTGATCATTCCACTCTGTCGGCTGATTCTTCCTTAGGAGCTTGAAGATGGGCTCACAGATTGTAGTCAACCTTGCAATGAATCGACTGACATATTGCAGCGACCCTAGAAATGATCTAACTTCTTTCTCTATCTTTGGCGCAGGCATATCACTGATGGCTTTGATTTTATCTGGGTCCATTTCGATTCCCCTCTGGCTCACTACATTACCGAGAAGCTTTCCTGAAGTTACCCAGAACATATACTTATTTGGGTTGAGGCGGAGGTTGTACTTTTCAACCCTAGTCAAAAACCTATCCAAGCTAGCAGGGTGCTCTTCTCGGGTCATCGATTTGACTAGCATATCGTCGACATAGACTTCAACCTCTTTATGAATCATGTCGTACAACAGTGTTGTTACAGCCCTCTGATAAGTAGCTCTGGCATTCTTCAGTCCGAACGGCATAACCCTGTAGCAATAGACCCCCCACTCCGTGATGAAAGCTGTCTTCACCTTATCGACCATGTCCATGAGGAACTGATTATACCCTGAAAAGCTGTCCATGAATGAATACATTATGGCTCTAGCGGCGTTGTTTATCAGAACATCAATATGGGGCAGTGGGAAGTCATCCATGGGGGATGCCTTATTCAGATCTCTATAATCCATAAAGACCCTGACACTGCCATCCTTTTTAGCGACCAGCACTATATTGGCCAACCACTATGGGTATTCCACAACTTCTAGAAACTTGGCTTTTATCTACTTCGCCACCCCTCCTTGACCTTTTCCGTCCATTATGGCCTGAGCCTTATGAGTTTCTATTTGATGGGCTTCATTTTTGGATCTGTTGGGATCCTGTGCTTTGCAATCTCCCTGTCAACCCCATGTATGTCATCATAAGACCAAGCGAAGGCCTTTATGTGTCTTAAGAGTACATCCACTATTTCTCTTCTTTCTTCAGGCGTAAGGTCTTTCGAGACGGATATCATTTTTGGGTCGTTATCTGTTCCTAGATTTATTTCATGTAATGATGCATCGTGTATGCTAAAAACATTAAAATGAATGCTTGTAAGTATACATAGTTCTATCCGAAAAAACATCACACAAGTAAGTTGTGAGCAGACGACGCGTTTTCGACGAGACGCGGGACTCCCTTTCGGAAGGGGCGCCTCGATTTCGGGCGGGGTCCTCCCTCGTGTGGAGTTTTTGGATTGGAAATTCGTTTTTGGAAAATTGGATTGTTTCTCAAAAGAATCGAGACCTAAATCTCGATAAAAAGTATAGGAGTCGCCACCTGGCTCAGCTCAACCGAGAAATTACAGTGTAGCTGAACCAAAGCGGGAACTGCCACACTTTTTAGAGATCTAGGTTCGGACAAGTCCCTTATTTCATGTCTAATCAAAATAAATTTGCCAATGTTCTATAATGACACTTTAAATTGCTAAAATTTATTTTATTGAATAATAACATGCGGCGCACATACAGAATAATACAAAATAAAAGTAAAGAAATAAATATTTAAAAGAGTTACAACCCGTTCGAATGAAAAATAAAAACTCTCGGCCTCACAATACAAACGCCTAGATACACGAGAATCTAAGAAAATGTACAATCGCATAAAATACACGAGTTGGTCTATTAAATACATAAAAAATAAAAATAAAGAAATTAAAGCTGCAAAACAGATTGTTAGCATAGATATATAGCACACCACACGTAGGACTCATGTCAGACAGAATTGGGAATTTTAGAGTTCGGGGTCATGCATTTGGGGGTAACTAGGTCGGCCCGGCCGGCTAGCCCGATTGGACTTGGAAAACTATTTTGAAACATCCCTATATTTTTGGTTTTATGAGAAAATCGTTTTTGAAAACATTTTTCCGGTTTATTTTAATTTAGCATACGAGGTGTGTCGGTTTTCGGGAGAACCGAGTCTCCGTCGTGATTTTGTTCTAAATGCAAAAACACCAAAAAATAAATCTAGGGTCGTGAATGCACACTCTAAAATTCATTTTTGATGATTTTTTATTTTTCAAGATTTTTTATTTTTCTGAATTTTCTGATTTTTATGAAATTTTTAGGGTTTTATGAATTTTTTGGATTTTAGGGCTTTCTGCTTCTGGCCGAGAACTACAGTCGTGCGACTGTGGTTACAGTCGTATGACTGTAAACTATAGTCGTGCGACTGTAGTCCTACCTTAAGCAGAAATCACCAAAAAGCTTAAAACGAAGAACTAAAACCGAGAAAATTAACAACAGTGGTACAACTATATATCAAATGGCACAACAGTAATTACAGTCGTGCCCCTGTTCTTTGTGACAAGAACATTCGTACGACTGTTCTTAATTTTCCAGAAATAGAAATGTAAAAAGTTAAACAAAAATACACAAAAATCAACCAAAACACCCAGAAAGCTCGAAAATGAGAAGGATTGAGGTGTATTTACCTATTTGGCGCCGATCCACCGTTGGTAGGACCCCTGGCAACGTACCAATCCACGTGAATTCGTTCATTTTCCTTGTGTGTTGAGGTTGCAAGAGAGGTCCAAAAATCCTCCAAAAAGCTACGGTTTTGTTCTTGTTTAGGTCCAGAAACGATTTAGATTTGCAGTTAAATGTTTATCCTATGATGTCTAATTCTTTTTAATCAATAATATTCTGGAATTAAGAAGAACAAGATTGAAGAAGGTGAGGTTTTGGTTTAAGTTTTTTGCTCTTCTCTCTTTTCTCTTCTCTTTCTCTTTTTTTTTTCTCTCTAAATGTTGCTTCAGCTCAGAAAGTTGGCCAAAGGTCCTTTCACCTTCCTAATTTCTGGCTTTTTATCTCTTTTCACCCGGAAAATCTTGAGCATTAAATGCACAAGATTTTCCCCCAATTTTATATTCAAGGGGTATGGGTTCTGCAACCTGTCCCCGAAGAGACAGTCGTACGACTGTAACCACATACCCACGACTGTAACTACAGTCGTGGTTCCAACAGTCTTTTTTTTCTAAATCAAAATGAAAATTTCATGTTCACAGGCTGCCCCTCGTGTAGCTAAAGTCCGATTTTCGAAACTAATTTAGGTACACGACATAGAACATGAATTTCGCGGTGATATGTAGGTGTGTGGTTCGTGTGTGAACCCCAAGTGACTTTGGTGGTCAGGTGGTCCATATGGCTTTTTACACGAGGATGACACCAGGAGAAGACGACTTTTGGAGTCGGGCAGTTCCTTATGATGATTTTCACGTAAGGATGATGCCAAGATAAAACGACTTTTGGAGTCAAATGGTCGTGTATGACCTGCCATACAGAGCCAAAATGCATGCAATGTGTGTTTGGTGAACGTTTTTATTCCTTGATCGATAATTTTGAAACAAAAATTTTTGCCCCTTCGATCGAAAATAAATACGGGTAGACGCATTTTTGGTTACCTTTTATAGTCATGTAGGACTGAAATTGTGGAGTGTGTGACCGACTTGTGCGATTGGTGCACTCAACGGAATGACACAGAATTCTGGTTCCGTTTTAAAGTCACGGTGGACTGAGATTTAGTAAAGGGTGTGATAGTCGTGTGCGACTGGGAACACTCAACAGGCTGAGATTGAGCTCTGGTTCCCTTTTAAAGTCGTGGTGGACTGGACTTGTGAAGTGTGTGATAGTCACGTGCAACTTGGTGCACAGGACTGAAATTGAATTTTGGGTTCCCTTTTAAAGTCATGGTGGACTGTGATTTAGTGAGAATGTGATGATTCGGTGTGACTTGGCACTCGGGGTGCGTAAAAATGCAATTTTGAGGAATTGTACTTACATTGAATATTTTGTGATTTTTCTCGGGTTCCGTGCCCCTTGGATGAGGAGGACCATCGTAAGAAGAATTAGTTGCTGCTGGGTTGGCCCTGTAAAATTACTAAAATATCTTCCCGTGGGGAATGATTAAGCATTCGGTGATAAGAATAGGGTTTTGAAAATAAAGGAAATTAAAGGAAAAACATCCCTCCTTCTTTTTTCACTACAGTCGTACGACTGTATTTAAATTTTAACTACAGTCGTACGACTGTAGATGAAGTACAGTCGTACGACTATACTTCACGGGCAGAAGCAAATAAAGGGGTGGTTTCCGCCCCTTCTTTTCCCACTCTTCCATTTTCTGAAAATTCCAGCCACCTCTCTCTCTCAAAACCGACTCTTATCCCCAAAACTTGTGAAAATGTTGAAGAAATTAGGAAAGAAAGTGAGAAAGCTCTCGAGTAACCTGATTCAGAGGCCTAACAATGCAAATGAGATTCCTTTTGTGAGTGTTCCGAATGGATACGGTCACCCGCTATACATGGAGCATTTTGGGACGGAGATCTGGATTTTGCTGGAGATGGACTCCCATCTGTCTGTCACTCAGGTTCGTACCCGAATCCAAACCTTTATTTTTGAATGTTTGAATCTGATTTGGCATGATTTACTGCTTTCTGGGTTGATTGATTGAGTAGAATGCATGCTAGGAGTCCCCTGTAGTTAATAGGAAAAAGAAACTAGGGAAAACGAGTTAGAAATCAGGAAAATCAAAATCTGCCTACAGGGATATGAATAGTCGTACGACTGTTCATGCAAATGATGAACAGTCGTATGACTGTAGGGTGTACAGTCATGCAACTGTAGTTATACTCGTACGAAGCGTACTACAATCATATGACTGTAGCTAAAAAGTCTTAAATTTTTACTTTTTAATTAATTTTGATTATGCCACTGTTATGCAAAAATGAATTGAATATGTATGCATTGTACTTCCTTAATATGTAGGGGCATAGGATTTCTGGTAGCGGAAATCTTTCCTTGCCACGGGGTTTGGTGGGACCGCCTTCCCGAGTCTGTGAGGGCTCGGGTTAGGATCTTGGGTCTTGAGACCTTTATTTTGTCACTACCTACGAGCACGCTCACACTACGCATGTTGTGCTGACAGCTTTATGTGAGAGATAGGTCTACATTACCCACACGTTTCATCTGCCTATTGGGGAGTTCACCATCACTCCCTCCGACTTCGTGGCTATCACCGGGTCTGGATTCGGTGGGACCCCGATTGCATTCAACTGCTTTCTGACCCGGCAGCAGCTGGTAGAGGACTATATTGAGAGGCTGATTGGCTGCACCCCTGAAAAGGGGAAGATCCTATGCTCGCGAGTGGAGGCTTTCTGGTCTGCTAACCTAGATTTATCCGAGGATGATATAGAAAGGTGTACTCGGGCTTATGTGTTCGTCCTACTGTCATGCACCTTGTTCCCTACGGGACAGAGTACTTGTAATATGACTTTGCTCCCTACTCTGGCGGACCTGACTGTTTTTCCAACACTGGACTGGGCTCGAGCTGCACTAGGGCAGTTATTCTATGGATTGGATTTGTGTGCTCGGGGGAGGCAGCAGGAGATCCTTTGCTTTTGGTTCGGCATTTTGGTATTATCTTTTCCTCCGATCTTTTTTTTTACTCTTTTGTTAATTACAGATTTGGGCCTTCGAGCATCGCATCCTAGAGCCGCCGGAGCTGAGGGACGTGCAGGACTACGCTCAGCTAACCGTCCTGCGTTGCTAACGCAGGGGTGGCAGGGTATTGGCCGGGACTTAGAGGAGGTTAGGCAGAGCTTGCTTGATGCTTCCTGGCAGAGGGTAAGTAAACAAAACTTATTAGTAGAAAAATTTAATTAACTTTTACTTACTTGTGTTGAATTTCTTTTGTTGTATTTTTATAGATCCAGCACCATCCATGGCGTGGTCAGGGCGCCATCTCTCTATTTGTACAGACATCCACGTGGTTTGACTTTTGCCAGTTTGTTTTAGAGTGCCTGATGTCGTAGTAGTGGTATCTAGGCGAGCGCCCTAATCTTTCTGACCATGTAGACGGCCCAGCTGGTCGACCTGTACCTCCACCACTTCCACCTGCACTGTTCTGGCCTCACCTCGCTGATCCTACTGTAGACCGCGACATATTCAGAGAGGGTTACAGCATCGGACCTGTCGACAGGGACTATCCGACCTATATCCAGCAGTGTCTACTACCCGTTGCGGGTGATGCACCGGCGGCTCCTCCCACTCGTCGGGTATTTACTTCTTCTTCTTCTTCTTCTTTTTGTTGACTTTCTGGTATGTTCTAGGTTCCCTGGGCCGAGGTGGAGGACATAGCTTACTAATACATAGGCATGGGGGACTTCATGGTCCAAGAGAATGCCGCTTGGAGGGTGAGCATTCTGCATTTCCTGCATTGTCTTTATAATTTATGCAATGCATGAGTGTGTATATATGTATGTATGCACGCTAATTTATGTTATTGTTTGCAGTCTCGAGTCTAGATATTCCAGGACCAGGCCAGACAGGCTGCTACTTTTGAGGCTTAGGCCTTGGCTTCGGCCCAGGAGGTAGATCGGATGAGAGCTGACATGGCCAGGCTGCAGGCTGAGCTGACCCGAGTGCTGGAGGACTTTGACTCCTATAGGGCTACACATCAGAGTGAGTTCGAGGAGGAGGGAGCGGGAGAGGGACAGGATGAGAGCTAGATAGAGTGTTCTGCTTTTCACACATTTTTTTTGTTTTGTACTTGGATTTTCTGCACATATTATGAGCTGCATATTTCATATTATGGGATTTTATTTTATTAATCTTTAAGAATTCACCCTTTCTTCTTTTCTTCAATTCTTGCTTCCTTTTATACGGGCTTTTACAATTTTCTAGAATCGTCCGATTGGCTCAAATTGAAGCCTTTCGGGTTGTGGAATATCAAGGCCTATTACAAACATCCCTGGAACATTGAATTGTTGAATGCCTATTGTCGCTTCTGGGATCCGGTGGATAATGTTTTCTGCTTCTCGTGCCAAGAGCTCTACCCCTTGTATGAAGAATTTAGTGCCATCCTGAATATCCCGTGTCATAAAGGGGTAGACATTGCCGTTTCCGAGTTCACCTTTCGGCAACGTTTCTTCATTGGTGAGCTTGTTTGGGCTTCCCAATCCCGAGGTGGAAGCTCTACTTTCCATTGGGTCCCCTTCTCCCGGATTGAGCTCGGATTCTATACTAGAGTGGTGCATCAATGCCCCTAGGGACCACATGAGCTGGGCTTGTATGGTTAGTCTGTTACTAGTGAGCCGGTATTTCTATGGTCCTAGTGATGGTGTTGTCTCCTTCAGAGCTGTCTCCCTTATCCCTCAGATGGCTGCGGAAGTGTCTCCAGCTCCTTTTGCACTTGTTGAGACACTGATCAATTTGCATACATCCAAGACAAGCGGTGTCCTCCACATCGGCCCTCATCTTATACTACTCCATGTAAATCTCCTTATTGGCCTGTATATTCCAGGGACCAAACGAACTTCTAACCTTTGCTTCATATCATACTGCAGATTTGGTCATTGGAGAAGCTATCAATTCTTAAGATCCTGAGAGGGAATTTTAAGAAATACCACCCAGCCAACTTCAAGGAAAGAGGCTTCTCCATTGACTCCTACATTGACATGTCAGCTAATGAGTGGGGTACTTGGTTATCTTGCCTGACTAATGACCGGATTAGGTGGGTATGCCCTTGGTGGAAGATTACTCACGTGATTGTGGATATGTGGGCACATGGTGTGCAGTTGTTGGCATTGACCAGGTTAACATTTTATTCTCCGAGTCACCTTTGCCGACAGTATGGCATTCTACAGAACATCCCCTAGCGCTCTTATGTCACTACTTATGAGGAGTACACTGCTTCTTGGCCAGATCACATCAGACTTCGTTGGGCTAAGGATACTAGCCGTATGGCATTGAGCGTGTGACTTTCCACTTGCTGGTTTCTTCTGAGGCCGCGAGATCACTTCCTGTCAAGAAAAGACGAACATGAAAGAAAAGTGATTTTCATTATTATGCATTTATTGACTATCATTATTATTATCTATATATACATACATATCTTTTTTTTTATTTGCCTTAATTTTGCTTAAATCGCCCTTGCGGGTTTTCGACTTTACAGGCTCTTTTTTTTTTGGAATGAATGAATGACTCGATGATGTTCACAATTCACATAATTAGGTGCATGAACGACTTTGTTTGTCTAGATGTTTCTACAAATGAATCATGTAACATACTCCAAACATTCATGCAATATGTTGAGCAAAACGCACTTCATTAATGAAATTTAATTATCGTATCAATTAAAAATGCCAAAATTAGTACATATCTCGAATGAACTCATTCCTTTTATCAACCATCCTATATAGGTTTTCTGGCCAATAAGCTAACTCTCGTTGCCTTTATTTTTGCTTAAACCGCCCTTACGGGTTTTCGACTTAACAGGGTTTTTTTTCTCACGCATGGTAGCGTTTGAGGTGATCTTGATTAATCGGATTAGTGAACTCGTTGCCGTCCATGCTTATAATCATCACTACACCTTTGGAGAGTAATTTCTTAACCACATACGGCCCTTCCCAGTTGGGTTTGAATTTGCCCCTCACATCCGTGTTAGTTGGCCTCATCTGTTTCAACACTAGATCTCCCATTTTCAGAGGCTGTTTCCGATGACGAACCCGTCAATTATAGGCCCTAGCCATCCTTTGGTGATACATCTGTAGATGATCTAGAGCCTTGAGGCACTTTTCATCCACCATAGCCAGTTGTTCAAACCTCGCCTTTACCCATTCTGTTTCAAACAATTGGGCTTCCAAGACCGTCCTTAGTGACTTCAATTCCACTTCAATAGGAAGGACTGCTTCCATCCCATAAACCAGCGAATACGGTGTCTTTCCAGTTGGCGTTCTAACACTGGTTCTGTATCCCCATAGAGCATAAGGTAGGGGTGGCAATGAGGCGGGGATTACCCGAAAACCGTGGGGATCCGAACCGGCGGGAGCGGGGAATAACCGATATTATCCCCCATGGGGATGGGGGTGGGGATTTTTTTACCCCCAGTACTTAAACGGGCGTGGGGGCGGGGAGTACTATCCCCGCCCCATGGGGATCCCCGCCCCGCTCCCGAATAAATCCCCGTGTAAAACCGGTATATATATATATAAAGGTTAATTAATTCCTAATTAGGCCAAGCCCTCTGTTTTTGTTTCTCTGTATCGTCTTCTTCAATTCCCATGTCAACGGTGGCTTCAGAGTCAGCTTTTAATACAGGTGGTAGAGTTATAAGTGAGTCTCGTAGCAATCTTAATTCTGAGATGGTAGAAGCATTGATGTGCACTCAAAGTTGGTTAGAAGTTGAAGTAAAAGGTATTATACTTATAAATGGTTACTTATTAATTTACTTTACTTCAAAGTTATATATTAAATGTTTTAATATAATGAATACTTGTGTTTTTAGATTCTAAATCAGTTATAGATTCATTGTTGTGGAACATGAACAAAGATATGGATGTTCTTCAGGTAGTTTTTAACTTTTGATATTTAGTTTTTTTATTTATTATTCTATGCATCTAATATTTGCTTTTATTCTTATAGGATGATGAAAATACGAATCACAACAAAACAACAAAACCAAGTCCTAGCTTTTAAATGATTGGACTTCAATTTCAAGTTGTTCAAAGAAAGTTCACTTGGAACTTAAATATTTGTAATATTGGATATATTTTGTACTTTGGATATTTAATGTTAAACCACATTTGTAATATGGTAGAATTTGTATCTTGGCTATTGAATGTATTGTATCTTGGTTATTGAATGTTAAAATGGTTATTAAAATAATATTAATTTATTTTATTTATTGGATATGGGCGGGCGGGGATTCACCGGAACCCGTAGGCACCCGCGCAGGGCGGGGATGGGGGTGAATAAATCCCTGAAATATTAAATGGGAAATCACCGAAACCGCCCCCGCAATCATTGGGGGCGGAGTGGGGAATGTACCCCCGCACCCGTACCCTCACCGTTGCCACCCTTAGCATAAGGTAATCTATTTGCCCAATCCCTGTAGGTTGAAGTGGTCTTGGATAAGATCTTCTTAATAGACTTATTTGCCGCTTCCACTGCACCATTGGCTTGTAGCCTATAAGGTGAAGACTTACGATGCTCTACATTGTATTCTTCTAATAATTCAGCTGTCGCCCCTTGAAATTGCACTCCGTTATCAGTCACCACGTGATGTGGTATACCGTATCTCGCGAAGATGTGCTTCTTTATAAACTTAGCCATGTTCTTAGCCGCGACTGTGACATAAGACTCGGCTTCAACCCACTTGGAAAAGTGATCCACTACCATTACAGTGAATTTGTGACCATTCGATGCTGGAGGCCGAATTTCACCAATTATGTCTATACCCCACACTGAAAATGGACAAGGAGTCATGAGAATCTGTAACTCCATAAGTGGAAAATGGCTGATATCCCCGTAAATCTAGCATTCATGGCACTTTTTCTTCACTTCTTTTGCACAATCCGTTTGCATAGTAAGCCAGAAGTGCTCTTGCCTCATGATTTTCTTCCCCAGAGCTAAACCATTCATATGCGGACCACAGATCCCCGAATGCATTTCTTAGATAACCCTCTTGGCTTCTGCTTCCGTCAAACACTTCAACAATAATCCATCAGCGGTCCTTCTGAAAAGTTGTCCATCAAACCATCTGAACTGAGCTGCCAATCTCCTTAGTGTGGCCTTATCTGATGCATCGGCTTCTTCGGGATATTGGCCATTTTATAGAAAGTTAGCTATATCCTGGTACCAGGGCTTATCATCTGTAACTAATGTAAGGACATCACTAGAATGATGAAACGGTGTTCTAGCGGTTTCCAGGATTAAGGGCTGCATTGGTGCCTTCTGAGGTCCTTCCCACATGGATGACACGGTTGATAACGAATCGGCCATCTGATTATCATCTCTAGCCACATGCCTAAATTCAATATGCCCGAATACTTTCACCATTTCCCACAAAATCTCCAAGTATGGGCGAAGTGATTCTTCTTTGATTTCCCATTCCCCAGTGGCTTGACGGATCACCAACAACGAATCTCCAACAATGGTCACATCATTTGCCCCTAGTGTGATGAGAGCATCAATGCCAAATAAACAGGCTTCATATTCTGCGCCGTTGTTAGTTACCGAGAATTCTAGCCGCTTTGACAAAGGAATTATTTCTCCCTCAGGAGTTATAATGATTACTCCGAGGCCTATTCCTCTCTTGTTTATGGCTCCATCAAAGTGCATAATCCATTTTCTGACCTCCACTACCACTATGGCCAACTGTTCATCCGAAAACTCCAGGTTTTCTACATAATCAGATTCAAGCGGCTGATTAGCTAGGAATTCAGCCACTGCTCTTCCATTGATCACTTTCTTCGTCACATACTCAATGTCGAATTCTGATAGCAAAAGTAACCATCGGGACAGTTTCCCTGTTAAAGACGGGGCAAAGCAGAGGTATTTCGTCGAATCGACTTTCACCACAGCTTGTATCTTATAGGATTGGAAATAGTGTCTCAGTTTCTTCGTCAGCCGAACCATAGCAGTGCAAGTCTTTTCCACCACGGTGTACCGAGTCTCATAATCTAGCAGCTTCGTACTGAGGTAGTAAATAGCGTGCTCCCTCTCATCATCTTGTTCTTGAACCAACATTGCCCCTATGGAGGTCTCTTCAATGGCTAAGTACAGAGTCAAAGGCTTTCCCAGGGTTAGAGGCTTCAGCATTGGTGGATTGATCAAGTATTCTTTGATCCTATCGAATGCAACCTGACACTAATCATTCCACACGACGGGCTGTTCTTTCCGAAGAAGCTTGAAAATGGGCTCACAGATAGTGGTCAATCTGGCAATGAATCTGCTGACATGTTGAAGCGACCCCAGGAAGGATCTGACTTCCTTTTCTGTTTTCGGCGCCGGCATATCTCGAATGGCTTTAATCTTGTTCGGGTCCATCTTAATGCCTTTCTGACTGACAATGTGCCCCAATAGTTTGCCCGATGTAACTCCAAATACACATTTCTTTGGATTGAGCCGCAAGTTATACTTTTCAATCCTAGTCATGAATCTATCCAGGATAGCAGGGTGCTCTTCCCAGGTCATGGATTTCACAAGCATATCATCAACATATACCTCGACATCTTTTGTGGATCATGTCATGTAGCAATGTCGTGACCGCCCTCTGAGAGGTTGCCCCAGCATTCTTCAACACGAAGGGCATTACCCTGTAGTAGTACACCCCCCACTCGGTGATGAAGGCCGTCTTAACTTTATCAATGACATTCATTAAGATCTGATTGTATCCAGAGAAGCCATCCATAAACGAGTACATAACTGCCCTTACTGCACTGTCGATCAGGACATCAATGTGAGGGAGTGGGAAATCATCTTTTGGGGAGGCCTTATTCAAATCCCGATAATCCACGCAAACCCTGACTCTTCCATCTTTCTTGGCAACTAGGACTATATTGGCTAACCATTCAGGATATTCTACCACCTCTAGGAAGTTGGCCTTAATCTGCTTTGCTACCTCTTCCTTGACTTTCTCGGCCCATTCTGGACGTAGACGCCTAAGCTTCTGCTTTACTGCACTGAACTTGGGATCTATTGGGATTCTGTGTTCTGCTATCCCTCTGTCAACTCCTGGCATATCGTCGTATGACCAGGCAAACGCTCCCACATGTTTTTTGAGTATTTTTATTAATTCTCTCTTTTCTTCAGGAGCGAGTTCGTTAGAGATAGATACCATTTTAGGATTTTCAATTGTATCCAAATTAATTTCATGTAATACAGTGCCGTGAATGCTGAACACATTGAATGAATGATTGCATGTATGCACAGAGCCATTAGGAAAAACATCACACAAATAAGCAAAGTCAGATTTCATTTCATTCATCGCCTTATAGGCAGAATTGTTCACATCAAATACATAAGATAAGTTTACAAAGAAATCATTTTCCTCCTCCACATGCGGAGGGTCTTCAGCAGCAAGGTCTTCTGGATCAGCAGGTCCTTCCTTGAACAAGTCACTCAGGTCAGCCTCCAGGGTCTCCTTCTGTGCCTCTGACAGAACATCTTCTTCTTTCTTTGCTTTACCTTTAGCCATCATCTTGGTGAGCTCAGCAATAGCCTTTTCTACCAACTTTGCCTGTCCTGAAATAGCTTCCTTTCTCGCAGGACTCTCTTTTAATCCTTTCTTCAGCAAAGCAGAAAATGCCTTAGTAATGGCATCTACCAAGGGATCTGCATCTTCTTTTGATTGCTCCTCCAGAATGATGGGGGCCACTACTTCAACTTGGGTTATTGGAGGAGTATTGATCTCTTTCACAGCTTCAAGCTTAAGCATTTCTTCCAACAAACCAAACCCATACTTCGAGAAGTCGACAACATCAGCAAAGATCTCAAAACCGAGGACTGCTTCCCTATCAATCATCATTGGCTTCGGCTTACCATCATATGACCCACCACTTGCTCGAACAAAAGTATCCAAGAGATGGACTTTCTTTGTCTCAGGGATCTTCTTCTTTTCAGCACCTTTGTAACTAAGACCTCCCCGGTGTGATTGGCCCATACTGATATCAAATTTTGCAACCCCTTACTGGGATGAAATTCAGCCTTTGAAAGTACTTATAGATCCATGGAGAAAACATCAGGTCTTTCTCCTTGTGTTCTGAGACAACTGCTACCTGAAAGCCAGTCAAGGGTTGTTCAAATGAGTTTAATGCAACTACCACAGATGATTCGTCAGCTTCGAGGGTCACAATCTTCTCTCCCACTGGCATTTTCACCTTCTGATGTAGGGTCGAAGGTACGCCTCCTAGTGCATGAAACCAGGGTCTTCCTAAAAGTAAAGAAAACGTCATCAGAATATCGATGACAGTGAACAACACATTTGATCTAACTTCTCCAATTATCACTTCCGCCTCAAAAGTGCCAATCACAGAGCACTTCAAATCTTCATAGGCCCAGATTACTGTGTTGGATTGGGAGAGTGCTTCTTCAGACATGTGAAGGCTGGGAAGTACTTTCAAGGGACAAATATTCAGTGCTGACCCATCATCAAACGTTACACAAGGCAAAGTTCTATCCATCATTTCAACTTTCAAGCACAAGGGCCGGTTGTGATTAGTTCCTTCCGGTGGTAGGTCATCATCAGTGAAAGTGATCCCCTTGGGACTACCAGGTCACTGACTCTTGGTACTTCCAATTACCAAGCGTACCTCCTCAGGAGACATCAACGGATTAGCATCTATTTCCATAAGCTCCTTCACCACCGCAGCCCGGTGCCTTTGGGACACCATAAGTAGATGCCACACAGATGCACGTGCAGGCATTTTTTTTGAGCTGTTCTACCACCAAGTCTTCTTTTTCATCCACCTTGACCAGCAAGTAATCTTGGACCGGGGCTTCGGCTCTTTTGCTTGGCTCCCCTAACCGTTGCGGCTCGGGTTGGTACACCCTTCCACTCCTCGTGACATTGTTCACAGAAGCATCCTCCTTTCTTATGTACATACCGTCCTTAGTGCAAACGGAATAAACATGTGCTATCTGGCTCATAGGCTTAGGTCTACTCATTAGTTCGAACTCATCCGCATCGTCATCCAACTCGACATCGTCTAGATTCACGGGTTTGATCTCCTTCATAGACGGTTCAGCATCGTCGCCCATTACCACTTGTATTGCAGGGTTCGCCTTTGTAATCTGAGCAAGGACAAAGTTAGGAGACAATCCTGACTGTACCATGTTCACTCTCTTTTCAAACTGAGGCAATGGATTGCTCTGAACATTAGGTTTTGGGCGAGGCTCTTCTATCTTCTTTTCATCAATCAGCTACTGAATTGCCTTCTTCAATGCATGGCACTCATTAGTTCGATGCCCCTTGGTTACATGATAAGAGCAAAAATTATTCTTGTCCGCCTCAGCCAGAGGCGTGTACCATTTCAGGCTTTGAAGAAAGCCCAAATTTCTGCACTTCAGAAAGATCTACCCAAGAGAATCCTCCCAAGGAGAAATCCCTTTTCCAGCTGTTTGTTGATTTGCCCCTTGTGCCACTGCCGCTACTTCTACTTGCTTGATAGGGGTAGATGGCTGACTAGGTTTGGCGCTTGTCGACGAGGAGGCTGTAGGATTGCTACTGCTCCTGTACCCTGAGCAATACATCCAGCTTCGCTATCCTCCCCCAGAACTGTTATGGGCCGGATCGATCTCGTACTTCTCCACTTTACGGGGCCAACTCGTGCACTTCCACTAAGGATTGAAACTTGTGATGTTTCATCACATTCCGATAGTCCTCTAAGCTCCCATCAATCAACTTCACAATCAGCTCTTCCTCGAACAGCTTTTGATGGAGGAGGATCATCTTGTCCATCCACCTTTGATAGTACTCCGAGAAGGTCTCATTCGGTTTCTGTCTCACCGCCTCTTAAGTCTTGTAGCTTGACCTCTAGTTTTGTATTGAAACTGAAATACATTATGAAAGCATCAGACATTGCATCCCAATCACCTTGCACACTCTCGGGCTGCTTGTTGTACCAAGTGATGGCTCCTCCTTCCAGAGTAGTGGGGAACAGTCCTACCAATTGATTCATTGTAAGCCCCGCCATAGTCATGATCCGCACATATTGGTTCAAATGAGCCGTAGGAGGGCTTTTCCCGACATAAGGTGTAATTCTAGGCATCTGGAAGCCTACAGGTAACATCTCAACCCCTCCGGCTATGAGTGTGGATGGATCAATGCGCTTAGAAGATTGGATCTTGGAGTTTGCACGCAGTTCTGCTATAGTTTCCTCCATTTCCTTCATTTTCCTTTCTAAAGCAAACTCCACGGGTCGTTCAATATTATCCCTTCGGCCTTCTTCTGCATCTGATTGCCCATCATTCAGTCTTCCCCCACTGCTCTCCTCTCGGGCAGCCCTTTCTGGTCGCTGATTGGACGACTCATTCAACGCACTCTGAACTTGACTCTTGATGAGGTTCTTGAATTCGTCAGAGTTCATGAATTCCCGGATGGCAGTAGTGGCCATCATGGCAGCCGCAGCTTCTGGTGAGAGTGCCATGTCTTGAAAGCTTTGCTGTAACTGTTCGAACTCTGGAAAAAACTCAACATTCAATTCAGATGCTGTCTCAACCTCTCTGAACTGAACGGACTCCTCAGACTTGCTCTAATCTCACGAGTCTGTGTCCCGATCTAAGCTAAACTACAAAACATTTTGAACAAGAGTTAGTAAAAGATGACCACCCAAAGAGTTACGAACTCTAGGGGATATGCATGTATGCATGGCGTGTTAGATGAATGATATGTGGATGTCGTATGAAATGAACTCGTAACGTGAACCTTGAACAACTGATCCTTTGGGTGGTGAAGTATGCATGAATTCCTATTTATGTATGTTATGAATTGCAATTTGAGTATTTGATGCATGGATGAAGCCCTTGGCGCTCAGGGAGTACCTCGTGATTTGTGACATGAGATAAATGTTCTCAGCGAACGGATAGAGTTTTAGCACTCGGGGAGTGACTCAGATTTTTGTGACGTGAGATCGACATACGCATGGCACTTGGTCGGGATTTCGGTTTCCGGGGGACAACTTGGATTTTTGATGATATGAGATGAACTCGTGCATGATGTACGAGCGGAATTTCAATACTCGGGAGTATTTAGATTTCCGCATCGTGATGTGAAATGAATGCGTTCTTGGGTGAACGGGCAGAGTCCCGGTGCTCGGGAAGCACCTTGAGTTTTTGTAATGCGAAGTGAAATGAATGTGCGCGTGGCATACGATGGGAATTTCGGCACTCGGGGAGTACCTAAATGATTTAATGTATGAAATTTTCCGGTGTTCGGGGAAGCACTTAGGTGAACTGATTTTTTTTTTCGGCGCTCGTAGAGCACCTAAATGACTAAATGAAATGAAATGAATTTTTTTTTTCGGGCACTCATGGAGCACCTAAATGATTTAATGAAATGAAATGAATTTTTTTCGGTACTCGTGGAGCACCTAGATGATTTGATGAAATGAATTTTTTCCGGCGCTCGTGGAGCACCTAAATGATTTAATGAAATGAAGTGAATTTTTTGGCACTCGTGGAGCACCTAAATGATTTCCTACTTGGTAGGCGGTGTAATGCGTGTGACCCTTTTGAGGTTGTTCAAGGTCCGCATGAATGTTTTATGCATGACACGCGTTCCACATGGCTGCAAGACAAATTGGTTAATGCTTATGACATTCAAATGATGTATGTGAATTAATGTTTTTTTTTCACACAATGAAAAGATGCATGGCTGCAAAAAAAATGTGGTTACTGTAAATGTCACGCGGGTGATCAATGCATTTACACACGAAAAATAATGGACATGGCTGTACAAAAGATGTGAGTTAGTGTCACACAAATGCTTTACATGTGGTATGTTATGTTCGTGAAAAGTGCGGATGATGGTACGTTTCGAAGGAATGGGAAACACGTAGCAATTAGCACATGAATCGAATTCCTCCAACCTTATTCCTCCAAACGTGGTCAGGTCGATAAAATTCTAACCAAGTCCTAGGAGGGGTTCTTTTCGATCAACAACCGGGGATGATGAAGGCGCATTTTATTTTATTCACACGATTTATTTTGGTATCCTAAGGGAATCCAACTAGGGTTGCTTAAATGAGTTCGGTCCAAAGTCGGGATAACATCAAGGTTCCCATAGCAAAAATATACTCCTCACTTCCCCACACTCAAGGGTCCGAACGAAGGGGTTCGTATGAGGGTATGGGTGGTGTTTCGTATCCGTGCCCCTAAGACTAAGAGGAACTTAGGCGACACTTCAATGATTCACCGGGCTAAATAATGGATACTTATCCTAATGCAAGAATGTCTAACTACAAAAATGCATAAATGCCATATAAGAATCATCCGCCTTATTTTGATTAGACATTTTTCAGGGCTTGTCGAATTCTTTTAAGTTTTTGAAAAACATTTGAGAAATCCCCAGCAGAGTCGCCACTGTGAGCGGACGACGTGTTTTCGATGGGATGCGGGACTCCCTTTCGGAAGGGGCGCTTTGATTTCAGGCGGGGCCCTCCCTCGTGTGGGGTTTTTGGATTGGAAATTCGTTTTTGGAAAATTGGATTGTTTCTCAAAAGAATCGAGACCTAAATCTCGATAAAAAGTATAGGAGTCGCCACCCCGGCTCAGCTCAACCGGGAAATTAAAGTGTAGCCGAACCAAAGCAGGACTGCCACACTTTTTAGAGATGTAGATTCGGACAAGTCCCTTATTTCATGTCTAATCAAAATAAATTTGCTAATGTTCTATAATGACACTTTAAATTGCTAAAATTAATTTTATTGAATAATAACATGCGGCGCACATACATAATAATACAAAATAAAAGTAAAGAAATAAATATTTAAAAGGATTACAACCCCATCGAATGAAAAATAAAAACTCTCGGCCTCACAATACAAACGCTTAGATACACGAGAATCTAAGAAAATGTACAATCGCCTAAAATATACGAGTTCATCTATTAAATACACAAAAAATAAAAATAAAGAAATTAAAGCTGCAAAACGGATTGTTAGCACAAATATATAGTACACCACACGTAGGACTCATGTCAGACAGAATTGGGAATTTTAGAGTTCGGGGTCATGCATTTGGGGGTAACCGGATTGGCCCGGCCGGCCAGTCCGATTGGACCTGGAAAACTATTTTGAAACGTCCATGTATTTTTGGTTTTGTGAGAAAATCATTTTTGAAAACATTTTTCCGGTTTATTTTAATTTAGCATACGAGGTGGGTCGGTTTTCGGGAGAACCGGGTCTCCGTCTTGGTTTTGTTCTAAACGCAAAAACACCGAAAAATAAATTTAGGGTCGTGAATGCACACTCCAAAACTCATTTTTGATGATTTTTTATTTTTCAAGATTTTTGATTTTTCTGAATTTTCTTATTTTTATGAAATTTTTGGGGTTTTATGAATTTTTTGGATTTTAGGGATTTCTGCTTCAGGCCGAGAACTACAATCGTGCGACTGTGCTTACAGTCGTACGACTGTAAACTACAGTCATGTGACTGTAGTCCTACCTTAAGCAGAAATCGCCAAAAAGCTTAAAACGAAGGACTAAAACAGGGAAAATTAACAACAGTGGTACGACTATATATCAATTGGCACAATTGTAATTACAGTCGTGCCCCTATTCTTTGTGACAAGAACAGTCGTACGAGTGTTCTTAATTTTTCAGAAACAGAAGTGTAAAAAGTTGAACAAAAATGCACAAAAATCAACTAAAACACCCAGAAAGCTCGAAAATGAGAAGGATTGAGGTGTATTTACCTATTTAGCACCGATCCACCGTTGGTATGACCTCTGGCAATGCACCAATCCACGTGAATTTTTTCCTTTTCCTTGTGTGTTGAGGTTGCAAGAGAGGTCCAAAAATCCTCCAAAAAGCTACGGTTTTGATCTTGTTTAGGTCCAGAAACGATTTAGATTTGAAGTTAAATGTTTATCCTATGATGTCTAATTCTTTTTAATCAATAATATTCTGGAATTAAGAAGAACAAGATTGAAGAAGATGAGGTTTTGGTTTAAGTTTTTTGCTCTTCTCTCTTTCCTCTTCTCTTTCTCTTTTTTTTTTCTCTTTAAATGTTGCTTCAGCTCAGAAAGTTTGCTAAAGGTCCTTTCACCTGCCTGATTTCTGGCTTTTTATCTCTTTTCACTCGGAAAATCTTGAGCATTAAATGCTCAAGATTTTCCCCTAATTTTATATTCAAGGGGTATGGGTTCTGCAACCTGTCCTCGAACAGACAGTCGTATGACTGTACTTAAGTTACAGTCGTACGACTATAACCACATACCCACGACTGTAACTATAGTCATTGTTCCAACGGTCTTTTTTTTTTTTTGAATGAAAATGAAAATTTCGTGTTCACATAAGCGAAATCAGATTTCATTGCATTGAAAGCCTTGTAGGCTGAGCTATTTACATCAAAGACAGAAAAAGAAGATACATCAAAATGATTTTCACCCTCCATAGGCGGAAGGTCTTCTCCTATCACAGCTCCTTCGAACTCATCACACAGGTCTCCCAGGTCACCTTCCGGGGACTGTTCCTGGTCAGCAGTCGGGTCCTCCTCAATCATCTTTGCTTTCCCGGCCATCATCAGCTTGGCCAATTCTTTCATAGCCTGGTTCACTAACTCTTCTTGAGTTTTCGACACAGCTGCTTGCTATGGTTCTAATCCCGCATTGGCTGTCATGAGCTCGGCCAATGCTTTGGTAATGGCTGCGATAGCCTCCTCCGTTTCCCCACTCCTGGGGCCCACTTTTTCAGAGGACTCTCCCTTGTCTTTGAACTCAACATCGGCTCGACTGACTGTTGTCTCCTCCCTTTTCATCGTTTTCCCCTCATCATCTTTAGCCTCAGTACGGAGCATGCTGACCACTGGCTCAACTTTGTATTTTTCGAAGGACGAACAAAAGTGTCTACCAGATTCACGGACCTTTTACTCAGCCCGTCTCCTTTCTCATGGTAGCCGAGTCCATGTTGGCGGTAATTCCCCGGTTCTATATCAAACTTGGGGACACGCTGTTGTCTCACCCCCAGGCCCTTGCCGGGCTCAAACTTCTGTTTGATGAAGTACTTATAAATCCATTATGGGAACTTCGGTCTATCGCCACTTTCTTTCGTCACAACAGCCACTTGGAAACCTGTCATTCGCTGCTCCTCAGCACTTAAAGTAGCTACCACTGATGGTTCATCTGCCTCTATAGTCAACACCTTTCCACTTATTAGGAACTTTACTTTTTGTTGCAAAGTGGACGGTACACCTCCTAGAGCATGGAACCATGGTCTCCCTAGGAGCAAAAAAAATGTGACCGGGATGTCAATGATTGTGAACAAGACATTGGACGTGATGTCTCCCACACTGACCTCGGCCTCGAAGGTGCCAATCACTGCTGCTATCGTCATACGCTCTGATTACTGTACCAGAATTACAGAGGGCTTCCATTCCAATGCCCAGATAGGGCAAGATTTTAAGAGGGCAGATGTTGAGGGCTGAGCCGTCATCGACCATTACACATGGCATAGTCTTATCCATAATATGCACCCTCAGATACAGTGACCTATTATGATTTACCCCCTCTGGTGGCAGGTCAGATACTCCGAAGTTGATTTCTTGGGCCCTGTTGGCTTTCAGATCAATTACCCTTATCACTGCACAAACTTCATCCGGCGACATCATAGGAGTTGCCTCCATTTCCATCAGCTATTTTATTATCGCCTCATGGTGTCTCTTAGACTCCATGAGAAGGTGCCAGATGCTAGCCCGGGCAGGCGTTCTTTTCAGTTGCTCGACTATCACATCATCGTCCTTCCCCTTCGACCTCTGGGCTTCAATGCTTAATTCTATAGCAGAAAGGTTCCTCCTGGGTAGTACTTGGGGAGCTGTATTGACGGGTTTGTAAACCCTACCGCTTTGGGTGATATGCATAATAGGGCCATCTTTTGTGACCACTGTCCCCTGTCTTGTTTCCACAGGATATACCAACTTGGGCTCCTCAAACCCAAAATATTTATCATCATCCTCCAGGTCGATATCATTCTAATCAATGGGACCCTGTCCCCTCCGGACCACTTGGGCCTGCACTTCAGTTATCTCTGGCTCTATCTTCTCCACCTTGGCTATAACTGTTAGGATTTGACACCGGAAATCACCCGATTAAAGCGGAAGAACGTGATGATTTCCTCAAATCCGTGCCCAGGAGCAATTGAGATGGAAATTGGAAAAACAAAATTTAATCAAAAAAAGATAAATCTCTTACCTGGAATATCTCTTTAAGAGATGGATGCAGACCGCAGGAATCAACTTAGAATCCCTCCTCGTTCACGTACACGAGCGCCTAACGAACACCACCCGTGCTAGCGTCGGAAAACACAAAACTTTTTAGAGAGGAAGAGGGGGGGATTTAGGCCACCAAGTGTTACACCCCCTTAGGCTGAAAATCCTAGGGTCATTAAACCCTGAGAATTTCGGCCCAAGCTAGCTCATTCATCTGTGTGGGCTTTCATCTTTTATTTCAGGCCCAAACCTATTTTAATTAGTCTGGTTTAAAATAATTTCAAGCCTAACTTTAATTTACCCATGTATCTAATATATTACACTAAGTAACATATTATTTACATTTAAATTAAAATTGGTTTGACTAATTAATTTAATCCATCAAATTAAAATTAGATCTTCACAAAATAAATTCATATGTAAACCTATACATATGAATATTTCCACCAAGGAAATAATCTCATAATTAATCCAATTAATTACGAGAGAGCTAATCAAATATTAATTTTATTATTATGATCAATCCAATTGATCTTTATAATATAATTAATATATACCTCTCTCTCCAGAGTGTATACTCTAAGTATACATGTGATTCCTTAAGTCAGTGTTTAGTTGCTCAATGTGTATGATCCCGTGGGCCTATCTTTATGTTGGCAGTGGGCCTATGGCCCAAAGACTACAATTGGGCTCTAGCAAGCCACTGCAGCCCCCAATTAAGATGGAGATGGCAGTCTAACTGTTATCATAACCCTGTAGTTTGAACTTGTATATCCCATGTCATCGATATTGGTGTCCAACACAGAGGCATAGATTGATCACCCTCTTTTGTGTCTGGACATTAACTTGATCCCTAATGTACTGAAGCTCACAAACAAGTTCCAACTTGTTTGGGTGTGGCCAGACTCTTATCAGTCACATTCATCAAGAGGCCGGTGATATTTTCTCAGTGGACTGCTTTGTGACAAATCCCTTCTGCATATCCATAGCATTGCCATGCTAAGTGACATACCCAAAAGTACCCACACTTGGCACCCTATTACAGGCCCTTTAGGTGTACCCTTAAGTATGCAACCTCACATGCAAAACCATTATATGGTCAGGTCAAAGGATCCATATAAGTACTACACAAGAATCACTTGTGATACTATACCATGTGGATTTCTCGTTTAGTGGATCTATCCAGTACCATGCCCTTTTTACATGTACCCATTAACTTGGTTGACATCCCATGTCTAATGACCAGTAAGACACCACCATACAACCCGGTTAATGATAGTCTCTTGTTCCACTCATTCCCATGACTGGAACAGACTACGGATCTATTTATGGTCATATCGTTTACCCTATCCATGGTCTTATTGCCAAGTGCATGACACTTGTCATCATGGATATGGATATTCATTTAATATAATGCACAAGATATTTATAATAAATGAATTAATGCCTTTATTAATTACACAAATGAGTATAATACATAAATCCAATAAATGTATAATACAAATACTAGGACCAATGCCTCGGGACTAGGGCATATCCAACAGTAACCGATTGATCACTCAGGTTAGCCTAAATTATCTGCTCAAATACACTGTTAGTTGGTATGCCAGAGTGAACCATATTAACCTGACCCCCAAAATTGGGCAGAGGATTCTTCTGCACGTTCAGCTTCAGTACGGGTTCCACGATCTTCCATTCAGTGACCAGCCTTTAAATAGCCCTTATCAGGTTGGTACACTCATTAGTGCGATGACCTATCGTCACATGGTAAGCATAGTAATTTTCCTTGTCAGCTTCAGCAGAGGGAACATAAGGCTTCAGGCTTTGTAACAGACCAGCCTTTCTGCACTTGGCGAAGATACGCCCTAAGGATTTGACCCACGAATTGGTAGGCCTCTGAGATGTTCTCATCTAGCCTCCTTGGGCCACAGTCACCACATCGGCCTCGTTCACCCGGTCTACTGTTGCTGCAGTCTGGGCCGGTTTAGATGTGGACCCCGTTGAAGAGGATGTAGAACCACTAGCCTTGTACCCCTGGATATATCCCCAGTTGCCCCGGTAGGTACCCGAGCCCTACTTACTCAGCTGTTCTTCTTCAGCTTATCTTTCAACCCGCTTTGCAAAATCTACCACATCATTGAAGGAATGGAATCTCTTCAGTTTCATTTTCTCCTTGTAGGATGGCAGGCTACCATCAACGAACTACACAATAAGGGATTCCAATTTAGGAGTTCCGTCCACTAACACTTGCATATCCATCCAGTTTTTGTAATAGGCCGAAAAGGATTCATTAGGCCTTTGGCGGATCCTCACCAGATCTTCGAGCGTGGTTTCAACTTGAGTGTTATAGGCATACTATTTCACAAACGCCTCAGACAGATCCTCCCAGGTGGAGTGGGTGTGGATTGATGTCTTGACATACCACTTAGCGGCTACGCCTTGTAAAGTAGTAGGAAACAGATTTAGTAGATGGACCTTTCCGATCCCAAGGATAGACATGATTCTGACATAGCTGTCCAAGTGGGCTTCTGATGGACCTTCCTCGGTGTACGGGGGTAAGTAGGGCATTTGAAACCCAATTGGGAGTGGCTCTCCCCCTTCTGTAAACAAGGTAGATGGATCAGAGGGCTTAACAGGCTGATAGTGCACCATCTCCTTCAGCTTCGGTAACAGTGCTTCAAAATCAGAAAATTTCTCCTTGAGACGCTTTCCAATGGCCGTCTCAATCGAAGCCTCCCTAGCCTTTTCAAAGGCCTCATCTTCCTCAGAATGACGGTCAATTTCCCGAGGTGGGATGACGACTCTGCTGCTGCCAGGCACATTCCTCCCTGAATTAAGGGCCCCTTGGACGACATTCCCCTCGTTCTCAATTGGGGCTTAGGCTTGTTGGCTAGTCGGGCCTACAGCGGCAATCACCGCAGTCTATACTTGCTCCCTGATAGTTTCTTTAAACTGATTAGAATTCAAAAAGGCTGTCATGAAAGCATTCATGTCAAAGGGAGGACTTCCACCATTTCCACCTTGAGCCATCTCGTTTCTACTAGCTTCTTCCAACACAAATGGACAGTCAACTGGTAAAGAAGGTAACTGTCACCTAAACTCTTGTTCCGAGTTTGAATCTGAACTGACGCTAACCCTTTCCACTGTGGCTGATTCGGTCTGAGCTGACTGAATTGAAGGAACTGATCGACTGGATTCTGAACTGACCCATTCCAATCATTTTAATGTTCGACTCCAAACTGCACATTCAGCATAGGGTTAGCATTACAGCTGGATGTCATGACCCTAGACACAAAGTGCTAAGTGGTATGTATGGTGTGATCGTGGGATGATCATGATCGAATGATGTCTTATGAATGAAAATGATAATGGATGTGGTTCCTTTGTTTTTATTTCGAACGTCCCAAGAATGCCCAAAACTATGCAAAAGACAATGCAAATAAACATCACGTGCGAACCGTCACACGGGCAGAGGTTCGGCACCTTTAAGGCACCTAACGGATGTCATGAAATGGTCACGTATGTATCGACACACGGACAAGGGTTCGAAATTTTATAGGTCAAAATGAAATGGCGTGAAATTGTCACGTGGAAACCATTCCTCGGACAGAGTTCCGATGCTTTTAGGGCATCTAATATGAAGTGACGTTACAAATAAGTCACGCGTATACAGGTACACGGACAGGGGTTCGGCATTCTTGGAACACCTTGCATGAATTGATAATGTTATGGAATGTTCTTATATGCGTAAAAGTTCGGCACTCGTGAAGCACCTCGAATGAGTTATCAATGTCATGAAACAAGTCCGGTGTGGACTGCGATACACAAGCAAGGTTTCGATATAACCGCGACACCAATAACGAATGAATATGAAATGGAGATGATATGGTATTATATTGTCGTGCAACTTGCCACACAACCAAACCTAAAATCTTTAAGATTTTCTAGTGAATGATATGATATAGTGGAAAGGACAAGTGCAAATCGTCGCACAGGCAGACCATGGGTAGCTTCGAGTACCCGATATGGCATGAAATGAAATGATCGTGATAGACATTCTCAGAACGTCCTATACCAGAGGAAATGACATGGATGTTAATGTCACGCAGAATGCAGGTGGCTGCAGAAAAGTATGGTTAAGATGCGTGACACACGGGATGATGTCATATATGTATTGTGGAAATGTTGGCACACAAGATGTATATATATGTCACACGAGTAAAATGTCATGGCTGCATGAAGACATGGTTAGTACAAAGGTCATACATGTGCATATGTAAGAGATGGCTGCATAAAAAACGTGATTAGAAATGGCACGCGAGTGATTATGCATTTTGGATGCTTTATGAAGAGTTAAAAAGAAAATCACCACAAAACAAACATTAGCGCACATAAAAATATGCTCTCCCTTCCAACTTTATTTCTCCTTTCGATTGGTCTCGCATTCATCCTAGGTATTGGGTCTCTTTGGCATCAATGGGGGATACCAAAGGTGCACACTTAATTATTCAATTTTAGATTTATATTTTAGTAATCCTAGGGGAAATTACTAAGCCATTACATGTGGGCCAAAGCCAAACCAAGGGTCATACAGGCTCTCATAGCAAATAAACACTTCTCCACCGTAGAACACGATGTAAGGTCAGGCGGGGCTATGAGTGGTTTACCCCGTCGGGTGTCTCTAATCCTGGCGGTAAAGGTAGGCCACCTTCTTGGGTAAACCGGGGCTAATCAGTGTATTTGAGGGGTCATGATATGTAAGGTATGAATAAATATGGCATTTATAAATTGACAAAAGAATACAAGCGAGGTTATATTTCAATAGTTGCCTATGTTCCTTAAGTTTTTATGAAAAACTTTTTAAGAAACTTTTTAGATCCCCAGCAGAGTCGCCACTGTGAGCGGACGACCTAAAAAAGAGCGAACCAGGGACGGTTTTCGAAAACGGGTTTTGATCATCTTGAGTTAGGAAAAATCATTCGTTCGTTTTGAAATTCATTTTGTAGAATACATTTTCCCGTCTTATTACTTAAAAACCTCGAATCCTAAATTTCAAGATCAGTGACAGAGTCGCCACCCAGATCAACTCATCCGGGAAATTCCGGTACAGCTCCCTACCGAGCGTAGACTGCCGTACCTAATCCAAAGATTCAGGGTTCCGGCAACTTACCTACTTAACCTCGAGCTTGTATTCGATTTATGATTTATATTACTATATTTATTCAATTTATTATCTTTCTCTAACCCAATTTCGTTTATTTTTACTAGTCCGTGCTCAAGCAAATGACAGAAATAAATTACAGAAAAGTAAATCATACATCCAAAATATATAGAAATAATAAAGGCTGCTTATACAACCAAATTGAATAAAAAGGAGAAAACTCTCGTCCTCACATTACAAGCGCCTAGAGTACACAAAAATCTAAAAATTTACAAACGCCTAAAATACATGAATTAATCTATTAATTACACGAAAAATAGTAAAAATGAAAATAAACACTGTAAAACAGATGGTTATCACAGTTTATATTATGAACACAGATAGGACTCACTGCAGGACAGAATTGGGAATTTTTAGGAGCAGGGGCATGCATTCAGTGGGTAACCGGATCGACCCGACCGGTCGGACCTGTTAGACCTGGAAAACGGTTTTGAAATGCCCTGTAAATTTTTATGTTGGAAAACAATCTTTGGAAAACATTTTGCTCGGTTGCATACAAATTTTCATTTTTTAGCGGGTCTGTTATCCCGGAACTCGGGGTTCCATTCGCGCGGGCTTTCCTAATTTTCACGAACATTTAGGGTCTAAAAAGCGGTAAACATACCAAAAACAGTCTGAATCCAAAAACAGCATTACGCAACGATGTCTATACGGGTCGTTCCATGATTCTGTCTCCTCCGGGAACTACAGCCGCGTGGATGAAAATAGAGCCGGGCGGCTCTAACTCATGCTGGGCGACTGTAATACCCGGACCCAAAATCGGTTCTCTCGTTTTTTGAAAATTCATTATTTTGTTCGTTTTCAGTGTTTCCCAGAGATTTTGTAAAGTTCGGGGGTCCGCTTATGCTGAACTACGGATCCAAAACGGATTGGACAACCCGGAATATGAAAAAATAAAACCCCAGAACAACTGAAAAAAACCAATATTCGTATGTCTAGAAATCCAAAAACCAAAGCTAAAATGACGTATGAATATTTTTGGGCTGAAAATACCAAAACATAATGCACAAAATGGAAAATGGACTCTTTTCGGCCGATCGTGACAAATCAGGATTCTGTCCCTGTAGAACAGATCCGGGCGGCTCTGTTCATCATGATCATAGCCGTGCGGCTGTGTTCATGAAGAACATAGCCGTACGGCTATGATTGGTTGAGTCTATTTTCCAAAAAATGTAAAATAGGGAACAACACACAGAAAGAACAATGCAAACAGGTATAAGGCCTCTTAGAGTTTACCTTGATGTTGTTCCAGTGTACTAGATACGCAGGAACGGATTGAAAGCTTGGAATTGGTACTGGCAGCTCAACTGACTGAAAACCGCAATAATCAGAAGCAATCCGAAATCAACCCCAAAATGATCCCAAATCAATTATCAAAGGTTGTAGAACTTGATATTAATGTCTTTAGAATGATGTAGGGTTTTAACTTTCATGTTTCGGTTCCCCTTTCTTCCTTTCTCTTTCTGTCTCACTTCCCCCCTTTTCTTTTGCTTTCTTTTTCTCTCTATGGGAAATGATTTTCTCTCCCCCAGCCAAAAATCCCCTCCTCCTGCAGATATGATTTCTTCTCTTTTATACTTCTCTCTCTCCTATCACTTCATTTAATTAAATGGCCGTTTGACATTCTGATTTCGCTCCCGAAATGCTTTCTGTCAAGCCAAGTTGCTCTGCTTTACAAAGCAACTTGGTTTACCCACTAGAGCCGTCCAGCTCTAGTGTGTATTAGAGCCGTACGGCTTTAGTCTAGAGCCGGCTTGCTCTGGCTGAAAAACCAGAGCTGCCCGGTTCTAGTGAAAGCCGGAGCAAAATTTCGAAAATCGGACACATGCACTAAACCCTAGAAATCATTTGGGAGACTCTTTCGGGGTTTCGGATCGCGGATAGCTCAGTTTTCAGGATGTTTGGGACAGTCCAGGCCATATTCCGGTCGCTTTCGAGCCCAATTCATGTCCATCTGCTCCACAAGTAACACGTGAACTCTCATCACAGAGGTCTGGTGCTCACACTCTCCTAAAAAATTCTGAATCTTTCCACCTGAATATCTTACAACAACCCATGAACCCGAAAATTAAAATCTCACGTCTAGAGAAGTATATAGGGGGGATATTGATCCCTTGGTAGATGCAAAGAATTACTGGAACCTCATGATGATCATAAGAGCTAGTGAAGCTCTAATGTGCAAGTTATTCTCCTTAACCATACAAGAGAAACATGGTGCACCACACTCATGTGTCAGGCTTATAAAACCATTTCACATAATATATTATAGAGTTTAGGATTTGTAAATTAAAGTTTAGAGTTTATATTTTAGGGTTTAAAATTTTATATAAATAATTAACTAATAATTAAATAATTACACATTGACATTATTCTATTGGTTGAAGTATGTTTGTTATGATTTGGTTAGTTTGATACACAGATGACATGACATATCTGATATATAGTAAAATGTCTCTAAAGAAGCAATATCTAAAAGTTATTGCCATATAGATATCAATAGTAGCAAAATTATATCGAATTTGACAGTCCCAAATGGCTAGCTACAGTACTAGAGGGGGGTGATTAGTACTGTGCGAATAAAAATTTTTGCAAATTTCTTTTGAAAATACTTTTTGTAGAAACACAAGTTTCTTTTTCAAAAACAAGTTTTATTAAAAATGCGGAATTAATTAATATAATAAATATAAAATTGCTTTTGTAAAAATAACTTTAAATAATAAAGCGATTAATTTAAATTGCAAGAATTTAAATAGCATAAAATATAAAGAGAGTAGGGATAGAAAATTGTAGACGCCGAATTTTATCCTGGTTCGACCCAACCAGTCTATGTCCAGTCCCCAAGCCAACAGCTACTAACGTTTCCTTTACGGGTAAGAAACAAGCCTATGTTACTTTTTGCGAGTTCAAGTAACAAACTCAATACTTTTAGAGGCTAAGTATCAAACCTCTACCGTTACTTTTTGGAGCTTAAGTAACAAACTCTACCGATGCTTTTTTGAAGCTCAAGTACTAAACTTTTACAGACTTTGTTGATCACACCACCAACAAAGCAAGCCCCCTTCACACAACCTTTGTGTGAAAATACAATTCCCGAATGTACAAATATTTGAATGAAACAAATGTAGCTCTTTTCTCTTTTCTCTGTTTGGGAATCTGGAAGACTAAATATTGAATGCTTAAGAATGTGATAAATGATAATTGGTCTTCCTTGCTTTGCTTTCTTCATCTCATTCCTTTTATAGGATAAGTCTTCCATATGGCTGTTTGATTCACTTCATAAGGAGAAGTGAACATTGATCTCAAGTCATAAGCATATTTTGGCCGTTTGAAATATTTCACAAAGGGATGAATGTTGATCTCAAGTCACAAGCATATTTTGGCCGTTTGAATCACCTCTTAAAGAGAAGTATATGTTGATCTTCAAGTAATAAAACCGTTTGTCTTAGCTTACAAAGAGAGAGGTGTAAGTCATAAGCATTTGTTGATTTCAAGAAATAATGCTTAAGTTATCCGTTGATATCAATCCATAAATAGATCTCAAGTCATAAGCATTTTATACTTTTTCATAAATGGAGAGATAAAGTGGCCATTTGATATAGGTCATAAATATGCCAAGATTTCTCAAGTAGTAAGCCACTTCCTTCAAGACTAGTAGTATAGTGTTAAGCTCATAAACTAAAGCATATTGTGGCTGAATATATGTATATCTTTTAATCTCAAATCTTTTCAACCCATAAACCAATATCTTTCAACTTATAAGCATATATCTTTCAAAATCATTCCACTACTAAGCATATATCAATCAAAAATCTTTCAACTAATAAGCATATATCAATACTTTATATTATGCACTTTATATGGTGGAGAGAGTTAGTCTTCAACTCATGAGGCATTTCAAGTATTTATATTACTTATGATGCCATAAAGTACCTTTGTGACTTATAAAAACATTTTAACTCATAATACTTAATTCTCAACTCATAAAGCTCTTAAACACAAAGAGATTAAGAAACTCATTAATCTAAATGTCAACTTGTGATTATCAAAACCGAAGTCAACAGAATTATTGTTGCAAATAAATATAGTCACAATTTTATGACACTAATTTTTATATTTTTAAATTTTTTGATGCTAAATCTTGCATTTCGTGTAGTTTCCATTAAAAGTGAGAATGAAGATTTGTTTTATTTATTTGAGAGTGAAGGAAGAAAAAGATATAGGAAAGGATGATTCAACTATCATTATTATTTATTTTTGCATATTCTCTCCGTTTGTTATATGACTAACATTTCCACTTCAAAATTAAAAAATCGAGATAAAATGTGTACATTTATTTGTTAAATTGACATTTTTTTTATAATGGTTATTGATGATTGAGGTTTAGGATCTATAAATCTCAATTTTTTTTCTAGAGAGTGTAGCATATGATTTTAAGTACAATGGATTCTTAAATTCTCATTTGGTGCGAGATGTTGTTAAAATTATAGAAGAATGGTTAAGCAAGGACATAAGCATGAATTAATTAAGAAGTATAGGATTATAATAGGAGAAAAAAGATGAGAATTAAAAAGAAGAGAAGAGAAGAGAAGAGGGGAGGAGGGGAGGCATGTAATGCAGTGAGTGTTGGTTGGCGTGTAAAAAGAAGAAAACAGTAGAGCGTGTGTCAAGTCACAAAAGAAGGCTAAATATATACACACTCCTGCTCTCCCTACACTTAACCAAACAGAGCAAATTCCAAACAGCTAAAATCCACGTGGGTCTCATGAACTTATTCACAGACCAAGATTCTGCTGATCGGGTGAACATCATAAACACTGCACTGTTACATGTTTCTACAGTTTCCACCACCATTCAATCAATGCTAGCTTTGCTTTCCCTTTGGAAATGGAAATCCTCCTCTTTCTTTCTGTTTCCTCATTTCCTGCCTCTTTTTTGCTGTCCTATCACTTTACTATGTTTTTATTTCTTCTCTTTCTTCGTCCCACACACTTGTATATGCACACTTTTATTTGATTCAATTTCCTTCTTTTTGTCTTTGTCTTTGTGTTGTTTTGTATTTTACATCATCTCCAAGAAAATATATTCATTGCCCTTTCTCTCTTAACTATCTTTCTCATGGGACATTTCCGTTCATTGTCACCTTGTTTTATATCAATTTATCTTTTAATGAACTACGTAATATATCACACTTTTATAAATATGACAAAACCTACAATACTTGGTTAAAATATAATAATTTTTGTATAAAATGCATCACAATCTGTAAAATAGGATGATATTGGCTTAAATTGTGATATTAGAAGAGGCAAATATTCCATTTCAATAGTAAAAAAAGAACACTTCACGAGAGCCTCTAATTCCTAATTCTTTTTTCTTGAACTCGGTCCCTTCTCCACAATAACATAAACAAACAAGTAAAACAAAATCAAAATTAGAAATTCTATCCTAATAAAATGACACCAATAATTTCTTATGTCTTCGCCAAACAATTGAATATGGATTTCAATTAGGAGATACTCAAACGAACAAATCTTTCATAATAATTATTTTCTGTCATTCACAAAATTAGAATTGAGGACTTCTCTTGAAGAGAACCAGTCCAATTCACAGTAGCTTCTAGTAATAACAACAAACTTAGAATAATCAAAGTATTCTTATTTGTTACCCTTTGCCAAAATGGTCTCATGTGAGAGAAGTTAGAAGAGAGGAAACTAAAGAGATGACATCAAAAGATGGATTGATGCACATCCTTATCTAACAAACAATACTATCGACTCAAACAAATTTCATTAAAATTTTTCCTTTCTCTACATAATAAATTTACGGAGTGAACATAGTAATTAATGATGGACTCGTGTGAAAAATTAAAAATAAAAGCTACAACTAAAACGCCCATCTCGGCATTAATTAATTTTGTTTAAATCAATCAATTAAAAACTTCAAGTGGCTCCTACTCCAAGAAAGTCAATTAATGGTGGTCTGATTGTATTGGACTCTGAAACTGATGATGAAGGGGAGGGTTCACTGCCTGAAACATCATGAGCCATTGTTGTTGGAGCTGAAGTTGTTGAATCTGATGAGATAACAAATGGGTTTGGATGGTTGGACTGTTGCATTGCCATTATGCACTTGTGGTGTTGTTGATATTGAGAAGGAAAGAAACCAGAAATGTGGGGTTCATCCCAAGATCTGGTCTGCCTCAACATACCCATCATGTCATTGCTCTTGGGACCTTCAAAAATATATTTTAAACTAACTTACTTAACCCCCAAAAGAAAAAGAGACAACAAACATAAACCACAAATTACACTTACCAGGTGGGAAGAAATCATAAGGTGTGATCTGCTGTGCACAAAACCCAGTTAGAGTTGAAACTGCCTCTCCCTCTAAGGGTCCAAGTCCAGTTGAGTAAGGTGACAGACCGCCGGGGATACTGAGACAGTATGATGGCGGCGGCGAGGGTGCTACTGCTGCTGGTGGTGGTGGTTCTGGTATAATATGGTCTAGTGTAGTGTAAACAGATTGAGTTAGCTTGCGCCTCCTATAAGCAGAAGATTGTTCTCTATATTTTCTAGCCATAATAACATGCCAATGATTCTTAACAGCATTATCAGTTCTTCCCGGAAAAAGTCTAGCAATCATAGCCCATTTGTTACCGTACAATCTATGAGCCTGCATTAACCTTTCTTCTTCTTCCTCACTGAATGCTCTTCTATTTATCCTTGGATCCAACTGGTTAAACCATCTCAGCCTACAGCTCTTACCTTCAGCAGTTCAAACCCAAATTAGTTTCTTCCTTTTTAAAAGTTAAATTCAAAAGAAAATGGAATCATTTTTTTTATTTGAATTACCTGATCTGCCCTCTAACTTCTCGGCTATAAGGTTCCAGTTTTGAGGGCCATAAAGGGCGACAAGTTCTTTAAGCTTGGCATCTTCAGCCGGTCTCCAATGGCCCCTTGCACACAGTTTAGACTGGCCACTGTCAGTTTCTTTGTTAGGGTTGTTGTCTTCGTTTGAGTTGGCATTTTGATTTGTGTTCTCATTATCAGTACTGCAATCACAACCCTTGGTGCGATTATTGGCCATATTTAAAGGGAAATTGAAATTGGGTGTGGCCCCATTTTCCATCGAAGAGGATGATGATCCATAGTTGTGAGTAAGAGAAAGAGAAGCAATGTCAGCAAAAAGCATACCAGCAGCAGAAGAAGAGGAAGAGGAAGAGGAAGAGGAAGTTGAAGGAGAAGAAGGGATGAGGGCATTTTTTGATGGAGAGGAATAAATAACAGCACACTTGTTAGCCATGCCTTCATTTCCTCTCTCTGACACAACTGTTACAAAGTCATACTCTCTGAAACTGAATCCCCCCAAAGATAAGTAAGCAAAAGCTTTCTCACAGAAGAGAGAGAGAGAGAGTGTGTGAGTGATGAAGAAGAAGAAGAAGAAGAAGAAGCAAAAGAAGAAATCTTGCAGAAGGAAGAGAAAAATTAAATTACAACAGAAAAATCTGCAGAAAGAATGCTTTTTTTAAAATAATCTGTTTAGAGAGAGAATAGATAAGGTAGTAAAGAAGGAAGTAGTTAACCATGCTGATTGACCCTCACCCTTTTATTCATCCACTTCCCTTTTCTTTCTACAATTATTATTACATTTTAATTTTGTTTCTATTTAGTTATGCCTGCTTTTCTGCTGCTTTCTCTCATTTGTCATAATAATTATGATTACCCTATTTAATTAATTATCAAGACAATTTTATTGGAAATTCCAATATATTTCAAAGCATTTACTAATATTAAAATTCGTCTAAATACGTGGGGATGTATTCTGTAAGAAGTCTCAGTATTACTCAATTTGAGGCTCAAGACATTATGTAACTCTACCCTAATTAGTACAAATATGCTTATCTTTTGACTTAGGCTGTATTATTGGTAAAAGATGTTAGAAAATGAAAATCAAAAGGTGTTAATAGGAAAGAAGAAGAAGAGAAGACACACGTGTGAAAGGGAGAGAGGAGCATGTCAATCCACTATTGAAGGTTCTTAGGCTGTCTGTCTCAAGATTGACAAGAAAGACTAAAATGTTTAAGTTATGCTTGCTTCAGCTTGTACACACTTTGACACCTTTCTTTTCATGGGGCAGCTTCACATTACACCCACCCACCACTGCATTATAAAAAAAAAAATTACAGAATTACAGAATTATTTTTTTTTTTAATTTTATATATTTTGTTTTTTAAAATTTAACCTGGGTTTCAAGCTAACCACCTGAAGTTGACCGTACAAACCCACCACAATTACTTCAAATCCATATATTTTCAAGCGTCCCTTCTTTCACAACTGATTATAACAATCCAAAAAAAGACCTATTGCCTTAACGTCATCTTTAATCCACACCCCCCCAAGCCAGCCCAGTACTCTCTTTCATCTACTATCAGGAAATTTTTTTTTTTTTCTTCTTTATGAAACTCGGAAATGTACTTTATTAGTTATGTGGTCCTCCATAGGCATCAAATCTTACTTCATGCTTATTTGATATGGTTAACATTAATAAGTTGATGTGTTAGGTTTTTTGGTCCTAATTAAGTTGAACAAGTCTAGTTAGGTAGCTATAGGTTTTAATTTATATGAGACTGATTGATCAATGTTGGATTCTAATTCCCTTTGACTCCACCAATTAATGGGACCTACTCTATTATTTATTTTTTTTTTTTTTGAAAAAAAAATAAAAAATAAAAATAAAGATGCACAATGATAAGTCAGATCAAACAGTGGTCTAAGAGTTAGGATACTTAAATGTGTATATCTGCACATTCTTAATAAACCCCAATTAGACCAGTTAAAAGCAAGGCCACATTTCCATGTAAGGAATGTCCTTAGACTGCACTTTCCCGTCTCCTTAAGCAAAAAAAAGGAACATACATACATACTTGTGTATACATATATATATATATACATATTTCTTTGTAATATAATAATAATAATGAACAGATTAGATAAATAGATGATGATGAGAGAGAGAATAGGTGTAGGTGTCGTTTGTTAATTGTAAAAATTGGGTTGCACAGGTTTTGAGTGAAATGAGGGAGGGACGTCTCATTTAAATGGGGTGACAGTGCATAAACAGGAATGTACTATCAATTGCTGAAAATACTGAGCATTACAGCTTCAGTCCATTAATTTTAAATATTTATTAACTTTGAATAAAAAACCTGACTTTCCATGGGGCAAATAAATAACACCAAACTATAATAATCTGGCCCTAAAATAATTGATCAAAGCTACCTTTTTGCTCTACCTCCCTACCTCCCTACAAACCCATTTGGGTCCCACCCAAACTAACCATGTTTCTATGTCATTCGCTTGGATTTAATTAATTTCTGCAGTATATTTCATCGTTGCTCATTAGTTAATCCATTGTCCGCAAGCTGGACTATTACCACTGCTGCTTAAGTTAAGTTTTACAATTTGAATTATTATACGGTATAATAATTTAATTTCATACAATGTAAAGTCGTTTTCCGTAGAATCAAGAGTGCTCCATTGTCAGAAATACTATTCTATAATTTTTCTTTCAAATTATTTCTTTCTCCTGCTTTCAAAATGTATGGCATATGTTGAGTCTCCAGATACGGATTTAAAGCCACTTGGTGTACTACACACTACCTAGAACTAATCATGCATGTATAAAATTCAAATTTTCTAAGATTTTTTTCTTCTTCAAAGTAACGTTTAATCTTTCTAGTAATTGTATCACAAAACTTAAAAATTTTACAATGTCAATGCCCCCCATGTTTAATTAACTATACAAATCACTATTTATTGTTTCAATTAAAATAGTCTCTTTTTATTAATGACAAAAAAATGAAATGGAGAATGTGTACTGGATTGAATGGGAGAGACTTTAATTATATGATTCTAAAGGACCCATTATTCTGTAAAACCGGTAAAAATATATATATATAAAAAAAAGGACAACAATTAATTATAATATAAAATTTTAATTTCAGTGAAATTTATTATAAATATTATTATAATGCAATATAGAGTGGTATACTCCATATCATCCATATCATTTCTCCCATATTCCTTTCCAAAATTTGTAATTCACTGTTTCTTTTTCTTTCTGGCTTACTTCTGCCTTTCTGCCATCTGCCTTCTTCTATTCCCACGTGTAACCTTAAGTAATAACATCAGTTTTTTACTGATATAATATTAATTCTTTATAATTTACCTTAATGTATCTGTCTTCAATTATTGTCTTTTCTACTTGTGTTACAACTTTTGTCTTCCTCTTTTTCTAACTTAGAACTTTATTCAAAAATTAAGTATGGATATTAATTTCATCTTCTAAGCTAGCATATTTAATGGCTGATTTTTTTTTTTTTTTTTTTCATACGCATTCAATTGTGAAATTAAAAGTCCAAATTGACACATAAATTTAATTTTGGACTAAAATAATCTCCTAAAGCCAATTTTGGGAACCAGATAAATCTTCTATTCATTATATTGTGATCCCAAAAAATATTGAACTTAAAAATTTGTGCTGCCAAAAGTATAAAAAATGTTTTTATAGTTATTGGCAATAATAAAAGAAGTTGTTGCATGATGTTATTATAAAGTTATGATTGTATTTATTTTGCAATAAAATTTGATATAATTTTTCCGCCATTAATATATATAGTTTCAACTTTAGGACATTATTACAAAATTAATTATTAATAATTTCTATTTTAAAATTTTTTACTCCAAATATTAATATTTGTGGTAGTAATAATTTTTAATTCGCTAACCTTTGGTCTAATGGTAAGAAGGAAGATGTAGAAAATTCATGTATTAGAGCATAAATGATAGAAAATTACTTCATACTTATTGCCAACTTGGAATGATGATAAATGTTATCTCTGATCGACATATTGAATTACCGGACTTAAATACCCTACTAATAGTACTATTTTTTTAAAGTACAAACAAGATAGTAACGAATATAGGGGTGCTTTGGGGGTTTAGGGGGTTTTGATGAATTCTCGGCAAATTTGGATTCTCTCGAAATCAGAAATCTGTTGGTAATTTGATATGAGAGTGTTGCAATTAGCATTGTTCAAAACGTCGTGTTTCATGTGTCATCACAAAAAAAAAAAGTCCAATTTCCAAAATTTGAAGAAAAAAATACTACTTACCGCTTTTTGGTGTCAACAAAAAAAAGAAAACTATATATAATATATAAATGGGGTAGAGATGGTGTTGAGGATACATCTTTCATGCTTGTTCTCCACTTTGTCGAGAATTTTCATTTTCATCCCTGAAAATAAATGGAAATAATTGTATTCCCATCCCCTGGAATTCTCATCCTAATAGAGATCCGTATTAAAAATACTAAACTTTTTTCAAAATGTGCCATATTGAAATTAAAAATTAAATTAAAGTATCTCTAGAAAACTAAACTCATGCACCATTCATCAATAATTATTAATAAATAAACTAATGAGGAAATAAAATAATAAAAATATCTAATGAGGAAATTTTAGAAATTAACTGAGGAACCTGTGAAGATCCCTGTTAAGATTAATCAGGATAGGGACAAAAATGGACATGGGACAGGGGGAGTATTATGGTCTAAGGACGGGGAGACAACTTAGGTTTTCATTAATATATATATATATATATATATGCCCTTGTGCTGAGACATTGGTCATTGTTTTTGTATCATACATTTGTACTTTGATGTGAGTTTTATGTATTATACAATTTGTGTCATTAAATAAAGGTATTAATCTATTTATTATATATCTTATACTATGTTTTAAATAGAGTATCCAATGGACATATCCATATCCATGTTGACAAGTGTCATGCACTTGGCAGTAAGACCATAGATAGGGAAAACGATATGACCATAAAATCATCCGTAGTCTGTTCCAATAATGAGAATGAATGGAACTAAAGACTATTATTAGCATGGTTGAATGGCGGTATCTTACCTGTCATTGAACATGGGATGTCAATCAGGTTAATGGGTATATGTAAAGGGGCATGGTACTGGATATATCTACTAAATGAGAAATCCACATGGTATAGTATCACAAGTGATTCTCATGTAGTACTTGTATGGATCCTTTGACCTGACCATATGATGGTGCTACATGTGAAGCAGGATACTTTGGTGTACGCCTAAAGGGCCTGTAAAAGGGTGCCAAGTATGGGTATGTTCGGGTATGTCAATGAACATGGCAATGCTATGGATATGCAGAATGGAATGTCACTCAGTAGTCCACTGAGAAGATATCACCAGCCTCATGATGAATGCAACTGATTAGAGTGTGGCCACACCCAAACAAGTTAGAACTTGTTTGTGAGCATCAGTTCATTCGGTATCAAGTAAATGTCCGGACACAAAAGAGGGTGATCAATCCATGCCTCTGTGTTGGACACCAATATCAATGACATGGGATATACAAGTTTAAACTACAGGGTTACGGTTACAGTTGGACTGCTATCTCTATCTTACTTGGGGGCTGCAGTGGCTTGCTAGAGCCTGCCTGCAGTATGTGGGCTATAAGCCCACTGCGAACATAAAGACGGACCCACAGGATCGTACATATTGAATGTCTGAACTTTAACTAAAAGGATTTAGTGTGTACTTGGAGTATACACACTAGAGAAAGAGAGTTCTGTTAATTATATTATATAGATCGACTGGATTGATCAAACTAATATAATTAATTTTTTTATAGGCCTTCTTATAAATAATTCAATGAATTAATTTATGAGATTATTTCCCAGGTGGAAATATACATGTATAGCTTTACATGTATTTAATTTTATGACAGTCTATTTTAATTTCTCGGTTAAATTAATAGGCCAAATTAATTTTAATTTAAATGTATATAATATATATTATAATATATAAGCATACATATTAAATTAAAGTTACATTTGATATTAAATAGAGCAAAAGAATTAAACAGACTTGGGCCTTAAAGTGATTAAGCCCACATAGAATTAAAAGGATAAGGATAAGGAAACTTAGCTACTAAGTTTACCCTTGGACTTTTTGGCCTATATGTACTGGATAAGGATGAAGAAAAGGTGGATGATAAGTCACTTTGCTTCTTTTGAGCTTATCCTCTCCTTTCGTCTCTTCTCTTCTTCAGTTTCCTATCTGCTAGCACGAGTTGAGTTCGAAAGCCGTTCGTGTACGTGATGGTGGAGGAAGTCAGATTTTGATTTCTGTAGCCATCTCTTTTAGAGATATACTGGTAAGAATCTTATCTTCCTCTTTCTGGTTTTGGTTTTTGATTTCCACATCATTAGCTCCTGGGCACGTATTTGAGGAAATCAACGCATTCTTCTTCTTTTTGGTGGATCCTAGGCGAAGTAGTGAAACTAAACCTAGAATCGCATAACTAAGGCAGTGTACCTATCATTGACAAGTAATAATTCTGGTTGGTCCAGATATCGATCCCACAGAAAAAAATATTCTGCAAACACTAAACTACTCGGGTTCCTTGCGTGTCCTAGGCGGAACTTAATTTTGGGTCTGATTATGCTAACAACTAAATTATCCTGCTCCTAGTTGATCTATCCCAGCTTACTTTGCACTTGAATTTGGGTTATCAATTGGCGGTTTACCGACCTATGAATGCTAATGGAGATGGCTTTATCGATTAATTAAAATAGACGAATTTAACTCAATAATTAACCTTTAATTATGTTCTTTCGATAATTCAACCTAGCGTATCTAGATCTTTTAGGTCCTCAGTCGGTTTCCCTTGTTTAGAGGCGGTCTAATTCTAAAGCTCAGAAAATAGGGGCACGTAAATTCCACAATGTCGTCAATATTAATGGTTTCCTATGCGTCAATCTAGGTAATGCCACAAATATGAACTTAATAAATTAAGATCTTATGAGACTAGATTATCATTAAAGGAATTGCATAAAGAAAAGGTGTAAAAATTGAAATTAAATTGCAATCAATTGTATTAATCAAGAAAGATGATAAGAATTCAATGTTTACAACCAAACATAATCAATTGCGGAATCAAAAACTAACTTAATCGAATTACAAAAGAGAAGAAGAGGAACTTATGCCCTTTTGGTCCGATTAACCGGATTCCGACGGTGTGACGATGCTTGGGGTGTACCTCTATAGACGAACTCAATCCGGAACCAAGAACGTCGCAAAAGGGGAAGGTTCAATGCAAAACTTCTACCAATTGAGGGTTCAAACTCAAAGAAACAAATAGTTCAAGCAATTAAACCTAGCTACAAGTTTATGCTTTACACTTTAAAAGTCTGGGAAAAGATCTAGAAAACTTAGAAAATAACCTATTGATACGGCTAGGTTAAAACCACTAAATAGAAAAGATGAAAGTAGGGCAACAGCAAAATTTCGGAGCTCGGCACGCCGTGCTGGTGGAGGTGGCACGCCGTGCTCTGCAGATTTATGGGTGGCACGCCGTGCTGGTGGTGGTGGCACGCCGTGCTGTGTAGATTTGGGGTTGGCACGCCGTGCTGGTGGGGGTGGCATGATTTCGTGCCGATCCACTGGATTCCATCCCTTGGCACGCTGGAATGGCACGTCATGCCCTCATTGCGGCACGCCGTGCCACCTTGCTTTTCAAGACTTCAAACTCTTCTTTGCCTCCGTCGCTCCAACTTTCGGTCCGGGTCATAATGCCTGTCCAAAACAAACATAAAGAAACATAACCACACTAAAGCCACGGACCACAAAATTGACACATTATCCAAAATTACAAAAACACCCCTAAAAAACACGAAAAATGCTAAAAGTTATAGGAATCTAACCAAAACATAAAAATCGCAAAATACGCAAAAACCAAACAAGCATTCACACAAAGGACTCTAAAAACTGCCATTCAAACCACGAAATTGCCTAAAAGATAAGGTCAAAAACCGACCTTATCAACCACCCCACACTTAAAGTCTTGCTTGTCCTCAAGCAAATAAACTAAAGACAAAGGAGTAAACTTGCTCGCTTTTACTTGCAAATCCAACTAAGGGTTTAACCATACGAAATTCATAAACTCAAGAAGGTAAAGCATCACTTTCGAAATGACACTAGGCGCACCAGGTTCAAAACCACTCAATACCCCGAACCCAATAAAATTTAGCTCGTCAAAGGGCGAGGAACAAACAGAGTTTATATGACCACAAAGCACCTCACAAGATGTCACTCTAACGCTCAAGTTCAAGGTGAGGCGGACGAGCACACAAAAACAAACAATGGCACACATCACATAGCGAACTAATGGCAATCCCGGTGAAGTCATTGGTCAAGGAGCAAAATCAGAGAGCCTGGGGCTTGTAATGTTACGGCTTAGGGTAGGTTTGATAAAAGGGAAATTTTAGGTATACAACTCCTACAAATCAAGTGATATATGCAAATTGACTAAGTACTAAAGACGGGTCATGTAATTTTCAACTCAAAACTAGTCCTAAGAGTGCTTGATTTGCTCTCTCTCTCTCTCTCTCTCTCTCTCTCTCTCTCTCTATATATATATATATATATATATATATATATATTTTAAACAAGAAGTTCTACTAACAATGAGAAGGCCTTATCCACACCCAACGGCCAAAGCACAACTCAACGGGGAAAAAGATGACAAGACATGGGTCAAGGCAATTAGATGATCACCCTAATCCCTTATTCAAACAAATGAACTGAAAATGGAACACATACACCGACTAAAAGACGAGAGCCGAAACCAAGACATGCTTCTACAAACTCTGATTTTTAAGAAAAGAAGCCGAACACATACATGGACTCTATTTGGAATTTTTTTTCCTAGGACTAGATGTGAAAGAGTTGAAATGCAAATGGTGATTGACCCCAAAATGAATGAACAACTTAGCCAATTACTTGATTTAGGAGAGGAGGGTAAGAAAGGAAAATCAAAGTTAATGGTAAAAAGTTAGGATGATAGATTTGGCTTGGTGAAGGTTTTTTTAAGTCAAAAAGGTTAATTTAGTGGCTTTGGGTGATCTAAGGGATAAATTAGTAGTTAGGGTTAGGCTCATTTAAGTCAAGGGGTTAATCCTAAGGGTCTCCACATATTAAGCTCTCGATGCCAAGTGCAAAACGACACCGGGTTCTACGATCTAGTGTGCCACGATTGTTTTTACCCTCACAAAGAAATAAAACCAATGTGAAATGGTTCCAAAGGCTCAAATTCTCACAAGTGTTCTAGGGGTTTTATGCTAGGTCATGTGACTCAACCAATGTTCCAAGATGTAATCCTAGCTCGATCATGCAAGTAGAGGTAGAGGGTTAATTCCCTAATGCAACCTTAATGACAAATCTAACCAATGGTTACCATCAAGAATCACAAATCACGCACAAATAAGCTAATGACTTGCAATTAACTCCCAGTGTCCCTAGCCAATTGCTACCAATCCAAGCACAGAGACTTAGTTTCGAGGGTAGATTAAGCAATGTTATTCAAACGGCAATTGACACATAAACAACCTAAAAACACTATCATACCAAAAACAAACCAAACCAACTCCATATGCATTAAAAGCTAAAGCCTAAATCTAACCAAAAATCAACATAAAACATCAAAATGCGTAAAAACACAAACAAACATACGAAATAAAACAACCAAAAAGTGCAATGCAGAAAGAAGCAAAAGAAAGGGAGAAATCCCTTTACCCACCCCACACTTATATTGCACTTACTTCCAAAAGTGCAATGGAAGAAGGAACAAAATAAAGCGGGAAGGGAAAAGGGTTACCTCACATATCGGGGGCTGGTGGTGGCGGCGGCGGGTACGGCCACCCTTTGGCTGCACAAAAACGAGAGGCGAACGCCTCGACATTGGCGAGCTGAGCTGCTTGCCTATCAAGGCGCGGGTTCATCCGCTCCTTGAGCACAAGCTGATGGACGGTTACACCTTTCAGTTGTTCAATTATACCATCCAACCACCCTTCGATCCACCCTATAAAATCCAGGCCCACTGAAACATTCTCCTCATCCTCCTCGTTATCCTCGGCTTCCTCAGTATCTACGTCCATAAGGCCTTACCCCTGCTCGAACCTCCCGCACTTGAAGTACCTGCAGCTGCCACAACATGGGAACAAGAAAAAATTCCCCTCGAAAGTTTCTTTGGAAGGATGCTATCGAGGTTCTTATAACAAGTATTACTACTAAAGAAACATGCAATACAAGTTACAATATGCCCTAACCCAAGTTCTGACTTAGACCTGTTATGGTGGGTGTATAGGGCTTCCATGACGAAAAAGCCCATGTGCACCTTAACATCATTATGCACATGCCACAGTATTAAAAGTTCAAATGCATTGACCCGGTTGCTTTCAGTTTTTCCCGAAAAATTAAAACACACAAATTTATGGATTAATTGCAGGATTGGGTCATGTAATTGGGAAGTTTTAGCAAACCTAGGTTGGTATACCCCTTGACCTACCATACGCCAAAATTTCTTGGCATCCATATCCTCCGGCCATTTGTAACTATTCCCCCCAATTCCTATGCAAGCCTTAAGACCCTCAATATCTAAAGAGTGTTCAGCACCAAATAGGCGGAAGGTTATGGTCCTAAGGCCGGTATCAGGGTTTGTTTTGAAGCTTAAAGTGGAGTAGAATTCTAGGTTCAACTCCCTAAAGACAGGTGGATTAGACTTTACAAACTCATACCATCCTAGACTAGTTAATTTAGCACGTACAGCCTCTGACCTATCTTGCACAAATAAAAATTCCCAATCGAAGGTTCGAAAGGGGGTACTTTCTAATGGAAATAGAGTTTTGTATCGTTTACCTTCATCATCAGAGAAGAGAGGGAAAGGGCATTTATACTTCCTGGAGAGGCTAGTTAAAGGGGCCATCTGCTGCTCGGGGAGGTAATTCTTCATTTGGCACCGGTTCTGGTGCCGGGTCTATGGGCCTTCGCGAAGAACCGTGTCTCCGATTAGCTACAATCTTCTTCTTCATCTTACTATTGTACAACCATAAAAACACAACAAAAATAAAAAACAAAAGAAATCAAATCCAAAGAAACCCTACTGTCATAAATACAAACCACTAAATATAAAGAAAAAGAATGCAATACAATCACCCTATTAAGCAGAAAATCAACCAAAATCAAAGTGAGAAAAAGAAAAAGCAATAAAAAGAGTAAAGGAAAAGCAAAGCATGAATTCATACCTGGTTGCAAGGAGAATAATGCAAAATAAAAATTAGGTCAAAATAAGAGTTGAAGAGAAGTTGAGAGGAAGAAAATAAGAAGGGAAGGAAGAATAAGGGCAGAGAGGCGGAAGGTGAGAGTTGGGTCTAGAGAGAGAAAGTGGAGAGAGAGAGAGAGAAAGTGAGAAAGGAGTAGAAGTAGAAGAAGAAGAAGAAGAAGAAGAATAAGATGGGAGGTTACAAGGAAATAGAAGAGAAGGATTTATGTAGACGGGTGATTTTTGACCTAAAAATTTGAAATTTAAACGCTCGGCACGCCGTGCCAAACAAACAGCACGGCGTGCTGAGCAGAGCATAGAAACTTACCTAGAAACAGCGTGAGGGCACGACGGCGTGCTGGCTCGTCACGTCGTGCTCACTTGAAAATCCATTCTTTAGAACGGTGTGCTAAATTTTGGCACGGCGTGCTGCTTGCTCTTGTACAATCCTCTTTCGGAACAGCACAACGGCACGTTGGCGTGCTGTATTGGCACGTCGTGCCACCTTGAAAACCCTTACTTTGGCACGGCGTGCGGCTCTTGCACATGATTTGTTCCAGCGGCCTGGCACGATTGCGTGCCACACTAGCACGTCACGTGCTACCCCATTCTCACCTTGGCACGACATGCCCATGGTGGCATGGCGTGCCATCCTGAATCCTGCCAACCTTTACTTTTTTTTTCACTTTTGATCGAGATTGTGATTGACTTGCTTAGTGACCTATTCCTACACACAGAAACACACAAAAACATATTAACACAAAAATTAATGTACAAGGGAAGTACACGTACCTCATTGCTATGTTTATATTCGGAATAGCTCGACTTCTATGTCTATGATTTCGCATTACACATCACGAAGGAGTAAGACTTGCTTCTCCTCCATCACTCCTCCGCTGACGTAGGGCTTCAATCGATGCCGTTTACTTATTGAATTCCCTCCGGGGTTTCAATTTCTACCATCCCGGAGGGATAGACCTTATGCACGGTAAACGGCCCCGTCCACCGACTTCTCAATTTGCCCGAAATAGTTTCAACCAGGAGTTATACAAGAGCACCAACTTCCCTTGATTGAAACTGTTTTCTATCACATAAGCATCAATAGGACAAAAGGAGTCTACAAAATTACAGCTTTCAACATCTAATGGATATTTCATTGAGTTATAGATGTTGAAACTTACCTCCTCATTGTGCAACCTAAGAATAATCTTACCTTCCTAGACATCTATCAAAGTCCTACCGGTTGCAAGAAATGGCCTTCCAAGCAAAAGGGGCATCGAGCTATCTTCCTCCATATCCATTACCATGAAGTCCGCGGGGAAGATAAACTTGTCCACCTTTACTAACATGTCCTCGGCCACCCCCTTTGGCCTTGTGAGTGATCTATCCGCCAATTGGAGGGTCATGTTGGTCGGCTTTGGGTTTCCCAGTCCAAGTCTCCTGAAAAACGACAGAGGCATCAAATTGATACTTGCACCCAAGTCACATAGGGCATTGGCAATCTCCAAGTTTCCTATCCGGCATGGGATAGTAAAATTGCCCTTATCTTTGAGCTTGGGTGGAAGTTTGTTAGTGATAATGCTCGAACATTCCTCTGTTAAAACCACCACTTCATCTTCGCCTAGCTTTCTTTTCCCTGCCAGAAGTTCTTTAAAGAATTTAGCATAAGAAGGCATCTCTTGGAGAGCCTCAATCAATGGCATATTAAATTCTAACTTCTTAAAAATTTCCAGAAATTTGGAATATTTCTGCCCCAGTTTATCTTTCTTCTCCCTTTGAGGATAAGGGAGTTTAAGCACATAGGCTCTCACTGGGTCAGGAATTTTCCCCTTTTCATTTGTGCTAGGTTCGGGTTCAGAAATCCAGTCGAGGTTGCTTACCTCTCCCAACTCTTCACTTACCTCAGTAGGTTGGGATGGAATATCAACGTTTTGCACTCGATCCTCCACTTGCCTACCACTTCGCAGGGTTATAGCTTGAGCTGTCTCCCGTTGATGTCCCTTAGGGTTTTGTTCAGTTTTACTCGGGAGTGCTCCTTGAGGTCTTTCCTGCCATTCCCTACTCATTTGAGCCACCTGCTTGCCCAAATCCCTACAGTATGCCTCATTATCAGCAAGCCGAGATGAGATGTCTTTTAACAAAAACAAAACCGTCTCATCTTGCTTAGACTGTTGAGGTTGCTGTGAGGATTGATCATTAGGATTGAATGGGGCCTTACCTAACCCCTGCTCACGGTGCTCATGATGGAATCCGGAAGGAGGTCTCAACACATTTTGGTTATTACCATAAGACATGTTCGGGTGTTGATACCTTCTTCCGTAATTATTATTATTATTGAAATTTTGTGGGTAAGAGTTAGAATTATTGTACCTTTGGTTTCCTCCCACAAAACTTACATTCTCAGACGGTTGGGCGAATGAATCACCCAATGCACATTCTTGACCGGGATGCTCCGCTCCATATGATACACACAACACCGACTGGTATTGTGGCCCATTTAAATTTAGGCGGGACATCAACAGGTCCAGCTTCTTGTTCACATGGTCCATGGCTGCATCTTGGCGTCCCAAATCCGCAGCCCGAACCTCACTCCTTGTTGGCGTGTCCGACTGCCACAAGGTACTCTTCCTAGCCAGCTCCGCGATCAACTCCTCGGCTTGCGTCGCAGTCTTCTTAAAAATGTCTCCACCTGCAGAAGAATCAATAATGGCACGGTTAGATGGTGTCAAACCATGATAAAACGTGCTTACCTGAGTGAATCGTGGCATATCATGGTGGGGACAGTTCCCCAACAACCGTTGAAAACTTTGCCACGCTTCGTTGAGAGTCTCAGTCCCAAATTGCCGGAATCCCATAATCTCATTCTTTAACTGAACCGTCTTTGATGGTGGGAAGTAATATGCTAAGAATTGTTCTTCCAATTGATCCCATGAAGTCACTGACCCGGGTCTCAAGGACTTGTACCATTCCATTGCTCCCCCGCATAATGAGAAGGGAACCAACTTCAACCGCACCGCATCTTGGGGTACCCCATCGATTCGGACTGTATCGGCCACCATGAGAAATTGGTCTAAGTGATCATTAGGGTTATCACTTATTCCGCCACTGAACAGCCCGTTCCCTTGGATCAAATTGATCATACTGGACTTCAACTTAAAGTGGTTAGCAGTGATGGCTGGGAGAACCACTCCGGATCTGTTCCGAAGTCGATGTGGAGCCATTAGATCAGTCATGACCATGTTGTCTCTATCACCACCCCTTCTTCTTTCAAACTCCTCCCGCTCTCACCGAAGTCGCTCTTTCTCAGCTCTTTCCCGTTGCTGTCTCTCCTCTTCCTCACGTTGCTGAAGATCCATTTGGACAATTCGCTCTTGTTGTATTCTATGGTTCCTGCTACAAAAATGTTCAATTTAAGGGTTATAGGGTAAAAGCTCAGGGTGCTGAGAACGAGTTCGCATAAGCTAGAAAGCACACACACACACACAGAAAAAAAATAATAATTAAAAAAAATATTTGCAACAAATATCCACAGAAGAAAAAAAAATTATATAACTATATGCACATAAAAAGTACTTAGATTAGCAAATAGACCTTTGGTTCAATGATGCAGGAAAATAAATTTCCCCGGCAACGGTGCCAAAAACTTGGTGGATCCTAGGCGAAGTAGTGAAACTAAACCTAGAATAGCACAACTAAGGCAGTGTACCTATTGTTGACAAGTAATAATTTTGGTTGGTCCAGGTATCGATCCCACAGAGAAAAATATTCTGCAAACACTAAACTACTCGGGTTCCTTGCGTGTCCTAGGTGGAACTTAATTTTGGGTCTGATTATGCTAACAACTAAATTATCCTACTCCTAGTTGATCTATCCCAGCTTACTTTGCACTTGAATTTGGGTTATCAATTGGCGGTTTACCGACCTATGAATGCTAATGGAGATGGCTTTATCGATTAATTAAAATAGATGAATTTAACTTAACAATTAACCCTTAATTATGTTCTTTCGATAATTCAACCTTGCGTGTCTAGATCTTTTAGGTCCTTAGCCGGTTGCCCTTGTTTAGAGGCGGTCTAATTCTAAAGCTCAGAAAATAGGGGCACGTAAATTCCACAGTGTCATCAATACTAATGGTTTCCTAGGCGTCAATCTAGGTAATGCCACAAATATGAATTTAATAAATTAAGATCTTATGAGACTAGATTATCATTAAAGGAATTGCATAAAGAAAATGTGTAAAAATTGAAATTAAATTGCATTCAATTGTATTAATCAAGAAAGATGATAAGAATTCAATGTTTACAACCAAACATAATCAATTGTGGAATCAAAAACTAACTTAATCGAATTACAAAAGAGAAGAAGAGGAACTTATGCCCTTTTGGTCCGATTAACCGGATTCTGACGGTGTGACGATGCTTGGGGTGTACCTCTATAGACGAACTCAATCCGAAACCAAGAACGTCGCAAAAGGGGAAGGTTCAATGCAAAACCTCAACCAATTGAGGGTTCAAACTTAAAGAAACAAATAGTTCAAGCAATTAAACCTAGCTACAAGTTTATGCTTTACACTTTAAAAGTCTGGGAAAAGATCTAGAAAACTTAGAAAATAACCTATTTATACGGCTAGGTTAAAACCATTAAACAGAAAAGATGAAAGTAGGGCAACAGTAGAATTTTGGAGCTCAGCACGCCATGCTGGTGGAGGTGGCACGCCGTGCTGTGCAGATTTGTGGGTGGCACGCCGTGCTATGTAGATTTGGGGTTGGCATGCTGTACTGGTGGGGGTAGCACGATTTCGTGCCGATCCACTGGATTCCATCCCTTGGCACACTGGAATGGCACGCTGTGCCCTCATTACGGCACGCCGTGCCACCTTGCTTTTCAGCACTTCAAACTCTTCTTTGCCGCCGTCGCTCCAACTTTCGGTCCGGGTCATAATGCCTGTCCAAAACAAACATAAAGAAACATAACCGCACCAAAGCTATGGACCACAAAATTGACACATTATCCAAAATTACAAAAACACCCCTAAAAAACACAAAAAATGCTAAAAGTTATGAGAATCTAACCAAAACATAAAAATCACAAAATACGTAAAAACCAAACAAGCATTCACACAAAGGACTCTAAAATCTACCGTGCAAACCACGAAATTGCCTAAAAGATAAGGTCAAAAACCGACCTTATCACTTTTATCAGTTGATTTTCGGTGAAAAATCCTAACAGTGGTATCAGAGCAGGCTTTTGATCCGTGGAAATCTTTAACTTTGTTGAATCCCTTATTTTGAAATTGGTGATTTTGACTTTGGGATTCTTGGTTTGGGGTTTCATGATTTCTCGCCTTGATTTTTTACTTGGAAAATTATTATGAATATTGGATGTGTTATTGGTTTATTTTTCAATTGATTGATTGGTGATTTTGCAATTGCTATTTTATTTGGCTTTCTGTAAAATGATGGACCATTTTCACAGATATGGGACTACCGACGGCAGAATCGTCACCGGCCGCCGCCATATCGACTAAGACAGCGGCAGTAGCCGTTACCTACTGCTGCGACAACAGCATGTCACTGCAGGGCAGCAGCTACTGCGTAGCCGCTGAGGTACTGTAGGGTAGATGCTGCTGCAAGGCAGCGGCAACCCTTGCTGGGCCGGGCTCTGTTTTGGATTTGGCAGGTTTTGGGCCCGGTGTGAACACTAGATTTTTCGGGTCTTTAAAAAAAAGCGCCTTGTATCATACGACTGTAGTTACAGTCGTGGGACTGTAATTACAATCGTACGACTGTAATTGAAATTACAATCGTACGACTATAAGATCAGAACAGGTAGCAGAAGCCCATACCTAACAATTAAAAAATTAGGTGATTTGAAGGGCAATTAATGCCGGTTTTGTAGAAGCAAGCAAGAGGAAATAAAAGGCAAAAAGAAGAAAGAGAAAGGGATTTTTGGAAACAGAAATTGAGAGAGAGATTGAAAGAGAAGAGAAGGAAAAAGAAGAGAAGAAAAAGAAAACCAAAAACCCATCATTTTCTTCTACTCTTTTTCTTTTGAATTCTGGAGTGTTAAAGCTTAAAATCAATTAGAAATTATAGGTTAAAACTTAACACACCAAACTAAATCAATTCCAAACCTTAGACTCACCTAAATCCATAACTTTTCGGAGAATTTTGGACTTATTTTGGAACCTTGACTCATAAAGGAAAAAGAACAATCCGGAGCCTATTAAGGTGTTTCCAGCGGTCAAATTCACGGTGGATCAGCGCAACAAGGGTAACTATACTTGAAAGCATCATTTTGTTTCACTTTCTGGGTGTTTTGGTTGATTTTCGTGCATAAAACTCATATTTGTGGCTTACTGTTTCTGGAAAATAAGAACAGCCGTACGACTGTTCTTGAGACAATGAACAGGGATACGATTGTAATTACAGTCGTGCCACCCAAGCCACAGTCGTACGACTGTTTTTAGTTTTCCCTGCTTTCTCTTTTCATTTAAATAATTTTGGCAATTTTCTGCAAAAGGAGGAACTACAGTCGTACGGCTGTAATTACAGCCAGGCGACTGGAATTCTCATCCAGAAGCAGAAAATCCAAAAAAATCTATAAAAATTCACAAAAATCATAAAAATTCAGAAAAATCAGAAATTCATAAAAAACGAATTTTGTTGTGTGCATTCACGACCTTAGATTTAAGATTTTTGAAATTATCACACTTAGAACAATGTAACGACAGAGACCCAAATCTCACGAAAATCGACCCACCTCACATGCTAAATTAAAGTAAACCGGATAAAGAAAATGTTTTCAAAATGAATTTTCTCACAAAACAAAAATACAGGGACATTTCAAAACTATTTTCCAGGTCTAATAGGGCCGGCTAGGCGAGCCGACCCGGTTACCCCCTAAAAGCATGCCCCCATTCTCTAAAATCCAAATTCTGTCCAACTTGAGTCCTATTTGTGGTGTACTATATATTGTCCTAACAATCTGTTTTGTAGCTTTAATTTCTTTTTATTTTCATTTTTAATGTAATTAATAGCTTAATTCGTGTATTTTAGGCGATTTCTCGTGTATTCTAAGCGCTTGTAATGTAAGGACGAGAGTTTTTATTTTCATTCGATCGGATTTTAATAATTTATATATTTACTGTTTTATTTTTATTTGTGTGTACGCTGTGTGTTTTTAATTCAATAAAAATCAATCTTTAGCAATTTAAAATGTCATAAATGAACATTGGCCAATTTTATTTTGATTAGACATGAAATAAGGGACTTGTCCGAACTTGGATCTCTGGAAAGTGTAGCAGTCATCGCTTTGGTTCAGCTACACTGTAATTTCCTGGTCGAGCTGAGCCGAGTGGCGACTCTTACGCTTTCTATTGAGATTTAGGTCTTGATTCTTTTTCGAAATAATTGAATTTTTTAAAACCGCATTTTCATCACAAAAACCCCCGCGAGTGAGGGTTGCCCGATATCGAAGCTCCCTTCCGAGAGAGTTGCAAAAGCGTCGTCCGCTCACACCCGGGCCCAGTTTTAAATTTTAAAATTTTGTGTGTTTAAATTTCTGTAATTTAAATGCGCATGGTTTTATGAATGAAATTTATTTTTATTCATTGGATATTAATTTTGGAAATTAATATGGTATAATTGAAATTGGTTTGGGTTTTCTTGGCACGATTACCCGGACGACTAATTTGGATTCATGGTTTTCCAATTCTAGTAGGAGCAGTGTTCTGCCTGGGCTGGAGGCCCAAAGCCCATAAGGGCTTAGAACTATGATGGGCCGAAATTGGCCATTTCAAAATAATGGCTAAGGATATAATTGAAATGGGATTAATTTCATGCATTAAACATGTTTATAAATTGGTGTATTGGTTTACATGTATGTATGATTAAATCTATGAATGGATGCTTTTGGCCCTTATTTATGTTAGGTTGTAATATTCTTTTGGGTAAATACGGCATGCGTGCCGTTATCTTTTTACGTACTTTTATTTTATTTATTTATTATAAAATAATGTAAAGAAGAAGCCCATTGGAGAGGCAAGCCCAGAAGGAAGAATAGAGCCCACCTGGTGTATTTCTAGTATAGGTTTACCAAAATTATATTAGGCTGTAATTTTTGGCCCATAACAGACCATTATTTATTTAATTATACTTTATTTATTTACATGTAAGAATGTATGTTCCAATCTCATTTTCACCCGCCTATGCATCTAAGCCATTATTAAATTGAATATAATAACCAAAATGAAATTACTAAGTCATTTAAAAGTGCTTCCCTCATTCAAAACCAACTCAAAGTGGGGATAGGCCTGTTGTAGACCATGCCCTCACTGGACATAGGTTACTCAAACACTTGGATAGAGGTTTGGACTTAGCATGGGTAGTAGGGTTCTCCTGGCCCTAAGCACAGATGGGAAAGTGCCAACAGATCCATCAAACCGAGAGTCCCTAGGTTGGGATCGGACGGTGCTCTTATCTAAATAATTAGGGTATAGTTATTCCAAACCCTTGTCTGGCTATATCTTGATGAAATATGGATCTCAGTCCATTAACCTAACAACTTGAGTTAATTAATAACCTGATTCATTATTAATTATAATATGGGAAAAACAATATAAGTCATTTATTAACACTCGTGAATTTTTCTGTATAGTAACCAAATGGCAACGAGTAATACATTATCACTACGATTTATCCTAGAAAGGGACAAGCTTTCTGGCCCAAACTTCTTGGACTAGTCTAAAAACTTGAGGATAGTTCCAAGACAGAAGTCTAAAGAGTATGTGCTAGAAAGGCCTGTATCGGCTGCACCAACTAGTCGTAATCAACTGGCTGCCCAGCTGGAGGAATACTAGGTGCACGTTAAGGATAAATGGGACTTGACATGCCTTATGTTGGCGAGTATGTTCCCTGAGCTGTAAAAGCAGTTCATGGATCATCAGGCCTTTGCTATGATAACAACTCTTAATGAGATGTTTCAAGAGCAAGCTCGTCAGGAAAGGTACCTAACCAACAAGGCATTCCACTCTTGTAAGATGGGGGCTGGGACATCTGTGAGTGCACAGGTGCTCAAGATGAAGGGCTATCTGGATACTTTAGCCCGTCTTTAATCGCCTATCTCTCAGGAGCTGGCGGTTGACACGATCCTAGCTTCCTTACTGGATTCTTATGATCGTTCATCCTGAACTATAACATGCAAGGGATGAACCATGTTGTTAGTGAGATGTATGGGATGCTTAAGCTCACTAAGCAGTCGATCAAGAAGACTCCACCGATACTGCTGGTCAACAAGGGGAAACCTCCTTTTGGTAAGGGCAAGGCTAAAAAGGCTAAGGCCCAGCCCAAGGCCAGTCCCAAGGATGTCTGCTTCGGATGTAAGTAGGCTGGGCATTGGAAAAGATCGTGTCCCAAGCTCTTGGGAAAGCAAAGGAAGACACAGAGCGTGTCTTCATCAGGTATATATGTCATAGACATTAACCTTACTGTCTCAACATCCTGGGTATTAGATACTGGAAGTGGTTCTCATATTCGTTGTAATATGCAGGGACTTAAGAACAGAAAGTCACTGGGATCTGGAGAGGTGGACTTGCGAGTTGTAAATGAAGCAAGGGTTGCTGCGATAGAAATCGGCGAGTACCATCTTATGATGCCTAGTGGATTGGTTTTAATACTGGAACAATGTTATATCAGTTTCATTTTTGGAAATTTCTGGATTTAATTTTACTATTGGTAATGGTAAAATTGGTTTATCTAAAGAGGGATTATTTTATGGAGAAGCTCTGTAAAATAATGGCCTTTATATCCTGGATTTGAATGAAACTAATCATGTCTATACTGTAAATACTAAAAGGGTTAAGTCTAACGAACTTAATCCGGTTTACCTTTGGCATTGTTGTTTAGGCCACATAAACGAGAAACGCATAGCTAGGCTTCACAAAGCTAGAATCCTACGATCATTTGACTTGGAGTCGCATGATATATGCGAGTCTTGTTTACAAGGTAAAATGACTAAAGCGCCTTTTAGCAAGAAAGCTAAAAGGGCTACTAGCTTATTAGACCTAATACATTTAGACGTATGTAGGCCTATGAGTGCAGCTACCAGGGGTGGACATCTATACTTCGTCACCTTCACAAAACAATTTCAGCAGATATGGCTATATCTATCTAATGAAGCATAAGTCTGAGACCCTTGATAGGTTCAAGGAATTTAGGAATGAAGTACAGAACCAACTAGGTAGAAATATCGAAGCTCTTCGATCAGACCGAGGAAGTGAGTATATGAGCCTAGAGTTTGACTCATATCTGAGAGAGCATGGAATCATTCCATAGCTCACTCCTCTAGGAACACCACAATGGAATAGGGTGTCCGAACGAAGGAATAGGACCCTGTTGGACATGGTCTGCTTAATGATGAGTCATGCCTCTATCCCAAAAAGTTTCTAAGGATAAGCTCTAGAGTCAGTAGCTCTAATTTTTAATAATACTCCGACTAAGGTTGTGGAAAAGACCCCATTTAAAACATGGATGGGCAGGGCACCTAATGTGTCTTTCCTACGGATTTAGGGATGTTATGCACATGTCAAGAAATTGACTAAGGGCAAACTAGAACCCAAAACTGACAAATGCCTGTTTATGGGCTACCCTAGGGAAACCAAAGGGTATTACTTCTACAACCCCGCTGAGAACAAGGTGTTCATGGCACGAAAGGGGGTCTTTCTTGAAAATGATTTTATTTCCAAGAAAGACAGTGGGACTAATGTTGAACTCAGTGAAGTTCAAAGCTCAAAAACTCCTAAAAAGGATAACTCAGAGACCAGGGTGGAGCTTCCACAGGAGGAAGCACCAGCCCAGGTCACATAAGGACCTAGAAGGTCTGGTATGGATCGTCGGGAACCCGAAAGATATGGGTTTCTCATTACTGATGATCACACTCTTTTCGTCTTCGATGAAAAAGACCCTAAAACATACTAGGAGGCTATAGCTAGCCCACAGTCTGCCAACTGGTGAAAGGCCATGAAGGCGTAAATGCAATCTATGTACAATAATCAGGTCTGGAGCCTAGTTGATCCACCTCTGGGTGCTAAGGTGATAGGTTGCAAGTGGTGCTATAAGCTAAAGGCTGACAATACCTTCAAGGGGCGGCTGGTAGTGAAAGGTTTCAGACAAGTCCATAGAATAGACTATGATGAAACTTTCCTTCCAGTCGCTATGCTCAAATCCATAAAGATCCTGCTGGCCATAGTCGTTTGGTACGACTACGAGGCCCGGCAAATGGATGTCAAAACTGTTTTCCTTAATGGAAAGCCACTCGAGAATGTGTACATGACACAGCCTGAGGGTTTTGTCAATCCAAAGTATCCTGGAAAGGTATGCAAGCTTCAAAGGTCCACTTATGGATTGAAGCAAGCATCATAAAGTTGGAATCTTAGATTCAATGAGGCCATAAAGGAATACGGCTTCATACAGAATCAAGATGAGCCTTGTGTGTATAAGAGGATTAGTGGGAGTATTGTAACATTCCTGATATTATATGTGAATGACATCCTTCTGATTGGAAGCGATATACCAACACTGCAAGGTGTAAAGCAGTGGTTGTGTAAGTGCTTCATAATGAAGGACTTAGGTGAGACTGAGACAATCCTAGGGATCAGGATTTATGGGGACCCAATCGGCTTCTGGGCCTAAGTCAGGCCAAGTACATAGAAAAAGTTTTGAAAAGATTCAGCATGGATCAAGCCAAGAAAGGTTTCTTGCCGATGAGCCATGTGCTGAAACTTAGTAAGAAGAACTGTCTTAAGACAAGGCAGGACAGGGAGAACATGAAGTTGGTCCCATATGCATCAGCTATAAGATCAATCATGTACTTCATGCTATGTACGAGACCTGATGTCACCTTTGCACTAAGTATGATAAGCCATACTAGCAGGATCCCGACGAGGATCACTGGAAGGCTGTCAAAGCAATCCTGAAGTACCTTAACAGGACTAAGGATAGCCTTTTGGTGTATGGAGGTCAGGAAGAGTTATCAGTTACCGGGTACATTGATGCAAGCTTCCAGACCGACCAGAATGAATACCAGTCGTAGTCTGGGTATGTATTCATGCTAAATGGTGGTGCTGTTAGTTGGAGAAGCTTAAAGCAACAGACCATCACGGATTCTATTACAGAAGCTGAGTACATTCCAGCGTATGATGCAGTTAAGGAAGCTGTATGGATAAAGAAGTTTATCACTGAACTGGGGGCAGTGTCAACTATCTAGGATCCAGTTGATATCTTCTATGACAACAATGGGGCTGTTGCACAAGCTAAGGAGCCTCGGTCACATAAAAACTTGAAGCATGTACTCAGGAAGTTTTACCGTATACGAGAAATCGTCGAAAGGGGTGATATTTCATTACATAGTGTAATGACCCGAAATTTAGAAATATAAAATAATAATGTTTGAACTCATGAACAATATAAATGGAGATAAATTTTGGGTTACGACAATATTATACAAGTAATAATTAAGGGTTAAGGCCACAGTGTGACATAAGAACGAGACAAGTTTGATCGACGGTCAAATTTTGACCCGTAATCAGTAAAATTGAGACCTAAAATTTCTTAATTAAATATATGAGGAAGTGTCATGGCATAATTTATGGTGGAAATAAGGAATATAGTATGTATTGCTCATTTATGGAGTTAAAATACGAGAAAGGATAACGAATTAAGATATGACGGGTGTTATGATAATAAAATTTTCTTCAGGACTGAAGTGTAATTTTACAACCCAATCACAAATAGCCAATGTTTTCTTCTTCCACATACACCTATTTAAGCTCTTATTCTTCATCTTCTTCTTTCTCTTCATCTTCTTCATCTTTAAAAACACCATAATTCATAAAACTTCATTTTTCTTCAATCCAATGTCAAATTCTTGTTAGAAATTGATGAATAAGCTCTCTAAGCTCATCAATTTAACCTATTAATTTAAGAAAGAAGGGATTTAAAGAAGTTAGGATTCTTGGTGGATAGTAACTCGAATTTGAGGTGAGTAGAAATTGATGAAATTGAAGCTTTTATGTTAGTATTTAAGGTTAGTTAAACATGTTTTAAGCATTTGATGGCTTATTTATATATCATATACATTGAATCAGTTGTGGTTATTTGTAAAGGAACCTAATTCAAGTAGGGGAAAAGGAAAAGAGGTAAAAGAAGGCAAGTGAGGGCTTTAAAAGGTTTCTGTATACTAATTTTATTTCTCTGGAAATTTCAGTTTTGAACACTCTTCATTGTTTATGACTTTTCTCATGTTTTACAATTCCAATTTGAGTGATTCCAGTTTCTGTGGATCTTAAGACATAGAACAAGATATGTTTAGAAGAAAGTTTTGTCAAATTTAATTTTTTTCTGGTTCGAATTCATGGTTGAAGTCGATGCATGAATTCTATTTTTGGGCAGAGATCCTTTGAGTATGGTGTGTTTGTGTGGCTATAACTTGGTGTGTATGGCTTGGAATTTTATGATTCTAAATTCCTAGTAAATTTGAGATATTGGAGAACATGTTTGTGAATTTTCTTTTGAATGTTTCAACTGGTTAAAGGTTTAAATTTGGGTGTCAAAGTTGTTGTTGAAAGCTGTCTAGTTTTTAAAATGAATAATTTTGTTTAGTGATGTGGAGTGAATTGCCAAATTGTTTTGGTTACTTTGTTTTTGTGATATGATTATTGGGCTGTTAGTTTTATAAAATTGAGTTTTAGCTCTTTTTTAAATTATATGAGATAAATTTTATTGCCCCTAGTATTCAAGTAAAGAATGGGTTCGTGTAGATTGGCGCCAATAAAGGGGGGTGCAGTACTGCACAAAAAATTGGAGCTTTGGCTTCGGGCTTTGGCAGATATTATGATATTATTTAGATTGTGATTAATTGATTTTGAAGATTTGGCTTCGGGCTTGTCCGATAATTGTGTATATTAATATTGGAGCTTCGGCTTCGGACTTGACCGATATTATTGTTATTGGAGTTTCGGCTTCGGGCTTGTCCTCCTCCGTATTCAATTCCTGTTTATATTTTATTTGAATTACTTTGGGCAATAATATTTGATATTAATTTGAGATACTTGGATAAATGAAAGTTATAACATTTTTATAGAGCTATATATGGCTTTTGAGTCAATTTTATGGCTTAATTTCACCTATGGTATACTAACTTTACCTATTTTCACACTGTGGTATATAAACTTCAATTTTGCACACTATCATACCTGAACTTATAAGTGACCTCCCATTATGGTACATATGACTTGTTATTGCAGGTAATGCATGCCACATCATCATTTCAACCAAACTAAAATAGTTATGCGGGCCCAACTCAATGTAAAATGACTCTAATACCCTTTAAAACTCCCCCCCTCCCCCACTTATCTTCTTCCCAAATTTCTAATACCCATTTCTCTCTCTTCTCAAAATTCCCACGCCCTCTCTACTTCTCCTTCTCTCCCATCTCTTTCTCTCTCCTTATCATCTCTTCCACCTCTCTCTCTTCATCTCTTCATCATCTTCCATTCCTTTTTTCCTTAAAAATCATAGATTTGTGAATTTGTCATTGAAAGTTCAAAAATTTCAAAACTAAATTCTACAGAAATTCTTTCACCCATATGTGTGGAATTTCATACCCAATTCTACAGAAATTCTTTCACCCATATGAATTAATTGCAATAACTTCTTCTACCTATTTCTCTGCTGCCTTCCATCCACCACTCTTTAAAAAAAATAAAAAAGAATTGAACATAATAGAGAGATGCAACAAACCAGAGAGAAGCAGCAGACCCATAAAATGAAAAAAAAATATAATTATAAATATATTTTTTTAATTATATTATTATCTTCCCTTCTCCCCCTCCCCCTCTATTATTGTTAAAAACCCTGACCGTAGCCGCCGGCGCCAAAGCCTTTGTCTTTGCTACCTCCGCCTCCATCCTGGTCTGTGTTCTTCCTCAAATTCGCAAGGGTCGGAGCATATTAATTATAACTAAGATCCAAGAATTCTTCTTGATGAACAACAACTATGGAATTAAGCTTACAACCCAAAAAACTCATAATTATCATAGCCCATCTAAATGAGCAAGAATATCAAGATGAACAACAAATCTGAAATGTCAACAGAAAATTTCAACATATAGATGATCTGAGAGAGATAGAAGAAGACAATAGAAGATCTAAAACGCATAAGAAAGATGACTGGTTCGATCTAGAAATTCGGCGAATTAGAGAGAGAGACCAAGGCAAAGGCAGCGACAAGAAACCCAGCGAATTAAAGTGAGAGACTACGGCAAAGACAACGGTGATGATTGGACGAAAGTTTTACAGCTTGTTTCGTGGTTGAAAAAGGCAACATATATTGACGGAGGTGGTGCAACCGTGTGGTGGTGTTGAATAAGAAAGAGAGGGTGAAAGAACGACTGTGATTGTGAGAGAGGGGAGCTAAAAAAAATAATAAAAATGAAAAAGTAATAAAAAAATATTAAGAAGAGAGAGATGAGATGGAGAGGGGGTATAATGGGAAATTAGTATGGAGTGGGGCCCGCATAAGTCTTCAAAATTGGTCAAATTGATGATGTATACCACTCAACTGGGAGAAATTGGTAAAAATGACCACAATGGGAGGTTACTTATAAGTTCAGGTATGATAGTGTACAAAATTGAAGTTTGTACACTACAGTGTGAAAACCGGTAAAGTTGGTATACCATAGGTGAAATTAAGCCTCAATTTTATTTACTTATACTTTTATATATTTAAGTGATGTTTTTAAAGGAAAATTGAGTGATTGAATTTTTGAAATAAAGTTAGTGTAAACCCCTAAGCAAATATGCTTAGCGTGTAGTTTGTTTTTCTACACGCAGTTTTGGAGCACTGTAGATAATCTGGACCAGTGGTAGATGTGGACCAAGTGTGTGCAGTGCAGAAAGAGAAAGTGTATTAAGGTGGATATTTTATAGAAATGTGATGGTAAATTTGGTAATAGTATGGTATGCACTAAGTGGATATATGTGTAATTTGGAGTATTTAAATTAAAGAATTCGAGTTTATAAATATTTATTTTAAGTGTTTTTTTTTAAAAAATTTTGGCATTATATAAGAAGTATGGACAAATGATGCATGAGTTAAATTAATAGGTATTATTGGAGTTTAGCAGGTTATTATAAATATATGGTGATGATTTTGTGAACCCCGATTAAACTAAATGTATCACGCATGTTTAATTTTATTTACAGGGGGTGTTACACATAGAGTGGACACCGAGGACAATGTCGCAGATCCTTTGACCAAGGCGCTGGCTCAGCTCAAGCACGACAGTCATATTAGATGTATAGGGATTAGGCCCATGCCTAGTTGGAACTAGTGCTAGTGGGAGATTGTTGGATATGCCCTAGTCCCGAGGCATTGGTCATTGTTTTTGTATCATACATTTGTACTTTGATGTGAGTTTTATGTATTATACAATTTGTGTCATTAAATAAAGGCATTAATCTATATATTATATATCTTGTGCTATGTTTTAAATAGAGTATCCAATGGACATATCCATATACATGTTGACAAGTGTCATGCACTTGGCAGTAAGACCATGGATAAGGAAAATGATGTGACCATAAAATCATCCGTAGTCTGTTTCAATCATGAGAATGAATATAACTAAAGACTATCATTAGCCTGGTTGAATAGCGGTGTCTTACCTGCCATTGAACATGGGATGTCAATCAGGTTAATGGGTACATGTAAAGGGACATGGTACTGGATAGATCCACTAAACGAGAAATCCACATGGTATAGTATCATAAATAATTCTCGTGTAGTACTTGTATGGATCCTTTGACCTGACCATATGATGGTGATCATATGAAGCGACATACTTTGGTGTACGTCTAAAGGGCCTGTAAATGGGTGCCAAGTATGGTTATGTTCGGGTATGTCAATGAATATGGCAATGCTATGGATATGCAGAACGGAATGTCACTCAATAGTCCACTGAGAAGATATCACCAGCCTCTTGATGAATGCAGCTGATTAGAGTGTGGCCACACCCAAACAAGTTGGAACTTGTTTGTGAGCATCAGTTCATTTGGTATCAAGTAAATATCCAGACACAAAAAAGGGTGATCAATCCATGCCTCTGTGTTGGACACCGATATCAATGACATGTGATATACAAGTTGAAACTACAGGGTTACGGTTACAGTTGGACTGCTATCTCCTTCTTAATTGGGGGTTGCAGCGGCTTGCTAGAGCCCTCCTGCAGTATGTGGGCCATAAGCCCACTGGCAACATAAAAACGGACCCACAGGATCATACATTTTGAACGTCTGAACTTTAACTAAAAGGATTAAGTGTGTGCTTGGAGTATACACGCTGGAGAAAGAGAGTTCCGTTAATTGTATTATATTGATCGATTGGATTGATCAAAATAATATAATTAATTTTTTTATAGGCCTTCTTATAATTAATTCAATGAATTAATTTATGATATTATTTCCCAGGTGGAAATATACATGTATAGGTTTACATATATTTAATTTTATGACAGTCTAATTTAATTTCTCGGTTAAATTAATTGGTCAAATTAATTTTAATTTAAATGTATATAGTATATATTATGATATAATATATAAGCATACATATTAAATTAAAGTTACATTTGATATTAAATAGAGCAAAGGAATTAAATGGACTTGGGCCTTAAAGTGATTAAGCCCACATAGAATTAAAAGGATAAGGATAAGAAAACTTAGCCACTAAGTTTACCAAAAGATAAGGAGAAGGAAACTTAGTTACTAAGTTTACCCTTGGACTTTTTGGCCTATATATATTGGATAAGGATGAAGAAAAAGTGGATGATAAGTCACTTTGCTTCTTTTGAGCTTATCCTCTCCTTTCTTCTCTTCTCTTCTTCAGTTTCCTATCTGCTAGCACGAGTTGAGTTTGAAAGTCGTTCGTGTACGTGACGGTGGAGAAAGTCGGACTTTGATTTCTGTAGCCATCTCTTTTAGAGATATACTGGTGAGAATCTTATCTTCCTCTTTCTGGTTTTGGTTTTTGATTTCCACATCATTAGCTCCTAGGCGCGGATTTGAAGAAATCAAAGCATTTTTCAGCTTTATCGGTTGATTTCTGGCGATATATATATATGTGTGTGTGTGTGTGTGCACAATTACACTTTACATCCATACGATTACATAATAATTATATACTCTATCATCCTCTTGCAAGTTGAGTAGGGGACTGACAAATACTTAACTTGTTCCGTAAGAGCTGAAACTGATCCTTAAGTAGAGGTTTTGTAAGCGCATCCGCGAATTGGTCCAAAGTAGAAATGTACTGAACTTGCAACTGCTTTTTAGAAACTTTATCACATACAAAATAAAATCAACCTTCAAATGCTTCCAACGTTGGTGAAAAGTAGGATTCACTGTAAGATACGTGGCAGATAAGTTATCCTACAAAAGCCACAAAATCGGGGACGAAATTGCGGGGGTGGCAACGGGATCCGAAGCACATACCGACCGGCTGTCGCCAAAAGACACTCTGCTGCCATCCCTTACTAGCTGCTGTGATGGTTGCCATAGCAGAGCATGGCAGCTTGGGCGTTGAAGATAACCCCCATGCCACCTTTTTTTTTTTTTTTTTTTTTTTTGTATTTTCTTAATAATAAAACGACGTCATGTTGGAAATTTTAAAAGAAAAAAAAAATGGCCACGCGCGCATGAATTGATTGGAAAGAAAATTCCTGCCTAATTAATTTCTTTTGTTTTGGAAAGACAGCCTAATTAAAACTTAATTGATGAAATACCTAATTCAATCCTAATTAAATCTTAATACACTATCTAGGAAATTGCAAATTGGTAATTCATCAACTACAATACCTACGTGGCTACATATTAGTAATTGAAATTTTTAACCTTTTATGATTCCTAATAAAATAATGCCAGATTAAATCCATATAACCAACCCTATTAAATTTCTCACATCCAAGTTCCAACAATTTTAATTCTTTACTTTGGAAAATTTACAAGTTAAAAGAATTTGCATCAAATTTCAAATTTCAATACATAATTGAATTTTTTTTAATTGATTCGATTCTTAAATTAAATTAGTTTATACTTATATTGGTTTTACATTGAAAAGGAAATTTTTGTAACAATTAAAAATGTGACTATTTTGCAACATTATCAAAAAATGAAAAAAACGCACCACAATTATCTATTCTTAGTTCGTACCAATACCACAAATTGAAGAATATATATTGATTTCTTTTTATACGCGAATTTTATATTTTTTTAATTTTTTAAAATATTTTCATATTATTCTGATGTCATATATATTAATATATTTTTAATATAACGTGGATCCCCCTAAAAAATTGTTCCAGTTTCATCACTATGCAGTATAGGAATATGAAAACCAATTTCCTGTAAAAGAATACATAACCAATTGATTTCAAAAGCTCCCGTTTAAAAGGCTTTAATTAATGCATTAAAAATTTCTCCACAAGGATATGAAATTGCATGAAGACACTATCCACGTTAGATTTTGTCTTTAGAAAGTAGACCCATTAATATTTAGAAAAATTATCAACAAACACAACATTAGAAGAAAAACATTAGCACAACAGGAGCCAGCACCCAAACATCAGCACAAATTAATTCAAGGGGAGCAGTGCAGACCAAATTAGACAATGCAAAAGGAAACTTGTGATGTCTACTAATTGAGCAAGAAGAATAAAGAGCATTCTCAGAATCAGAAACAACAACTTTATTCAAGTGAAGTAATTGTTTAACAATAAGAAAAGAAGCATGTCCTAAACGATAATTCCAAGTTGAACCAGAAGCTAAAGTAGCTGACATATAATTGAAGCTAAAAGACAAAGAGAGTAGAGTTCGTTGTTACTCTGGCCTCTAAATTAAATCTTCCTTGTTTTTAAGTCCTTAATCACAAAAGAATCAGGAAAAATCTCCACAAACACAGGGTTAGCATTAGTAAAAGCATAAACAGATAATAAATTATTTGTAGAATTTTGGGAACAAATAAGACATCACGAAATTGATACATGTTATCACCTATATTAAACGAGGAATTACCAATATAAGAGATAAAAAAGTTGAGAACCATTACCAATAGTGATTTTCTTGGGACCCCGATACTTGGAGTGAATGTTTAGGTTCCCAAAATTCGAGGGTAGATGATGCATAACACCCATATCAATGACCCAAGGCTATTATGTAGCATGGCTAGTAGCAATGTTGGACATAATGCAGGTAATGTTTACATCCTGTGAAATATTTAGAGTTGAACGGTTTCAGGCATTATGTGCAATGCCCCTACAATTATGACAAATAACATTCATAGCAACAAAAGTAAAACCCTGCTAATCTGAATTTGAAGAAGAATACCAATCGAAAAATTAGTTTGGTTATATGACATTTAGAGTTGAACGGTTTCAGGCATAATGTCTAATGTCCCTACAATTATGACAAATAACGTTCATAGCAACAAAAGTAAAACCCTGCTAATCTGAATTTGAAGAAGAATACCAATCGAAAAATTAGTTTGGTTATATGACCCAATTCTGACTCCACAATGATTGTTGCCCCCACCATCGGAATTATAACGCCCACCACAACCCCTACCCCATTGTGTGGACTAATGCAAATTACAATAGAAGGTAGTATACGTCAGTGGCGAATCCAAGACGCCAGCTTCGGAGAGGGAAAAAATTTCCTTAAAAATTTTCCGACCGGCGATCAAAAATTTCTGGTTTCTGACCGGCCAACAAACGCATAATTAATTCAATTTAATTCAATAACAACACAATCATTCATTATTTATATACATAACATACTAACAATTAATTTTTTCCAATTAAAATCCCTAAATAAAAATTCTTAAAATTATAAAATTTATAATTCCAATCAATCTAATTTCAATCTAATTTATTTATTTATTTATTTTAATCCTAAGATGAGAATATTTTTTTTAGGACCAGGTTTTAATTAAAGAATTGAAGGTGTTTTTTTAGACCTAGTCAAAACGATGTCCTTTTGCATGGGAAATTTTTTTTTAATCCCAGGTAAAACAACGTCGTTTTGCCTGGGCTCTTAAAAATTTAAAATCCTAGGCAAAACGACGTCGTTTTGCCTAGGATTAAAAAAAAAAAAAGAAGAAAGAAAGTCGTTTTGCCTAGGATTAAAAAAAAAAAAAGAAGAAAGAAAGAAAGAAGGGAAGAAGTCGTCTTCTTCCTTTGGTTTTTTGGTGGGGGGGGGCGGCAAAACCAGAGACCGGCGGGTCACGGCCTCCGAGATACACCCCTTAGTAGGGGTGATTCTCGGCGGCCGGGGAGACAACGGCCTACCCATGCCCCCCTGGCTCCACCCATGGTATACGCGATGGGTGTTGATTCTATGCGAGACAGGTTCCTATCTTCGCTTAATAAAAGCCAATATAAGTCATCAAAGCTAACCGGTTCAAGTTTAGCTTGAATTGCATGAACAAAGTGATTATTATCTTCACTTTATCCCATTAAAATGGAATCAATGAGGTCATCTTCCTGAACATGATACTGTAAAGAAGCAAGTTGATCAAAAAAAAAAAATTTGGCTTTCAAAGCATAGGTAGCGATATTATTACACCCTTAGTTTAAAGACTATAATTAAGTTCTCAAATTTCTAATTTGAGCTCTAGAGGCAGATGAATATGCTCTAATTAATTTATTCCATGTATCAACAGCTGTATTAGTATTCATAATTTGAGGTAATAAAGCTTCAGATATTGAATTCAAAATCCAACTCAATACTTATTAGTTCTGTTGATCCTGTACATCATATAGAGGGATTCCTAGTTCCATCTGCCAAATATTCATTCGAAACTGGATGCTTATCATCCAAGTGATGGGCAAGTTTGTAACCTCGTAACAATGACATCAATTGTGCCTTTCAGAGCATAAAATTCTCGAAATTAAGCTTATGATTAATATGGCCAGCCAAGTTTGGAAAAACAATAGTGGGCTGAGGATGGGGTATCATAGTCGTGATTAATGGTGGCTAAGTGTAAATTGGAGGAGTGGAGGATGGGGTGTACCAAACAACAATTTCAATTGAACTTGGAATAAGAATCTAACCTGAGGTTGCAGTGCCATCGAACGTCATGATGATGTAGACCAGAGGTGGTGGAGGTGATGAGCTGACGGGCGGTGGGAGCAGTGACGAGGTGGTGGTGATAGAAGTTGTGAGTGGTGGATTTTCTTTGAGTGACATGGTGTAAAATTTTGGAACTGATTACATGAGTGACCACATAAATGAGGTTGAGCCCATGTAATATAAAACCAATTGGCTTATGCTAATACCAAATTTACACCACTTATATACTACTTTTTGGTCTTATTTATTTCCAATGTGCGATTCATTCTCCAACATTTTCAACACTCTCCCTCAAGTGTAGCTGGATCTGGACCAGTTGTCATTTGTCAAATATTCCTTGGCTGTCTCTTTTGAGACTTAAGGTTATTTATGGATCTAATCTTCTCTACTAGTCCATACACCATCAGGATTTTATAAAACAGGAGCCTATCATCTTTTCGGCTGTCAAGATTGCTTCTACTATGATATTATGAAGAAAGGGAGACAACTTAGGTTTTCATTAATAACAAAAAGCATATATACAAGGGATAACCCTAACCTTATTTGTGTAAAAATTACACTTTACATCCATATAATTACATAATAATCATATACTCTATCACCAAAATTCATCTCCATCCCCAACCAATGGGAATTATTTTCGAGGATAGGTGTATTATTTAAATAAATTGGAGACAAATCTAGAATGGGTTGTTAGTCATCAGTGCTGGCTTTTCGCTGTACAACTAGTAAATATGATTTGGAGTATTTTTTTTTTTCATTTTTTTTTTGGAAGGATGGTGGAGTTCGAACCCTACACACCCCGGAGACACCCATGGTCTCTCTACCAGTCCATATAAGATGAATCGGTGGTTTGAAGCAATTGAATGTGACATTGGTTAATTTATTAGTTAGAGTGGAGATATGACATTATTGCTTGTATGACCCTGAGGCTACTTTTATTTACTGAAACTTGCATCACCCGTTTTATTAGTTAACTAGTATTAGGCATGGCAACAAGTTGGATATATGTATGTTTATTTTATACGATTAATACTAAATCATTCATACATCAAGGTTAGTAAATCTGTATTATTGTACATAACCACATCAATCGAAATTGACGAATTATGAGATTAAAGACACAATATAAATACCTTTGGTAGATTTTCCAAGTAATCTTAGATGGGTAAAAAGTTTCTATGCCTACTGAAGTTTTCAATTTCTTCCACAATGGTCATTTAAGTGAATTTTCGGTAAATAAAGTCACTAAAATATCAATGTGTCTCCAATAAAGTCACTCCAACCTATTTTGATTGTTGACATGGCAAGTCAAAATTAATATGCAAATGTTAATTCAGTGCCATGTTAGATCCAACCAAAATTATTGTGTTATGCGGACAGGTACGTTTGTTTTTTGGCTGCGTTTTAGAGTATTTTAAATTTGCCATGTGGTAAAATCGTGACCGTTTGTGGGTCGACATAAGAACAACTTGATCTAATGTAGCATTGAGTTGATATCTAAGTTTTAGTTTTTACTTGCCACGTCAATAGTTCGGCTGAAAATTTGGCCGAAATGACTTTAGTGGAGACAAGATGATACTTTAGTGATTTTATTGGCAAAAAATTCTTTTAAATGACCATTACAGCACAAACTATAAACTTCAATTACCATATGGAAACTTTGTACCCAATCTTAAATCCACAGGAACAAAATGATTGATTTAGAGAGACAAATTTAGAGGATTAGATTTTTAATTTCTCTGTGTTTTTTCTTGTCTACAAAGAACTATGTTTCTTTCTAGAAAAGAAAAAAATATATTTAAATAAGTATTCTTATCTTCATCCTTTTATATCCCTTTTTAGATAACTACCTATAGTTATCCATCATAAAATGGGTCGGGTCCCATCAAGGGTGATTCGTCTAAAATATCCAACATGAAAAATATACATAGATTTCCTTAATTACCTACATCCATGAAAGTTACCCATTTTAAATATTATATATGTAAATACATGAAAAAAATGTATAAACATATAAATAGACAAATCAATTACTAAACCTACAGTTAATTAATTATTCAAAACATTTGACAAACCATTCAGAAATTTAACAAATTAATAAATCCCATTTAAACTTTAAAATTCTAAATAAACCTAACCTAACCTAATAATCTATTATAAATGCATAATCGGGTATAGGTAATGGGTACCCTTGGGATGTATTCATACCCGACCAGTACTCATGGCAGGTATTTTTTATTTCTATTTTCATTTTACGTTGCTTGGAGGGTCATATAAGGTCATTTTCGATAATTTTATATCCAACATCTTAATTTTAGAGTTATTAACAAAATTAAAAAATTAAGTTAATATACTTTAGAATATGCATAAGTCTCCTTATATATTCTGTTTAAATTTAATACTATTGTACAATTTATAATTTCAAATAGAAATTAATTTATTTTAATTTATATATATTTTATAAATACCAAATGGAGATATTAAAAAACTAAAAAGTTTCACTATAACAATAAAAAAAACATATAAGCTAATTGCTTACAATTCTGAATAACAATCCTTCCTATCTAAAACATTTAAAAAAAAAAAAAAAAAAGATGAACAGTTTCAAAAGCATTTTTTCCGCGTCTGTAATTTCTATCATTAAAGGTAACCAAAAGAATGTCTATCATCAAAGAGAGTACTATTGCACATAGACAACTAATTTATCAACAGAAAAAAAAGAGAGATAATAATTAATGACAATTGAGTAGCAAATAGGCCAAATGAAAAGGGTGTGGAATAGAGATGGTTGGTGAGATGATGTGTGACTTAATTAATTAAGATGAAAAATGAAATTGTGGCTGAAATGCAGAATCAAGAAGCACAAAATTGGGAAGAAAGTGGGTTAATTTGGAGGTAGCAGATATCTTGTTTTGGAAGAGGTCTTGTTCCCTCTTAACAACCATTCATCATGTGTTTTAAATTGGCCTCACTTAACATCAACATGAAACAAACATGCCTGCTTTTTTTTTTTTTTTTTTAATTGATGTAAGATTAACAAAATAGCTCAATCATATGCTTATAATATTATATTACTATGCATATTTAAAGCTAATTACTTTGTGCAGTCGCTTCTAGAATCTCTCTCTCTTTATTATTATTACTGCTTCTAAAGATTTTTGTCATATGATATTTTGTCACAGTAAGTTACGGGGGTTAACACCTTTCATATATTCATACATTTCCATATGCTTCCAAGGGAACAGCTCCAACAGAATCTTATGGATCTGCCTTCCTATTTATATTGTGGGCCATATCTAGCCTTATTCTATGCATTTAAGTTTTTCATGAGTAGTAATTTTTTTTCGTACAATTGATTGACGTGTCATAATCCATTTTAACAGCCTTAACTAAAAGGTTCACATTTTGAATACTAAAATTTCATTGTAAAGAAAAGTCAATGATGAATCTGTAAATATTTATCTATCTATTTTATCAACTAGAAATGATAACGTGTCAAAATATAGAATTTAGTGTATTGTTTTACTTTCATGCTTTTTGTTTTATCATAGTTGCATAAATTATATTCCACTCATTTTTTTATGATATTAAAATGGTTGCTTATCACCATTTTGTTTATCTGGCTGACTTTCTATGTATGATTACTTTGTTTAATTTAATTAAATTAGTATTTACAAGGGTTTTCTTATTAGAAAATATATAGCTATATTGAAAAGGACAAAACAAGTAACGGTGAGGTGCATTTGTAGGTGTGAGCTTAACAAACTCATGGAGTAGTGGGGAGGCCGCTATGTTCTCTAACATTGGTAGCCTTGGCTTTGGCAATGTCATTCAGGGGTGTTAGTGGAAGAATTTTTGCAACTAGGAATGACTTAATTCCCAATGTGTGTGATCCCTTAGTTTTGATGACATTCTTTAAACTTGGAGAAACTAGTGGTAGTGTTCAACTCAACTATTCTTTTTCATGCTCATTTGAATAAAGCTTGTAATAGTTCATAATTTTGGTTTATTTGTTTCTGACTGTCTGAATCTTTTTGATTTGTTTCATTGTTGCTATTTTAGCCAATATAAGTTATCGACGAATAATTTTGCTTACACCTTAAATAAGGCTACTTGTTCTTTGTCTAGTCAGGGATTTATCTCTCTCCCCCAAATATTGTGTTAGTGATGCTTTAGCCTTAAATGCCTAACGTTATTATTTCCCTATTAGAAAAAAGGGTGAAACTATAGTCAATGACCAAGGCTACTTAGTTTAACCTCAATCCCACTTTAATTTATAAGGTTTTTATGAGGATTTGCCCCATTTTACTAAACTTTAGGCTTGATTCAAAAGTGAGGGAGGCATAAGCCTTTCATAACTTTCATGCTTGCACAACAATGTTAAATAGCAAAGCTACCAAATATTGGCATTCAAATTTCTAAAACTACTATAGTAAATTTTACAGCCAAACCATGTGACAAAAAAGAGTTATGACCCTACATCGATATATGATATAATACTTTTAATAGGGGTAACAGAAGTGGCAATCAGTACTCATAATTCAGCCTTTGTTTCCTATGTTACGAGGCAATGAAAACTCATACTAACTTATGCTCATATCTATAAGACTAAAACTATTTGCTGAAATCACACTTTTGAATCTAGTATTTAACTTGTCAATCATATAGACAATCATTTTTGCATTACTGTTACCATTATGCAAGTTCAACCTCTTTCAATTTGTTTAAAAAAAATCAATAAGGTAAAGGTGATCTCATAATTCAAGGATTCTATGGACTTTTGCAACCTTAACAGAGTAGATCATATCTCAAATAGTCTTACTCAACTAGAGTGGGCTATGATATATCCCTTAAATCCATTATGCAATTGAGCTTTTATGTATACATTTAATATGTTCATCAACAATAATGTTTTGCTGATTATATAGCATAATGCTTAAATAATCTATATTAACATTCCGATTTTGAATTCTCTTTTTTATTTAGGTTGCTGCCAGCCTATAGCCTTTGTGGCAACTCTTTTATAGTTACAAGATTTCAATCATTTTTCAACATTTTTCCAAACAATGAAAATTAAAAAAGAGAATAACTTTTTTATCTTCAAGTCAACTCTAGGGAATTGATGAAACCAGATAAGTGAGATAGTGGAACAAAAGATAATGACTTCAAAATTTTCAAGATACAAGACTTACAGCACCTCAGAATATAAATCACATATTAACAATTAATGGGTGGATGAGATACAAACTGAAGATTTTTGTCAAAGCTACTGAGCCAAAAGAAATAGGAAACTAACTGTAAACATGAATAATTTGGCTCCACAACCTCTATAAGACCAATTCACTTCTGATCTAGATAAAGAATTTTCATGTCCCATCAGTGAAGCAGACTTTTGACAGATAATTTTGCTATCTTCCTCTTGGAAAATCAAGTCTTTAGTTCTCTAACTAGCATACTATGAGACTAATGGCATATGAAAAACACTTATTTATGTTTTAAACGAAAGTTAGAAGTAGCTTCCTACATTCTAAGTTAGCATATACAGAGAACTCTGAGGTTCAAATTTCAAACATATTAGATGACAAATATGAATACCATTATCAAATTACTATTCCATCAACAATACTAGAACATAAGAAAAGGGCCAAACCAAAAAATTCTAAATAAACAAAGCATTTTCATTATATACCATAACATACAACGCTATTGTGAGCGGACGACGTTTTCGACTGAACGCGGACTCCCTTTTGGAAGGGGCGCCACGATTTCGGACATACCCCTCCCTCGCATGGGGTTTTTAGAATGGAAATCACATTTTGCAAAAAATAAAATTAGTTCTTAAAAGAATCGAGACCTAAGTCTCGATGAATATTGTAGGAGTCGCCACCCGACTCAGCTCAACCGGGAAATTTATAATGTAGCTGAACCGGACGAACGGCCGCCACACTATCTAGAGATCTAGGTCCGGACAAGTCCCTTATTTCGTGTTTAATTAAAATAAATATGGCCAATATTCTTTGAAGGTATTTCATAATTCTAAAGTCAATTTTATTAAAATAATTCATACAGCGCATATACACATATAATACAAAATAAAAGTAAAGCAGTAAATTATTAAATGGCTTACAACCCAATTGAATAAAAAAGGAAAAACTCTCGTCCTCACTTTTACAATCGCCTAAAATACACGATAATCTAAAAATTTACAATCGCCTAGGATACACGGATAAATTTATTAAATACATCAAAAATAAAAATAAAAAGTTGGAAAATAGATGGTTAGCACAATATACGGTACACCACAAATAGGACTCAAGTAGGACAGAATGAGATTTTAAGAACTTGGGAACATGCAATTAGGGGGATAACCGGGTTGGCTTGGCTAGCTGGCCCGATTAGACCTGGAAAACATTTTGAAACGTCCTTGTATTTTTTTTTTGTTTTGTGAGAAAATCATTTTGAAAACAATTTATTTTCCGGTTTAATTTAATTTTAGCATGTGAGGTGGGTCGGTTTTCGGGAGAATCGGGTCTCCGTCGTGGTATTATTCTAAATGCAATAATACTGAAAATTAAATCTAAGGTCGTGAATGCACACAACAAAATTCATTTTGATGATTTTCTGAATTTTTAGGGATTTTTAGAAATTTTTAGGGATTATTCTGGAAATTCTGCCATTGGACGAGCATTACAGTCGTGCGACTGTAATTACGGTCGTACGACTATAATTACAATCGTGCGACTGTAAATCCTCCAATTTCAGGATTTTGCCAAAATTATTCAAAATAAAACTGATAAATTACAGGAAATCAAGAACACTCGTACGACTGTTCATCAACTCAAGAACAGTCGCACGACCGTTCTTGATTTCCAGAAACAGAAAACGCAAAAATTGAAATTTCATACACCAAAACACATCCAATCACCCAGAAAGCATGAGAAAAAGAGAGATTGAAGTGTGTTTACCTCTTTGGCACTAATCCACCATAGGAATGACCCCTAGCAACGCACCAATCCACTTAAGTTTGCTCTTTTTCCTTTGGAGTCAAGGTTGAGAATTTGGGTCCCAAAAATCTCCAAAATGCTAAGGATTCTTAAGGTTTCTAGTCCGAAATTGATTTAATTTAGAAAGTCAGATTATTAACCTATTGATTTCTAATAGATTTTTAATGTAAACACTCAAGAATTTTAAAGAAAAAGAAGAGAAAAAGAAGCTTGATATTGTGTGGTGTTTTTTCCCCTTTTTCTTCCCTTTTTCTCTAAATTCCCTCTCTAAATCCTCTCTCCAAGACCAGAAATCAATTGTCAAAAGTCCCCTAATCTTCCCTTTTTTTCTTCTTTTTATTTCTGGTTGCCTTGCTGCAGCAACGGAGCAATTAATGCTCCTTCTTCTTTTCCTCATTTTTCTGCTGCAGAGGTATGGGCTCCTGCACCTGCTCCGACGTTACAGTCGTACGAATGTAATTTTTAATTACAGTCTCACGACTGTATATTACAGTCGTGTGACATATGCATTTTTATTAAGAACGGAAAATTACGGCGCTTACAGCTGCCCTTCGCGTGATCAAATTCGACACCCGGATCCAGGTTCAAAATACCTGAGAAGATGAATTTGAGAGCGTGAATCAAAGCATCACAAACACAAGAAAGAACCCACTGTTGAAATAAGCCGATACCGGGTGTAGGTTACCAGAGGCGAAGCTGGGGAAGAAATAAGCCGATACCGGGTCTAGGTTACCCGAGGCAAGAAAGATGGAAGGAGTATTGGCCGATACTAGGTCTAGATTACCTGAGGCAAAGGAAGGTGTAATGCTGTTAAGCCGATACCGGGTCTAGGTTACCTGAGGTAAAGGAAGGTGAAAGGCGGATTAGCCGATACCGGGTCTAGATTACTCGAGGCAAAAGAAGGAGGTGAAATAAGCCGATACCGGGTTTATGTTACCCAAGGCAAGGATTGCTGGGGATCTGGAATGAAGCAGATCTAGACCGATGCCGGGTTTATGTTACCCGAGGCGGATCTACTGGGGAACTTGAGATGATGCCGATCTGGGCCGATACCGGGTTTATATCACTCGAGGAGGATCTGCTGGGGAACTTGAGATAAAGTAGATAAGGGCCGATGCCGGGTTGATGTTACCTGAGGCGGATCTGCTGGGGAACATAGGATGATGCCGATCTGGGCCGATACCGGGTTTATATCACCCGAGGCGGATCTGCTGGGGAACTTGAGATGAAGCCGATCTGGGCCGATACCGGGTTTATATTACCCGAGGCGGATCTGCTTGAGATGTGAAGCTGTGGATAATGAGTTCCTGCATTTGAAATGGCAAGTCTTCATACCTTGATCGTGAGATTTTGAACAAAAATTTTTGCCCTTTCGATCAATAATGAAGACTAGCTGGGGATGAATGATTTGTGCATGTTATGTATGCATGTATAATGATAATATGCATATGGATGTACTTCACACTATTTGGAGTTTCTTCTTGCTGCTGGGGAGAGATATGTTATGCCCCCGGCTGGTGGAAGGCGTTCTTCGCATAAGGCTTCCCCTTGTTGAAGATATATGTGAGGACTGCTGGGGAAATGAGATAATTGCTGGGAATGCGTGACGATGCTGGGAAAAAAAATCATAATATCCTTTGTAAATGTTTCGCTGGGGAGTGATGTAGAAAATCCTGCTAGGGAGATGATGGAAAGACTTGGCTTCTCACCCCTGTAATTGGTGAATCTGGAAGTGCTCCAAATTTTGGCTGGGTTGCCCAATGTGGGTTGTCAGCCCAGCGAGCTGCTCTAATTTTTTCCTAAGGCGCCTTTCGGTTTTCACCCAGGCATGCTGTTCTAATTTTTGCCTGGGACGCCTTTTCGGTTTTCACCCCAGCGAGCTTTCTTCTTTCTTTTTTTTTTTTTGAAAGCGATCGATTGAAACAGCAAGCTCTCCGGCAATCGCTGTCGCACTTCGGAAAGCTAAATTGGATTTGGAGGACAATAAAAAATTTCATATTAGATGTATTTAGTACATTTCCATTGTTAAATAGCATGATGTGTTCGACCAGTTAAATGCAAAGTGCTTTCTTTAAGTGGATGTTTAAGCATGATAACTTTGTTTGTGCATTTCGTCATAACCATTGCAAATATATTTAAACAAACATTTCACTTTATTGATGAAACCAAAATGAGTACATTTGAAAAGATTAATTTCCCAGATGGTATACATTCCACACAGAGCCGGAATCCGTCATCAATCGTCCCTTTCGGATTTTCCAACTGATCATTTTCTCTCGTGTCTTAATTTTTGCCTAGGCCGCTCTTTCAAGTTTTCAACCTAGCAGGCTCTCTTTTTTTTTAGACATGATAAAGCTTCAACCGGTCTTGGTTGATAGGATTGGTGAACTCATTTCCATCCATGTCTATAATACTGAGACCTCCTTTCGATAGCATCTTTTTCACAACATAAGGTCCTTCCTAGTTAGGTCTGAATTTGCCCCTAACATCGACATTTGAGGGCTTTAACTGCTTCAACACTAAATCTCTTGCTTTCAACTGCCTCTTGGAGTACTTCACATTTCGGTTATAAGCCCTGGCCATTCTGCACTGGTACATCTGTAAATGATCCAGTGCTTTCAGTCGCCTTTCATCTAACGCTGCCAATTACTCGTATCTAGCTTGAACCCATTCAGTCTCTGGCAATTGAGCTTCCAAGGCAACTCTGAGTGATTTGAGCTCTATTTCTATTGGCAACACTGCCTCCATCCCATATACTAAGGCATAACGAGTTTCTCCTATTGGTGTTCAGACACTGGTTCTGTAACCCCAAAGAGCATATGGTAGCTTATCAGCTCAATCTGTGTAGTTGATCACCATCTTTGACAAAATCTTCTTTATCGCCTTATTAGCTGCTTCTACTGCACCGTTGGCTTGGGGTCTGTATGGAGAAGATTTATGATGCTCAATGCCATGTTCTGCAAGCAACTCAGCTGTTGCCCCTTGAAACTGCACCCCATTGTCAGTCACGATGTGATGGGGAATTCCATACCGAGTAAAAATATTCTTCTGGATGAACTTGACCATTTGTTTGGCTGTTACATTAGCGAAGGATTCTGCCTCCACCCATTTGGAAAAGTAATCAACTGCTACGACTATAAATCTGTGCCCATTAGATGTAGCTAGATGAATTCACCAATCATATCTATCCCCCATGCTGAAAACGGCCAAGGGCTCGCCAGGTTCTGTAATTCAAGTGGTGGAAGATGACTGATGTCCGCATATATCTGACACTCGTGACACCTCTTCACTTTTCTTATACAATCTGCTTGCATAGTCATCTAGAAGTACCCTTGTCTCATTATCTTCCTGGCCATAGCTAGTCCATTCATATACGGCCCACAGGAACCTACATGTACCTGCTGCATCACTTCTTCTGCTTCCTGCTCTGTCAGACACCTCAAAATAACACATTTACTGTTCTCTTGTATAGCTTATCTTCAAAGATTCTGAACTGACTAGCTAGCTTTCTTAATGACACTTGATCAGCAGCACTAGCTCCCTCTGGGTATTTTCCTTCCTTTGCATACTAGTAGATATCGAAGATCCATGGCTTTTCTTCAGCTGTCAACTCCATTACTTCATGCATTTCAAAGCAGGTTTGTTTGGAAGTTGCTATAACCAGTGGCGGAGTAATTCTCTTCTAAACTGTAGCAACTCCAAGTAAGGCCGTAAGGCTTACTCTTTCAACTCCCATCCGCCCTGAGCTTGCCTAATCACCAGAAGTGAATCTCCAATGATCAAGACGTCATTTGCTCCTAGCGTCAATAGAGCCTCCATCCCAAACAGGCATGCCTCATACTCTGCCCCGTTATTGGTTATGGGAAAATTCAGCCTCTTTGATAAAGGGATGATTTCACTATCTGGTGTTGCTATTAGAACCCCGATTCCAGCACCCTTTCTTTCACTGCACCATCAAAGCACATAACCCATCTTTTTACTTCAACCATGGCTAACTATTCATCTGGGAACTCCAAATTCTCAGTGTAATCTGATTCCAGAGGTTGATTTGCTAGAAATTCTGCCACGGCTCACCCTTTGATGGTTTTCTTAGTGATGTACTCGATATCGAATTCCGATAAGAGTAACAGCCATCTAGACAACTTTCCAACTAGCACTGGTGCTTCGTAAAGATCCTTCATTGGATCCACTTTGGTGACAGCTTGTATTTTGTATGACTGGAAGTAATGGCGTAGCTTCTTGGTCAGCCAAATCATCACCATACACGTCTTCTTCACCAGTATGTATTGGGTTTCATACTCTAGCAACTTCTTACTGAGGTAGTAAATGGGATACTCTTTTATGTCATCTTGTTCCTGTGCCAACATTGCCCCTACAAAGGAATCTTCAACCGCCAAGTACAAAATTAGAGGCTTCCCTGGAATTAGCGGGTTTAGGACTGGTGGATTTACCAGATAAGCTTTGATTTTCTCGAATGCTAGCTGATATCTGTCTTCCCTACACAATCGGTAGATCTTTCTTCAGTAGCTTGAAGATTGGCTCACAAGTGGAAGTCAACCGTGCTATGAAATGACTGACATATTATAAGGAACCCAGAAATGATCGGACTTCCTTTTCTGTTTTTGGAGCTGGCATATCACGTATGGCTTTGATTTTATCTTGGTCCATTTCTATTCCCCTCTGGCTGACTACATGGCCCAACAACTTCCCTGATGTGACTCCAAATATGCACTTCTTAGGATTAAGTCGCAAGTTATACTCTCCGATGCGAGTAAGAAATCTATCCAGGATAATAGCATGTTCCTCCCGGGTCATTGATTTGACTAGCATATCATCGACATAAACTTAGACTTCTTTATGGATCAAATCATGTAACAGAGTTGTAACAGCCCTCTAGTAAGTGGCTCCAGCATTCTTCAGCCCGAAAGGCATTACTCTATAGCAGAAAGTACCCCACTCTGTGATGAACGATGTCTTCACCTTGTCAATCACATCCATCAGGATCTGGTTGTACCCTGAAAAGACATCCATAAAGGAATACATCGCTGCTTTTGCTGCACTGTCAACTCGGATGTCAATATGAGGCTGTGGAAAGTTATCTTTTGGGCATGCTTTATTCAGGTCCCTATAGTCAACGCATACTCTGACCCTTCCATCCTTTTTAAGTACTGGGACGATGTTAGCTAGCCATTCTGTGTATTCTACCACTTCGAGAAATTTGGTGTCTATCTGCTTAGCCACTTCCTCTTTTACCAGTGTGGCCCATTCTGGCCTTAGTCTTCTCAGCTTCTGCTTTACCGGCCTGACCTTGGGGTCGGTTGGAATCTTATGCACTGCTATCTCTGTGTCTACACCCGGCATGTCTTCATATGACCAGCCAAAAGCTTTAACATGTTTTTGTAATATTCTTATTAATTCTCTCTCTTCTTCGGGTTTTAGCTCGCGTGAAACGAATACCATTTTGGGATTTTCATCTGTACTTATGTTGATTTCATGCAATGCAGTGTCATGTATGCTAAATATGTATCCTCTGCATACCCTAGCCCGAATTTCTTTGGTTTCCCCGAGTCAATGTTGAATTCAGGTACTCCTTGCAAGTTGATTCCAAGTCCCATTCCCGGGACAAAATTTTGTTTGTGCAAATATTGAGATAACCATCCCAGCATGTAGTTTTCACAGATAACCATGGGAGCATCTGTAGCTTCCTCTTCCCTAATCATGGTGATTTGGAACCCGCCAAAAGGGACAATTCCTTCATTCAAAGCAGCAATCACCGATTGGGCATCCACCTCAACAGTCACAATCTCACCATCTATCGAGAACTTAATTTTCTGTTGCAAGGTGGAAGGGACACCACCTAGAGGGTGGAACCATGGCCTTCCTAACAGTAGAGAGAAGGTAATCGGGATATCTATCATCGTGAAAATGACCATTGACTTGACTGGTCCAACCTCTACTTCAGTTTCAAAAGTCTCTATCACCGTTCTTTTGGAGTCGTCATATGCTCAGATCACTGTTGAGGACTTTTTCAGAAAATCTTTATTCAGACCCAGAAATGGCAGCATCTTCAATGGATATTTATTCAGAGCCGAGCCGTCGTTCACCATCACACACGGCATCACCTTATCCATCACATGGGCCCTGATGTAAAGGGCCTTATCGTGAGCCTTCCCTTCACGAAGCAAATCTTTCTCAGAGAAAACAATATCAGGAGACCCAGTATGGATCTTATCCAATAGACAGCACATGGCCTTTGGGGAAGCAATAGGGGAGACCTTAATCTCTGACAATTTCTTCACTAACGCTGCCCGATGCTCCTTAGATGTCAAAAGCAAATGCCACAGGCTGGCTTGTGCAGAAGTCTTCTTTAACTGGGGAAATAACCAAGTCTTCTTTCTTAACCCCTTCCGGTGCTGACGTACTACCCGACCCAGTCATCAGGGCTTTGTCCTTCACTTGATCTGCTGGTTGGTACACCCTACCACTTCGAGTCACATTCTGTACCTTTTGAACTTCCAACTTCTCAATGGCTGGAGGCTTAACTGTCTTCTGTCCGCCAAACTCTTCGTATTCATCTTTAGAATCAAGATCATTCAAGCTTATCGGCTAGATCTCTTTCTGTTTCGCCTTTTTTTCACATTCTGACCCCACTTCAGCTTCCTCTATTGCTATAGCCTGGATTATGGGATTTGCTTGAAGAATTTGAGCAAATATAAAATTGGCCGGCAATCCTAAATGTACCATATTAACCCGCTTCTCAAACGCTGGTAACGGGGCTGGTCTTTATGTTGGGTTTAGCTGGTTCTTGTAGTTTCCCTTCTTCTATCAGCTTTTAAATGGTGTCCCTCAGCTTGTAACAATTGTTAGTCCGGTAGCCAGCAACAACATGATAAGTGCAAAAATTATCTTTATCTGCCTCAGCAGGTTTTTCAAATGGCCTCAGGGACTGTAGCAACCCGCCGTTTTTGCATTTAGCAAAAATCTTTACCAAGGGAAGAGTCCAGGGTGATATGCCTTGTCCTCCTGGATTCCTGGTCTGATTGCCCTATTGCTGGGTCACCGTAGCAACTTTAACTTGCTTCACTTTTGAAGTCTACCCCCTTTTTTCCCCAGAACTCGAGCTAGAACCGCCACCAGACCCGACTGCAGTCGTTGATCTATACCCAGAACTGTAACTTGAACTTCTTCCACCCTTATGGCTTGGTGTCTTTTCTTCTTCGTCCCGCTCGATTTTCATCGCCATACTGTAGACTTCACTAAGCTTATTGAATGGATAAAATTTCATATTGTTTTTGAAGATGTCCTTACTGCCATCAATCAGCTTCTGTATCAGTTCATCTTTATCTGGGCGGTTCTTCAGAAGTATCATCTTAGTCATCCACCGCTGGTAATACTCATCAAAAGGCTCATTGGGCTGCTGCTTGATCCACTCCAAATCATACATCTTCACCTGAATCTTGGTGTTGAAGCTGTAATATTTAATAAAGGTTACTGACAGAACCTCCCAATCTGACCGTTCCTCCTTTTATAACGAGTTATACCAACCCAAAGCTCCTCCCTCCAAGGTAGTCGGGAAGAGATTAATCAATTGCTGCTTAGTGGCGCCCGCCGTCAGCATGACCCGAGCGTAGAGATTTACATGGGCCTCTGGTGAGCCCATTCCCTTATAAGAAGGCACCCTTGGCATTTGGAATCCGATGGGAAAAGTCTCGATGCCCCTGCTGATCATGGCATTAATGTTAACTCCCTTCTTAGACTCTGTGCTGACACTGGCCCCTTTCTTCAACTGAGCCACTACCTCCTCCAATTCCGAGCACTTCGCCTTCATCTTTCTTTCCATGGCTGCCTCTATTTCCTGCAGCTTTTCCAGACCAGCCGAGGTATCACCACCCTGCTGGGATGATTCGGCCTCCTTCTCTTTTCCGGCTCCACTACCACCAGATTCTCCAGCCTCTCTCACTACTGCCCGTACTTCCTCCTTCAGCATATCACAGAAGTCATGTGATCTTAGAAAATCCTTCAAAGCATCAGTAAGGCTCAATGTCGGATTAGCCATCTCTACTTCTTCCCCAGAATCAGAATCACTTTCTGTCTCAATTGCTCTCCATTCCCCAACAGCCCTTGAAGCCTGAGATCTCGTCCAAGGTCGCTCTAGCTTATTCTGCTTGACATTAGTCGGGAAACATTTAGGGTCAATGTATGGAATGATGTCATAAAGAGTGAGACATTGAAGATACTTATGACGAATGAATAGAGTGATGTCGTGCATGAAATGATGATGAAAGTGATTTCCACTCATTATTCTTTTTTTTTTCGGGACATTCCATGAACACCCAATGCTATGCAAAAAGATCACGTATGGACCATCACATGGACAAGGGTTCGGCGCCTTTAGGGCACCTAATGACTTTTGTGAAATGGTCACGTGTGTGCTGACACACAGACAGAGTTTCGACGCTTTGAAGGTCTATGAGATGGTATGAAATGGTCACATGGGACCGTCCCTTGGATAGAGTTCTAATGCTTTTGAGGCATATGATATGAAATGATGTTATAAGAAAGTCACATGTAACAGAGACACGGATGAAGATTCGGCGTTCGGGGAGCACCTTTTATTATTTGATAATGTTATGAAATGCCCCTACATGTGTACTAACCCGGCACTCGAAGAGCGCCTTGAATAATGTAGTAATGTCATGAAATGGTCCGATGTAGACCACGGTGTTATATGATGTTTATGATAAATGAGTATGACGTCGTGAAATGCATCGTGTGGGTTGTCACACGAAAATATACCTAGGACCATTGTGGTCTCTATTGAATGAGATAGTTTGGTGGAATGGCCGAATGTAATTCGGAGCATCGGCAGAACACGGGTATTTTGGGATACCCGATATGTGATGGAATGATTATGATGGGCATCTTTGGAATATCCATAATTTAAATGAAGTGAAGTAATATGGATGCTTATGTCACACAAAATGAAAATGGCTGCACAAAAATGTGGTTAGAATGCATGACACGCATAATGATGTTATGTATGCTATGTGAAAAGAAAATGCCAATCACACAAATATAATATTATGGCTGCAAAAATAATGGTTAGTGTGAATGTCACACAGATGATTTTATGTTTCCACACGAAAATAAAATGCAAATGGCTGCATAAAAATATGAGTTATTTATCACACAAATGCTTTATGAATGGTATGTCATGTGAATGGAAAATGTTGATTATGGTATGTCGAGAAATGTCGAGAGGCGTGTAACACATAACACACGAAACGAATTCCTCCAATCTTATTCCTACAAACATGGTCAGTCTCAAAAATTCTGACCGAGTCCTAGGTGGGGTTCTCTTCGATCATCAACCGAGGATGATGAAGGCGCGATTTTGTTTTATTCACACAATTTATTTTGGTATCTTAGGGGAATCCAACTAAGGTTGCCTACATGAGTTCGGTCCAAGTCGGGTTAAAATCAAGGCTCCCATAGCAAAATATACTCCTCACTTCTCCCCACTCAAGGGTCCGAACGAAGGGGTTCGTACGAGGCTATGGGTGGTGTTTCGTATCCGTGCCCCTAAGACCATGAGGAACAAAGGTGACACTTCAACAATTCACCGGACTAAAATTTGGATACCTAACCTAATGCAAAAACGTCTAACTAAAGAAATGCAAAATAAAATACCAAACAAGAATCATCCACCTTATTTGGATTAGACACTTTTCAGGGCTTGTCAAATTCTTTTAAGTTTTTAAGAAAACCTTTTGTAAGAAATCCCCAGCAGAGTCGCAACTGTGAGCAGACGACATTTTCGACTGAACGCGGACTCCCTTTCGAGAAGGGGCACCACGATTTCGGACGTACCCCTCCCTCGCGTGGGGTTTTTAGAATGGAAATCACATTTTGGAAAAAATAGAATTAGTTCTTAAAAGAACCGAGACCTAAGTCTCGATGAATATTGTAGGAGTCGCCACAGAGATCTAGGTCTGGACAAGTCCCTTATTTCGTGTCTAATTAAAATAAATATGGCCAATGTTCTTTGAAGGTATTTCATAATTCTAAAGTCAATTTTATTAAAATAATTCATACAGCGCACATACACATATAATACAAAATAAAAGTAAAGCAGTAAATTATTAAATGGCTTACAACCCAATTGAATAAAAAAGGAAAAACTCTCATCCTCACTTTTACAATCGCCTAAAATACACGATAATCTAAAAATTTACAATCGCCTAGGATACACGGATAAATCTATTAAATACATCAAAAATAAAAATAAAAAGCTGCAAAACAGATAGTTAGCACAATATACGGCACGCCACAAATAGGACTCAAGTAGGACTGATTTTAAGAACTCGGGAACATGCAATTAGGGGGAAAACAGGGTCGGCTCAGCTAGCTGGCCCGATTAGACCTGGAAAACATTTTGAAACGTCCTTGTATTTTTCTTTGTTTTGTGAGAAAATCATTTTGAAAACAATTTATTTTCCGGTATAATTTAATTTTAGCATGTGAGGTGGGTCGGTTTTCGGGAGAATCGGGTCCCCATCGTGGTATTGTTCTAAATGCAATAATACTGAAAATTAAATCTAAGGTCGTGAATGCACACAACAAAATTCGTTTTGATGATTTTCTGATTTTCTGAATTTTTAGGGATTTTTAGAAATTTCTAGGGATTATTCTAGAAATTCTACCATTGGACGAGCATTACAATCATGCGACTGTAATTATGGTCGTGCAACTGTAATTACGGTTGTACGACTATAATTACAGTCGTTCGACTGCAAATCCTCCAATTTCAAGATTTCACCAAAATTATACAAAATAAACTGATAAATTGAGGAAAATCAAGAACACTCGTACGACTGTATTTACAGTCGTACGATTGTTCATCAACTCAGGAACAGTCGCACGACCGTTCTTGATTTCCAGAAACAGAAAACGTAAAAATTGTAATTTCATGCACCAAAACACATCCACTCACCCATAAAGCATGAGAAAAAGAGAGATTGAAGTGTATTTACCTCTTTGGCACTAATCCACCGTAGGAATGACCCCTGGCAATGCACCAATCCACTTAAATTTGCTCTTTTTCCTTTGGGGTCATTGTTGAGAAGTTGGGTCCCAAAAATCTCCAAAATGATAAGGATTCTTAAGGTTTCTAGTCCGAAATTGATTTAATTTAGAGAGTCGGATTATTAACCTATTGATTTCTAATAGATTTTTAATCTAAACACTCAAGAATTATAAAGAAAAAGAAGCTTGATATTGTGTGGCGTTTTTTCCCCTTTTTTCTTCCCTTTTTCTCTAAATTCCCTCTCTGAATCCTCTCTCCAAGACCAGAAATATATTGTCAAATGTCCCCTAATCTCCCCTCTTTTTCTTCTTTTTATTTCTGGTTGTCTTGCTGTAGCAACGGAGCAATTAATGCTCCTTCTTCTTTTCCTCATTTTTCTGCTGCAGAAGTATGGGCTCCTGCACCTGCTCCTGCTCTGACGTTACAGTCGTACGACTGTATATTACAGTCGTGTGACACATGCATTTTTTTTTAAGAATGAAAAATTTCGACGCTTACAGCTATACAGTCAAGTAACTTACAGAGTTTAATTCGACCTAAGTCCTCCCAAATGATACAGTTAGCCATATTTCAACCAAACTTGAACTGAATTCTCCATCATTAACCGTCAGCATTTTCCACAGGGGAAGCTTCAACCTATAATTCTCCATTATTCTATGCCTCGGCTTTATCTTCATCTCCAAGCTGAATGAAAAATACTGTGGAAATTTTTTCAATTCCTCCAAATCACCCTTCATTTCCACCAAAAAGCACTCCACTTTTGGCGCCAAATTGTTCTCCACACTTAATGTCAAAAGTCCCGGCAACCTTACAACCATTTGTTTAACCTCACCATGTTCAAACCCCAAACTCATCAAGTATTCAATCTTGGCCATTAAACTAAATTCAACATTATACACAAGCAACATTGCAGTTTGAGAATTGATAGCACTGCGCCCCACAAACCCAAGCTTTCTTAGGAAGATTAGCGTAGGACGCAATTGATCATATACATTAGAAACTAATAACCTAGGGCATCGAGAAATGTATTTGGCAATATCGGGAAATGGAATTCCAACCTCATTGAGTAGGAAATCGAAAATTAGGTAAAGATAGAGATAAAGGTTCGAGGTGAGAAGGATAGGATACATATCGAGGACAAAACCGATGGCGGGGCGAGGAAGGCCTATGGAAGAGAGGCAATGGTGGATGGACTAGAGAGCAGGGAGAGGAGATGAGTGGAGATTTAGGTTTAGAGAGAGGGGTGAGGTAGAAAAGCTTTTGACGGAAAAGAAGGCCGGAGTCAGTTGAAGTGGTAGCAACAGAGGCGGTGGTCGGAAGGCAAATGAGAGATTTAGAGAGACAATGGGAATGCGAAAATAGGAGAGGAAGAAATGGTTTGGCCGTGATATTTATGTTGAAGCATGTAGTGGCGATGCCAGGAATTGGTGGACGAGGGGCGAGATTTACCTGAAACAAATTTCTGACCGATGAACAGACATTTCTGGCCGACCGACGAACCCAAAATTAATTCAAGCCAATCAGTGGAGGTGCCAGGAATTGGTGGACGGGGGGTGAGATTTTCTTTAAAAAAAATTTCGACCGGTGAACAGAAATTTCTAGCCGACCGATGAACCTGGAATTAATTCACTTCAATTCAGTAACAACGCAATCAAATTAATCCAAACAAGAACTTCATTATTTGTATACATCACATACTAATCAATTTATGAAGTCATAACTAAATTCAAACTTACTTTATCAATTCAAACCCAAAAATAACATCACCAATACACAATCAATTTATTAATTCAAACTTATCAATTTATCAATTAGTGCTAAATTTCAAACTCAATTAATAGCCAAACCTAATTTATCAATTCAAACTTATCAATTTATCAATTAATGATAAATTTCAAACTCAATTAATGCCTTAATTTATCAATTCAAACCTAATTTACACAAACATTTTTCTTTAAACCCTCATTCAAATCAAACCTAAATTAGAAACTTAAACATTAAATTTAAAACTAACTGGAGAAGAAGGGAAGCGTTGGAGAAGACGGAGGAGTGGACGCCGGTTGGCAAAGGTGGAGGATGGCGGTGGCTTGTCGTCAATCGTCAACAGCATCGGGGAGAAGAGCAGGTGAGCAGCATACAACAGTTGCATTTCAAAGAGAGGGAAAGGGGCAACAATAGCAGATATCGATTGGAAAATCTTTGGTTCTCTGTTTTTATTTTTATTTTTATTTTTTTCAAATGCCAGGGCAAAACGACGTCGTTTTGCCCTGGCATTTAAAAAAAAATAAAAGGGATACATACAGGTTTGGCCATCTTCTCTGGCCAAACCTATATGGTTCGGAGGGGTGACTGCTTGAAGGGGGGTCGCCACAAGCCCCCATACTCAAGGATTTTTCCGGCAGCCGGGGGGCCAAGTTCCCCTCCATGACCCCGCAACGCCACCCTTGTGTGAGCACGGGTTTTCCTGACCTCTGTGATTAGGGTCCTATATTACCTGTTAAGCAGACGAACGTGAATTAGACTAGAGAATGAGCGGGATGTCGCTAAGAATGTCTCGAATGCTCCGAAAACCGAACAGTCCTCGATCCGAAACCCCAAGAAAGGTCCTTCGAGTGATTAGAGAGCTTAGAGATGAGTGTAGGACTTAGGAGAATCTGCCACGGCTCTGGTTAGAGGAGCACAGCTATAGTTCCACAACTACAGCTGCGCGGCAGTAATGCCAGAGCCACAAGGCTGTAATACTACAGCTGCGCGGCTCTAGCAAGCGGTTGGAATTTCGGCCAAAAACGAGAGACAGTTGGTGATAGGGAATGGTTTCTGAAACTAGGTGGATTTTAGCAGAGATTTTGGAAAAAAAAGGTCTTAAAAAAATTGAATGAGAGGAGATAGGAAAAGGAGGAGGCAATCAAAGAGAAAAAAAAGACAGAGAGATTGAAAGGAAAAAAAGCAGAGAGAAAAGAAAAACAGAGGAAGAGAGAAAGAAAATGAGAGAAACCAGAACTAAAGGAGAAAAAATGCACTTGACACATAGAGTGATAGGTTCCTGGACACTTCTCATCCATTTGAGACCATTCTCGGGTTTTGTTCGGATTGGTTCGGGACGCGTATTCGAAAGTTTCTGGACGTTCGTGAGACTTTAAGCATATTTCGACTTCTAAATCCACTTCTGGACATCAAACACGCTGGAACATCAACAAGGTAAACTCTGAGAGGCCTTAAACTTGTGATTGTTTGCTTTTGTTGTTTATTTTCCTCTATCTATAAAATTTCTGGAATTGGCTATTTGATTACAGCTGTGCGGCTCTAACTAGAGTCGCGCAGATATAATCGTTTAGAATAGAGCCGCGCGGCTACAACACTATAGCCGCACAGCTATGTTCTTCAGGGCAGAAACCCGAAAAGCCCTAAATCGATCGAATACGGCCAGTTTTCCATTTTTTGGTTTGTTCCACCTTGATTCAATCCGGTCAAAACACATCTATGCATTACAAAACTTTGGTTTTCGGATTTCTAATAGTACGGATGTGAGATTTTCGGTTTACTTGATTTCATTTCTTTGAAATCCAGAGTTGTTCGATCCAAATTGGATCCGTTGTCCAGCATCAGCGGACCCCCGGATTCCATAAGAATCTAAAAAATCATCAAAACAGATTAAAATAGCGATGTTCAAAACAAAGAAAACCAATTTTGGGTTCTGGGTATTACAGCCACACCACGGTAGTAGTTATAGCCGCACGGCTATAACTAGAGTCGTACGACTATAATTAGAGCCGCACGGCTGTAGTTTCCAAAAGGAAGCAGAATCACGGGACTATCCACACAGACATCGTCACGTAATACTATCTTCAGAATCAAACTGTTTTTGGCATGTTTACTATTTTTAGACCTTAGATGGATGTTAAAATTAGTAAACCCGCACGAATGAAACCCTGAGTTCTGGGATAACCGACCCACTAAACGGAGAAATTTGCATGTAATTGAGCCAAACAGATTTTCTCAAAATTGTTTTCCAGCATAAAAAACCTACAGGAACATTTCAAAACCATTTTTCAGGTCTAGTCGGGGGAACTAGCCGAGTTTACCCGACTACCCCTCTAAATGCATGTCTCCAAATCTCTCATTTCCCCGTTCCATCTATTTGAGTCCAACTTGTTGCATATATTCACACTAACATCTATTTTGCAGCTTTTTATTTTTTATTATTTTAGATGTATTTGAAAGATTATCCGTGTATCCTAGGCAATCGTAATTTTTTTCTTTAGATATTCATGTATCTAGGTGTCTGTATTGGTGAGGATGAGAGTTTTCTTTTTCATTCGATCTGGTTGTAATAAGCGGCCTCTACTATTATTCTTTGATTTGTTGGATGTATGGTTTATTTTTCTATATTTTATTTTTCTGCATTTTATTTTTATGCAATTTATTTTTGTCATTTGAATGAGAATGGGTTAATAACAAAAGATAAAATGGGTAGAGAATTAGGTGAACAAAATATGGTAATATAAATTGTGAAATGAATTCAAGCTTGAGATTGAATAGGTAAGTTACCCGAACCCTAAATCTCTGGATTAGGTACAGTAGTCTAAGCTCGGTAAGGAGTTGTACCAGAATTTCCCGGATGAGCTGATCCGGGTGGCGACTCTGTCACTGATCTTAAAAATTAGGTTTCGAGATCTTTAAGTAACAAAACGGGATTTTCTAAGCTTGAGATTAAATAGGTAAGTTACCAGAACCCTAAATCTCTAGATTAGGTACAGTAGTCTACGCTCGGTAAGGAGTTGTACCAGAATTTCCCGGATGAGCTGATCCGGGTGGCGACTCTATCACTGATCTTGAAAATTAGGTTTCGAGATCTTTAAGTAATAAAACGGGATTTTCTAAAAATGTTAAAAACCATTTTTCTCAAAATTCACATTCAAAGAAAAGGTTTCTACAAAAGGATTTCCAAAAAAATTGATGGTTTTCCTAAGCAAGATACAAACCCGTTTTCAAATCCAAATATTCCAATTCTTTTCTTTTTCCCCGATTCGCTTTACCGCGTTTCGCTTTCATATGAAAGGCCGTCCGCTCATACCTTGAGTGCTATTGCCACCTCTCTTTTTCTTCAGAATCACTCCAATTTCTTTGAAAGACTTGCCATTTCTGCCATAACAGTTTGAATATTGGCAAATATATGCTGACGAGTCTAAACTTTACTGTTTTATGCTAAAGGTTTTGCAACAGTTCTTTTACGATATTAGGTGGTGTATGGTTTCATCTGAATAGTTGTTATTAACTGTTTCAAAGGTAAAAAGCACCAACAGCAAACAACAAAAACTATTAGCAACAACAAACAGTAAACAACAACAGCAGAACCAAACATGCCCTAAGTCTTTAAATTTTGTATACAGTAGACCTTGATGAATACATTTTGCACCTAATCAGTTATTTTCAAAAGCCAACAGTTTTTTAATAGTTTTGTCGCGATTGTACTCTTTCTTTTGCCATAGGCAGGTGAACCGTAATATGAACCGTTTACTATGATTATTTTACTTTGTTTGAATACAGAAACAAATGGTAAAATTATTTAATTCTCTATAATAATTGGTCTTTCACTAGCAGTTATATCATGATTGTACTCCACATTCCGAAAAAAATAATCATATTTAGCAAGAAACAGTACCATTCACACGCATATGATAGAAAAATATTAGTGAGCAATCAATTCATGTAAAAAATATTTGATTTCATTAACGGCCTTATGCAGTGTGCACAAGCAGTAAGAATTCAGAAGCTCAATGACCCCACTCTCTTAAGCAAGCCAAACTTTTGTAAAGCTCAGGGGAAAATCTAGGTTGAGCAATGAATCTGTAAGTCATCTGCCTAGATAGATATATATAATTAACATCGATTAGGGATTTGATGATATTAGAAAAGTATATAGGCTGTAAATATACATATTCATCTTTGTGAGATGATTGCAGTTTAATTTAATTTTGTAGCATGTTGTGCACTGTTTTAGCTAGTTAAATTATGCCTTCTTCAAGTACCCACTGCTGCAGCCTTCTCTACATCTAAATCAAGGTTTTATTTATTTTTTGCGAAAGGATGCTGTAATTAGTTTCATAATTAATTAGCTAACAAGTTAAGGTATCTACTTGTACTATTTCCAGATATAGTTGATGAAATTTTCATCATCATTGGGAATATATATATATATATATATATATATATATATATATCAAAGTTTATACTATTTTCTTAGTTTTAACTTCGTTTGTATTCTGACTATCAGTTGTTGTTGAAGACTTATTAGTTAGTAATCCCAGCTAAGTATACATTTGAAAAAGAAGATCCACTAAAGGACACCACAGAATTATAGGTCGGAAAGATTCATTCACCCCAAGGAATTTGTTACCAACTGAAACTGCAGCTCGGTATGGACAAAACTGTCTATGAAGTTACTAAGAATAAATTACAGGAAGATAGTGATCGGATTAACATAGTCCTGCCTTCCATTTATTTTTGTTTATATGGTGATCAAGTTTTTGCTTTTTTTTATTTTAACTACGTTCACCATTTCATAATAAATTTTTAATTTCCAATTTTTTTTTTTTTGTTGTGATATTAGACATTGACAAGGAAATATTATCTGATAACCGGCTTTAGTTGCAATTGCTAGAAAATTTCAGTAAACTTTATACTATTTCAATACATTTATTAGAACGTTAATTTAAATTTATAGAAAAACAATACAAACAAGCAGATGTTTACACCTCAAAGCAAGAGCATTTGTTCTTAGTCACTATTACAGAGAACATCAACCAACCCTAAAAAACTCAAAGATCAAAATTCCATGAGAAATAACAACATTATATGAAAGCTAGAAAGAAAAAGAAAAACAATGACCTCTTAATTGACTATCTGATGCAGCGGAAACTTAGAATGATAATACTAAATTCCATTGATCACGCATGATACCGGAAATTAGCCTTCTACTACTTGAATTTTAGCAAAAACTCACAAAAGCAGGGAAATAGGAATGAATTCCGAAATTATTATTAATCAAAAACTGATTACAATTGAGAAATAAAAGCCTATTTATAGGCTGTAAGTAAACCAACCCTAAATAAGAAATGCAACCCTAAACAGAGTTCTAGGCAAACAAAAAAGGAAAAAATAAACAAAAACCGAAAACTTCCCGAAAAAAGCCCTAAAACTAGTAAATCGCGTTTTTTAGGCTCTAAACAACGTTTTTTGGCCAAAAAGTGATGGACCTCACAACATATTGTGACTTTTGATCGTTGGCCTGTTTCCAATAAAATTAAGTCCGAAAACGTAAAAATCCGACAACTACAACTTCAATTTAATTACGGTTGTGTCATTTCTCCAAGAACAACAAAGCTTGTTCTTCAATTGCATCATTCTCCCCACGCTGAAAAGCATTCACCCTCAAATTGTCATCATCAGAAGAATCACCTACACAAGGAATCAGATGTTTGACATTGAAGACATCGGCAATCTGGATGTGACTTGGCAGCTTCAGACGATAAGCATTGGGATTCATTTTCTCAATAATCTCAACAGGACCAATCTTTTTGGCCGACAACTTGATATAATCCCCAACAGAAAATCAATCCTTGGTCAGAACGGTCCACACAAAATCTCTAGCTTCAAATTCCATAAAACGACGCTTCTTATCGGTAACCTTTTTATACCTCACAGCTGCTTTCTCCAGCTTATCATGGACAGTGCGATGAAGCGACTGCAACTCAGTCACAAAAGTTTCAGCCTTTCCGTGCACTCAAGTCTTATCTGGAAGGGGCAAAAGATCAAGGTGGCCCCTCGGGACAACTAAATATACCACGACAAAAGGGCTGAACCCAGTACTTCTGTTGACTGCTCGGTTATGTGCAAATTTAGCTTGGCACAATTTCTGATCCTAACTCTTCACATGCTCACCGACCAGACAACGCAACATATTACAGAGAGAACGGTTGACTACCTCAGTTTGGCCATCGGTTTAAGGATGGTATGCACTGCTAAAATTTAGTTGTGTGTTGACAAGCTTCCATTAACTACGCCAAAAGTGACTGAGAAATCTGGTATCTCTATCTGAAACAATGGACTTAGGTAGTCCATGAAGCTTGTAAATCTCTCTAAAGAATAACTGAGCCATGTTCACTACATCTGTTGTCTTCTTGCATGGAATAAAATGCACCATTTTTGAAAACCGGTCAACTACAATGAAAATAGAATCATTGCCCCATTGAGTATGTGGCAGTCCTAACACAAAATCCATACTGATCTCTTCCCATGGTTGAGAAGGAATAGGTAAAGGCATGTATAACCCTGCGTTAGTGGCTGCTCCTTTATAAACCTGACAGATTTGAAACGTTGCACATATTTGTACACTTCTTTGTGCATTGATGGCCAAAAGTAGCTGGCTTGGATCAATTGCAAAGTCCTATCTCTTCCAACATACCTCTCGCCATGAACTTTTTCAATAATTTTCAACCGCAAACTATAATCGGGAATGCACAACTGGTTCCCCTTAAAGAGAAACTCCTCACACTGATGAAACTCTGATGGTTCCCCTTCTCGAACCTTCTGAACAATAGCAGCAAAGTAAGGATCTATGTCATACTATTCAGCAAAAGACACAAAACCAGTAATCTCAATTGAAAGGCGAACAAGCAGCTCCTTTCTCCTACTCAATGCATCAGCCACCTTATTAGACACACCGGATTTGTGCTTAACGATAAAAGTAAACTACTACAGATAAGCAACCCATCGAGCATGCCTAGCAGAAACCTTATCCTGGCTATGTAATTGCCGTAAAGCCTCATGATCTTTAAACAGTACAAACTCCCTCTGAAGCAGATAATGATGCCAATGTTTAACTGCCTGAACCACCGCATAAAACTCCACATCATACGTATTGTAATGAAGCTTTGCACCAGGCAGTTTTTCACTGAAATAAGTAACTGGTTTGTGGTTCTAACTCAACACAGCCCCAATGCCTAACTTTGAAGCATCAGAATGCAACTCAAAAGGTTGCTGGAAATCCGGTAAGATAAGAATGGAGGCTGTAATCAATCATTCCTTAATCATCTGGAATGCTTCTTCAGCTTGTTTAGTCCACTCAAACCTCCCATTTGCTTCATACACTCTGTGATTGGGGCCATTATACTACTAAAATGTGTAATGAATCGTTTATAAAATGAGGCCAGACCATGAAAGCTTCTCACGTCAGTAATAGAACTAGGTCTAGCCCAAGTTTTAATTGCCTCCACCTTGGCCTCATCAACTTTCAAACCTTCAGTAGAAACAACATATCCCAAAAACAAAACACTAGGGGACATAAAAACACATTTCTTCAAGGCAGCATACATTCTCTCCCTTCTTAACACTAACAACACTTCTCTTAAATGATGGATATGCTCTTCCTGACTAGCACTATATACCAGAATATCATCAAAGTATACCACAACAAATTTACCAATGAAGGGTCTCAACAACTGGTTCATGACACGTATAAAAGTGCTAGGTGCATTAGATAACCCAAACGGCATAACCATCCACTCATACAGCCCTTCCCTAGTTTTAAATGCAGTTTTCCACTCATCCCCAGGTCTGGTACGAATATGATAATACCCACTCTTTAAATCTAATTTAGTGAAAACAGAAGCTCCACTAAGTTGGTCTAATAAATCATCCAAGCGAGGGATAGGAAACCGGTACCTTATAGTTATTTTATTGATGGCTCTGCTATCCACACACATCCTCCAAGATCCATCTTTCTTTGGGATAAGAAGGGCCGAAACTACACACGGGCTTAAACTTTCTCGAATATACAGCTCCTCTACCTGCCTCCTCAACTCCTTATGCTCTGCCGGACTCATCTTGTAATGTGAGCGGTTCGGGAGTACTGCCCCCGGTTCAAGATCAATCTGATGTTGAATGTCGCGGAGCTGAGGTAACCCTACGGGTAAATCTTCAGGAAACAGATCCTTAAACTCACTGAGGAGGGGTTTGATCTGCTCGGAAACTTCCACTTCCTTCTCTGCTGCCTTCCCAACCAGGGCATACACTGTTGGATATGCCTTAGTCCCGAGGCATTGGACCTTGTATTTGTATTGTACATTTATTGGATTCATGTATTATACATATTTTGTGTCATTAATAAAGGCATTAATTCATTTATTATATATATCTTGTGCAGTATTTTAAATGAAGTATCCAATGGACGTATCCATATCCATGTTGACAAGTGTTATACACTTGGCAGTAGGACCATGGATAGGGAAAACGATATGATCATAAAGAGATCCGTAGTCTGTTCCAGTCATAGGAATGAATGGAACTAGAGACTATCATTAACCTGGTTGTATGGTGGTTTCTTACCAGTCATTGGACATGGGATGTCAACCAAGTTAATGGGTAGATGCAAAAGGAGCATGGTACGAGATAGATCCACTAAACGAGAAATCCACATGGTATAGTATCACAAGTGATTCTCGTGTAATACTTGTATGGATCCTTTGACCTAACCATATGATGGTGCTGCATGCGAGGTCGCATACTTAGGGGTACGCCTAAAGGGCCTGTAATAGGGTGCCAAGTATGGGTACTTTCGGGTATGTCACTAAGCATGGCAGTGCTATAGATGTGCAGAAGGGATATGTCACTCAGTAATCCACTGAGAAGATATCACCGGCCTCTTGATGAATGTGACTGATAAGAGTGTGGCCACACCCAAACAAGATGGGACTTGTTTGTGAGCATCAGTACATTCGGGATCAAGTAAATGTCCGGACACAAAAGAGGGTGATTAATCCATACCTCTGTGTTGGACACCAATATCAATGACATGGGATATACAAGTTCAAACTACAAGGTTATGATTTCAGTTGGACTGCCATCTCCATCTTAATTGGGGGCTACAATGGCTTGCTAGAGCCCGCCTGTAGTCTGTGGGTTATAGGCCCACTGCCAACATAAAGATGGACCCACAGGATCATACACATTGAACGTCTGAACACGGACTTAAGGAATCATCTGTATACTTGGAGTATACACACTGGAGAGAGAGGATTGTATTAATTATATTATAAAGATCAATTGGATTGATCATAATAATAAAATTAATATTTGCATTGACCTTCTCATAATTAATGAAATTAATTTTAAGATTATTTCCTAGGTGGAAATATTTCACATGTATAGGTTTACATGTATCTATATTTTGTGGATGTCAAAATTAATTTCATGGTATAATTAATAGATCAAATTAATTTTAATTTAATTGTATCAAATATATTATTTAGAATAATATATTATGAATGCAAGTTAAATAAAATTGGGTTTTATGATTAATTGGACCTAAGGAATTAATATTGGCTTGGGTTTTAAATGGAGAAAAGCCCACATAAAATAATAGAAGGAATTGGGCCGAAATTGCAAGGTGAATTTCGGCCAACCCTAGGTAAAATACCTAGGGTAGAATTCGGCCAAGACAAGCTAAGGAGCCAGCCAAAAATTGCAGCCCCTTCTCTCTCAAAATTCTTCGATTCCAACGCTAGCACGGGTCGCGTTCCCCAGCCGTTCGTGTACGTGAACGTGGAGGGAATTTGCTTTGATTTCTACAGCCATCTCTTAAAGAGATACTCCTGGTAAGAGTTGAATATCTTCTTGTAAAATTTTGATTTTACAATTTTCATCTCAATTGCTCCTGGGCACAGATTTGAGGAAATTGTCGCAATCTTCTGCATTTATTCGGATGATTTCCGGTGAAAATCGCAACATACACCACTTCATTCTTTTGCACTTCCTCTTCAAATTGGGATAAGGTAAGCAACACAACACTGTCGGCAGTCGTTCCCCCCTTTATCTCTTCCTTCCTTGGGACCGGAATGATCTTCACTCCTTTAAACACAAAAGTATGAGTGTTTGTTCTGCCTTGGTGAATCACATCCCTATCAAACTACCAAAGACGCCCCAACAGTATATGACAAGCATCCAAACCCACTATGTCACATAAGACTTCATCTTTATACTGTGCCCCAACAGAAAAGGGCACCACGGCTCGTTTTGACACTGTCACCTCACCGCCTTGTTTCAGCCACACTAATTTTTATGGCTTCGGATGCTTTTCTGTTGATAAGCCCAACTTGTGAACCGCTTCTGAGGATATGATATTTTCACAACACCCACCATCAATCACAAACTTACATACCTTCCCCTTAATCGTGCAAGTTGACTGGAATATATTGCTCCTCAACCATTCATCATCTACAACAGCCTTTAGTGTTAGACAAGATCGCCGTAACACCAAAGCAGTGTCAATATCACCCGCTACCATCTCTTCCTCAATTTCCTCTTCATCGCCATCGTCATGGGCTGGACTTTCAGTATCCGCCTCTACACCCTTTTCTGCCTTTACAAGCATGGCCTTTTTTCCTGCCTTCTTGCAATCGGCCTGCCTATGTCCCACCTCACCATAGGCAAAACACTTCAGAGTACTACTCTGGCCGGTTCTCCTTAGGGCTACTTCTGGATGTTTAACAAGGACTGTCTCTACTACTCTCCTGTCACCCTCTCTAGCATCCTCAAATCCAAAATTACGGCGCTGTAATTGTTTCTCAAGCCGTAAGGCCCACTGGTGCGTGTCAGAAATATGTAATGGATCAAAGTCATTAACGGCCTCTTTAATCTGCTCCCTCAATCCTCCAATATATCTTGACACTAACTGTTCATCAGTCTCCATTATATCACTCCGAGCAAGCAACTGGTAAAACTCAGTAGTGTATTCATCAACCGACCGACTTCCTTGCTTCAAATTCTGCAACCTTTGATACATTAGTCGCTGGAAATTTAAAGGCAAAAAGGTGGCCCTCATCTGCTTCTTTATCTTCTCCCAGGTTACAATCCGTGGCTTGCCCATCCGCAGCCTAGTCTTCTTCACCTGTATCCACTATGCCATCACCCGATCTCGCAGCCCTGTGGCTACCAGGGGTACTCACTTATCCTCCGGTACTCACTGATCCTCCGGGACTCCCTTAATTTCAAGTACCTCTTCTACCGTCGCCAACCAATCAAGGAATTTTTCTAGTTGGAGAGTACCTCAAAACTCAGGGATCTCCATCCTCAAACCCGACTCCAGATGCCGATCCTTCATCTGGGCAGGACGTCTGTGTCGGTAGGGCTCATTGACATCAGAATCATCTTCATCCTCCTCGGCAAACTCAGCAAACGGATTCTGATGCTGCAAGTTTCTCAAATTAGGGTTCCTCCTTTGTCGGGGATTCGCCCTTATACGCGCTGTTAACAGCTCATCCATCCGATCTACTAATCGATTCATAATAGTCTCCATCTTCTGGTCTATTAGGGCATCGATATGCTGTTATAATCTCTACTCTAATCGGTTCATATCTTCCTGCCCCGCAACCTCATCAACTCTTCGCTCTCTCCTTGGCGGCATGATGATGATAGCGACTAGGGTTTAAGCTCTGATACCAATTGATGCAGCGAAAACTTAGAACGATAATACTAAATTCTGCTGATCGCGTACGATGCCATAAATTAGCCTTCTACTAGTTGAATTTTCGCAAAAACGCACAAAAGTAGGGAAATAGGAATGAATTCCAAAATTATTATTAATCAAAAACTGATTACAGTTGAGAAATAAAAGCCTATTTATAGGCTGCAAGTAAACCGACCCTAAATAAGAAATCCAAGCCTAAACAGAGTTCTAGGCAAACAAAGAAACCAAAACAAAAACCGAAAAAATAAACAAAAACCGAAAACTTCCCGAAAAAGGCCCTAAAATCAGTAAATTGTGTTTTTGAGGCCCTAAACGACGTTTTTTGGCCAAAAAGTGACGGACCTCATAGCACAAACTGTGATTTTTTATCGTTGGCCCGTTTCCAATAAAATTAGGGTCCGAAAACGCAGAAATCCGACAACTGCGACTTCAATTTAATTACGGTTGTACCATTTCTTCAATAACAGCAAAGCTTGTTCTTCAATTGCATCACTATCCATGTTTGCATCTCAAGGCAAGAGTGATTGTTCTTAGTCACCATTACGTAGAAGGTCAACTCACCCTAAAAAGCTCAAAGATGAGAATTCCATGAGAAATCTCCAAACAAAATGCAGCACCCTGGAAACAAATTAGTATAGATGGAGCGAGTTGAATTTCAATTGGTTACCTAAATTAAGAAGGTAAAGGAAGATAATAAACAATAAGAATAACCTAAATTACCACCCATGCAAAGAACACTATCTATATTTGCATTCAGTGTATACTCCTCCTACATGATTTTTTTATATTTATGTAAATTCATTAGATGATTGAAAAAGACAGGAAAAAAGATCAACAAATAACCAACAATAAACAGCACCTCCCTCACATCGTTTTTCCATATATTATCATCATCGCTATCTATTGCAAAGGGAAATTAAATAAAAATATAAGGATCAAAAGAACCGACAATTTGGATGCCAGATTTCAAGCTTTGCAGCATCCTTTTTACCATCGAAGAGAAAAAGCATTGCAGAAGAAAAATAGCTTCCAATGAATTCCATTGAGCAAAGTGAAACCTGGCCTTTGACCTGTCACAACCAGCAAAGACAAATCAGAACAAACCATAAATTAATGCAAAAACAGGCCAACCAAATCAAAATGGAATTTCATATCTAGAAATTGCTAACTTCGGCTGCATTTTAACTCCACGTCGTCCATAACCAAAGTTGGAAGCAAATGAGGAGACCACCGGCCACCTTCAAAAATCGAAGCATAAAATGAAGATGAAGAAAAAGTAAAAACTGATCATTCAAAGAAAGAAAAATCAAAATCAATGCGAAAATTAAGGAGATTCGGAGGAAGCGGTTATCAAACGAAGTGGAGAGAGAAAGCAATTTGATGAAAGTTGCGGAAAGAATGGAGATTTGAAGGAAGCATCAACAAACAGATTAGAGAGAGAAAACAATTCGAAGATGCAACTCACCTCAATGCTGAAAAGAGCTACAAAAACGGAGGTAATGACATGTCAGCTGTTTACGATATAAATAGAAAGAAAGCAAAGGGTCTGAATTTAGGAATAGGAATGTGTGGAGAATTAGATATTAAAAGTCCTGCAAAATTGTGAAACAAAAAGGTTGAATCCATCCTAGATGTGTAGGATGGGTAGGGTAAAACTAAAGATCAAGAAATTGGAGAACATTAATGGCCGTCAAGCCACCTACGGCAAACGGAAACACGGCATCATGAAAAAGGCTAAGGAGTTATCTATTCTCTGCGACATTGATATTATCCTTCTCATGTTCTCTCCTAGTGGCAAGCCATCAATATGCAAAGGAAAACGCAGGTACTCTTCTTTCGACCCTTCAAATTCTTCATCTCATTCCTTTTCTTTTTTTTTTTTTTAGATTTAATTAAATTGACTAAGAGCATAATGTGCTTGATTCGCATATGGTTGAGGGAAAAACTACATTAAGGTTGTAGATCATTTCAATTTAAAAGTTTTGCTTACTGTTTTCGGTGATTTCAGCAGCATCGAAGAAGTAATTGCAAAATTTGCTCAGTTAACGCCTCAAGAAAGGGCAAAGAGGTATATTATACTTTGCTTACTTCTTCAAATCAATTAGTCTTATCTCTGGAATTAAGATATAATACCTATTTCATTTGGATTGTAACAGGAAGTTAGAAAGCCTTGAAGTAAGTCCTTACAACCATTTTGCTCACTTTCTTTTCACTTTCTCACCTGGCTTGATGAGTTTTGCTCCTACAATTATTGCTGCTAACGTGACTTTTTTTATTCTATTTGAGAGTTTAGGCACTGAAAAAAACTTTTAAGAAGTTGGATCATGATGTTAACATACCCGATTTTCTTGGTTCAAGGTAAATATAGTTAGTGCACTACATTGTTAAACAGATTATCGGGTGACTTAGTATGTACTCAAACATTCTGTTTTTGTTTTTCAGTTGTACGACGGTAGAGGTATGGACTCAAACAATAATGACATTACAAATCTTGAAACTCCTGTACATAAGCCGGTTATTTACATGTTTGAAATTGAATTGATTAGGATCTAACAAACCAATCAAGGTTACTGCAAAATCAACTTTCCGAAGCGCATAAGAGACTAAGGTGAACGACATGCACAGCTCTTTTGTTTTCTTTTCTTCTTTCATATATTTGGATTGCAACTTAACAAAGTCAAATTTGAAAATTTCCTTTGAATTTCTCCAGTTGTTGGACGAATCCAGATAAGATCAATAGCATGGAACATTTGTGGCAACTGGAAAATTCGATCAGGGAATCACTTAATCAAATTCAAGCTCATAAGGTATGTCTATCATTCTTGTCATGATAGTTTAGATTCTTGAGAATTTAAGTTTATTCATTTCTAGAATGAGAGCACATGGACTTACTGGAAATATTCATTAATCATTATAGCTGTAGTAACAATTTGGAGCGATATTTTGCCAGGAATATCTTGGAAAACAGCAACTTATGTCACTAGAATGTAATAATCAGGTATGAAGGAACTCAATATTTTCAGCAATGAGTTTCCCCTGTTGCTTATTAGTAATTAGAACATATATAGTGTGTAAGTAGCATTATTTGTTTCAGTTCCAAAATGGGATGCAATTACCTTTCAGAATGGCTGCTGAACAGCAGCTGCCACCCATGCCGTGGATTACTAATAATGAAGATCAACAGATTACGTTACCAGAGGATCCAAATCTACTTTCTCATAGGTGATTCGAACCTTGTACGGAAGCTTTTTAATTCTTTCCAAATACCAGACTCTAACTTTGGTTTTTTTTTTTTTTTTTTTGTTCCGCTTTAGGGATGTGGAATGTTCTGCAAGTTCCTCGTTGGGCAGTTACTCTGGTTATTTTGGGACAGGAAAAAGTTCAGAGCTTTCAAATTCTAGTCAAGAAACTGGAGTTAATGGTATTCTTAATGAATTAAACGGAAACGCATCGGTGAGGTTGCAAATAGGTGGACATTATCCTTATTTGCCATACAATCTCAGTTTGCTGAATGATGCAAAATACCAATCAGCAGCAGCTGAGCTGAACCAACAAGAAAGCCCTGTGGATTTTCCTGTCAATGGAAGTTTTGAAACCTCTAAAGCTGGTTATGACACTACCCCTGGTAGTTGGGCTTCATCATCAGGACCATGTGGCATTACCATGTTTGATGACCATTTGTATTCCCGGGTTAGTTCAACCATATTTTTCTGCCGTTGTTGCATAATAGTAATACATTTTTTCCCTTACACTATGGCAACAGAGTTCAGAAAAGGTGTGACCTTGTAGCCGGATTATGGTGACACCACGAGAAATGAAAACAGGACATAAAAACTCTACTTCATTATGAATGTACCATGTAGACTTCCCCTCATCACATAGTTGAAACCAAATGCTGCATTAGGGAAGGAATTGGATTGCTAGCAAACATTTTGGATTGCTTGTTCCAAATTGGGTTCTTGTTTTCTGTTAACCCTGTCCCTAGTCTGAAAAAAGGATTTATTGATGAGATTCACACACTTGATATAAATGTGAAAACTTCTACAGTGGTCCCAGACGAGACTGGTTCAGGGCCACTATGATTGCAACACATTAGCAGTGGTAACTCTAACGTGTTGCAATCAAAACGGTCTCGGTGTCCGGGACCAAAATAGAATTTTGGTGTATATGTATGTAATTCAGTTTAATAGGACGCCACAGCGGCTTAAAAGTTACATGTGGGCTTTTTGGATGTGCAAACCACCATATTTTCTTAAAATGCGCCAATAGATAACTTTTGGCCTTAATTTGGTAGTCTACAAGGCAATCTGATTGTGCAGTGGTGTCATGTACTAATAGTGACGTGCAGTTTTTTTTTTTTTAGTAACAGCTACATGTATATAACCAAGATACATAGGAATATTGCATACTTTTAAAATGATTATTTATTAAGCTGATGATGTAGATTATTTATTTAATGTTTTTTTTTGTAACTAATGAGCAATTTAAACTGTTTTGGGCAGCAAGCAAACTGAAGTGGAAGGATGATGATATTGTTGAGCCACTGACAAAATTGCTGTGTGGTTTTCATATATCCCACCAAATGATGCTGCTGAATTTGCAACTGGGTTCTTAGCCATTGCAAATAATCAGCTGCAGCCAATGAGATTTTATACGAAAATATATATAAATATATATACACATAAATATGCATGTATGGCATGATAAAGAGGAAATTTAAATCCCTGGTACTGTTGGTGAATTGCTAGAAAGAGAAAATGGTGCCGGTTGGTTGGAGGCTGTCTGAAATGAAGCATCCATCGCTTTTGTCATATTACAGTTTCAATTCTTCTTCTGTATACCAACTGAACTATATATATAAATTAATTAGTATATAGGTTTTGCCAATCAATTGTTTTCTTTTTTGTTGACAAGGTTAATTCATGGCAGCCCTGCCTCCTTGTCCTTCTTCACTGTAAATTAAAAACCATAAATATATATCTCTATATAGTAATAATCATATAGGACTACTTGTTTACTTTTTATGAATTTCTTTTTTCTTTAAATATTTAAGAGTTTTAAATGTCTTACATTATAGATTTGAGGCAAGCACTTCATTGCATTTTACTCTAGTATCCAAATTAAGTTTATTTTTTTTACTTTATCATATATATTTTATTATTATTATTATTATTATTATTATTATTATTATTAGATGCCAAACTTCTATAAAGAAAAATGAGAGTTGTAAATTATTCATGACTTAATAAAAAAAAAACAAGAAAAACGGGTTGAAGCATTTTGAGGTCTTAGATTTGTCATTTTTACACATTAATCCCTCAATATTTTATTCTAACACATTGAGTCTCTATTGTTTATAAAATATACTTCAAAGTAGACCTGTTCAAAAAACTCACCACTCTGTCAACCCACCCAAACCCGTCTGCCATGGGCTAGGCTTAGACATGAAGTTTTTAAGATAGGCTCGGCCTGACCCAAGCCCGCACTGAATAACTCATGGGATGGGTTTGGGATTAGTTATAAAACCCGAGCACAACCCGGCCCGAGCACATAATATTTATTATTATTATTATTATTATTATTATTATTATTATTGTTATTATTATTATTATTCTAATCTTTATCATTCCCTTACTGCTAGAATGATGTTTGTTAATTCTGATAATTCTTAGCATTGTATTCATTTGTTGGGATGATTTTATATTTCAAATTGATGTAAGCGATAACAATTTGAATTTCTGTTTTGTTTTGGAGATTTCATAAACTTGTTTTTTTCCCCTTAATTTGTGAAATTTAGAACTTTGATGTTAGGATTTTTTGTTGACTTGTTGGATCAAAGAGATAAGAAAGTCGTAATTGCTATCTACCAACAATTTTAGGATTTTTTTTATTAATAAAAAATAATATTGAGTCAAGTTTCGACAATAACAACCAGTGGACAGAAAATTGAAGAAGATAAAAACAACAGTGATTACTTTGGTAATTAAATTAAGATTAACCAATAATTATCTTAATGAGTTAATTACAAAAGTAAATCATCAAGAAGATGAATACTTAATACAAGAAGAAGAAGATGGAAGACTATTATACAACAGAGAATAAAGCCACATTGCTTCAAGAGTCTGAAGGTATTCAGTAGGATATGTCAATAAAGTCTCAGAAGGTTATACATTGTATAGATGTTATCTTCAGGAGACTATACAAAGGTCACCTTTAGAAGGATACACTGAATAACGGCTATAGAAGGATACACTGAATAACTGCTACAGAAGGATGAAGTAAGAATAACGGCTACAAAAGGATGAAGCAAGAATAACAGCTGCAGGAGGATATAGAATTGTAACTGAAAGCTTCAGGAGGATGCAACCTTGGATAGAATTAAATAAAAACTCCAACAGCTATATTTCTCAACAACCAAATATTGTCCAACAGCTATATTTGGACTTGTGAGTAACAGCTAGTTTTCCAAGTTACCTATAAATACAAAGCCAAATCAACATTCACAAGTGACAAGACTTATTTAGAAAACTATACATATAAACTTACATTTGAGAGTCTTTTCAACACAATCTTCAAAGAGCATTCAAAGAAAGAAAAAGTCTTCATCAAACAATTCCAAGTGTGCAATCAAATTCATACATACTTATAGAGGAAATTATAAATTCGCACAAAAGAAAAGGGGCTTTGTGTAAGGGGGAGCCTTGTTTAAGGCATTGTAAAGTTTCACACTTAAACTAAAGAGTGTACCTAAGTTTGGTTGTTAATCTACAAAACAACTCACTAAGTTTGGTTGTTCTAGACCGAAGTAGGATCCCTGTCTTGATCTTAGATTGAAGCAAGATCATTGTCCTAATCCTAGATTGAAGTAGGATTGTTGTCTTGAATCTAAACCTAAACAACATCGTTGTCTTAATCCTAGGCCAAAGTAGGATTGATTGTCCGGATCTTGGACCGAAGGAAGATCACTTAGCTTGGTTCTTGCCATTAAAGGAATCATAGTGGAAAATTTCAAGTGGTTCACTTAGGGATAGGAGTAGGCTGGTTTGTCCGAACCTATATAAAATCGTTGTGTCTCCAAATTTCTCTATCCCTACTCTATTTACTTATTGTGCATTTAAACTGGTAGCATTAGTTTTTGAAAATATTGTTTAATCTTATCAAAAGCGATTATATTCATTAGTTTTAAAAACGTATTTAATTCCGCATTTCTGTAAAGCTAGTTTTATTGGGAAAAATTTGTTTTTAGCAAAACAAGTTTTTAAATATTATACACTATTCATCCCCTCTAGTGTATTTCTAGCCTTATTTGGGCCAACAATTGGTATCAAAGCCTAGCTCTTGCCCAAAAGGACTAACATCCTTAGAATGATCCAGTTATGGATAGTGCATTGGGAAATCAAAATGTTTTCGAACCGAAAGGTCATTCCATCAATAAACCACCTCTATTCTATGGTTATTGATAACTCATTTTCATATGGGCAAATTCACACATCAGTTATAATTATAGTTTTTGGAAAAATAGAATGAGGATTTTTCTACAATCTATGGATATTCAGGCCTGGAGAATAATCAAGGAAGGACCTGGTGTTCCAACCAAGGTTGTTGATGGAATAACCATTCCTAAAGAAGAAAGTGAATATGATGTTGCTTATTAGAATAAACTAGCTTTGAACTTTAAAGCTATTAATTTATTGCAATGTGTCTTAGATATTAATGAATTCAATCGTGTTTCAGGTTAAATGACAGCTAAAGACATTTGGGATAAACTTGAGATGACTCATGAAGGAACTAAGCAAGTCAAAAATGGAAAGATAAATCTTTACATCACAGAATATGAGTTGTTCAAGGTGGAGCCTAAAGAATCCATTTTAAACATCAACATAAGATTTACACTTATTGTAAACAAGTTAAAGAATCTTGGTAAGCACTACAAAGATGATGGGTTAATTAGAAAACTCATTAGAACTATGCCAACAACATGGGATTCTAAGCTCACGGCAATAGAAGAATTAAAAGACTTGTCTTCATATTCATAGAACGAATTTATTAGTTCATTACTTACCTTTGAAATGAAGATCAAATCCACAAGTGAACGTGAGACTGCTGAAATGAAGAAGCCCATTGCACTGAAAGCTACAAATTCTACAGCTGAATCATTTGATTATGAATTAGATGATGATGAAGACTTAGATGAAGAAGAAGCTTTACTGGTCAAAAAATTCAGGAAGTTCCTCAGAAAGAAGAATGAAGATCAATAGCTTCTCAAAAGAACTTTCAACAACAACAAAGCTAACAGAGCAAAACAAGATTCATCATAAGCAAAAATCAAATGCTTTATTGCAAAAAATCAGGCCACTTCAAAGATAATTGTCCTGAACTTAAAAGAGAATTCAACACGAAGGATAAGAAGGTTATGATAGCTACTTGGAGTGATAGTGATGAATCTACTGATGATGAAGATGAAGATAATGATGCTCAAATATGCTTCATGGTAAACAGTCGAGAAGAATCTTCATCAAAAGAAATAGAAGAAGAGGATATCGAAAATAAGGTAATCCTAACAGCCTCATCTCATGTAGAAATTAGTCAAGGTTATTTCAAATTATATAATACGTTTCTAAAAACTATTGATAGATACAAAAGCAAGTGTTTTGAAGCAGAAACAAAAAATCTTGAGTTACGAAATAAAATAAAATTTCTTAAAGACAATAATCCTAGATCAATGAGCAAAATATCCAATCTTGAAGAGAAGTGTCAAAAGTTAAATTCTACGTTTAACAAGTTTACATATGGTGAGAATACGTTTCATATGATTTTGGACTCCCATCAAAATCCAAATGATAAAACAGGGATTGGTTATCAAGAAATACCTGTGCAAGTTCCGCAAAATTCATCCTCATCTTGCACCCCTTCTTCTACTACTATGCAAGTTCCAAGCTCTTCACCTATAAAGCATAATAGAAATCAGATACAATTGACTGAACCAAGATCCAAACACAAAAACAATCACAAACAGTCTACTAAACCTAAACAGAGGGTTAGTCATCTACAGCCTTCTAAACCGAGAACCAACTTGAAGAGTATTCCTACACACCCGTATTCTGCATTATAAAAATCACATCCAAAATAGAAGACTTATTCCAAAAACCCTTCTAAACCTATATACTATTCAAAGTCTTATCCACCCAAATATAGGTCAGCATAAAAACATGGTTACAAGCCCAAACAATTACATCAAAAGCCCAACCATGATCCCAAACTTTAGTACCTCACTTTCAAGCCCAAACATTCATCATATATGCAAAAGAGGAATGTTGCATGTTATTATTGTAATCATGTGGGGCATATGATTCGAGAATGCAAAATTCGAAGAGGATTTCATTAAGGGAAAGTAATATGGACTCCAAAGAAAAAGGAATCAAATGTCTCTAATGAAAGAGGACCCGATATTGCTTAGGTACCTAACAGTACTTAATTTGTCTTACAGGTTTGCTTAAAGAACACCTTGGAGCATAAAGTTAGTATATTAATAGTGGATGTTCGAGGCATATGACGGGTGATAACAGCTACTTTACTACTCTAAGACAAATTATGGGAGGAACCGTAAAGTTTGGAGACAAAAAGGAAGGAGGTATAATTGGTAAAGGAAAAATAGGAAACAATCCCTGCATTGATGAAGGTTCATTGGTTGAAGGATTAAATTTCAATTTACTAAGTGTCTGTCACTTATGCGATCAAGATCGAAAGGTAACTTTGACTTAAAGAAATGTGAAATTATTGAAGCACAAAGTGGTAAGACTCTACTTGTTGTTCCAAGAATTAGAAATATTTATCTTTTGAATTCAAGTACTCTTACATATGATCAATACTTATTTTCACAAGAAGAAGAGAGTTATTTATGTCATCATAGACTAGGTCATGTGAGCATGCATTTGATTTCAAAACTTTCATCAAAAGATTTAGTAAAAGGTTTGCCAATAACTGTTTTCAACAAAACTCATATGTGTGTAATGCAAGTCAAAGAGGTAAACATACCAAGAGTTCCTTTAGGGTTAAAGATGTTGTATCTACCTCTAGACCATTAGAGTTATTGCATTTAGATTTACTTGGTCTCATTCAACCAACAAGTTTAGATGAGATGAAGTATGCATTTGTCATTGTAGATGACTTTTCTAGATACACATAGACATTGTTTTCGAGTCAAAAAGATGAAGCGTTTGAAAAATTTTTAGTTCTTTGCAAAAAGCTTTAGAATTTGAAAAACACTTCTATTATTTCTATTTGAAGTGATCATGGAAAAGAATTTGAAAATCAGTATTTTGAAACATTTCGTAATGAGCATGGTATATCATATATTTTCTCAGTACCGAGTACTCCTCAACAAAATGGTGTTATAGAAAGGAAAAATAGGACTCTTAAAGAGATGACTAGAACCATGCTAAATAAAAACGGTTTGCCAAAATATTTTTAGACCGAAGCTATGAATACAGCTTGCTATATTCTTAATAGAACTTTAATAAGACCTATTTTGAAGAAAACGCCATATGAGTTTTGGAATAATAGAAAACCTAATATTGGTTATTTTCACTCATTTGGTTACAAATGTTTTAATTTCAATAACAAGGAATATCTTGCTAAATTTGATTCTAAATCAAATGAAGGTATTTTCTTGGGGTATGCATCATATAGCAAAGCATATAGAGTTTTTAATAAAAGAACCCTTAACATAGATGAGTCCATGCATGTAGTTTCTGAGGAAACTACATCTCTCCCAGATAATGACAAGTCTGAAGATACTCTTCACATGCTTGAGTCGCAGGTTGAAAGCCAAGAAGACACTGACAATGTTGTGCAAAAAGAAAACAGCAATGGTGATCAAGATGAATATGATCCACAACAGTTACAAATACAAGAAAACCAACATCACGATCTACCAAAGGAATTCAAATACCACAAATATCACTCAAAGGACAACATTATTGATAATCCATCAAAAAGAGTGATGACCAGGAATCAGTTGAGAGAATATTTTGATCATACTGCATTTGTTTCTGAAGTGGAACCTAATAATTTCAAAGAAACGAAAAATGAGGAAAGCTGGATGATAGTTGTGCAAGAAGAGCTTGATCAATTCAAAAGGAATAATATATGGAAACGTGTTCCTAAACCAAAAGATCAAACTAAGTGACAGTTAAAATAAAAAAAATATAGAAAAATGTATATTAAGGACAGAAAATTGGAATTTTAAAAAATGATACGTATGTTTAGACCCTTCATTAATTTTATACCATATTCCAAAAAGTTAATCCATGTTTCTATTTTGGTAAGTACCAAATTATATACCATTATACTTTTTAAATTATAGTCAAATTTTTGCTTTTTCATATATCCCTATTTAACGTACATTGGTATTTATTTATATAGAATAAGTATACTAATTAAAATCTAAAATATTAATTGACTAATAATATTAATTTTAAGGAGTAATATATAAAACTAATGTGTAAAAGATTATTTTAAATTATATTAACTATAACTTCTTAAAACAATGACGAGTTAATTAAAATTGGACTGCGTATATGGGAGGGATTATATGGTTAGAGAATCAAATATGTTGAAATAAAAGACAAGAACTCAATGTTTAAAAATAGCAAAGATCAAATTATTAATATGCTTTATTCCAATATATAAAATCTTCTAACATGCATGCCGTACTTGTAGTCATTATCTACACTAAAACAGGGATGCTTAATCATTTGATTACTGCAATAGTTAAGACAAATTAGATTCTCATCTCCTTAATGCTGAAGCTATTTCAACTACAAACAGAAAAATACGTAAAAATATAATTAAGCTTAATCAATGTAATAAAAATATCTATGTGAACAAAACCCTCAATAGTCACTTTCAATGTGTTATCCTACGAAACAAACTTTTGACAACCTAACTACCAGAAGATGACATGAGGACACAGCTAAGCTAGATTTTGACAAGACATACGGATTTCACAAGTAAAATGAACCAAAAAAATAAAATAAAATTAATTCCTTTTTTTTTTAGGAAAAATAAATAAATTCTTAATTAGAAGGTCATGATGTGTAAGGATTTCAGATGACACTTGATCAATTGATTAGTCACAAAATGTATATTTAAAATTTTATTAAATATAGAAAATTTTTAGCTAATCAATTGTTCAGATATTTGTTGGTGTTAAGTGATAAGGGTATCTTAGTGTGTCCATTGGATGTGGTAAGAGTAAGTTTGGTTGGGTGGTTAAAAACTTGAAGGGAAGTAAATGGGAGAGAGTAATTAAGTAAAGTAGGTTGGTGAGACCGTATTAATTAATTTGCTTCCATAACCAAACATTGCTTAAAGTGTCTTCTTTGTTTCTTTACCGACAACACTTAACAACTCTAGTCGTCACCAATATACCAACTGTTTCTCTAATGTTGAAGCTTTCATTTCCCACCAAAATTATTGGTATTGCTAAAGTAAATTCAAAAATTCATACCCTAAACTCTTTTATTATATTAACCTAATTCCACATCATAAATACTTTTCTTTAATATCATATCACAATTCGAGCCCTACTTATTTTGTTTTCATACTAACTAGACTTTCGTTAAGGCAACCTCTATAAAGAAAAGAGAATTCAAAATCGTATGCGTTTTTTTAATAAAAAAATTCACTTTAACACTAAAGTGATCCACATTATCACTTTATCGATATTTTCATTTGAAAAAGAAAAAGGAAAAAGACTATAGATGCAAATAGAATAACTTAAGTTAAATTTTTATATTCTACCATTATCAAATTTCTTTAGGAGGAAAAATAAACACAAATAGAAGAGTAGATATATTCATTGGACTCTGTACTATCCCATTTATTCAGGTCTATTTTCTAAAAGTTGGGCTGAAATGTATTTTACATGTTAGGTCTTTCAAAATTCAAGTTCAGTAAAGCTAGAAATCTGGGAAATTGGACTTGAAATTTGTGTGAATATAAAAGTCTGACTTCACTAATATATCCTTTTATTTTTGGTTTCAGTTTATATTTTATATAAATAGTTTTTAAATTTATAATGTTACATTATATAACTTTTATAATGTTACATCATATAATTATATTTTTTATCATGTTGTCTTAGTTTTAATTTGATTATTAGAAAATATTGAAAGAAAATTAATTTTAGTCGATGAGGTTAAATGCTTGGGCCGAGTCCAATTTCAAACCAAATTAATTTCTGTACGCTAATCTAGATAAGTTTGGTTATATTAAGCTAGTCCGAGAAACACGTGTACAAAAGAGAGGGATGAGATGTGAAATCTATGGATGTAATAAAAAGCAAAGGATGACCCATAAGGTAAATATTCGAACCAGAATGGCCCTTAAGGTAATATTTGAACCATAAAGGTACACGTGGTAAGCGAAAAATGCAGCGATTCACATGGGCTTTTGTCGTAATTTTATGGACTAAATAGCTCTGGTTCGTTCAAATAACTTTTGCTGTTAGTACTTAATCTAGTTACGTGCCGCATTTTGAATTGTATTTCCTTTACAACATCATCTAATCTCATCGTCTGATCTATAAATTACTAACAATTAATTATGCCTGGAGCCCACGTCAAGGGTGGCGCTGCAGGGAGTCATGGAGAGGCACTTGACCTCTTAGTCGCCAGAAAAACTCTTGAGTAGAGGGTTCTCGACGGTCCCCCCTTCAAACAGCCGCCCGTTCAAACCATACAGGTTTGGTCTAGGGGTGGCAATATGGCGGAGATTATTCGAAAACCGTGGAAATCCAAATAGGCAGACGCGGTGAATAACTGATATTATTCTCTACGGGGATGGGGGTGGGGATTATTTTACCCCCAGTACTTAAACGGGCGTGGAAGCGGGGAGTACTATCCCCGCCCCGCTCCCGAATAAATCCTCGTATAAACCTCGTATATATATATATATAAGCTCATCTCTGTTTTTCTTAAATGATTGGACTTCAATTTCAAGTTGTTCAAAGAAAGTTCACTTGGAACTTAAATATTTGTAATATTGGATATATTTTTTAATATGGATATTTAATGTTAAACCACATTGGTAATGTAGTAGAATTTGTATTTTGGATATTAAATGTTAAAATGGTTATTAAAATAACGAAATATTAATTTATTTTATTTATTGGATATGAGTGGGAATTCACCGATACCTGTCGTCACTCGTGCGGGGCGGGGATGGGGGTGAAAAAACCCCCGAAATGTTAAATGGGGAATCACCAAAACCGCCCCCGTAATCATTGGGGGCGGAGTGGAGAATGCACCGCCGCACCCGCACCGTTGCTACCCAACTACTGTCTGCTACTCGACTGCTCTTCTTCCTACTGCTGTTGACGATTGACGACTAGCCACCGCCGTCCTCCGCCTTTATCGACTGGCGTCCGCTCCTCCGTCTTCGCCAATGCTTCCCTTCTTCTCCGGTTAGTTTTAAATTTAATGTTTACGTTTCTAATTTAGGTTTGATTTGAATTAGGTTAAAAGAAAAATGTTTGTGTAAATTAGGTTTGAATTGATAAATTGAGGCATTAATTGAGTTTGAAATTTAGCATTAATTAATAAGTTTGAATTGATAAATTGATTGTATATTTATGTTGTTATTTTTAGGTTTGAATTGAGGTATTTATTGAATTTTAAATTTAATACTAATCGATAAATTGATAAGTTTGAATTGATAGATTGATTGTGTATTGGTGATGTTATTTTTGGGTTTAAATTGATAACGAAAGTTTGAATTTAGTTATGAATTAATAAATTGATTAATATGTGATGTATACGAATAATGAAATTGTTGTTTGGATTAATTTTATTGTATTGTTATTGAATTGAAATAAATTAATTCTAAATTCGTCGGTCGGCCAAAAATTTCTGTTGATCGGTTAGAAATATTTTTATTAAATTAAACTACAAATGAATACTACTTTTCTATTATACTCTTATTTATTAAAATTACTAAATTTAAAATAAATTAAATTTATTATATATTAAACCACTTTATTAATTAAGAATATATTAATAAAATATCAATTATATTTAATATTTTTTTTAAATTTAAAATGTCAACATATTTCATGGGCTAAAGGAGCAGTAAGTTATATTATTTTTGCCGGTTTATCTGAACTTTGAGTGTGAATCGATCACACGTGGCTCGAGATTTGCCAATTTCTGTTTCAACGGTTTCCGCAACCCCATGTGAAGTGTGTTGACTCATCTCATGTTTACTCGTGCCATACTGCCTTTTCCTTTTTCATACTACTACATTTAAATATATGTATTTTGACTTCAGTCAATTTTTTTTTTTTTTTAAAAAAAAAGAAGTTTTTTTGGCCAGTTCTAACCTGTCTAAAAATTTAGTATATGACTCCACTTAATCAATTATATTCATAGGAGTGATAAATATGCTTTTTATGCAAATTATATGATTAATTTAATATTAGCAATAAAAATCTTTTGTTAAATATTTATGTTCTTTAAAAAGAGAAATAATTTATATATCAAAGGATATAGAATTTGATCCTGATAATCATTTCTCATATACTTTTACTTAGTATAACTTAAAGGGGTCCAACGAAAAAGTGAGATTTGAATTGTATATTTTTGGAATATGATTTCATAGAAATGGATAGTTTTCATATTGTTGGTTTGGAATGAAGAATTTCAAACATTTCACTAGTTGCATAATTTGATAAATAAAAACCATCCATCATATTTTGAGAATGAAAACCCTTAAGGGCCATTCATTGCCTTAAAATTTTATCCGTTGAATTTTAAAAATGGTGGAGTATGGGTTAGAATTTAGAATATTAGAAATTAAAAGAAGATATCATGCCATGGGGGGAAATAATAAAAAGATATTTGGCATCTCAAGTTGTATCCATGTTACTAACACACATGTCAATTTTCTATGCAATCTGCCAGAAAGAGACCTGAAAATCCATTTTTATTTAAAATCCCATGCACTGTCAAACAAACTACAACTCACATTCGTTATTTTATATATATGTATTGCGTAATTTGTAAGTTTAGCTTTTAATTAAAGTTTGGCATAATTTTCCAATTAGTGGAAAGGACTGGACGATAATATGGAAGGGAAGACCAATAAAATAACGATTTAACGAAACAAATATATATCATTTTTTTATTAATTAATTGTAGCTTGTTGAACAAAAGTAAAGTCTAAGAATGAGTTGTAAAAAGTAAAAACTGAGAATGGGAACATAACAAAAGATTAAGGGTTAGAATTTAATGCAAGTCTCCATGACCATATGTACAAGCATATGTAATGTAATAGAGGAAGAAAAATTTATGAAGTATAGCAGACTGTGTTTCTGGTTCAATTATAGTTTAATTCTTTCAAATATAAATCAAAACACTGAATTTGCGCTTTGCTTAGAAAATTTTTAGAAAATAATGAGATATACCTTGATCCTTTCCGTCGATTGGGTCGATCATGTATCAGTTATCCGACCAATATAGCAAAGGTATACCCAAGAGGTATGCCGCAACTAAGTTATAAAGTTATCATTGGTAGTTCAGGTTATCTTCAAGACTTTTCAGTATGTGAACATCAATAACCTCTAACTTGTATTTTATACCCCAACCGGTCTGAAGGGGATTACACAATTAAGAACACTTTGCACCTCTAAAAGAATAGAATATTCCTTCCAGGCTGAAGGAAGGGATGTGCCCCCTTGATGATTAAAAAACTCATAAAGTTCTTTTGTGACAGGTATAGAATGATTATATTACGGGTCTTGAACTCTGAGAAAATTGCAAACAAACTTCGTTGCATTGTCTTTTAATTTTTTTTATTTTATTTATATGTGTACATCGTTATTTTGTTAACAGTTACCATCTCTTTTGTTTAGATAGCATAAATCACCATTTTTTTATTCCAAAATATAAATGACAATACGAAAAACAGCTAAAACACATGCACTTCTTTGGACAGGAAAAAAGGAAAAAAAAAGAAGAAGAATATCGATTAAAACAATTAAATAACATCAAATACATAAACATTATAATTCATAAATGATAATATATACAATTAATGCAGAAAAACAAGAGAAAAAAACAGAGAATAATACAAAAAAACGCAAAACATCAAAAAAGAACTGAAGAAAAACGAAGTAAAATGCATAAAAGAATGCTCAATATCGTAAAGAGGAAGCGTGGAAAAATATAAAACAATATAGTGTCAAAGTACATATTATTATTATTTAGACATATCTATTGTTGTGAAAATACATTAGTATTATTGTTTAGTACTGTAATATTATTATGGTTGTAACAGCAATTAGTTGGATAGTTAGATTATATTTATTAATATATACATCTCAAAGAGCATGATTAAATTTAAAATAATAATAATAATAATTATTTTTAAACTAAGAATTACAAAATAAACTTGTTTTTATATGTAACAACTTGTTTGATTTATTTACCAAAATCAGATGGCTCTAAATTGATTTAATTAGTTTGGAACCAACTAATCAAAGTGCAATATCATTTGAATCAGTTTTATTTGGTTGGGTTTAGTTGTAAACCAAACCCATCCCTTTCTTTAAACTTACCAATCCGAATTAAGGTTCAGCTCTAAACCGAACCAATCCATGATTGTAATAATCTGTCCTGTTTGGGTAATAAAAGAATTTACTTACCTAAAATGCTATAGTTGTAAAATAAGTCTAAATACCTAACAACCTAATTTCCTCTTTTACTGTTGAGGTTGTGCTTATGACTTCTACTGTTTCAAGTATACCAAACAAAATTAGTTACAATAGCTGACCGAGTTGGGTATTGGGACCACTAAAATAAGTAAGGAGCTTATTCACCTTTTTCGTTTGTTTTTCTAATTCATTAAATGAAAATGCAAGGCCCATTAGCTAGCCCATTTACGACTCTCATATATAATTAAACTTCTAAATATATATTACATAAAAACAAAAAAACAAAAAACAAAAAAGCAATATGAAATAAGATAAGTAGTATTACTTCCAAATTGGAAATTTACACTTTAGCACTCACCAAATTCAAACTTCAAACAAAAACAACTATGGCCACAATTGAAGCCAAAGTTGATCACAATCGCCTTTAAAAGCTAACAAAATAAGCTTCCTCAACAAAGGGACACCAAAAAAGAAGATAAGGGCAAAAAAAAGGGAAAATTCAAATACTAGTGGCGGGTGGAGAGAGTCCACCTCTGCCCTCCAAAAGGAAAATGAAAAGACCCTCTACTACTAATAACAAGGATCCCTCATATAGGACAACACACCCCCTTCCTAGAGTGAAACAATTGCCTCAAAACAAGAAACTAAAGGGCATTCTTAAAATAAATCCCTTTTTTCTCGTTCTTGACCCAAAACACACCGTATATATACCATAATACCCCTCATACTATACTTACCTCACACTATTACTAGTTTACTAGCTACTACTATTTATGCTAAAAGTCTATTGGGAAAAAAAAAAAAACCCCAAAATTATAAGTAGGAGACAACCCTAGCGGAATTGTGCGCCGGCGAAAGTCTGCCCAAAGGACCAGCTTGCAGGAGCAACATTGTAGGACACCACACTCCGGCCGTCGCTGGTTGTAACCTTGAATGAGAGGCTTTGTCCGTTGAGATAATTGTTGCTCTGCCAGTTCTGACCCCAATTTCTAGACATTGCTTGCCACCCAGTCCTCGATCCTTTCACGGCCACCGCATGCACATCACCGGCGCCGCCGACGTTGGTGATTAGGACAAGGTTGAAGTAGGAATGACCATTAATTGTGAACCTTATGCCTCCCCTTCTTCTACAAGGCACCCTGTTTAGAAAAAAAAAAAAAAAAAAATTACCCATTAAAGAAAATTTACTAATTTCAGGACCCAGTTGAGGAAAGATCAAAACTTTGGCCAATTTCAGTACCTTCTGTAGGCAACAGGAACAATCCCAGCTTTGTATTGAGCAATGTGCTGAAAGACAGGCTGAGAGAGGTCAAAATGTTGTTGGGGAGGGTTGCACCAGCCCCCTGCATTGTTAGGTAAGGCATTGTTTGGAGGGCAGAAATTGGTGGCTGTGACCACAATAGAGCCAGGCAAGCACCATTTACCATCATTTACACACTTGATCTCAAAACATGAACCACAGCTCAACCCACTGTTAAACAGAGCTGTGCTCAAAGCTGCAGTGTTTGTTCCATAACCTTGACTGTATAGGTTCCCATACCCACAAGCCCCGCCTGCATGTTCCCAGAAATTAACAAAATTGTTCAAATGGGTATTCCTAAAATGGGGTCAATTTTTTGCTTTAGAACAAAAAAAAAAAAAAAAAATCCCACCTTTCAGGAAAAAAAAAAAGAAAGAAAAAATGTGCATACCCATTGTGCCAGAAGCATCACCACCTCCATAAAAAGTTGCATGAGCGTTTATCCATCCTCCACCGCCGTACCCATTAACAGACGACACCATTGCAAGAATGCCCAGCAAGAGAAACCCAAAAAGTGCCATTTTCCTGCATAAGATTTAACAGAGTGAAATTATTTCATTAGAATTTATAACATATTATGGTTTAACCTTTTTTTTTTCCGTTAATGAGCTTGCTTAGAAAATGTTCGTAAGTTAATAAAAACAATTTTCATAAGCTAATGTGAGTGAAGAGAGAGATGATAATTACATTAAAGATGGGAAGCTTATACAGAAGGGCAGCAAAGGAGAGAGCTGAGTGAAGGAAGGAGAGTAGGGGCAAGGGGGAATTTATAGAACTTTTGATTTGGGGGGGAGGGGGGGGGGGACTGGGACTATTCGGCCACCGTTATTACTCTCTCAACTAACACAAGACACTTTTTTTAAGCAGCTGGGGGACCATAAACTGCTAGGGTTAACTAAATTAAAATATTTCTTTTTTTTTTTAATTCTAAAATTAAGAAATAGTAAAAATTTGAACAGTGAAGGCGCATGTGAGGCTGAAGGGGGCTATTTTGTGGCTTAAATCGTTGTCGTTTTGTCACTTTCCAATTGGGAAATTCCCTAAATCAAAGTGGGGCACATTGATTTTTAATTTTTTTTGTTAGTTAATGAACCTTGATACCCACATGCAACGCCCATTTGCCACAAATACCCTTTACTCTGTTACCTCTGTTTTTCGCCTCCTGATTCCTTCGGATTGTATTATCAATTTAATTGGACATGGGGCAAATTTGTTCCCTCCACTTGGACTATGGAATCCTTTTGTCTAAAATCAACTTGATCACATCCAAGCCCAAAATAACTGGTATTGCCATATAATTAATGGTTTTTAGACACTCTCACTTTCTCACATTGATGTGTTATTTTCAACCAGTTTAACGAATACCAAATTAAATACTCAAACTTGATTTTTTACCAAATTTATCTACAAGCCAAAGTTTGAAATCCCAATTTCATTTAAACCAAACCTTATGTCAATGAACTTTTTTGTTTTGGTATCTATCTAATTACATTCTAATTGTAAAACTATCTCCTTATAATTGAGAGATTAAGAGTTCGAGTCTATTTAAAACCAAATATAACATTCTTATAATGAATTAAAAAAAACTCATTTTATGTAGTTTTTATATTTGAATTAGCCATATTTCAATATGTAATTAGTAATACTAAATTAAAATAATTTTTAAATCTATTTTGTTACAAATTAATGCTCTAGTTTTCTTTTCCGGATTTTTTTTTTTTTTTTTTTTTTTTTGGAAAGGCTTAATCTTATATTTTCTCCTTTTTCTTTCAGGCTTTAATAACCAATCTTGTCCAACTATCTAGCATCTGACTCACTTTTTCTTGGATAAGTGGTTAGAGTCAGCATTGGACAATGAAAGGTCAAATTAAAGTTGTAACCAAAAAGAAATTGCCATTGCAAATTTGGGATTTCAATTTGAAATTTAACAACTATTCAACATTTCTAGGGCAAAACACATATACTGCACCTCATTTTTTTTTCAAAATTACAATTAGTCTCTTAATCAATTTTTCGAATATAATAAATTCTTGATCTTTCCATTTTTATTATTATTAGCCACGAACTCAATTTTTTTTTTCCGTATGTTAAATGGCGTAAACTTGTCTGCGTAAGAAAACAGATTAGCAATAAATGTTCGTTTTATAGTTTTCAATTAATAAAAATATGTAATTCTTAAATTATTTGTAAATATTTGTTTCATAGTTCCTCCATTTTACAACACGTACTAGACCCATGTAAAAAATAAATCTAGCTTGTGGTTAATAATATTAAAACGAAACGATAATACTTTCAGTGTATTTAAAAAACTTAACAGAATGATACTAATAATTTTAATAAAAGATGAGAGCGATGTGTATGCATTTGTGCCTAATTTTAATGCAAAACATGATGGTTTGGAATCCCAACTCGGAAATGCGATAAGAAGCTAGACAGGTATCTCATAGGCCAAATTCTTCTTCAATTGGGAACTCTTGTTGCTTACTTAAGGCCAGTTTGAGACAACTTTGAACAGTTTTCAGCCAAAGTATGGGAAACTTACTTTGGCTGAAAGTAGCTTTTAGAGCTGCAAAAAGCAGTCTCAAATGTATAATTGGTAAAAGTCAGATTGTATTTAGGAAAGTACTGAAAAAACACTTAAAACTACTTTTAAAGAAAGCAACGAAACCTAATTTTCTCTAACAGTACTTTCACTAACAGCAATCACAAACTGATCCTTAGCCGTCTATGACTATTAGAACCGAGACAGTGTGGATCAATTTAATGACAATTTAATGACAAATTTACATTGGTGAATATATATATTTGACTTATATTATTTTATCTTCTTCTTTTGTCCTCGATCTATATATTATTTCCTTGCAATGCAATTTAAAAATAATTGTAAATTTGAAGCTTGTGGCTCCAAGAATTGTGGACGGAGCATTCCATATATTCATCTTAAACAACTATACGTACAGTTTGTTAAGGATTAACTAAACTTCACCCACACCGCATGATTGATGACATAATGGTATCAATGGTTGATATGCCTTTTGCATATGCACATAATTACTTGTTTTATTTTAGTAATGGCAATCAACATCTCATGATTACCAAAATTATAAGTCCAAATATCAGTTAAATTAAAAATTATTGTTTCCTACAATTGCAAACGAGCCAGGAGATGAAGACGCGTTTCCCTCAAATGATGATAAATTGAAGCTGCTATTTCCACGTGCACAGGATCAAATTTAATATTTAATTACCTAGGAATTAATTATAGCTCCATTTGCGTGCAATTTGAGTCTACAGGAAAATTTTTTGGATTGTATTTTTACTTTATACATTATAAATAATACTAAAAAATATTAGCTTTGACTAATCCTCCACATAATTATTTCAATAATAAACATGCCTATATTTCAGTCGCTACGAGATCTTCAATCTCCAAATCTTTTTAATTTGATAATAACATTTCGTGAATAAACACGGAAATCTAATAAACTAAATGTTCTATGATGAACGATGATAGTATGTATCTCGATAATTATGGAGTATTATACTCCTAAAACTGAGCATTTGATCTGTTTTCAAATTCATAATTGATCAACTGATCAATTTTTTATCTGAATAAGTATAAGATCTTTTCATTTTAACGCAATCAGCTCTAAACTTGATTTTATTTTGTGTGTATGTAACATGCTCTGTTTAAAGATGTGACCAGTATATTTCAGCACGTAACATGATTTCAGAAAATTATCTGCATAAGAGAACATATTAGTTGAAAGTATATGTTTCATAGTTTCAAGAGATAAAACCACGGAATTCTTAAATTATTTGGAAGTGTTTGTTTTATAGTTACGCCGCTGAATGAAGCGCATTACACACACAAAAAAAAAAGATCGAGTTTGGGGTTAATAATATCAAAATGAAAAAATTAAATATTCAATGTGTTTTAAAAATTGATAAAAAAAAAAAAAAACTAATTATGATTTTAAGCAAAAGATTAAGATTTCAGAACGCGTTTTTCCTACTCTAAGGGGGTGGTATTCGATTAAGACTTTTATAGACTTTTTTTAAGTGAATGACTTTTATAGACTTTAATGATTTTCAGTGACTTTTAATATCTTGCAGAGAATTTTTCAAAGTATTGATGACTTTTTAAAAAATTTACTTCATAGACTTTAATAGACTTTTAAAGACTTTTATAGACTTTTAAAGATTTTTAAATACTTTTATAGACTTATTAGAAAATACTAATAATCTCCATATGTGCAATGATAATACACCACATAAATGACTACAACAATCGCCAAACATAAAATATGAAATAGTAACATAAAAATTGAGTAGTAATATTAATTAAAAAATTGTAATTTGGCTATAAAATTTCTAATATTTATCATCATTCATATGTTCAATATTATTCCACATGTCAGTAACAATACTAGCTCTCTATTCATTAGCATAATTTATTTGTTGCTCTTGTGTTCCAACAAATTGTTCAAAATCTTCTTCTTCATTAATTGACATTGGTGTAGATGAATTAGTTTCACTATGTTGTTCAATTGGAAACTCATCTGATCGACTCTCCTTTCTAAGAAAATTATGCAATCCTGCACAAGCCAAGACTAGCTCTATTTGTGTGTCAAACTGAAATGGTGGAGCTATCTTAAAGATGATAAATCTTGATTTGAAAATACCAAATAACCTCTCAACTGTATTTCTCCGAGAAGTATGACGAATATTAAATAACTCATTTCCGTGTTCATGATGTCGATCTTTGCCATTAAAATCATGTAGATGATAGCGAACACCTCAAAATGGAGTTAAAAATTATCTTCGTGCTTGTTGCAGAACGAAAAAGGGAAGGTGATTATGGAAGTCGGAGATAGGGGTGAGCAAAACCAAACCACGAACCAAAAACAGAACCGAACCGAGGTTGAAAAAATGAACCGTACCGTACCAAATTCTATTTGGTTTGGTTTTGGTTTTATAAAATATAATAATTTGGTTTTTGGCTTTTATTGAAAAAACCGAAACTGAACCGAACCAAACCATAGTATGAAAAAATATTTTTTAAAAATATGTATCTATATATAAATAAATTTTATTTGGCATATTATATATTTGTATTATTATATAGTTTGTATTTATGAGACTTTATTAATATACATGTAATATAAATCCTATTTAAGCAATACTTTACATGTAATTTGTAAAAAATAATGGTAATAAAAATTAAAAAATTGAAATTTTTGTTGATTTGGTTTTAACCGAACCAAACCGTAACCGAACCGAACTGGGTTGGTTCGGTTTTATCCGAACCATATGAACTTTGATTTGGTTTTGGTTTCTATTTTTCTTGTACTTTGGTTTTCGGTTCGGTTCGGTTTTTGAACCGAACCGTATTTTGCTCACCCCTAGTCGGAGAGGGTAATGAAAAAGGGAGGGTGATTATGGAGATCGAAGAGGGTGGAGATCGATCGTTTCTAGATATAGAAAGGGCGGGTGATTATGGATTTCACGATAAATGATAAATAAAAAGTCTTGCGTATAGATGCAAGACTTTTTTCTAAGGATTTTGTGTTATATTTTGTATAAAAAGTCTATAAAAGTCATTCTCATCAATTGTCAATGACTTTTTGAATACAGGATGACTTTTAAAGACTCTTAAAAAGTCATAATTGAATACCTGATGACTTTTGAAGACTTTTAAAAAGTCATAATTGAATACCTAATGACTTTTAAAGACTTTTAAAAAGTCATAATTGAATACCTGATGACTTTTAAAGACTCCTAAAAAGTCTTAATTGAATACCTTTGGATTTTAAAAGTATGTAAAAGTCATTAAAAGTCTTAATCCAATACACCCCTGTAAATGATTTGATTAGGCAAAAGTTGGAGACGAAGGGATATATAAATAGTAACTCAGAAATGGAATGGAACGCAAAACTGCAAAAGACAGCAGAAAAACTCTGAATTAGGAGACAAAATTTTAGTGATGGTATTATTTTAGTGATAATTATATCAGTTGGTTTGTAAGCACAATATCAGCATCCATTGTCGTATAGCTACAGCTGGATTAATTATCTTAATCACCATAATTAATTGACAGAAAAATCAAACTTGGATTGTGATACTGATGATCAATCACAAGATTAAAGGACCGCGATTTTCGCAATTAGAGTATCAAATCAAATTAATTAACGTCTAAATATTAGTATATGTTTTTGAAGAATGAAACACATATGTAAAAATATTGTATAATTAATTTGCAGAAAATAGTAAAAGGCAGAAAGGGAAGCAGAGAATAGGGATGGAGAGGGCAGCCCAAATTTCAAGTGAAGCTCGTGCCTGCAACTGCAAGGACTCAAATCAAAGGCATCACTCCCTAGAGAGTCAAAAAAATTAAATTCAGGGTTAATTGAATTGAAATATTTTATTTGAATTAAAAAAAAAAAAAAAGAAGTAAAAGGGGGGATTTGGGTAGTTTAAAAAATTAGTGGCAATGCAAGTGCTACTGCTGTTTTTTTCTCAGGCTGAAAGCGATACAGAGTGTCTTTTTCTTCGCTTTAATGACGGCTGCACATGCACATGCATATGCATATATGCCTTTCTTTTTTCTCTCTGCATTTGTTACCAATTTGGTTTTTACTTTTTCTTCTTATCTTTTGTATTTTTCGTTGTTTGTTGAACATGTTCGCGGCAATAACGCCTGCAGCAAACCCACGGTTCATAATCATAGCAAATTCAAACTTCAAATCGACTTCGAATGGTAATAATTTAAATAAAAAACCCAATAATTAATAATTACGCCTATTCTTAATGTTAGGTTCAAAATTTAATCCCAAAAAAAAAAAAAAGTTGTTCTTTATAAATCTAAAAAGTAACCATTCCATACTTGACAATGTATTTTAAGTTTTTATATCATTTTTTATTTTCATTCATCTTTTTCTTACTTTTTCTCTAAGTTTTTCCTCTTTATCGATGTTTTCAATACTTCTCTTTTTTTCTTTCTTATTTTTAGTTTCATCCATTAATTTTTTTTAAGTGTTAAGTATTTTTCTGATACTTTCTTAAATACAATTTAACTTTTATCAATTGTGCATTTGAAATTGCTTTCTAAAACCTCAAAAATAGCTTTTAAGCAGAGTAAAATTTCGCACCTTTGACTTAAAAACTGTTTTAAAAACTAATAAAAGTTGTTCCAAGCCATTTTCTTTTGTTGGTGTTGAATTTGTCTGTAAGTTAAAGATTGAATCTGAGCCGTAAAAAGGAAGAAAGAGTAATCCTGATCTGATGAGATGGGTATCCAATGTGGATTTGACACTAGATTTTTGATACGCTTTCTGTCGACTCTCACCTTTCACTGTTCCCCTACAGTCACAGACATTTTCCATTTCAAATATAAAAAATCATAATACTCTTTGTTGACTCTTTTCCCTAAACCAACCATCCATCCATATCCATCGGACCATTCCATTCCTTTTTAATCTTCTATATTCATATTATCTCCTACAACAATATTTATTTCTCCTTTTAATCACTTCAAAATATATCTTTCATCAAGATTTGGATTAATATTTAAAATCTCCTTGATGTGTCTACTTTTCCTTATTTCTTTTTTTTTTTTTTAATTTCCTAATATTCTCTTCCATTTTTTTTTTCTTTTCTTTCATGAAACTTTAATACAATAATACATGCTTCCTTAAACTATAAGGTTCATAATCTAATGATATTAAATTATTAGAGAATATATTTTACTCGTGTGGATTTATTCTTGTCCTTGTGAATCTCTTTTTCTATTTGCAGGTTTATTTTAATTCCTTATGGATCTTTTTTTTTTCATCCATGAAATTCTTTTATCTGAATTTAGATGTAATTATAATATATATATATATCTCTTATCCTTTGGTGAAATAATGTATATTTTATTATAAAGAAGATAAATTTTACTCTTAAATTTTTAAATTTAACTTTATTAAAATAAATCATTAGTGGTTTATTTAGATAAGAATTAGTTATTATATTTGTGATTTGTTGATTATAATGCATATTGGATACACAAGAGATTAAAAGATCAATTAATATAACTTTTAAAGGAAAAATGAATCTTAATTAAATAAGAATCAATAAACAATAAAACATATTTGTAAGTATAAGTTTAACTGTCTCATTTTTATGACTTTAATTTAATTAAGAGAATATTTTTTGTTAATTTATTTCCAGTCTCTCGTACATATCATGTAAGTCAAGTCTTGTTCTCTCTAAGCTTTCGCCTCTAGATTGATAAGTTTTCCACCTTCTCTTTCGACAAACCTTTTTTCCTCTTTGTTCGTTCTCTTTTTTTTGCCTCAGTTTCTCAATGGCATCATCTAGCAAAGCGATTACAGTTAACACCTCTACAATTAGAGAGGCAGAATTGAATCTCCAATATAGTCACTTTAATCTTGAAGATGTGGATGAAATGGCTCTAGACCTTGATGGAGAAATCCAGGCTCAAACTCCAAACACTTATCGGTGGGTTTTTATTGGTAGATTCATTATCGACAAAGATGTTAATTTCGCGGCCATAAAAAATTCTCTTACTTCGCTTTGGAAACCAAGCAAAGGCATGTACTTCAAACCCTAAACTCTAATCTGTTCTAATATCAGTTTAGGTCTGGAGGCCATGTACATTCAATCAAAAGCTTATAGTACTCAAAAGGCTAGGAGAAAATGATCATCTAATGCAACTCAATATAAAACCATGTAGATTTTTTTGGTTAAGCACATAATGTTCCGTATGGTTGGTTTACTATCAACACAACTCGCATGATTAGCAACAAAGTGGGAGCTTTTGTCAAGGCAGATGAATGTAAGTTTTATCCAATATGGGGATCATTTATGCGAACCAGAGTCTCATTAGATGTCACAAAACCACTCAGGAGAACATTAAAAATTCTCAGAGGCGGAGGAGAATTAATAATCAAATTTAAATATGAACAGCTTCTAACGTCTGTGGCTTATATGGAATTATAAGGCATCAACAAAGGAATTGCAGCTTACTTAGGCCTGATCAAATCATACCAGCAATTAAACCATTTTCATCACTCTTCAGGCACCGACACGTCGGGTTCAATTAAACGCAAGTGATCCTTCGGTGCTAAGTGCAAATGATTTTCTCCGGGAAGAGATCTACACGTTGAAAATGGAAACAACATTGATTTCACTAACCCTAATCAGCCTCGTATTATGCAAGGAAACTCTCCACCAATCATGCATGTTAATCCACTAAGTCAACCTAATCAAGGGAGAGACAAGTGTAAGCACCGGGATTTTACTAAAAAAAAAAGTCGCAGGGGTCACACGACTGTAACATACAGTTGTACGACTGTCGTTACAGTCGTACGACTGTACGATCGGAGCAGGTGCAGAACACCATACCTATGATATAAGGAAAAGAAGGTGGAAAAGATGGGCAATTAATGCCCGGATTTTGGTGAAGAAAATCAGCAATAAGAGAAGGGAGAAGGCAGAAAAGAAGGGACTTTTGACACTTTGGAATTTCTGGTCTTTAGGAGAAAAATTTTAGAGAGAAAACGAGAGAAAAAGGCAAGGACAAGAAAACACAAAAACTTCAAGTTCTTTTCCTCTTCTTTTTCTTTTGATGCTCAGTGTTAGGATTAAAACTTATTAGAAATCAATAGGTTAACAATCTAACACTTCAAATTCAATTAAATCCAGACTAGAAACTCTAAGAATCCGTGACATTTGGAAATTTTCAGACCAAACTTCTCAACCTTGACTCAAGAAGAAAAAGAGCGAATTCAAGTGGATTGGAGCGACGCCAGGGGTCAATCTTACGGTGGATAAGCTCCCAAAAAGGTGAACGCTCTTTATTCCCTCTATTTTTCATGCTTTCTTGGTGAATTGGTGTGTTTTTGTGCATTTTTATTTATTTTCTGTGTTTTCTGTTTCTGGAAATCAAGAACAGCCGTACGACTGTTCTTGAGTTGATGAACAGTCGTACGACTGTAAATACAGTCGTACGAGTGTTCTTGGTTTCCATATTGTTTTCTTTCAGTTTGTTTTGAATAAATTTTGGCGAAATTCTGAAGTTGGAATGATTTACAATAGCACGACTGTAATTACAGTCGCACGACTGTAATGTCCGTCCAGAAGCAAAATTCCTTTTTAATCTAGAAAAATTTCTAAAAATCCATAAAAATTCAGAAAATCATAAAAAATGAATTTTGTTGTGTGCATTTACTACCTTAGATTTAATTTTCAGTGCATTTGCATTAGCATAATACCACGACGGAGACCCGATTCTCCCGAAAACCGACACACCTCACATGTTAAAATTAATTAAACTGGAAAATAAATCATTTTCAAAAATGATTTTCTCACAAAACCAAAAATACAGGGACGTTTCAAAATGTTTTCCAGGTCTAACCAGGCCGGCTAGCGGAGCCGACCCGGTTATCCCCCTAAATGCATGCTCCCAATCTCTAAATTCCCAATTCTGTCTATTTGAGTCCTATTTGTGGAGTGCTGTAAACTGTTCTAACCCTCTGTTTTGCAGCTTTTTATTTTTATTTTTGATGTATTTAATAGAATTACTCATGTATTTTAGGCAATTGTAATTTTTAGCTAAATCGCGTATTTTAGGCGGTTGTAAAAGTGAGGACAAGAGTTTTTATTTTTATTCGATCGGGTTGTAATAATTTAATCATTTACTATTTTACTTTACCTGTATGCGCGCTGCATGTTTAACTTAATACAATAAAATTAACTTTAGAATTTGAAATAACATCTATGAACATTGGCCATATTTATTTTAATTAGACACGAAATAAAGGACTTGTCCGGACCTAGATCTCTGGATAGTGTAGCGGCCGTTCGTCCGGTTTAGCTACAATATAAATTTTCCGGTTGAGCTGAGCCGGGTGGCGACTCCTACAATATTCATCGAGACTTAGGTTTCGGTTCTTTTAAGAATTAATTCCATTTTTTCCAAAACGTATTTTTCCATAATAAAAACCCCACGCGAGGGAGGGGTCCGCAGGAAATCGAGGCGCCCCTACCGAAAGGGAGTTCGCGTTCTGTCAAAAACATCGTCCACTCACAATAAGCATGCTCATAGGGGGATTGTGATATCAAAAGGAAATCACCAAAACCGTATTATTTGCCAATTAGAAAACTTACCAAAATCGAGCAATGATTTAAAAAGGAAGAGAATTGCAGTTGACCTAAATAGTGACTCTAAAGATATGGTATGTGATTAGGATTACCAAGGAGATTTACAACTAGCTCTTTTAAACGGGTTAGGGCAGGTTGAACTGAATCGACCCGCTAACTCAGTAAACTGGCTGTGTTGGAATTGTAGGGGACTCAACAATGCAGAAATAGAAAAGGGAATTGATGGATTTAATTGCTGCATACAAACCTGATTTCATATTGCTAATGGAAACTAAAAGTCCCCAAAATACAGTAAAAGAGGTTTGTGATCAAATTCAGCTTGATAACTTTCTGGCTACTGATGCGGTGAAAGGTGGTGGTGGCTTAGGTCTAGTTACTACAGATGGACACCAATTACATAGGTATTTTTATTTTTGAAGAGCTAAAGCAACTCTGGAGATTCACAGGTTATTACGACTTCTCAAAGTAACACAGGAGGGCAGGCTCATGAGATTCTATATGAAAGCTTGTTACTTTAGACTCATTTCCTTGGTGTATTGCTAGAGATTTTAACAATCTCCTTTTGGCTAACGAGAAGAAGGGGAACAACCTCAACCAAAAAATTTACTAGATGGGTTTGCTAAAGTTGTGGGAGACTATGGCTTACATGCCTTGGTATATATAGCCACAAGTTTACCTGGGATCATGGAAAAGGGACAAAGCATTGTATTGAAGAACGATATGACCGGGGTTTCTGAAAACTCAAAATGGAATGATATATTCAGTGAGATAAAAGTGATGAATGAGCCAACTTCCAACTGTGATCATCATGCTTCATTTTTCCAAACAAACTCCAAATATTGCCGGTGCAACTACAGCTTCAGGTTTGAGAATGCTTGGAAGGCACATAGTGAATTAAAGGATGTGATAAATGCAGGCTAGGAAAATGCAGGTTTTGGTCCTTTTCCAGATAAATTACAAAAGTGTGCTACTGTATTAGAAGAATAGGGGAACAATTATTGATTGCAATTCAGAAAAAGGCTGGTAGAAACAAGGAATGAGATTGCTGCTTGTGAAAAAATTAATGATGTTGCTGCATAGAATTGAATGAAGTCTCTACAAGCATATTTGAATACAATTCTAGTGGACAAAAAAATCTACTAGAGGCAATATGCAAAGGAGTTACGGTTGAAGGAAGGAGACATGAATTCCCACTTTTTTCATAAACATGCTTTCATGAGGAAAAAATAGAACAATATATAGAGATTACTTGATGAGAATGATAGGTTTAAGAGCTCTTATTCAAAAATTTTATGTTAATATTTTTATATCAGAAGGGCCAAATCCATAACCAGTTTTGACCAGTGTTACAAGCAAACTTACAACAATGTAGAAAGAGATGTTATAGCAACCTTTCACTCAAGAAGAAATAAAAAATGTGATTTTTGCTATGCATCTAGACAAGGCTCCAAGTATAGATGGTTTTAATCCCGATTTTTTTATCATTATTCTTGGTATATTATAAAAAGTGATGTGGTTAATTGATGTCTTGATTGTTTGAATAATGGAGTTATCCCTAATGCCTTGAATAAAACTAATATAGTATTAGTGCTTTTACCTAAGAAAGCAAAACCAGAAAAAGTTTATGATTTAGGACTTATCGCTTTATGTAATGTTGCTATGAAAAGTATTACTAAAGCTCTAGTCATGATTGCTATGAACACACTTATTTCTGAGTATCAAAGTGCTTTCATTCCGGGTCATTTGATTACTAATAATCTCATGATTGCTTTTGAGGTGAGACATTTTTTTGAATAGGAAGAGATAGGATCAAGAAAGGTTTTCTTCATTAAAAATTGATATGTCAAAAGCTTATAATTGTATTGAGTGGAATTATTTGCCTGCCATGTTCATTCATATCAACTTTCTAGTGCACTTTGTTAATCTTATTATGACATGTGTTACTATTGTTGAGTAATAAATAAAACATCTAGAGTTTCAGTTTAATAGCTTTAGACCGAAGAGTGGTTTAAGGCAAGGTGATCTGCTAGCCCCATATATTTTTATTATTTATGCAAAAGGATTGTCTATTTTAACCTGTAACTTTGAATCTCAAGATAAATGGAAAGGTTGTAGATTGTCCAAATTGGCACCCAGTTATTTGCAGATGATTTCTATCCTTTTTTTCAAGGCTATAGACATTGAGGCGGTGTAAGAGCCGGAATTTTCAATCCTTAAAAAAAATTGCAGCAGTGTCACATGACTGTAACATACAGTCGTGCGACTATCGATATAGTCGTGTGACTGTAATTAAATTACAGTCGTATGACTGTAACCTCGGAACAGGTGCAGAAGCCCATACCTTTGCAGCAGAAAAAAGAGAAGAAAAAGAGGAAGCATTAATTGCTCCACGCTGGCAGTAAGAAACCGAGGAAATAAGAGGAGAAAGAGAAGAGAAGATTGGGACTTTTGGCTCTTAAGCTTAAAAAATCAGAGGGAAAGAGATTAGAGAGAAAAAGAGAGGAAAAGGAGGAAGAAAGAAACTCACAAAAACTCAAACTTTTCTTCTTCTTTTTCTTTTGATTCTTGAGTGTTAATGTCTAAATCCAAATAGAAATCATAGGTTAACAACTTACCACTTAAACTCAATCAAGTTCATACTCTAATTTCACCCAAATCCGTGACATTTTGGAGACTTTGGACCCAACCTTCTCAACCTTTACTCAAGGAGAAAAATAGTGCTTTAAGTGGATTGGAGCGACGCCATGGGTCAATCCTATGGTGGACCAGCGCCAAAGAGGTAAACACACTTCATTCCCTCTTTTTCTCATGCTTTCTGGGTGATTTGGTGCCTTTTTGTGTTTTTTTTTTCAACTTTTCCGTTTCCTGTTTCTGGAAATCAATAACAATCGTACTACTGTTCTTAAGTTGATGAACAGTCGTACGAGTGTTCTTGATTTCCATTAACTTTCTGTTTTATTTTGAATGATTTTAGCGAAATTCTGAAGTTGGAATGATTTACAGTCGCATGACTGTAGTTACAGTCGCACGACTGTAAGGCTTGTCCAATGGCAGAATTTCCAGAATAACCCATAAAAATTTCTAAAAATCCATAAAAATTCAGAAAATCATAAAATCATCAAAATGAATTTTGTTGTGTGCATTCACTACCTTAGATTTAATTTTCAGTGCATTTGCATTTAGAACAATACCACGACGGAGACCCGATTCTCCCGAAAACCGACCCACTTTACATGCTAAATTAATGTAAACCAGAAAATAAAAATGTTTTCAAAATGATTTTCTCACAAAACTAAAATATAGGGACGTTTCAAAACGTTTTCCAGGTCTAACTCGGCCGAGCCGACCCGGTTATCCCCCTTATGCATGCCCCCAAATTCTAATTTCCCATTCTGTCCTGTTTGAGTCCTACTTGTGGCATGCCGTAAACTGTGCTAACCCTCTGTTTTGCAGCTTTTTATTTTTATTTTTATTTTTTATGTATTTAATAGATTAATCCGTATCCTAGGCGATTGTATTTTTCTAGATAAATCGTGTATTCTAGGCGGTTGTAAAAGTGAGGATGAGAGTTTTTATTTTTCATTCGATCGGGTTATAATAATTTAATCATTTACTATTTTACTTACCTGTATACGCGCTGCATGTTTAACTTAATTTCAATAAAATTGACTTTAGAATTTAAAATACCGTCTATGAATGTTGGCTAATATTTATTTTAATTAGACACGAAATAAGGGACTTGTCCGGACCTAGATCTCTGGATAGTGTAGCGACCGTTTGTCCGGTTCAGCTACATTATAAATTTCCCGGTTGAGTTGAGCCGGGTGGCGACTCTTACAATATTCATCGAGACTTAGGTCTCGGTTCTTTTAAGAAATAATTCCATTTATTTTTCAAAAATAAATTTCCATTATAAAAACCCCACGCGAGGGAGGGGTCCTTCCGAAACCGTGGCGCCCCTTCCGAAAAGGAGTCCGCGTTCCGTCGAAAACATCGTCCGCTCACTGTGGCGACTCCGCTGGAGATTTCTACAAAAAGTTTTCTTAAAAACTTGAAAGAATTTGACAAGCCCTGAAAAGTGTCTAATTAAAATATGGTGGATGATTCTTGATAGGTATTTCATTTTGCATTTTTAGTTAGACATGCTTGCATTATGTTAAGTATCCCATTTTAGCCCGGTGGATTGTTGAAGTGTCGCCTTTGTTCCTCCTAGTCTTAGGGGCACGGATACGAAACACTGCCCATAGCCTTGTATGAACCCCTTCGTTCGGACCCTTGAGTGGGGAAAAGTGAGGAGTATATTTTGCTATGGGAACCTTGATTTTAACCTGACTTGGACCGAATTCATATAGACAGCCTTAGTTGGATTCTCTTAGGATACCAAAATAATTCTGTGAATAAAATAAAATCACACCTTCATCATCCCCGGTTGATGATCGAAGAGAACCCCACCTAGGACTCGATTAGAATTTTTGAGACTGACCATGTTTGGAGGAATAAGGTTGGAAGAATTCGTTTTGTGTGCTATATGCTTCTCGCCATCCTGTGACACATCACCATCGCTATCTACGCGTGCATAACATACCATAATCACCATTTTCCATACACAATCAACATTTTCCATACATAAAACATTTTTGTGTGATATTAACCCACATTTTTATGCAGCCACATGCATTTTATTTTCATGTAAAAACATTAAATCATCTGTTTGCTGTTCATGCTAACCCTTTCTTTTTCAGCCATAACATTAAATTTGTGTGATTAGCATTTTTTCACGTACCATACATAACATCATTATGTATGTCATGCATCCTAACCACGCTTTTGTGCAGCCATTTGCATTTTGTGTGTCATAAGCATTCATGACATATCACCTAAATTAAATTAGGGGCATCCCAAGGACGCCCACCACGATCATATCATTCCATCATATATCGAGTATCCCAAAATACCCGTGTTTTGCTAAGGCACCGGATTGCATTCGGCCATTCCACCAAATTACCTCATTTAACAGAGACCACAATGGTCCTAGGTATATTGCCGTGTGACAATCCGCACGATGCATTTCATGACACCATACATATTCATCATAAATATCATATAACATTGTGATCCAAATCGGGTTACTTCATGACCTTATTACATTATTCAAGGCACTCCCCGAGTGCCGGATTAGTACGCATATAGGGGTATTTCATAACATCCAAAATCATGAAAGGTGTTCCCTGAACACCGAACTTCTGTCCGTGTCCCCGTTACACGTGACTCCCTCACAACATCATTTCATTTCATATGCTCAAAAGCATCAGAACTCTGTCTATGGGTGGCCCCATGCGACCATTTCATATCATCTCATAGACCTACAAAGCATTGAAACTCTGTCCGTGTGTCGGTACCCACGCGACAATTTCATAAAATTCATTAGGTGCTCCAAAAGCGCCGAACCCCTGTCCTTGTGATGGTCCACACGTGTTCTTTTGCATAGCACTGGGTGCACTTGGAATGTCCAAAATAAAAAATGAATAAAAAGGTCACCTTCATTATCATCCACATTCATAAAGCATTATCCAAGCATTATCATCTATACCATCCAACCATGCATTTTTTAACCCTAACATTCTTTATGTGCATTAAAGCAGAATAAGCTAGGGCGTCCGAGAACAAGATCCCAGACTGCAAGAGCACGTGAGAGCGAAAGGTCATTCGAATCAAGCAGCGCAACAGAGTCCGGGGAAGAAGTAGCAATGGTTGATCAAACGCCAAACATTGCTAGTGTTCTGAAGGATTTCTTCCGATCCTAAGATTTCCGAGATATGCTGAAGGAAGAACTGAGGACTATTGTTAGGGAAAGTGGTGAAGTTGGTAATGGTGGAACCGGGAAAGGAAAAGAAGGGGAGACCTCTCAACATGGGGTTGATGCTTCATCCAGTATAGAAAAGCTTTAGGAAATCGAGGCAGCTATGGAACAGAAAATGAAGGCCAAATACTCTGAGCTAGATGAGATGGTAGCTGAGCTGAAAAAGGGATCCAATATCAATTTGGGTTCCAAGCAAGGCGTCAATATGGAAGCCATGATAAACAAAGGCATCGAGACATTCCTTGTGGGGTTCCAAGTCCCCAAAATTCCTTCTTACAAAGGGCTCGGATCACCAGAAGCTCACATCAACCTCTACGCCCGTATAATGCTGACCGCGGGCGCTACCAAATAGCAGTTGGTCAACTTCTTCCCAACAACCCTAGAAGAAAGAGCTTTGAACTGGTACAACTCCCTAACGGAGGAAGTACAATCGAATTGGGGAACATTGTCAGTGGCCTTCATCAAATATTATAGCTTCAACACAAAAATCCAGGTGAAGCTATATGACTTGGAGAGGATTAAATAGAAGCTCAATGAACCCTTTAATGAGTATTATCAAAGGTGGATGAACAAAATGATCTTGTTGAAGAATCACCCCGATGAAGACGAACTGATTCAGAAACTGATTGAGGACAGTAGGGATGTTTACAGGGACAACATGAAGTTCCATGCCTTCAATGAACTCAGCGAGGTCTACAGTATGGCCATGAAAATTGAGAGGGACGAGGAAGAAAAAGCGGTGAGTCAAAATGTTGGCAGAAGCTTCAAGCACGGTCTGGGGTATTGATCGACAACTGCCACCGGATTCAGCAGTGGATCTGGTTTCGGCTTCACAAATAAAAGTGACCAATCTCCCGAGGATAAACCAGCTGAAGTTGCTGTAGTGTGTCAACAACAAGGTGATCAAGATGGAAATTCGTAGAATCGAGGCCTATCCCCGTGGACCCTTTCTTTGGCCAAGATTTTTGCGAAATGTAGGAACGTTGGTCTCTTGAGTTCTCTGAAGCCGTTTGAGAAGCCGGCTGAGACAGAGAAAGGCAAATTCTATTCTTATCACGTGATAGTAGGGCACCACATGAACGAATGTAAGAAACTACTGAGGGCTATTCCACAACTGATCGCTGATGGGAAAATTGTGGAGCTACCTTTGAAGCCCAGTGTTCAGAGCAATCCTTTGCCCAGCTTTGACTAATCCAATCGAAGTGGACGATGTAGCAACAAAAGAAGACCCTCCGTATGTGGAGGACGTTAATTTTTTTGATGTATTTGTTTTTATTTTCTATCCTGTTTTGTGAACAATGCCGCCCGCAGGAGTTTAATGTTATGTAATTTGATTTCAATTATTTATGTGATATTTTCTTAGACGGAACATTGTGCATGCATACAAACATTCATTTAATGTCTTTAGCATACATGACACATCATTACGTGAAATGAACCTAAGGACAGATGAGCATCCAAAATGATATCCGTCCTGAAAGACCTCACAACTGATGAAAGAAAGAAAAGAAAAATTCCAAAATACGTAAAAGCATGTGAAGACCTTCCCCTAGTCCTATGACGACACGTCTGGAGATCGACAAAGAATTACAGGATGTAGAATTACAAAGAATCCGAAGGAGAAGTCCAGCCAAGCGGAAGTTCCGTAGACAAAAAAAAAATAAAAAAAGGTTTCAAGTTCCGAAATAAGAATACATCTGTATCATATGATGTGTTTGGCACCATATCATCCCCGATAATGGAAGACAAGTTCTGGGGCAACAGTGCAATCATTCCAGAATAAAGGAGAGAGGCATCATGCATCACCTCCGTACAACCCATAAGCCAGCAGGATAGTTCAAGCAGCAAACAAGCACATCAAAAAGGTGTTGTCAAATGTGGTGTCTATCTCCAAAGACTAAGTTAGCATGTTACCATTTGTCTCGCAAATACACTGAATTAATGCAAAAGTAACATTAGGGAAACAGTACAGCCATTAACTTGCAGGATTGAAGCGGTCCTACTGAGAAAGATAGTGAACAGGTTGTCAACCCTTTCAATCGGGATAGGCTCAGGTTCCCATAAAAAAATAAAGAGAGTCCGATGGATTGAAAATCACGAAAGCAATCCATGCAAAAGTTAGGACGGTGAGGTGAGCACCACCGGCAGGAAAATCCGCAAGGACCAGTTGGTGGCAGTGTGGGTTCGGTCGAGACGAATACCATACTCATCTTGTCCTTAATTTAATTTCATACATAATGTGCATTATGCTAAAACATTATTAATGAATGAATGAATGAATGCCTTGCCCTATTCATTTAAATATCCAAAGTTTTGCCTGAAATTTAATTCACATCATGCATCATATATGGCTACAAGCCTGTGAGCTTCAACAACAATGATGGAACAACCAAGTCCTACAAGACTTTCCACAATCGTCAGAGGGACAACAGAGCAAGTGGGCATGGCGATGCTTCAATTAGTCCCCGGTTATTTTCGACCTGTACTGAATTGGAAGTCTTCTTCTAATTCCATGACATCTTAAAAAAAAAGAGGGAGCTCACTGAGGTGAAAACCGAAAAGGCGCCTGAGGCAAAAATTAGAGTAGCCCGCTAAGCTGAAAACCCATATTGGGCAGTTTAGGTAAAAGTTAGGGCATATGAAAAGCTCGCTAAGATGAAAACCGAAAAGACGCCTTACGCAAAAGTTAGAGCAGTTCGTTGAGTTGAAAACCCATTTTGGGCGGCTCAGGAAAAATTTAGAGCACTTCCAAATCCATGAAGCCTAGGGGCAAAGAAGGTAAAACCTTTCTGTGATTCCCCCTGTAGGAACATTTCATTAATCTCCAACAAGATCCTCTGCATTGTTTCTCAACGACATCGTTGCTAAAAACATCATCACTTTCTCTCCAACAGTCATTGTACTTCCTCGTTAGCCATTATATATCCCTGGCAGGAACACAAGAGTTACATTGCACCCAAAATTTTGTTTCTCCAACTATGGACGATCAATCGCATAACATATCTTCCCTAGTAAGAACCTGGAATGTCAAGATAAATGGAGCGAAATGCATTTTCTAAAGTTCATTTGCACATACACACATTGAAACATAGACATGCATTCGAAACATACATGCATACATACATATATGTATCACAACCAACCAAGCATAGGTATCCATCATTATCATCGGGCTATTCCGAACCAGGATCGCTCTCAAAGGAAAGATGGCACAACTCTGGGGCATTTATTGGGCCTTAAAATATGAAAAGGATCCACATAAATCCAAATCTCAACATAACAAGTCTCTAAAGGGTAGAATAATCAAGCCGTATTTATCCTTGATCGAAGGGGCACAAATTTTTGTTTCCAAAATTATCGATCAAGGGATAAATACTTATCCTCGAGCCAACATCAAAATTGTCATTCCTAAAGCTACCTCCTTATTTCATTCAAGCCAGATTTCGAACCCTTGAACTCCATTGCATTCAAGTATGGTTGCAAATCCTTAAACACATTTCTTCATTCAAGCCAGATTTCGAACCCTTGAACTCCATTACGTTCAAGCATGGTTGCAAATCCTTGAACCCATTTCTTCATTCAAGCCAGATTTTGAACCCTTAAACTCCATTACGTTCAAGCATGGTTGTAAATCCTTGAACCCTTTTTCTCCATTCGAGCCAGATTTCGAACCCTTGAACTCCATTACTTTCAGGCATGGTTGCAAATCCTTGAACCCTTTTCTTCATTCAAGCCAGATTTTGAACCATTGAGCTCCATTACGTTCAAGCATGGTTGCAAATCCTTGAACCCCTTTCTTCATTCAAGCCAGATTTTGAACTCTTGAACTCCATTACGTTTAAGCATGGTTGTAAATCCTTGAACCCTTTTCTTCATTCAAGCCAGATTTTGAGCCCTTAAACTCCATTATGTTGAACTCCATTACGTTCAAGCATGGTTTCCAATCCTTGAATCCTTTATTCCTCTCCAAGCCAGATTTCGAATCCTTGAACTTCTTCAAGCATGATTCCCAATCCTTGCAAGCCTCTCAAGCTTGATTTTGAATCCTTGAAACTCCATCAAACTTGATTCATAATCCTTGACAAACCTCCTCAAGTGTGATTTTGGATCCTTGAAGCCTCTTTAAGCCTGATTCTTAATCCTTGAAGACCGCCCAAGTCAGATTTTGGATTCTTGAAAATCAATTAAATCAAGATCCTAGATCTTTAAAGCCAATTCAAATCCCCAACAAAATCCTTGCCTCGGGTAATATAGACCCGGTATCGGCTTATTCCATCCAATCAACTCAACGCGTCACCACAGCAGTGAGGCTTCAACAACTCAATTGCATGTTTTATTTCCTGTGTCTACGGTGCTTTGATTCACGCTCTCAAATTCATCACCTCAACTATTTTAGACCAAGATCGGGTGTTGAATTTGATCACGCTAGGGGTAGCTGTAAGCGCCGGAATTTCCATCCTTAAAAAAAATTACAGCGGTGTCACACGACTGTAACATACAATCGTGCAACTGTCGTTACAATTGTGCGACTGTAATTAAATTACAGTCGTATGACTGTAACCTCGTAGCAGGTGCAGAAGCCCATACCTCTACAGTAGAAAAAAGAGAAGAAAAAGAGGAAGCATTAATTGCTCTGGGCTAGCAACAAGAAACCAGGGAAATAAGAGGAGAAAGAGAAGAGAAGATTGGGACTTTTGGCTCTTAAGCTTAAGAAATCAGAAGGAAAGAGATTAAAGAGAAAAAGAGAGGAAAAGGAGGAAGAAAGAAACTCACAAAAACTCAAGCTTTTCTTCTTCTTTTTCTTTTGATTCTTAAGTGTTAATGTCTAAAACCGGACAGAAATCATAGGTTAATGACTTAACACTTAAACTCAATCAATTTCAGACTCTAATTTCACTCAAATTCGTGCCATTTTGGAGATTTTGGACCCAACCTTCTCAACCTTGACTCAAGGAGAAAAAGAGCGATTTTAAGTGGATTGGAGTGACGCCAGGGGGTCAATCCTACGGTGGACCAGCGCCAAAGAGGTAAACACACTTCATTTCCTCTTTTTCTCATGTTTTCTGGGTGATCTTGTGCCTTTTTGTGCATTTTTTTTCAACTTTTCTGTTTCCTGTTTCTGAAAATCAAGAATAGTCGTGCGACTATTCTTGAGCTGATGAACAGTCGTACACCTGTATTTACAGTCGTACAAGTATTCTTGATTTCCATTAACTTCTCAATTTTATGTGAAATTCTAAAGTTGGAATGATTTACAGTCGCACGACTGTAGTTATAGTCGTACGACCATAGTTATAGTCACACGACTGTAATGCTTGTCCAATGGCAGAATTTCCAGAATAACCCATAAGAATTTCTAAAAATCCATAAAAATTCAGAAAATTAGAAAATCATCAAAATGAATTTTGTTGTGTGCATTCACTACCTTAGATTTAATTTTTAGTGCATTTGCATTTAGAACAATACCACGACGGAGACCCGATTCTCCCGAAAACCGACCCACTTCACATGCTAAATTAATGTAAACCAGAAAATAAAAATGTTGTCAAAATGATTTTCTCACAAAACCAAAATACAGGGACGTTTCAAAACGTTTTTCAGGTCTAACCAGGCCGGCTAGCCGAGCCGACCCGGTTATCCCCCTAATGCATGCCCCCAAATTCTAATTTCCTATTCTGTCCTGTTTGAGTCCTACTTGTGGTGTGTCGTAAACTGTGGTAACCCTCTATTTTGCAGCTTTTTATTTTTATTTTTATTTTTATTTTTGATGTATTTAATAGATTAATCCGTGTATCCTAGGCGATTGTATTTTTCTAGATAAATCGTGTATTCTAGGCGGTTGTAAAAGTGAGGATGAGAGTTTTTATTTTTCATTCAATCGGGTTATAATAATTTAATAATTTACTATTTTACTTACATGTATGCGCGCTGCATGTTTGACTTAATTTCAATAAAATTGACTTTAGAAATTGAAATACCGTCTATGAACATTGGCCACTATTTATTTTAATTAGACACGAAATAAGGGACTTGTCCGGACCTAGATCTTTGGATAGTATGACGACCGTTCTTCCGGTTCAGCTACATTATAAATTTCCTGGTTAAGCTGAGCCGGGTGGCGACTCCTACAATATTTATCGAGACTTAAGTCTCGGTTCTTTTAAGAAATAATTCCATTTATTTTTCAAAAATGAATTTCCATTATAAAAACCCCACTCGAGGGAGGGGTCCGCCCGAAACTGTGGCGCCCCTTCCGAAAAGGAGTCCGCGTTCCGTCGAAAACATCGTCCGCTCACAGGTAGGTCATGTAAAACAATGCCTTTCTTTTATGAGAAAGCTTCTAGATAGAGGATAAATTTTGAGAAATCAACTTTGAGTTTTAGTAAAAATTTGAATCGATCTCTAAGGAGGTCAATTGGTTCTATCTTGCAATTCTCTATAATTGATCAATAAGGAAAATACTCGGGCCTTTCAAGTGCAGTCGGGAGATGTAAAAATGCAGTGTTCTCCTATATTGTGGATCGAATGAAAGCTTGCATCCAAGGTTCGCGTATGAAATATATATCACAAGCTGGGAAGAGAGTTCTTTTAAAGTCAGTGTTTTAAGCTATTCCTTCTTACCTCATGAGCAGTTTTCTCTCATTGGAGTCCATTTGTAATAAACTGGAGAGAATTATGAATGTTTTTTTGTGGGGTCATAACAGGGAGGCGAAGTTGGATTTATGTTGGTTGTCATGGGATAAATTATGCACTAGTAAGGAAATGTGAGGTATGAATTTTCGAATAATGTATAAGTTAAACCTAGCTTTGTTGGGAAAGCAAGCCTGGAGAATTATTTGAAATCTAAGGTCACTTGTTGCTAAGGTTTATAAGGCATGGAATTTCACAGATTCTTCTTTTTTATAAGCTAGTTTGGGCAAAATGCCTAGCTTCATTTGGTGAAGCATTTATGCCACGGAAGACCTTATTGCCTTGGGTCTTTGTTGGAAGATAGGTGATGGCAGTCGGATAAATTTTTTCAAAGACAATTGGATTATTACAGGTGAGGAGGGTAGTAGACTAATTAATTTGAATGAAGAATTAATTGATCTTAAAGTGGGCGTCTTTATTGATTCAATAACGAAACAATGGAGAAGAGATGAAGTTTTTAATTTCTTTGGTGTTAATATGGTGGAAAAAGTCTTAAAGATCCCTATCTCTGTTTGAAGGAGTCCCACTAATTCTATCTTTTGGAGATTCGACTGTAAAGGGAAACTATACAGTGAAGTCTAGTTACTACTTGTTAATGCAGAACTTCAATCCTCTTCCAACTGAGGTTAGAATGTGATGGAGTAGAAGAATTGGCACTAACCTATTTGGAGAAATTCGAAAACTGAAAAAAATCAGCGAAGCGGTGAATAGTGAAATTTTGAAAAGTATCTGATTTGGTCCCAAAACTAGTGATTTTTCCTGGGAATCGGCCTGCTGAACAGAACCTATGGCTTAGCCATAGGCCCCATCCCAATTTGGCCAAAAAATGCCATCTAGTCCTTCAATTTTGCGTTTTTATATTTTTATGGACCTAATTGCAAACTTTTAAAGGTTTTTTCTTTATTCTGTGATTTCTGAAATTTTAGCCCCAGTTTCTATTCACTATTTAAAGGCATGTAAGACAATAATCATGTAGTTTTGTTGAATTCGAATTTTGTTCTATTTTTCCTATCTCTTTGAATTTTCGTAGATTCTAGGGTTAGAGGAATCGTTTCCGGTATCGTGCGCGATCAATGGAATTCGATTGGTTATCCGCTGCATCAGAATGTGTCATGGAACTATATATGGAAGCTTAAACTCCCACCAAAGATTGTCAGTTTTCTATAGAGAGTGTTGTTAAATGTATTGGCCACTCATGTTTCTTTGAAGAAGAAGGGAATGAATATACCAATAAGCTATCCTTTATGTAATCAGGAAGAGGAGATTACATGCTCTCTTCCTTTGTTCCCATTTGCAGAACATATGGAGAGAAGCTCATTTTTATCTAATTTTCTCGGAGTGGTGATGCAATGCAACTGTTTTCTTACCGACTGATCAACTAGAAAAAGTGGTGGCGACGACGTGGAGCATCTGGAATGCTCAAAAAAACCTGGTTTGGTCCAGAAAAAAGGCCAACAGACCAATATATTATGAACTCAGTTTTCAGTTTCTTCATCGGATGGCAACAATTTTATTTTGAAGACATGGCGTCCAACTCTCGAGATATTTTAGCGTGGCAAGCTCCTCCACTTAACTTTGTGAAGTGCAACGTTAATGTGACGGTGTCCCCCTGGGGTTCCATTGGCTTCGGTTGTGTTGTTTATGATCATAATGGTTATTTTCTTGCTTCAAAATTGGGCAATATGCAAGGACCTCTAAACTCTCTCCTAGCCGAGGCTCTTAGTTGTCATGAAGTTATTCATTGTATCCTCACCCTTCCTTACAAGCAAGTCATTTTGTAAGGCAACAACCAATTGATTATTTACACTATCAAGAATATAATAGATAAAGATTCTTTAGTGGTCAGGTTAGTGCTTGAAGATTGCAAGACCTTAGCTAATGGTTTCTACTTCACTAGCTTTGATTTTGTTAGGACTACAAACAATGTAGCTCATATTCTTTTTAAACTATGTTCTCACTATATGTGGCCTTGTGTTTTTATTAGTAATCTGCCTTCTTATATTGCAGATGCTCTTTACTCTGATTTAATAAAAGCTAAAAAGCATCATTCAGTAAAAAAAAAAAGTCTTTATACACGTTAAAACTTAGAAAGCATCATAAGAATCAATAATAAATATTTATAAGTATAAGCTTAACTTTATGAGTTTAATTTAATCTTAAATTAAGTTATTTTTCAATAAACCAAAAAATAAATTAGGTCAAAATTTTCCAGGATAATCATTATAATGCCTTTTCGGAATGAATTATTTATGAAAACATGTAATTAATTACATTTGTAGATAAGTATTACTATAAGAATATTAGATTTGATAATTAATTTTTTGTTGTCAAAATTATCAAAGAAGTTGTCATAATTTTTAACAATAATAAAAAAGAAAATTGTTGCATATAATTGCTATAAAATTATGATTGTATGTATTTATAATGAAAATTTATATAATTTTGATACCATTGATATAAATATGAGAATAACTTTTGAAATCTATATACCATAGTAACTCTTCTACAGTACAATTATCTCTTATTGGTATTTTTTTGTAATGATAGCTTATAAGTTCTTTACATTAACTTATTTTATAAAAAATAATTTAATTTTTTTCAAATAGAAGTACCGTAGAAGAAACTTGAATTCGTTCATTTGAGAGGAGAAGACTATATATGTGATATTTTTTTCTTTGGGTATTTCTACTGCTTGAAACTTTAAAATAATATATAAGCTCTATTATAGAGTAATTAAAGAGAAATATTATTATGCCTCAAAATTGAATTTTATAATAAATTTAGTTTATATTTATTTATTCTTTTATTTTTTGGTTCAGTCAAATATCACATCGTGTGGTTGTAACCCATATTAGTTTCTAATAATTCCAGTGGAGTACTGTATATGACATGATTAGAGATATCTAATTAGGTGGTTAAATCATGCAGTCGTCTCACAAATTGAGAAAATTTAGAAAATTATCAATCAGGCATTTATTTCATAAGAGAAAATTTAGAAAACTATCAATCGGGAATTTATTTCATATGGATATTTATATATGGTTCACTCTTTCGGTTTTTCCACTTAAAAAATAAAAGCGAAGCGAAACTGATTTACAAATCAAGGATTGTGTTTTGAAATGGTATAAAAGCATAATACGTTATTTGACGATTTTACATATTAAGGCTTTATCATCTAATACATTCGCCTAAAATTTTCTTATCCTAAATTTCATCTGAAATTTTTCAAATTTATTGATTAAAGTACAATAAATCTTGATATGAAAGTTTAAAATTTTTTAGCAAGTTGCTACATATTTATTAATTAATAAGCAAAATAATAAAAAAATTACCGAACAATATCCAAATTTTTAAAACTTGTTGTAAAATTATTATGTAATATACGTATATTTTTCGGATATTTGTCAATAATTATTCTATTTTTACGATTTTTTTATTTTTTTACATTATTAATTAATAAAAATATACACACATTCCAAAAAATTTTCAAATTTTCACACCAAACTATATTATATTTTAATAAACAAACTTCTAAATCTGGGATATTATTCGGTAATTTTATATTTTCTATGATTTTTTTTTATTTTTTTGTATTATTAATTAATAAAAATATACCCACTATCAGAAATATTTCAAGTTTTCCCATCATAGTCTATTGTACTTTAATCAACATACTTGAGAAATTTTAAATGAAATTTTGAAGGATAAGAGTGTTTTAGGGAATATATTGGAAGATAAACCCTTGAACTTTAAAATCGTCAAACCACGTGTCATGCTTTTATAACGTTTTAAAATATAACCTTTTATCTGCAAACCGGCTAAACCACAAGGTGTTTTTTTTTTTTTTTTTTTACTTTTTCCAAAATAAAAATTCTTTTGGTTCGTTGTTTCAGTTAAAAAAGCCAAATTAAACCTATAATAAATTAAATTATTATTATTATTATTATTTATAAAATCAAACCAATTATAGTAAATTATGATTTGCTAAAATCAAATCGTAGTTTTTTGTACAATTTTGTTCAGTTATGAACTGAATTTCAGTTATTCTACTAGAATTCAGTTGTACTAGTAAAAATTTTATTTTGATGTTTCAACAGAGGTTTTTTTTTTTTTTTTTTAATTTTTCTGAAAATTTGATCCTAAGAGGAGGAGAAAAAATATCAATAAAATAACTATTACTATTACATTGTAATTCTATTTTTTTTTCATGTTATATATAAAGAGAAACTTAAAAAATCACCCATATAGTTCCACCCTCTAACAAATCAAAGATTATGTTTTATTTTTATGAAAAAGAAGACCTGTGGTTTCAAAAGTTAGCAAAAAAAAAAAAAAAAAAAAGATAACTAGCATTAAATCATGACATATAAGAAGGCATTTTCATCCATTTTGAACTGAAAAGTTTTGAATTGGTTAATAAAAATACAATAGACCTTTGCGATAAATTTTGAAATTTTTTGAGAAGTGCAAATATTTTTTAATTAAATAGTGATTATAAATTTAAAAAAAATCACAAAAAAAACTTTATGAAAAATATTTAAATCTTGATGTAAAATTAAATAATATGGGTAAACTATTAGAATGATTAATAGACAAAAATGACATAAACCATATCATCATTTTTAAATGAAAAATATTATTTATTTATTATTATTATTTTTTTTTTACTAACTTTTGAAACCACAAGTCCTCTTTTTGATAAAAACAAAACACAATTCTTAATTTGTTGGAGGGTGGAACCATAGAGATAGTCTTTTAAGTTTCCCCTATATATAATATTTTTTAATTTTTTAATTTATATTTTTATACATTAACATCTACATAACTTTTATTTGTTTGTGGAACACAAAACTAAAACACAACACCAAGAAAAGAAAACAAACACGACCAGTCTCCCTAGTATTCAATTTGTGCACTCCACTGCTTCTAATGTTGTTCTCAAGAAATTGACGTAGCTCCTTAGGAGAAGATGATAGGATATGAGTACCACAAGTAAACTTTCTACCTAGATTCAATGGCTTATCTGCACAAGAGTTTCCTTCTCTAAATACATGTGTAAGAGGAACTTAAATTCGAAAATTAATGTAGAGTCTTTTTAATAGACTTGAACAGGTTTCTCAAAGGATGACAGTTGGAGATAGAATCATCCTTGAACATCCGAATAATATCCACGAAGTCCACTTCAATTATATCCCTCGAAAATCCTTCAAGTTGGAGGATGTCCAGCCCTGTGAGAAGTGTCCACATTTCATCTTAAAGAGGACTCCGAACGCCAATATTATGAATGAAACCCTTTAGCCATTTCCCTTGCCAATCTCGAATTAAACCCCTCGCACAATTATAGCTTTTGAACCCAAAGCAAGAACCAACAATATTATATTTAACCCACACATTTGGATTTCTGCTCCATCAAACAACAATTTCAGATCTGCTAGGGTTATTCCTCAGGAACTCAGTCCACATTTACAAAATTCATGAAACTTCTGATAGCTTGATTCATAAGAAGGCACCCGTTAGTAGCCATTCAGATGAACATCTGAATACAACAGGGAATAGGAATGTGCCATACAGAAGACATAAGAGTATTGGGAATTTAAAATAATAAAATTTTTCGGCAATTTTTCTATTTTTTTGAAATATTAATTAATAAAAAATATATCCACTTCCTAAAGAATTTCAAACTTCAACACCAAGATCCATTGTACTTCAATTGATAAACTTGCAAAATTTAGATATTTTTCAGCAATTTTTCTATTTTTATGTTTTTTTATTTGTTTGCAATATTAATTAATAAAAATATGCTCACTTCCCCAAAAAAATCCAGGCTTTAATACCAAGGTCCATTGTACTTTAATCAACAAATTTGTAGAATTTCAATTGAAATTTTGAAGGATAAGGGAGTTTTAGGAGAATGTATTGGATGATAAATCATTATTTTGCAAAGTCGTCAAACCACAAGTTCGCGTTTGTCACATTTTGAAACACAACCCTCAATCTACAACTCGATCAAACCTCATTTTTTTATACTTTTTCCTAATTTTTATTCAAATGCACAACTAAGAATTGCATCATTACATCCTTCCAAAAGAACCACAGCCCACCAGACGTTCCTTCAGCATCAACATAAGTGTAAGCGCCGAAATTTTCCGGACTTAAAAAAAAAAAAAAATTTTACCACGACTGTATTAACAGAGCAGGTACAACAGCCTATACTTGTGAAATAAAAAAAATGAGTTGATGGGAAGGGCAATTAATGTCAGGAATTCTGAAGCAAGAAACCAGAAATAAAAGGAAAGAAGAGAAGAAAAGGCAGGACTTTTTGACTCTTGAAAAATTTGGCAAAAAATTGAGAGAGGAATTGATACAGAAAAGAGAGAAAAAGCAAAACCAATACAACTCAATCTTTTTCTCTCTTTTTCTTTTGATTCTTAAGTGTTAAAGTTAAAACTTAATAAAAATCATAGGTTAATAACTTGACACTTAAAACTCAATCAATTTCAGACCTTAAACCTAACAAAATCTATGACATTTTGGAGACTTTTTGGACTTGGTTTTGGGAACCTTAACACAAGGAAAAAAGAAGCAATTTGGAGGTGATTGGGGCATTTCCAGCGGTCAATCCTACAGTGGATCATCGCCATAAAGGTAAATATACTTCGAACCTTCATTTTTTTGCTTTTTTTGGGTGATTTGATGTGTTTTTTGTGCATAAAAACTCAATTTTCGAGCTTGCTGTTTCTGGAAATCAAGAACAGCCGTACGACTGTTCTAGTGGTGAAGAACAGTCGTACGAGTGTTCTTGAATTCCCGCGGCTTTTAGTTTTATTTGAATAAAATTTTGGCGATTTTCTGCAATTGGAGGGATTACAGTCGCACGACTGTAATTACAGTTGTACGACTATAGTTACAGTTGCACGACTGTAACTTCCGTCCGAGGGTAGAATTTCCAGAATAATCCACAAAAATTCCTAAAAAAATCCATAAAAATTCAGAAAATAAGAAAATCACCAAAAATGAATTTTGTTTTGTGCATTCATGACCTTAGATTTAATTTTCAGTATAATTGCATTTAGAACAATACCACGACAGAGACCCGATTCTTCCGAAAACTGGCCCACCTCACATGTTAGATTAAAGTAAACCGGAAAATAAAATGTTCTCAAAATGGTTTTCTCACAAAACAAAAATATAGAGACGTTTCAAAATTGTTTTCCAGGTCTAATCGGGCTGGCTAGCCGAGCCGACCCGGTTATCCCCCAATTGCATGCCCTCGAATTCCTTAAAATCCCATTCTGTTCTACTTGAGTCATATTTGTGGCGTGCTATAAACTGTGCTAACTGTCTATTTTGCAGCTTTTAATTTTTTTTATTTTTATTTTTGATGTAATTAATAGATTAATTTGTGAATTTTAGGCGGTTGTATTTTTTTTTAGATCATCGTGTATTTTAGGCGATTGCAAGGTGAGGTTGAGAGTTTTTATTTTTATTCAATTGAGTTGTAATAATATATTTATTTATTGTTTTATTTTGACTTGTGTGTACGCTATGTGCTTTAATTTAATAAAATTGAATGTTAGAATTATAAAATACCATCTATGAAAAGTGGCCAAATTTTATTTTGATTAGACACGAAATAGGGGACTTATCCGGACCTAGATCTCTGGATAGTGTAGCGGCCTTTCGTCTGGTTCAGTACACTGAAATTTCCCGGTTGAGCTGAGCCGGGTGGCGACTCCTACACTATTTATCGAGACTTAGGTCTCGGTTTTTTTATGAAATAATCTAATTTTCTAAAAATGAATTTTCATCATAAAACCCCATGCGAGGGAGGGTTGCCCGATCTCGAGGCTCCCTTCTGAGAGAGTCCGCGTTCCTTCAAAAACTTCGTCCGCTCACAATGAGCAGAGCTCTAGCCTTCAAATGCTTATGGATATAATCCACCTTAGAGCTAAGAACCTGTGTTTAAGGTAAAGAAAAATAATCTAAGTTATAAAGTCTAATAAGATCCTTAATTTAGAGGAGGCTTTAGGAATTAACACCTCCCCTAATATTCCAAAAAAGCATCGACATAAAAATAAAAGAGAAAAAGGGGGAAAACCTATACCAATCATTAGCTAATAACTGAGAAAGGCTTGCTCTCATTTTTGAATTCCCATTGAGGGATTTCTTCTTTGTAACAGGTTTCTCCCCTTCTTACTAATCACCTTCGACATAATGGGGAGAGGGGAATTAGAGCAATCTTGTATTAGATTTGGGGAAATAGGTACATTCGATTCTCCACCTGGCTCCACAAGTTTGTTGCAAACTTCACCGTTTTCTTTGATTCAAAGCTGGGAAGAGAGACCTTTGGTAATTCATCCCTTCTTCCATAACCATGTCTCCATCAATGGTGAGCATTCCAGGATTAGTAAGTAGAGGCTGAGTTAATCAATTTTCATTTCTTCCATATTAGCAATGCTCTTAACGATTTTACTATCAGACGCCATCCTATCTAGGCTATAAGGATTTAACATAAGTGGTGACTTGCGCTTCCTAGTTGGGCTTTAGAGGTAACTTGTTTTGGTTTTAAAGGTTTCTTTGACTTCATTAGCCTTAGGGCTTTTTATGTCCTCCTTTCCCATTGGGCTGACCAACAATCTCCTTATTTCTCTCCCATCTTTGTGGTGGGTCTTGGCTATAACTTATAGGTGGGATTGTCACATGGTTAAGAACAACAACATTAAATCCTTCTTTCAAATTGGGGTTGTCCTCTTTATTCTCATAGCCTAAGGTTTGAAATCTGTTACAAGTCTTATGATGTGAGATGTTTCCTAACGTAGGCAGATTGTCAGACATAGCATGAATTTTCTTTTTTTCCCCTCTAGTCCCTACTTCCCTCCGAATTGTGAGGGTTTTTTCTTACCTTTCTATTTGTGAACATCCAGGGAACAAAGTCATCAAAGACTTATATGAGTGGGCGAATCCTCGATGCAGGAGCGAGGCCGGCACCAGAGGTTTAGAATAGAAAACATGGTTTTCGTGTTTTTGGAAAACAATAAGGCGAAACAAAAGGAACGTACAAAACCAATTCCTCGTGCCTTAAAGGTTGAAAGGTGTGAGCGGACGATGTTTTCGACGGAACACGAGACTCCCTTTCGGAAGGGGCACCACGATCTCGGGCAGGCCCCTCCCTCACGTGGGGTTTTTATAAATGGAAAATCGGTTTGGAAAATAAATGGGATTAATTCTTAAAAGAACCGAGACCTAAGTCTCGATGAATATTGTAGAGTCGCCACCTGGCTCCGCTCAACCGGGAAATTTATAATGCAGCTGAACCGAACGAACGGCCGCTACACTATCCAGAGATTCAGGTCTGGACAAGTCCCTTATTTCGTGTCTAATTAAAATAAATATTGGTCAATGTTCAAAGATTGTATTTCAAATTCTAAAGTCAATTTTATTGCATTAAATAGACATACAGCGTGCATACAGGTTAAGGTATAATAGTAAAGATTAAATTATTACAACCCGATTAAATAGAAGATAAAAACTCTCGCCTTACTTTTACAAGCACCTAGGATACACGAGAATCTAGAAAAATACAATCGCCTAGGATACATGATTAATTTTATTAAATACATCAAAAATAAAAATAAAAAGCAGCAAAACAGAAGGTTAGCATAATATATAGCATGCCATAAGTTGGACTCAAACATGACAGAATGGGAAATCAAGAGTTGGGGGCATGCATTTAGGGGATAACCGGGTTGGCTCGGCTAGCCGGCCCGATTAGACCTGGAAAACGTTTTGAAACGTCCCTATATTTTTGGTTTTGTGAGAAAATCATTTTGAAAACAATTTTGCCGGTTCACATACATTTTTACATGTGAGGTGGGTCGGTTTTTGGGAGAACTGGGTCTCCGTCGTGGCATTGTTCTGAATGCAATTTTACTGAAAATTGAATCTATGGTCGTGGATGCACACAACAAAATTCATTTTTGATGATTTTTGGGGTTTTCTGAATTTTTATGGGTTTTTGGAAATCTTTTGGGATTAAAACGGAAATTTTGGTTTTGGAAGTCACGTTACAGTCGTGTGACTGTAAACACTCCAGACTCAGGATTTCGCCAAAATTTTATTTGAATTGAAATGAAAGAAAAATGACTTGAAAATCAAGAACACTCGTACGACTATGTATACAGTCGTATGACTGTTCATCAAATCCAAGAATAGTCGTGCGGCTGTTCTTGATTTCCAGAAGCAGAAACGCATAAATAAGGTAAAAATGCACAAAAATCACATCCAGCACCCAGAAAGCAGGAAAAAGTGAAAGGAAAAGGGAGTGCCTACCTTTTAGGAGCTTATCCAAGTTGTTTTGACCCCTGGCGTCGCTCCAATCCACACGAATTTGCACTTTTCCTCTTAAATTGGGGTTGAGAGCTTTATGTCCAAAAATTCAAAATGCTTGGGATTCTGATGATTTAAGTCCGAGATTTTGATTTGTTTGTGAAGTTAAGTGATTAACCTAAGGGCTTCTGTCAAATTTTGATCCTAATTCTGAGAATTAAAGAAAATAGAAGAGGAAAAGAAGGATTTGTGGGTTTTTGGGTTTTTCTTCCTTTTCCTTCTCTCTTGTCTCCTTTCTCTCTTTAGTTCTTTCACCAGAATTCTAGTTGGTTTCTCTCCCCTCCTTTCCTTCCTTTTATCCTCTGCTTTCTCTGCTTTCTTGTCTTCAGACCGGAGCAATTAATACTCCTCCCTCTCTCCTCCATTTTCTACTGCAGAGGTATAGGCTCCTGCAACTGCTCCGACATTACAGTCATACGACTGTAATTTTTAAATTACAGTCGCACGAAACGACTCTTTTTTTTAGAGGAGTACAATTCCGGCGTTTACAACAGGAGTCTCCACCCGGCTCAGCTCTTACTGGGAAATTATGGTATAGCTAAGCCCAATAGGGATTTGTATACCTTCAAGATAGAGTTTCTATTCCGGATAAGTCACTTATTTCTGCTTTATTATGAAATAACATTAAACTAAACCAAATATGTGCTTTTTGTTATTTTATTCCTAACTCAGTATTTAACCTTAGATATTTGATACATGCTCATACAAAAAGCCATAAATAAATTCAGAAAGCGATAGATATATTCAGAAAATAAGATTATTACAACCAAATCAATTAAACTATCCTAAGGAATACATTTGATAAAAATGGAATATGGTTACAATCGCCTAGTTTATACGAAATATGCTAAAAATAGAAAGCTAGTATTCATCTAACCTAGCATACATCTTCCTGCAAAACCGAGGTTAGTGATGCAGATAAAAAAATGCACATTGGACTCAAATCTAACAAAATGGGATATCCAGATAGCTCGAGGTAATGCATTTAGAGGATAATCAGGAAAACCCGACAGGTTTGCCTGATTAACCTGGAAAACAGTTTTTTAGAAACGTCATGTATTTTTGGATATGGAGAAAACTGTTTTGGAAAACCATTTTGCCAATTTTTATTTTTCTCATTAACCATGCCAATGTGAGTCGGTTATCCAGGGATTTATTGGAAATCCCTTTCATGTGAGTCCTAAAAATTCTTCATAATTAAAGCTAAGCCATAAAGCGTATAAACATCTAAAATACTTTCATGAAAAATGCATGAATAATATGTAATTAAATGAATAAAATGTTATGCTAAGGAATGAATTATGAAAATTGTGTGGTTCAAACGTAGGTCAAATATGGGCCGTGCGACCCAGATTTGACGAGAAGGAAATTTTTATTTGTGATTTTGAACACTTAGAAATTCATTTTAGGGTTTTCTCCTTTTGAGTATTGTGATCTTTTGGGGGTTTATCAATTGATTAGACTGAGAAATTAGAGATTTTTGCCCCAAATGCATAAAACCAAAAATCCCAGAAAAAAGAGAAAATCACAGCAAGAGCTCATGGGCCGTGATGAGCATGCGGCTTAACTTCCTCTTAAAATGGGCCATCTAGCCTAAAAAGATAGGTCGTACGACCTTGTTCTAAAATTTACAGCAAAGTTCATTTTTGGTTTTCAACAATTTTAGCACCGCATAGGCAAATCAGACAATGCAGGAATAATGAGATTTGGATGTATGGCCTCTCAGAGATTACCTTTAGCATGTTTATCCAGGTTTTTGAGAAATTATCTGAATTATTATTTTATATTTTTATTGGTCCCTAAGGAATATTTTAAAAATATTATCTTATGCATTTAGAAAAATTATTATTTTATCCCATTAGCCTAATTCAGAGCTGGAGAAAATTATTACCTAGTTGAGATCATTAATTTATCCAATATTTATTTATCGAGGTTTAACTGTATGTGATTTCATAATTGACAGAAGGATGATTAGATTATAACATGTCTAAGAAGGTGTTTGGATAAGTATTTTTTAAGATTTTTTTGTTGGTTCCCATTAAACATGATATTTAGTAGTGTTTCGTAAGATTTAAAAAAAACTGTTGATATGTATTTCAGTAAGAATAAATTGTTGTTTCCCATCAGAAAATTTTTGTATTTTTCATGAAAACTACTTATTGAAATATTATTTTTTCCTGCAATTATTTTTGTAAATGCCAAACAAAACATAAAAAAATGAGCAAAAGATATTTAATCAAATTCCATGAATTTTCGTTTTACAATATATCTATATAAAATTTTTTGCCTCTTATTATATTTTGAGTTACGTTTTTCATTTTTTCTTTTTTAAAAAAAGAAATGTTACAACTTTACAACACTATACATTTATGAAATACATTACTTTATATAAAATGGTTAATTTTATCAACATGATATAATTTACGGATTTTGAATTCTGTGTATTATATTTTTTTTTATTTTTATAATTAATTAATTGGTTAATTTAAAACATACAATATATTAATTATTTTATATCATAAATTTAACCAAACACTAATTATGAATCAGCCATTAGCAAACAGCTACAATAATAGTAAATATCAAAAAAAAAAATCAACAAATAATAATAACAAAACCAAACAAATTCTAAGATTGATTATAACCGTTCAACTTTGAACTATTTAAGACGTATATTTTATTGATTATTTTGAATTTGTTCGATTATTTGAAAATAAGAAAATAATAATAATGATAATAATAATAATAATAAAATAATGTGTTGTAATTATCTAATAAGTGCATCTCGTGTGTACAATCATAATTTGTTATGAATTTAGTGAAGTCAAATGTCATATCTTGGACTATTGATAAAAGAAACTGTCAAATTAACTTTTCTAGGGACGTTGTTCCCCTGAACCATGTGACCTTGTTGTTAAGAATTATCATCAAAAAATTGTCTAATCCTCTCTCGTAACTCATTTAATTATGACCCTTCATTAAATAGCCAATAACATAAATTCTTCTAACAAAATTGATTCTTAGCAGTGCCATACAAATTAACGGAAAATAGAAAAAAATTAGTTTTTGTAACTCAAATTAAATTGAAAAATAAGTTAATCGAGATTGACAGTCTAAGTTTTTCATTCTAAAGATTGTTTGTTAAATAAAACTGAAAAATTAAACAATTATAAATATATTTTTAATTTTATATATATATATATATTCATAATTAATTTTTAAATTAAAAATATTTAAAGATTTCAAATATATTTAAGTAAGTGTTTTTTAATATTTAAAAACTAATTTTTTTACTATGAAGGTTATTAGTGATTAACCAATATGCTAGTCCATTTGGCAACCCAATTTTAGAGAAATGGTTAATGTACTGTTAAGTTTTTTATTAATAAACAGATTAACAGACTAATACACTTTTCTTTTGGTAAACTCAAAATAATAGTGAAAGGTGTTGAAAGACAAAAATCTAAGTGGGGTCAGATATTGAGTGTTGTCTTCTCCCAGGATTTGAATTTGATGGGCAAAAGAACTGTTTAGAAGAGCTGGAAAGTTCAACAGAAAAGTTTTACATTATATTATATTACCCTCGACTTGGCCTACGTGGACTTCGATTTCTAATTTCTACATTAAATAGGTATTTCCATGTTTTTCAAATTATTTTACATCTATTATCAAATGTAAAAATATATGTGTACATATATTCAATTATTTTGAATATTTTTACAATGTTATTAAAACCTAAGTGAGCTTACCAGTTAGTCCGGTTGTTCAAATGTACGCCGATAATTAATTTGTTGAGATTCATTGTATCAAATTTTTTTTTTTTTTTTTTTTTTTTTTTCCAGTTTCCCATGAGGTAATCTTGGATAGGTATACACTACCGCGGCGGACACCTTTAAACTTAAACCTACATCTAGACTAATCTCTAATCGAAGATCTGCAGGACCCATTTCTGGGAGTTACCTTTCCTAATAGTATTTTTTACATTCACAAGGTTCGAACTCGAGACCTTACTTAAATGAATTCAAACCCTCAACCGCTTGGACCAATACCAATTAAGTTGGATTTTAAAAAGTTGAACTACATTATTTAAAAAAAAAAAAAAAGCTGAAGTAAAAATTTAAAAATTATATTTTATAAGTATATAAAATATTTTGTAACATATTTATGACTTATATATATGTATATATATAGTGAATATTTTTACACAATAGTATTTATAAATTATATAAAATAATAGTATTTAAAAAATAAAAAAATAAAATTGAAAAGGTGGAATCACTGACCCTCAAATTGATTATTTATTAATTTATTGAGTTCAAATTTAATAACATCGTTTTTGAAGCTAGATTGTGAGGTGAAATAATAGAAAAATTTGAAACATTCGACATGGGTGTTTTACTGTCTTATTTTAGGGTATTTTACATAAATACATACTTTTTGGCACCATATAATATTTTTACCTCAAAAGGAAAAGTTTGCATAAATACATTAAAAACTTTTCAAAATTTCAAAAATACTTAAAAAAATTATTCCTGTATTACGTGACTCATCCACAAAATAAAACAATAAAACAAAAATCAAAATATCTTCTCTACTTTGTTCATGTTTCTCTCTCCTCTTTTTATAATTTTTAATCTAATTTCGCATTTATTTCTCAATCCGTTTATTTTTTTGTCATGCGACTTTATAAAGTTTTTTTTTTTATCTTCGAAACAAAATCCATATGTATATACTTTTTCCGACATATTTTTTTACTAAGGTATAACTAATTATACCTTTGTATCCTAAGGTGTTAACTAAGGTATAAACACTGTAATAGTGTATCTTAAAGTATAATTAAGGTATAACTAATGTATAATCAATGTAATAGTGTATCTTAAGGTATAACTAATGTATAATTAATATATAACTAAGGTATAATCAATGTAATAGTGTATCTTAAGGTATAATTAAGGTATAACAAAGGTATAATCACTGTAATAGTATATCTTAAGGTATAAGTAAGGTATAATCAATATAATAATGTATCTTAGGGTATAAATAAGGAATAATTAAGGTATAATCATTATAATAGTGTATCTTAAGGTATAATCAATGTAATAGTGTATCTTAAGGTATAAGAAGTGTATAAACAGTGTATAACAGTGTATAACAATGTATAACAGTGTATAACAATATATAAGAAGTGTATAACAATGTATAAGAAGTGTATAACAATGTATAAACAGTGTATAATAATATATAAGCGGTGTATAATAATGTATAAGCAGTGTATAAAGAGTGTATAACAATGTATAATAAGTGTATAAACATATAACATTGTATAAGAAGTGTATAATAATGTATAACAGTATATAAGTAGTGTATAAACAATGTATAAGCAGTGTATAAGAGGTGTATAACAATGTATAAGAGCTGTATAAATGGTGTATAAGCAGTGTATAAGAAGTGTATAAACAATGTATAAGCAGTGTATAACAATGTATAAGCAGTGTATAACAGTGTATAAAAAAACAATGTATAAGAAGTGTATAAATGGTGTATAACAGTGTATAAGAATTGTATAAATGGTGTATAAGCAGTGTATAAGAAGTGCATAACAATGTATAACAATGTATAAGCAGTGCATAAGAAGTGTATAAGAAGTGTATAACAATGTATAAGAAGTGTATAAATGGTGTATAAGTAGTGTATAAGAAGTGTATAAACAGTGTATAATAATGTATAAGCAGTGTATAACAATGAATAATAAGTGTATAAACATATAACATTGTATAAGAAGTGTATAACAATGTATAACAGTGTATAAGAAGTGTATAAATACATTAGGAACAAAAGGACCTAATCTAAATTAGAAGATAATACTAATATGTCTTGCAGCAAAGGTGTTGGGTACAAATATAAAAAGATGACAAACTCAAACTACTCAATGTTGAGATTCTATTCAGTTCCTTTAATCTTCTTCTTCAGTAAAAAGAAAAATCATTCTTGGTTTTCAATTGTACCACCAAAGATGAGATTTTATTTAGTTCCTGCAACAAAAAAACGTATATATAACAGCATATAAAAAGGTATTTTCACATTTCAAACGTGGATTTCAACTTTCTCAGTAACAAATCTTCAAATCTATAAACATCGAAATTGCCTTTTAAATTAACATTAGCAATTTGATAACAATAAAACTACTTATTTCCTTTCTTCTTTTACTCTCAGTCTAGAAACTCATATGCTACCAACTCTGCATCAAAATAGTGTATAACGGTGTATAAGAAGTGTATAAATAGTGTATAACAATGTATAAGAAGTGTATAACAGTGTATAAAAGTGTATAAAAAGTGTATAACAATGTATAAGCAGTGTATAAGCAGTGAATAAGAAGTATATAAACAATATATAAACAGTGTAATAAATAGTATATAAACAATGTATAAGAACTGTAAAACAATGTATAATAAGTGTATAAACAGTGTTCATGTTTATAAGTGTATAAACAATGTATAATTAAATTTTAAAAAATAATAAAAAATGGCTCTGCAAGCTGTTCATGGTTCAAAGGTGTCAATTCCTGATCAAATTTAACAAAATACAGTCCCAAAGTGCAATTCAAAAAGATGCAGTCCCAATAATAAAGTGCAGTCATAAAATGCACTCCTAAAGTATAGATACAGTCCCAAAATTGCAGTCCTAAAGTACAGATGCAGTCCCAAAATTATAGTCCTAAAATACAGTCATAAAGTACAAATGCAGTCCCAAAATTACAGTCCTAAAATGTAGTCCTAAAGTGCAGATGCAGTCCCAAAATGTAGTCCTAAAGTGCAGATGCAGTTCCAAAATTGAAATGCAGTCCTAAAGTGTAGATGCAGTCCCAAAATTGCAGACCTAAAATACAGTCTTAAAGTGCAGATGCAGTCCCAAAATTGAAATGTAGTCATAAAGTGCAAATACAGTCCTAAAGTGCAGACGTAGTCCCAAAATTGCAGTCCTAAAATGCAGTCTTAAAGTGCAGATGCAGTCCCAAAATTGAAATGCAGTCATAAAGTGCAAATGCAGTCCCAAAATTGAAATGTAGTCCTAAAGTGCAGATGCAGTCCCAAAATTGAAATGCAGTCATAAAGTGCAAAGCAGTCCCAAAATTGCAGTCCTAAAATACAGATGCAGTCCTAAAATTGAAATGCAGTCCTAATTAAGGTATATTCGATGTAATAGTGTATCTTAAGGTATAAGTAAGGTATAATTAAGGTATAACGAAGGTATAATCAATGTAATACTGCATCTTAAGGTATAAGTAAGGTATAATTAAGATATAACTAAGGTATAATCAATGTAGTAGTGTATCTTAAGGTATAATTATGGTATAACTAAGGTATAATTACTGTAATAGTGTATCTTAAGGTATAACTAAGGTATAATTAAGGTATAACTAAGTTATAATCACTGTAATAGTGTATCTTAAGGTATAACTAAGATATAATTAATGTAATAGTGTATCTTAAGGTATAACTAAGGTATAGTCACTGTAATAGTGTATCTTAAGGTATAATTAAGGTATAACTAAGGTATAATCAATGTAATAGTGTATCTTAAGGTATAACTAAGGTATGATTAAGGTATAACTAAGGTATAATCACCGTAATAGTGTATCTTAAGGTATAACTAAGGTATAATCACGGTAATAGTGTATCTTAAGGTATAATGAAAGTATAAGTAAGGTATAATCAATGTAATAGTGTAACTTAAGGTATAACTAAGGTATAGTCACTGTAATAGTGTATCTTAAGGTATAACTAAGGTATAATCAATGTAATAATGTATCTTAAGGTATAACTAAGGTATAATAACTGTAATAGTATATCTTAAGGTCTAATTATGGTATAACTAAGGTATAATCAATGTAATAGTGTATCTTAAGGTATAACTAAGGTATAATCAATGTAATAGTGTATCTTAAGGTATAACTAAGGTATAATCAATGTAATAGTGTATCTTAAGGTATAACTAAGGTATAATTAAGGTATAATCACTATAATAGTGTATCTTAAGGTATAACTAAGGTATAATCAATGTAATAATGTATCTTAAGATATAAGTAAGGTATAATCAATGTAATACTGACCTGTTCATGGGTTGGGCTGGGCCGGGTTCAGGTCGGGCTATATCGGGTTTGATATAAAAATCTCTTGTCCAAGCCCAGCCCAGCCCACACTAATTTTACATCGGGCTCGGACCGGGCTGGGCCGGGCAATTGAACCTCATTCCCAAGCCCAGCCCAACGAGCCCATCAAATAAATGTTTATATTTTTCTAATATAACTTATTTTAAACAAATTTAATTTACAAATAGTATTCATAGACAAATTTAATTTACAGATAGTATTGATAGAGAAATTATAATGGTCAAGATCTTCTATAAGTTTTTCAATGGTTCAGATTAAATATTTAGTATATAATTATATAAATAAAAATATAAAAGTATACATTATAAAATTATCTGAGCCGGGCTGGGCCAGTCATGGGTCTTATAGTTATTCCCAAGCCCAACCCATCATTAACTTGGGCTTCTACGGGTTCGGGCCGGGCCTGGCTTAAAGTAAAATATGTATGTCCAAGCCCAACCCAGAACGGACGGGTTTGGGCGGGCCGCGGGTCGTTTGCATAGGTCTAGGTACAAGTAAGGTATAATCAATGTAATACTATATCTTAAAGTATAATTGAGGTATAACTAAGGTATAGTCAATGTAATAGTGTATCTTAAGGTATAAGTGAGGTATAATTAAGTTATAACTAAGGTTTAATCAATGTAATAATAGTGTATCAAAACTATAATAGTCCTAAAATTGTAGTCCTAAAAGTGCATATGCAGTCCCAAAATTTCAGTCCTAAAGTGCTTATGTAGTCCCAAAATTGCAGTCCTAAAGTGTAGATGCAGTTCCAAAATTGAAATGCAGTCATAAAGTGCAAATGCAGTCCCAAAATTGCAATGCTAAAGTGCAGATGCAGTCCCAAAATTGAAATGCAGTCCTAAAGTGCAAATACAGTCCCAAAATTGCAGTCCTAAAATACATTCCCAAAGTTCAATCTCAATAATAAAATGCAATCTTAATAATAAAATGCAGTCCCATGAGAGAATTAAGAGTTAAACTCAAAATTAATAAGAACTAATAATTAATAACTGAACAAATCAGTAAAACCCAATTCATCAATTACCCAATTATCACTATCAACATCTACAACTGTTTTATCAAAGTCGAAAATCACCACAATTCCAGCTATTGTTGATTAATTCGTACTGTAAACAGAGAAATTAATTAAGAACTGAAAGGAATTTGTTGCCTTTAGTTTGAGTTGAAACTTGGAAAAATAATTATAGATCTGTAAGGAATCAATGAAGATCCAAGCCTCCTTGCTCGTCGCCGGAATTCCTCCTCCATTGCTAAGTTTTTGCAGGGTCAACCAAGAATCGATTTCACGTCTCCGACTGAAAAGCTTCTTCAGTCGTGATGAATTAAGGAAGGAGAAACGGCAAAAAGGAAATCAAAAAACGTAAGAAAAAGAAAGAACTCAAAAGGCAACGTAGAGCAGAATTGGATTTAAAAAAAAACGTAAATGAGTAAATAAGAAAAGGTAAGCCATGAAAATAAACCCTGAAACGATGGTACTTTTGATAATTTCCCTTTCAACCATAGAAATCAGTGTTCTCAATTTAAATAACAAAACTCAAAATTATTGGTTAAAAGTTAAATAGAGCAAACTAATAATAGATATCATTATCTTCTTTTCTAGTTTTATTATTTTTGTTTTCACAATATTAATGCTATTATGAAAATTATTTTATTTCTGCACCCATAAATCCACCGTATAAATGTTTAAGTCAGTTGCTTCAATTTTGTCATAACTATAACCTGCCGTAAGACTATGATCTCATCTGCTAAAGTTAATTGTTACAGATCATGCATAATTCACCAACAGTGGAATCATATAAAGAAAACTAAAAAAAAATCGCTAAAGAAATCTAGTCATCTTAACAAAACCACCGGTTAAGAAAACAAAAAAATTATCCAAAAAAAAAAAGTAACAAATTATGCCGAAAATTTCAAAGAAAACCAATTGCGTATCGAGATACACTCTAGCAAATTTTAAAAACCCATGACAAATCCTTTAGTATTATAACAATTGGTTGTGTAATTCTAATTATACTAAACTCGATTTTTGATATATTATAAATGTATAATAGAACTTGCAACTTTTTTTCAAAGAAAAAAAAACTAGAAAATTAAAAATAGACATATTTTGAAAAAAAATGATAAAATTAATTGAAACATATAAACAAACCAAATCAAACACGAAAATTTATAGACCTTATAAAATGAGTTAAACTAATTAGTATAAATTAAAAAAAAATCAAAATAAATAATACTCCAATTTTAGCGCAACGTTGTAACCATCGCTAAACTTGACACTGAAAATGCCATGAACTAGACTTTATCCATATTGATAATATATATAATACGAATCTGACACAATAATCAGAATTGCAACCTTCACTTTTAATGTCTACTCTATCCAAAACTATTGCAGGTTGGAGATGAACTTATTAAGTAAACATATTTTTATAAATTAATTCAATATAACAACAGTGTGATATATCTAATATTATAAAATTATACAATTTTTATAATTTGTGTTTCGATTTAAGATCTTGTGGCCAGTTGATAATTTATTTCAATGAAATATTTATATATATTTAATTTATTTCTTTTTAGTATAAACTACACGTCTTTTTGTTCAGATTTTGGTTAGAGTTTAAGGTTTCTCTTTTTAGTTAGTTGGGCATGTTACATTAGTAATAAATTGACTATTACCGATTTTATCCAACCTCATATGGAGGGAATGATGCAATTCCGTAATCATAGGAAATTTGTGGCAAGAAAAGTAGGTTTCATGTTCTTGGCTTTTAACAAACTAAACCGACCAATTTAACTAGTTTAATTTTGAGATACTTTTTTATTTTGCTTTCCCCACTAAAAATTTAACTAGTGATGTAAAAAGCTTGTGCTTTTGGTGATGGATTATATTATAATCATCTTTTTAACTTTTTTATTATTTTGGAGGAGATGCTTTTGTGGAAACTTCTCAAGGGCTACTGATGACATCCGGTCCGGTACACCCGGTCCAGTCCGGTAGTCCGGACCCGTATCCCATCACCCGGCTAAAGAAGCCGCATTCCGCATCCGGATCCCGACCTCCCCTGAGCAGATTCGAATCAAGTTTCCTTGATCCGCGGAGAGATTCTAGGAGAAGAGGTGGTGTCCAATTAGGAATCCACCCCCGTGTTTTACTAGGGCAAGAACACCACCCACGTGGAGCTCTTTCAATATCAATCCAACTCTACCATCCCTCCTATAAAAGGAGGATACTCTGTATGAGGTAAGATTACTCAATTCTATTCTCAATTCTCCTAAAAAGTACTTTTAACACACAGGAGCGTACTAACTCAGGCATCGGAGTATACCCTAGAGGTTACCGGTGTCTCACCGTTTTCTGTCTTGTAGGAGCAACATTGGATCCGGTCAGAGTAGCAACCCGAACCCGGATCATCCAGAGGATTTTACTGAATCCATCAGCTACAAATAGCCTTTGACTCTATTGTAGGTAAAGAATAAAGTTTGAAAACATAATTAATAATGGAATGAATGATTGCCCAATAAGTAGCCCTTAATTTCTTTCCCAAATACTAAAAATCATCTCGAGAGATTCATTTCGTTGCCACCAAGGATATTATACCACTGTTCAATCTCTCAACAACTAAAGGATATTATATAATAATTAGTGTTATTAAAACCAAACTGGATAAGTTTAACAGAAAACCGATAAATTATCCGATTTGTTAACCCCAAAAAACCGGGAGAACTGGGAATCGGGACTGTGGCCGGTTCTCAGTATTTTATTCTCGTTCGATTTTAAAAAAATGCTAGCAATGAGGGTCAAACCTTGGTCATCTCATATACATAGTAAGCACACTACCAGCAAGTCATGTTAACTCTTTGCTTATACTTTACATATAAGTATATATATTAGATATATAATGAGCAAAATAATAACTTAAATTTATAATTTCAAAGTACTGAGCTATAAAATATTAGAATGATAAGTAAATATTAATTTAAACTTCTAGCTAATCGATGCACAAGCTTTCTTTTGATAGATATTAATTTTTTGAATACTTTATGAATTGTTGGTTATTATTTATTAATTCATTAAAAAGTATCTATGATTTTATGTATTAATTTGTATAAAAGTTTGTTGATTTTATATATATATATATATATATATATATATTGTAAGCGCCTGGTTTTCTCGATCTCTATGATGAGAATTCCTATATTACCTGTGGAGCAGACGCACACGAATCGGACTTGAAAACGATCGGACCTGAAGTATCTCAAACGGCCCGAAAACCAAGCTATCCTCGATCCAAAACCCCTGAGAAGGACCTCCGAGTGATTTTTAGGGTTTAGGGTGATCGTCGGATTTTCTCGAATTTCGGCCCGGCTCTTGCTGGAGCCGCACGACTGTAGTTTTTAAACTACAGCCGTGTGGCTATAGTCTAGAGCCATACTGCTCTAGTACAACTAAAGCCATACGGTTCTAATGGGTAAGTCAAGTTGCTCTGCAAAACAGAGCAACTTGACTGAACAGGAGATGGTATGGCCGAAATAAAAGAAGAGAAGGCAGCTCATTAATTGTTAGATATGATTGTGGGTTATGTGAGATATAAAAGAAAAGCAAAAATAAAATCAAAAAGGGGGTTGACATTTCTTTGAGTCTCAAGAAAAAAAAACTTACAGAGAAGAGAAAAAGGGAGAAGAAGAAACCGAGAGCAAAAACCGTGCATTAAGACCAAAAACTTGTGACCAAAATCAATACCTAAACATCAATAGGAAGTTCCTTAAGCTTTGCACATTGATTCGGGATCGTTTCGGATTAGTTTCGGTCTTCGACCGGTTGAGTGGTCAAGGCGAATTTCAAGTTTTCAATCCGTTTCTGGATGTTAAACACATCAAAATAACATCAAGGTAAACTCTGAGAGGCCTTAAACCTGTGCACATTACTTTTTCTTTGCGTTTTCTTCACTTTTGTAAACTTTCAGAAACTGGATTTCCGGAATACAGCCGCACGGCTATATTTGTCATGAACAGAGCCGCACGGCTATGTTCTGTAGGGGCAGAATCCCGAAACTGCCCCGATCGGCCGAAAGTAGTCCGTTTTCCATTTTATGCATTCTATTGTGATCAATTTCGGCCCAAATGCGTCCGTATGTTGTAAAATTTTGGTTTTTGGATTTCTGTACATACGGATATTAGGGGTTTTGATTTTTATTGGGTTTTATTTTCTGAATTTCGGGGTCGTTTAATCCGAACCGGATCCGTAGTCCAGCATTTGCGGACCCCCGAACCCTAGAAAACCCTTAGGAAATATCGAAAACGAGCAAAACAGCATTTTTGAAAAATGAGAAAACCTTTTTTCGGGTTCTGGAAGCCACAACCTTACGGCTGTAGTTACAGCCACACGGCTGTAATTACAGCCTTACGGCTGTAGTTTCCAGAATAAGGCAGAATCGCAGAACTACCTATACGAATGTCATCGTGCGATGCTGTCTTCGAATTCTTACTGTTTTTTTTTTATGTTTACTGCATCTTGGACCCTAGATGGATGTCAGAATTAGGAAAACCCATATGAACGGAACCCTGAGTTCCAGGATAACAGACCCGCTAAATGTGGAAATTTACATGAAACCGGGTTCTAAAAATTGTTTTCTAGCACAAAAATTTACAGGGAGTTTCAAAACCATTTTGCAGGTCTAACCGGTTTGACCGGTCGGGTCGACCCGGTTACCCCCTAAATGCATGGCCTCGTTCCTAAAATCCCAATTCTGTCCTGCTGTGAGTCCTATATGTGCTTGTAATATAAAATTATGCTAACCTATTAGTCTTGCAGCATTTATTTTTATTTTTATTATTTTTACTGTAATTAATAGATTATTTCGTGTATTCTAGGCGGCATTAATTTTTAGATATTCGTGTATTCTAGGCGTTTGTAACGTGATGTCGAGAGTTTTTATTTTTATTCGATTTGGTTGTATAAGCGGCCTCTATTATTTTTGTATAACTTGAATTTATGGTTTATTTTTCCTGCAATTTATTCCTGTCATTCGCTTGAGCATTGGTTAAATAAATAAAAACATAATTGGGGTTAGAGAAAGATAATAAAGCAGATTAAATATGGTAATATGAACTTTAAAGTGAAAGCAAGCTTGAGGTTAAGTAAGTCACTTGCCCGAACCCTAAATCTCTGGATTAGGTATAGTAGTCTGCCCTCGGTAGGGAGCTGTACCGGAATTACCCGAATGAGCTAATCCAGGTGGCGACTCTGTCACTGATCTTGGAATTTAAGTTTCGAGGTCTTTAAGTTAAAAATGGGAAAAGGTTTTCTACAAAATAAATTTCCAAAATAAAATCTATGATTTTTCCAAGATAAACAAAACCCGTTTTCCCAAATCAAAACGAATGAAAACATTTTCCCTTGGTTCGCTTCGCTGCATCCATATCGCTAAAAAGGTCATCCGCTCACAGTGGCAACTCTGCTGGGGAGATAGTTTCTTAAAAAGTTTTCACAAAAACTTGAGGAACTTAGGCAACTACCGAAATATAACCTCGCTTGTAGTCACTTCACTAGTTCATTGTACCATATTTGTTTGCACCTTGCATATCATGACATTTTCTTCTTCTCAATCCCTCAAATACACTGATCAGCCCCGTTTTACCCAAGAGGGTGGTCTACCTCTTTCGCCAGGATTGGAGGCACCCGACGGGGTAAACAACTTATAGCCTCGCATGACCTTACATCGTGTTCTACACTGAGGAGTGTATATTCACTATGGGAACCTGTACGACCCTTAGTTTTGACTTTGACCCATATGTAATGGCTTAGCAACTTCCCCTAGGATTACCAAAACATAAATTTAAATTGAACATTGAGCGTGCCCCTTTGGTATCCCCCGTTGATGCCAAAGAGACCCAATTCTTAGGAAGAATGCAAGACCAATCGAAAGGAGAAATAAGGTTAGAAGGGAGTGCATATTATTACATGTGCTAACATTTGTTCTGTGGTGTTTTCTATTTGACTTGTCACAAAGCATTAAACATGCATAGTTTTTGTGTGTCATTCTGACCACATCTTTGTGCGGCCATTTTCGAGCATCGACATATATGTGACACTAATCATATTTCCATGCAACCATAACATTTTATTTGTATGCCATTTACATCTCGCGTGCGATATTTCCACGGAGCATACACGACATCATCCCGTGTATCATACGTCTTAACCACATTTTGGTGCAGCCACTTGCATTTTTTGTGTGATATATGCATTCATTCCATTTCATCCCACCTAATAAAGGATGTTTCAAGCATGCCTGTCACGATCATTTCATTTCCATAACATATCGGGTATCCCAAAGTTACCCATGTTCTACCCGTGCACCGCATTGTACTCAGCCATTTTACTATACCATGTCATTCAATATAAGACCACAATGGTCCTAGGCCTATTTCCCTGTGGCAAATCACACGATGTCATTACATGGCATCATACACATTCATCATAGATGTCCTGGTGATGCCGGAGTCCTATTTGTACATCATGGTTCACTTCGGGCCATTCCATAACATGGTAAAATCATTCAAGGTACTCCCCGAGTACCGAATTAGTGCACATATAAGGGCATTTCATAACATTACCAAATCATGCAAGGTGTTCCACGAATGTCAAACCCCTATCTGTGTCCCGAGTTACATGCGACTTTTCTGTAACATCATTTCATATCACATTGCCTCAAAAGCATCAGAACTCTGTCTATGGGACGGTCCTCATGTGACCATTTCATTTCATCCCATTGACCTACAAAGTGTTAAAACTCTACCCGTTTGTCGACACACACGCGGCCATCTCACCACAATTTATTAGGTGCCCAAAAGGTGCCGAACCTTTGTCCGTGTGACGGCTCGCATGAGACCTTTTTGCATTATTTTGGCACGGCATTGGGCACTCTTGGGACATCCCAAACAAAGGGAATTAAAACACAAAGTTCATTCTCATTTCCATCTCCATTCACAAAGCATAATCCAAGCATCATTCTTTATGCCATCACGTCATTCATTTACCATCCCTAACTCTCCACTTATGACATAGGACCATACACATGTAGGACTAGAGAAGACCAAAGCTCCGTAAAGATAGTTCACAGAGTAAGCTGGATCGACCAAGGATAAGGTCTCAGGCTTTGAGAGCTGTTGGGGAACAGATAACAATAGAAACTGATAGTAAGTCTGATTCCGGAGAGGAAGTGGAAATGGCCAATCAAACACCAAGTCTTGCTAATGCCCTAAGAGATTTCTTGAGATCTCAGGATTTTCGTGACATGCTGAAGGAAGAGATGCGGGCCGTGGTAAGAGAAAGTGGGGAAATCGGAACCAGTAAGCCTGGAAAGGAAAAGGTGGATGAGTCCTCTCAATACAGGGCTGATGTCTCAGCTAATGTAGAGAAGTTGCAAGAGATTGAGGTAGCCATGGAAAGGAAGATAAATGCCAAGTACTTTGAATTGGATGAAGTGGTCGCTGAGCTGAAGAAAGGGGCCAACATCAGCCTGGGCTCCAAAAGGGGAATGTAGATGCAATGATCAACAAGGGCATTAAGACCTTCCCCGTTGGGTATCAAGTGCCGAATGTTCCTTCTTACAAGGGGATTGGTTCACCGGAGGCTCACCTAAACCTTTATGCACGGGTCATGCTAACTGCGGGTGCTACCAAACATCAGCTAATCAACTTTTTCCGACCACGCCCGAAAGAGGTGCACTGAGCTGGTATAACTCTCTGTTAGAGGATTTACAATCGGACTGGGAAGCTCTGTCAGCAGCTTTCATCAAATACTACAACTTCAACACTAAAATCCAGGTGAAGCTGTACGACTTGGAAAGGGTCAGGTAGAGGCCTAATGAGTTCTTTGATGAGTATTACCAGAGATGGATGAAAAAGATGATTCTACTGAAAAACCACCCCGATGAGGATGAATTGATTCAGAAGTTGATTGATGATAGTAGGGACATCTTCAGGAACAATATGAAATTCTACTCTTTCAATGAAGTCAGTGAGGTTTATGTTGGTGTGCCCTAGTTCTTAGGGCAATGGATTCTTGTATTTCGTATTATACATTAAGACTCATTGTATGAATACATTATTTGTGTCACATTAATAAAGGCAATTAATCTATTTCATTTATATCTTGTGCTATAATATGAGTAGAGTATCCATTGATTGATAATCATAAAACCTATCCTAGGTCTGTTCTAATCGTAGGAACGAATAGAACCACAGAATTGTATATTCGATGACTATATGGCAGTTTTTAACTAGCCATAGTACTTGTAAAGTCAGTCATGAATATAGGTACATGTCGTTGACATGGGACTGGATCGATCCGCATAAGAAAGCCACATGGTTGTCACGTCATAGGTCTTTCTTGAGTAGCTCTCGTTTGTTCTCAGACCAGATTTCATTATAATATCAATATGGAATCCGGTTCACTTTGACATACGCCTAACAGGTCTGTAAAAGGATGCTAAATACGGGTATGATTTGGTGGACCGGTGAACATGTTGATATTGATGATGAAGTGATGGAATTGCCACTCGGGTAACACCAAGATGATATCATTGGCCACTTGATGAGTGGGACTGATAAGTGTATGGCCATAACCAAGTAAGTCGGTGCTTATTTGATTAATCAGTCAACTCAAGATCAAGAAATATAACAAACAATAGAAGAGGATGACGGACACCATGCCTCTTGTTTATTCATATCGATATCGTTAGGCAAAGGACACTATGAGATTACTACCGGGTGAGTGTCTTCTAAAGACTGCTGTATCTCTGTCTTAATTCGGGGCTGTAATGGTTTGCTAGAACCCACTTACAGTCTGTGGGCCTTGGGCCTACTGCCAACATAAAGACAGACCCATAGGATCGTGCACATAGATCAGCTGAGCTGGAACTTATAGAAATTGTACATGTAATGTACATTGCAAGGAATGCGTTAATTAATTAGTTGACATTCGGTGTTAAGGTAATTAATTAACATGGGGTTGAATTTAATTTAATTAATAAGTTTACATAATGTAATTAATTAATTTATCAATTAATTGAATTACACAAAGTAAACAATTAATTAAATAATTTTCCTAAGTAGGAAAATTAAATACATGTATTGTATTTACTTAAGTGTGATTTAATTTTATTTAGGGGTAATTAAATTTAGCCAAATGGAATTAAATTACATAGTATATACTTTTTAATTAAAGTTATTTATGTAATTATAATCCTAGTGGGCTTGGTTTAATTAACCTAATTAAAACCCAATTAGACACGCTGTCTATATAAGGGCACACTTAAGGAATAAAACTCTAATTCAACCCTAATTAATTGCTGGAAATTTCAGCCACCAAGAGCAGCCCGAAATCAGCCGAAAATCCCAGCATTAATCCTCCATTCTTTCGCGTCTTCGGCTAGCACCGGTTCCCGCTCAATAATTGGTCATGCACCAGACTTTGGAGATCGCAGTTTCAATAAACGATTCTGCAGCAGTCTCTAAAAGAGACGAATCCGGTGAGTTAATCTCTCTTGATTGAATTGTTTTTATTCTAATCAATGGTAATTGGACATGATAGGTGGATTCTAGGAAATTTTAAACGGTGTTTTTTCCACTACGCCACGTTATTTTTCCAATGACGAATCCCAACAGTTTACAGTATGGCCATGAAAATCAAGAGAGACGAGGAAGAAAAGGCAGTGTACCAAAAGGGTGGTAGAGGCTCCGGGCATGGTTTTGGGTATCGATCAGTGACTACAACTGGATCAAGCAGCGAATTTGGTTCCGGCTCTATAGGCAAAAGTGGGCAACTCTCAGAAGACAAGCCAGCTGAGGTTGCCGTTGTGTCCCAGCAATGAGGCGGTCAAGATGGAAGTTTGCAAAATCGAGGCCTATCCCCTTGGACTCTTTCTTTGGCCAAGATTTTTACGAAATGCAGGAACGACGGTCTATTCAATTCTCTAAAGCTGTTTGAATAGCCCGCTAAGACCGACAAGGGAAATTTCTGTTCCTATCACGTAATAGTGGGGCACCAGACGAATGACTGCATGTAGTTACTGAGAGCTATCCAACAATTGGTCACTGAAGGAAAGATTGTAGAACAGCTTTTAAAGCCTAGTGTTCATAACAACCCCTTACCCAGCTTTGACTGATCTGCGTGTTCAAGCTATTAAGGAGATGATGCAGCAGCAAAAGAAGACCCTCCGCATGTGGAGGATGATAATTATTTTGATGTATTTCCTTTTGCTTTCTATCTTATTTTGTGAACAATTCAACCCATGAGCCGTTTAATGTAATGCAATTTGATTTCAATTACTTGTGCGATATTTGTCTGGATAAAACACTGTGCATACATACAAACATTCATCTAATGTCTTTAGCATAGATGACACATCATCGCATGAAATGAATTTAAAGACAGATGATGATCCAAAAATGGTATCCGTCTTGAAAGTCCTCACGCTTGATAAGAGAAAAAGAAATTGCAAAATACCTAAAAGCGCGTAACTGGCTTCGCCTGATCCTACCACGGCATGCCTGGGGTTGACAGAGAAGTTACCAAATGCCAGACTACAAAGGATTTAAAGGCAAAATCAGCCAAGCTGAAGCTCCATAAACTCAGACTAGGCAAAGAGGGGGAAAACCACGGCATGAGAAACTGGCGTGGCTAGAAAAATAAGACTACTCGCCGCAAACAGACATTAGTTCAGGGCCATGACCGTCAACCACCCAAAGTGGATGAAAACGAAGTCGTGTACGGGTGACACAGCCAAAAAAAAATGTGCGCCCAAGTTGAGGAAGAGGAACACGTCTGCATGATACAGAATTCCGCATTCCGTCATGACCGGGAGGAGACTATGGTTTCAAGGGGCAACGACGCATTTGTTCTAGAATAAAGGGCTGGGGCATCGCTCGTAAACTTCACATCACCCATGATCCAGTGAGGTGATGGAAGCAGCCAGCAAATCTGTCGAGGGAATTCTATCAAAAATGGATTAGCATGTCACTCTTTACTTTGCAAAGACACTGGGCTGGCATCAGAACACTCACCAGAGAGGCACCGTAGTCATCAACCTACTGGGTGGAAACAGTTCTACTAGGGAGAAGAAAGACCAAGTTGTCAACCCCCATCAACCAGGACAGGCTTAAAAAAAAGAATAAATAAGTCCAGTAGATCAGAAACCGAAAAGGCAGTCCACATAAAAATCAGGATAGTCAGATAGATTAAAAACCGAAAAGGCGGTCAATGCAAAAGTTAGGACAGTGAGGTGAGCACCACCAATGGGAAAATCTGAAACGACCGATTGGGGGCAGTTGTGGATTCAATCAAGACGGATACCATTACTGAGTCCATTTTTTAATTTCATTTCATCTATGATGTGCATTATGCTAAAACATTATTAATGAATGAATGAATGAATGCCTTGCTCTGGTCATTTAAATGTCCCAATTCTACTTGGAATTGAATTCACATCATGCATCATACATGGTTGTGCACGTCTTTCGCTTACATGTGTCGCACTAAAAAAAAGAGCTTGTTGAGGTGAAAACCGAAAAGGTGCCTCAGGCAAAAATTAGAGTGGCTCGCTAAGCTAAAAACCTGCATTAAGCAATTTTGGCAAAAGTTAGAGCACCTTCAAAAGAGGCTTGCTGAGGTGAAAACCGAAAAGGAGCCTCAGGCAAAAGTTAGAGTAGCTCACTGAGCTGAAAACCAGCATCGGGCAGTTCAGGCAAAATTTAGAGCAATTCCAGATACACCATTCCTAGGGGCAAAAAGGTGAAACCCTTCCACTATTCTCTAGTAGGAGCCCTTCCACTATCCTCTAGCAGGATCAACAGCATTATCCCCCAGCGGGACCATCACGAAGAATGTCACCACTTTCTCCCCAACAGTCATCGGACTTTCCCAACAGCCATTGTATATCCCCGGCTCAATGTGTAAGAGCCACATCACATAAAGAATATACTCTCCCCAGCTAGGATCAATCGTAGGCATGATGTAATTCCCCTAGTTAGAGGCACGACACGGTCTCCCCAGCAGGAACATAGAATATCAAGCTTGGGCAAATAGCAAAACGGATAACTTATCCGGTCCGTTAACCCCTTAAAAACCGAAAAGGCAGTCCATGCAAAAGTTTAGACAGTGAGGTGAGCACCACCAACGGGAAAATCTGCAAAGACTGGTTGGGGCCAGTTATGGATTTGGTCAAGACGGATACCATTACTGAGTCCGTTTTTTAATTTCATTTCATCTATAATGTGCATTATGCTAAAACATTATCAATGAATGAATGAATGCCTTGCTCTGTTCATTTAAATGTCCCAATTTTGCTTGGAATTGAATTCACATCATGCATCATACATAGTTGTGCATGTCTTTCGCTTACATGCGTCGCACTAAAAAAAAAAAGAGCTCGTTGAGGTGAAAACCGAAAAGGTGCCTCAAGCAAAAATTAGAGCAGCTTGCTAAGCTGAAAACCAGCATTAGGCAGTTTAGGCAAAAGTTAGAGCACCTTCAAAAGAGGCTCGCTGAGGTAAAAAAACGAAAAGGTGCCTCAGGCAAAAGTTAGAGTAGCTCGCTGAGCTGAAAACCAGTATCGGGCATTTCAAGCAAAATTTAGAGCACTTCCAGATACACCATTCCTAGGGGCAGAAAGGTGGAACCCTTCCACTATTCTCCAGCAGGAGCCCTTCCACTATCCTCCAGTAATCCCCCAGCGGGACCATCACAAAGAATGTCACCACTTTCTCCCCAACAGTCATCGGACTTTCCCAACAGCCATTGTATATCCTCGGCTCAATGCGCAAGAGCCACATCACATAAAGAATATACTCTCCCCAGCTATGATCAATCGTAGGCGTGATGTAATTCCCCTAGTCAGCTACACGACACAGTCTCCCCAGCAGGAACATAGAATATAAAGCATGGGCAAATAGCAAAACGGATAAATTATCCGATCCGTTAACACCATAAAACCGGGAGAACTGGGAATCGGGACTGTAGCCGGTTCTCAGTATTTTATTCTCGTTCGATTTAAAAAAAAATGCCAGCAATGAAGGTCAAACCTTGGTCATCTCATATACATAGCAAGCACACTACCAGCAAGTCATATTAACTCTTTGCTTATACTTTACATATAAGTATATATATTAGATATATAATGAGCAAAATAATGACTTAAATTTTTAATTTCAAAGTATTGAGCTATAGAATCTTATAATGATAAGTAAATATTAATTTAAACCTCTAGCTAATTGATGCACAAGTTAATTCATTAAAAAGTATCTATGATTTTATGTATTAATTTGTATAAAAGTCTTTTGATTTTATATTATATTATGTTATATTATATTATATTATATTATATTATATTATATTTTACATATATATATATATATATATATATATATATATATATATATATTGTAAGCGCCGGGTTTTCCTGACCTCTATGATGAGAATTCCTGTATTACCTGTGGAGCAGACGGACATAAATCGGACTTGAAAACGACCGGACCCAGAGTATCTCAAACGGCCCGAAAACCAAGCTATCCTCGATTCGAAACTCCCGAGAAGGACCTCCGAGTGATTTTTAGGGTTTAGGGTGAGCGTTGGATTTTTGCGAATTTCGGCCCGGCTCTTACTAGAGCCGTACGGCTGTAGTCTAGAACCATACGGCTCTAGTGGGTAAGTCAAGTTGCTCTGCAAAGCATAGCAACTTGACTGAACAGGAGACGGTATGGTCGAAATAACAGAAGAGAAGGCAGCTCATTAATTGTTAGATATTGTAGATACCCGATTTTTGTCCGAATCAATTTTGTCATTCCAATAATTGTAATTAACAAGCCTATTTTTTTTATTTTGTTGATATTTTATACAGAAAGCACAAGAGAAATTAAATGGGTTTTTATTCAAATGGGCTTTTATTCAAATGGCCCTTCTATAATACAAAAATAAGGATAAATAAATAAATTAAAAAAAATATAGAAATGCAGACTAAAGAGGGCAGAATTCAGAGCATGGCCAAAAGCATGGCCAAAGCAGAAAAGCAAAGTTACAGGGAAAAGTTCACGGCTGAATACAGCCAATTCTCAAAAATTTAGTTTTTTTCCTTTGCTTTCAAACCAAATGGGACAGAAAATACAAAACCAAATTACAATCAGTCCAGTTTATACAGTAATTTTAGGGCCTATAAAAGGCAGCTCAGTAAAGAAAAAAAGGGACAGTTTCTTTTCATTCTTCCATCTCTGCTACACTAAGTTTCTCCTTTCAATAATCTCCAAAATATACCTGCAATCCAAAGAGCATCTATTTAGTTTTCAGCATAATCCAAGTATCAAGTAAGTCCACCAATACTTAGTGTTTATTTCCAGCAAACAATTGAATTTTATTACCTTCTCTTTCTCATTCCTGAATAATCATTTCAATAAACAGCATTTTACTCTGCATTCGTCACTAATGGAGCTAGGGTCATGTGATGACCACAGCTCACATTAGTAACCCTAATAGAAGAGTCATGATTCCCATAATTTGTAAACTCAAGTAAAATAACTTTAGTGCAGTGGGCTCAGAAGTTTACTTTCTTTTAAATCATAAGAACACATATGATTTTTGGTGTACTCTGTCTCAAAGAACACTATAAAAATGCCTCACATTCTACCTCCTAATCTCAAAATTAAAACCAGAGGTTTCAACTTAAAAAGATAAATTTCAAGAAAAAAACCACATTAGCCTAACATAAAGATGGTGGCTGAATGCAAGACTCATTTTTTTTTTGTGTCCAGAAACTAAGAGAAACAAAAATCATATGGTTAAAGGATGTCTTTTTTTTTAAGGCCTCTTCATCACAGCCCTTTTAAACATAATCTTTCACAAACAAAAAACCCAACCAGACAAAGGCAACACATCATGTGAACAAGATCTGCATATTTTTTTTTCCTTTTATCTTTACCACCCTCAACAAAGGCCATTCATTAACATAAAATAATAAGGTCCAAATCAGCAACATAGCAAAGCCATTATTCTTGTCCTATTCCAACATGCAATCATTTCTTTTAATCAAATTCCAGCACCAAACACAGCACATAAAAGCCATTCACCAACATCAAAACCCAAGTTTAAAGGCACATCAGATCCATGTATGTGTAAGGAGGCCATTGTAAGTTCAAATAAAACAGAGTATATTTTTCATTATATGTTCTTGCTTGTCACAAAAAGAGGGTTTAGAGACTTAGCCAAAAAAAAGCAAACCAAAACCAGGTTTAGTTTTTGCCATCTCTAAAACCTGTAAATCACAAGATAAATGTTAGAAATTAAACAAAAAAAAAAACAAAAATAAAATAAAAATAAAACAAACACAACCAACATAAGGATGAATCACCTCAGATCTGACTACCAGATCGACGGAGGGCGAAGAAATCCGGCGAAGATTGAAAGAGAGAGAAACAGAAAGAACGAGAGAGAGAGAGAGGCAGTGAGATCGCGAGAAGGAGAGAGAAACAGAAAGAACGAGAGAGAGAGAGAGGCAGTGAGATCGCGAGAGAGAGAGAAGAACAGAAAGAACGAGAGAGAGAGAGAAGCAGTGAGATCGCGAGAAAGGGAGAACGGCCGGCGAAGGAGAGAAAGAGTGAGAAAGGTAGAAAGAAAGAGAGAGGGAAAGAGAGTGAAGAGATCCGGCGAAGGTGAGGGAGAAAGAGAAAGAACGAGAGAGAGAGAAAGGGCGAAGAGAAGGCGGCCGGCGAGATGCCGGAAAAAATGGATGAGGCGGCTGAGGATTTGAGCCTAGGGTTTGGGGTAGAGAGAAGAAGCTAAGGGAGGCAGATGAGGAAGAGAAGTTTTAGGGTTGGAAGGAGAGAAATTTGGTTTTTATACCATGGACAATAACCCATGGTTAATGGGTCCGGGTTGGGTTCGGTTTAGGGCTTAGTTTATGGGCTTATGGTATTTGTTAAGGTCAGCCCAACTGGTTTTTTTTTTATTTTTTTTTTCTAATTCTCATATAAACACATATGTAAGTTTGTTAATTAAAAACTAGGGCAATAAAAATTTAAAGATTTTTAAAGTAAAAAAATATGACATAAAATAAATTTGTGTATGTATAATCTTGGAATTTTTATTTTTATAACTATGCTATAGTTATAAAAATAGAATTTAATTTGATTTAGTTGATAAGATTAATCTTATTTTATGATATAAAATAATTTGGGCTAATTTAATAATGGGCATTATAAAATCCCGGTTAATTTTAGCATTGATCACAGATACATGCCTTACGTGATTATATGGAGATATTTTACACTTTTATTGGATCTACGGTATATACGCATTTTTACGTCCATGTTATGGAAGTAAAAAGAAAATACAAAACTTATTTAAATACAAATATAGCATGTGTATAAATATTTAAATCCATGTTATGGGTTTAAATAGATATAATTTATTAGAATAAAATAACTTTATGAATATACATTTAATAATAGGAGGGAAGAAATACATCCCAATAGCATAATTTACAACTTTAGTACCAATTATGGGCGGGGTAGGGTGATTTTTATCTTCCCTACACGTAATTAGCAAACGAACCCATATAATTCTCTGGTTATTTAAGGTGTCCAATCGGACCAAAACACGATTGGTGGCGACTCTCTAAAATTTTATTATCGACCAGACATCATAATAAATTATTACACGAATAATAATAAAAAATTTGAAATAAATAAAATTAAATTAAAGCTAAGTTTTGTGGGTTATGTGAGATATAAAAGAAAAGCAAAAATAAAATCAAAAAGGGAGTTGACATTTCTTTAATTCTCAAGAAAAAAAAACTTATAGAGAAGAGAAAAAGGGAGAAGAAGAAACCGAGAGCAAAAACCGTGCACTAAGACCAAAAACTTGTGACCAAAATCAATACCTAAACATCAATAGGAAGTTCCTTAAGCTTTTCACATTGATTCGGGATCGTTTCAGATTGATTTCGGATTGGTTTTGGTTTTCAGTCGGTTGAGTGTTCAAGGCGAATTTCAGGTTTTTAATCCGTTTCTGGACGTTAAACACATCAAAATAACATCAAGGTAAACTCTGAGAGGCCTTAAACCTGTGCACATTGCTTTTTCTTTGTCTTTTCTTCATTTTTGTAAACTTTTGGGAACCGGATTTCTCGAATACAGCCGCACTGCTGTGTTCTGTAGGGTCAGAATCCCGAAACTGCCCCGATCAGCCAAAAGTAGTCCGTTTTCCATTTTATGCATTCTATTGTGATCAATTTCAGCCCAAATGTGTCTGTATATTGTAAAATTTTGGTTTTCGGATTTCTGTACGGACGATATTAGGGTTTTTGGTTTTTCCTAGGTTTTAATTTTCTAAATTTCGGGGTCATTTAATCCGAACCGGATCCGTAGTCCAGCATTTGTGGACCCTTGAACCCTAGAAAACCCTTATGAAATATCGAAAACGAGCAAAACAGCATTTTCGAAAAACGAAAAAACCTTTTTTAGAGTTCTGGAAGCCACAGCCGCACGGCTGTGTTTCCAGAATAAGGCAGAATCGCGAAATGATCCGTACGAATGTCGCCGCGCGATGCTATCTTTGAATTCCAACTGTTTCTGATGTGTTTACTGCGTTTTGGACCCTAGATGGACGTCAGAATTAGGAAAACCCACATGACCCTGAGTTCCGGGATAACAGACCTGCTAAATTTGGAAATTTGCATGAAACCGGGCCAAATTGCTTTCTAAAAATTGTTTTCTAGCATAAAAATTTACAGGGCATTTCAAAACCATTTTCCAGGTCTAACCGGTCCGACCGATCGCGTCGACCCGATTACCCCCTAAATGCATGCTCCCGTTCCTAAAATCCCAATTCTATCCTGCTGTGAGTCCTATATGTGCTTGTAATATAAAATTGTGCTAACCGATTTGTCTTGCAGCATTTATTTTTCTTTTTATTATTTTTATTGTAATTAATAGATTATTTCGTGTATTCTAGGCGGCTATAATTTTTAGATATTCGTGTATTCTAGGCATTTGTAAAGTGAGGTCAAGTGTTTTTATTTTTATTCGATTTGGTTGTATAAGCGGCCTCTATTATTTTTGTATAACTTGAATGTATGGTTTATTTTTCCTGCAATTTATTCATGTCATTCGCTTGAGCATTGGTTAAATAAATAAAACACAATTGGGGTTAGAGAAAGATAATGAAGCAGATTAAATATGGTAATATGAACTGTAAAGTGAAAGCAAGCTTGAGGTTAAATAAGTCACTTGCCCGAACCCTAAATCTCTGGATTAGGTACAGTAGTCTGCCATTGGAAGGGAGCTGTACCGGAATTTCCTGGATGAGTTGATCCGGGTGGCGACTCTGTCACTGATCTTGGAATTTAAGTTTCGAGGTCTTTAAGTTAAAAATGGGAAAAGGTTTTCTACAAAATAAATTTCCAAAATAAAATCTATGATTTTTCCAAGATAAACAAAACCCGTTTTCCCAAATCAAAACGAACGAAAACGTTTTCCCTTAGTTCGCTTCGCCGCGTCCGTATCGCTTAAAAGGTCTTCCGCTCACACACACACACACATATATATATATATATATATATATATATAATGATTTTATAAACTTATATGAAATATCATATAGAATTAGCAGAATATATGATGATAACAATGGTCGAGATAAATGAGTTTATTTTATATAAATGTCAAAATTTAAACTTAAAGTTTTTTTTAATGGATGTTATTGTTTACTAGATTAAAATATTTTGTAAATTATTGATTAATATTTAGTATATTTGTGATTTTATGTACTAATTTGTATAAAGGTTTGTTGATTATATATATATATATATATATATATATATATATATATAATTATTTTTTAAAAAAATAAAAAAATCCGGTTTGACCAGTGTTGAACCAATTATAAACTGATCCAACCATGAACCAGTTGTCTTTCCGGTTCAGTGGTCGGTTCGGTTATAATAACACCGATTATAATTTGTATTTTCATTTTCTTATTGGCTGACGATGATATATAATTTGTGTTAAAAAAAACTTGTTATAAAAGGTTTTAAAATTACAAATGTTGAAACTATCAAATGATAGATTTATTGGATAAAATAAAATATAAAATTTTAAAATTATAAATAGTTTGCAATTTAAAATCCCGAGTCAAATATTTTGGGTTATTAGATTAAATATTTTTTATTTAACTAAAATTCTTAAGTAGTGTTATCAAACAAACTTAAAATTAATAAACATCTAAAATAATAATTTTAAGTATTTAATTGGATTATCAAACACTCCCTTATTATTGTCTTATATAGTTTTAATAATTTAAGAATAAAAAAAAAAATGGTATTTCATGAATGTTTGTAATTAATTTATAATATTTAAGAGCGTTTCTGCATGTTTAGTAATTTAGGTTCATATCCCAAAATTTTGGTGTTTCTGTTAATTAAAATATTTTTTAAAGGTGAATTAAGATTGAACACAATCCAATCCAATTTGTAGATTTAGAACTCTCCAAAATTGGATTGGAATTCCAGGATTTGAAAAACTAAATCTCTAGAATTGGATTGGAGGAATAAATCTCCAAAATTATATTGTACAAAAAATTTTGGTATAGTCCAGTTCGCATATGGGAGAATTGAGTTATGATCTTATTCGGTTTTAAAATTTGGTGATTCAGTTCGGTCTAATCTAAATACATAAAATAAATCGTAGAAATAAAAAAATGCAGATATGTTCTTATACGATTCCAACTAAAACATACAAGTTCAAATAATATTTATCAAAATATTATAAATTAAGCGGATTTAATGGTTAGAAATATGATAAATTATTTTTATATGGTAAGAGTTTTTTTATATATATATTATAAAATTACTAAAATTAAATAATCTCTATATATGAAATATGAATTTAGTACATACTAAGAAATTCTCAGTTCTTTCAATCCAGTCATCGGTCGGGTTCTAGATAAATTCTTTTCTAGTTTTGTCCATTTTTTTAAATAATGTCAACAATCCAATTTAGTCGAGTTCGTTTAATAAAGTCAACGGTCTAGTTTAATTCAGTGTTTTTGAAAAAGGCAACAGTTTAGTCTAATTCTAAATCTTTTTCCTTTGATATTCAGTTTGGTTCAATATATCTGGTTCTTATTCCAACCCTAAGGTGAATCCAATTACACATACCTCTAAATACTGATTACGATTAAACTAGTTAAACAACAACAAAAAAAAAAAAAAAAAAAAAAGGGTTTTTATCATCATATTACATTAAACTTCTCTCTCTAAATCCCTTAACCCCCTCTCCCTCTAAAATTCTTCGGAAAAAGCCTTCTGATTCCATTCTATCTCAATGTATTTGGCGTTTTGAAATATATGAATTTATCACTATTGTTTTTTAGATTTTTTTTCATTAATGAGGTGATGTTCAATAGCATGTGAAATGTACTCCAATAGGTTGGCCCATATTTTTCTGGCCCATTCTCTCTCTCTAATAGAACTTGCAACTTGGCTTCCCAACCACAAAATTGAGCTCATCATAAGAAAATGGTCCCACCCTCCTCGAGGGACACACACACTCCACTCGACTCCTTTTTCTGGAAAATGTAGTAAAAATTATTTATGTTGGGCAAAGGGTTAAAAATCCTAAGAAATTATTTAGTAATGGGGTAATTTACAGAAACTCAAAAAATTTGAGTTCAAGTTAATGATACCATGAAGTTGTACTACATTTTATTAAATTGAAATGCATAGTACAAGGGAGGGTGATGCTATGGATGACATGGAAAGGGGAAGTACGAGCAGGCTACCAAAACATTTCACATTCTCAAGAAAATAATTTCAACTTCAACCATAGGATTTAATTCTTGAACCACACAATTTCATTATTTAAAAGATTTGTTGAACAAAGCCAACCCCACCTTCTTCATCTCAAAGGGCACTTTTCATGTCCCTGAGCAACAAATTGTCCACAAATATTAAGACACCCTACCCCACAATGCTACCATTGCTTATTCCTTCTACCTAGAGGAAGACACCAAAATAAATACCCATATATTTTTGAATTTCTACTTTTATGTTCAAAATAGGTGCTTTAATGTGATATTTATTGATTTTTACTTCTTTATAAATATTCTTAATGAGACTAGCATTATACCTTAGCTTAAGTTTCATTCATAGTTGTGTAGAACGTAACTTATACTTGTAATCACCTTATAAAAGGTAAAGTAAAGAACAGTATATATGCGAACTTGAAAGATGATAAAAAAAATGGGAAACTTAAAAAACCACCCCTATAGTTCCATTCTCTAATAAATTAAAAATTGTGTTTTATTTTTGTTAAAAATAAGACTTGTGGTTTCAAAAGTCAGAAAAAAAAAGGATAACTAATATTTTTCATTCAAAAATGATAACGTTACATATGTCATTTTTTTCAATTAAATATTTCAATAGTTTACCTATATTATTTTAAAATTTTACATCAAGATTTGAATATTTTTCAAAAATATTCTTTTTTTTAATGATATTTTTTAAATTTATAATCATTATTTAATTAAAAAATAATACTTGCACTTCTCAAAAAATTTCACAAAGGTTTATTGTATTTTTATTAACCAACTAAAAAAAATTTTCAGTTCAAAATAGATAAAAATATCCTCTTATATGTCATGATTTAATGCTGGTTATCGTTTTCTTTGCTAACTTTTGAAACCACAAGTTTTATTTTTTGACAAAAATAAAACACAATGCTTGATTTGTTAGAAGGTGAAACCAGAAAAGTGATTTTTGAAGTTTTTCCTAATAAAAATATAAAGAAATTAAACCTAGAGCAAGTTAGTAGATTATATAATGTGTGTTTTCATTTTTCAATATACTTATATGCGTTTTAAAGCCACAAGATTCAGGAAATAAACTTTTTAGTAAATTAAAGCTGACAGTATTTATATGATAATGAGTTAGGTTGTTATTTATGATTATAAACTTACATAACTGGTAAAATATTTCATTTTAATAACTATAAAATATACGAAGAAATTAAGTTAAAACTTTTCAAATTCACATGGTGAAAATTACTATTAAACAAGATCCCGTTGTTAATAATTAATAAACTTTAGGTTTTTTTTTTTTTTTTCTTATGAATATGGAATATTTAGTGTTATAAGAAATAGGGTTGTAGTGATGTGGTTGAGTAGATGTTTAGGGGTAGAAATGGGAGCTTGGTTTGTGTTATGCTGCGGTGTGTACCACTCAAAAAAGGCGAAAGGCATAGATGCGGATGGGTCCCTCCTTCACATGCAACTCATATGATCTCCATTTAATGCCATTCTGCACTTCAACTAGCTAGCTTTAGCTACCACCGTAGTTGTGAAAACCGGACCGGATTGGTCGGTCGGATCAGATTCGATCAGAATCGGAGATCAGACCGATCGGTTTCTGTCCGGTTTTTACTTTGATCTATAACCGGTCAATATCCGATCGGATCGGCCGGTAGAATCGGAGAACCGTGAACCGGACTGGTTGTTCGGTTCGACCAGATTTTAAAAAAAAAATTATTTAAATATAAAATTTAAGTTATTATTTTGAGGTGTTTTTAATTAAAATAAAATATAGTTTGTATTTTTAAATTATTTTAAAATAAATTGACATTTAATTGTAACTATAAAAACTATATTTCATAAATTAAGTTTTTTTAATTAGTATATTGTGTTTGAAATGCTTAAACTTAAAGAATTATGATAAAAATATTCAAATTTTCATAAATTATAAATATAAAAATAAAAATATTTTAATATTTTAATATATTTATTAAATCCGGTTCAATTCCGGTTTATTCCGGTTTAATCCAAAATCCATGAATCCATCCCTTCACCGGTTCGATGACCGGTCCGGGTCTGAAAACCATGGCTACCACAATTCAACTCCATCTTCTTCGATTTTATTTATTTATTTATTTATTTTACTGAGATGAATTTTCATAAAACTCAACCAAACCCAACAATTTTAATTTAAATAAAACTAAATTACATTTCAATTTCAATATAAACGATATAATTTTTAATCTAATTAAAAAGAAGTTTATCTTAAAACTTTGTAATCCAATTTTAATGATTATGTGTTTTTTTTTCAGCATTCAAGTGTATAAAAATATCATTTTAAAATAGATGAGGGGTTAGGTAGGTCGCTAAAATAGTTGAGGGGGCCAAGTAATAACAGATTTAGAAGTGGTCCAATTTGGATACTGACCTTAGGTGTTGATTGGCCAATGATTTCCTCCATTGATAAGGTTAGAGATAACCAACAAGTATATTTGCATCAACAATTATCCTCTCTTTCCCTTAATCTCAAAAACAAAAAATATGTGTGAATAAAACCCATCATCATCCTTTACAGTATCAGCCCCTTCTATTTGGGTCGTTATGGGTATCCTTTAACAAAGAGTAATTATGTTTCCATGAGAAGCAAATTGGAAGAAAGAAAATGATGGGGAAACGGATTGGGGGCCAAATTGCAAATGGGTAAAGAGTTTTTTGTAATGGGAAAATGAGAAAAACATTAGAATGAAACTAGTGTCAATGTTAATGTAATGGAGAGCCTACAATGTGCAATTGTCGAGGTTGAACCTAACATACCACATGCCTCTCCAAAATTAAAGACGAGGATTGAATGGTCCCCCTATATTAGTCTATCACCAAATCCCTTTCTTCTTTTATTATTTTCTTTTTAAGTGTAACTAATTTTCCATTGCCTACCATTTTTGGATATTTGGGGGTTTTTCCCCTTCTTAGGAAATGGTGATCATGAACCTTCTCACGAGGAACTTCAAGTCCGATACGAAAATTGGACATTCATTTTCAATTATTGATGCAAATCTCCATAAATTATACGCAATTTACATGCATTACCATTTTATTTTATATTCATTCTATAAATGAAGTTCTAACTAACTCCAAAAGGTAGCTCAAGGGGTTATGATTGTCTCAATAATATAAACAGCAATATACTCTCATAGCTAATAAGTTCATGGGTGGTCCAATATCAGGATTGACCCAACATTACATCCATGGCTCGAATACCATATAAACTAAGGACCAACTAACCCCAAAAGTTACCTTAAGGAGTTAGGATTGTCTCAATAATATAAGGAGCAATATACTCTCATACGCAAGCAATATATGATTCCAACACATACACTTCAAATCCTAACCCTTCATTTGAAACAAAGGGTTAGGAATGAGTTAACCGGATCTCTTCCATTTTGGGTAAACAGGAGAGGATCCTGATCCATATGATTATACATACATATATATATATATATATATATATATATATATGTATGTATAATCATATGGAGAGGATCCTGATCCATATGATTACATATATATATATATATATATATATATATATAAATTGAAATCTTAAACAATAAAATCAAAACAAAAAATCTAGCATTGCCCTCCAATTACTATTTAGTATGCATTTGGTATTTTACACACTTAAATCACTCTGTTGTTAGTGTCGAAGCTCTATACTGGTAATTAAAACTTTGGTCTTTAGTGGTTTATTTGATAGCATATCGTGCAAATTGTTCTATAAATTTCGACTTTTGGGGTCTGAATTTTATTGTTTTGTATGTGGTTAAAATATGGAAAATTTGAATTGCCTGTAAAAAGTCCATACATTTTCATGACTTGGTGGACTAAGATGAGACGTGAATGTCAGCTTAAAAAATTTTGTTTATTTATTTATTTATTTTTTTTATGGAGATTCCCCAAAACTGTAGCCGCCAGTGTTGGAGATAGAGTGGGGAATGCAAAATTGTCTACTCCTAGTCCCGTTGCCTCCCTTGGTTGAATGATATAACTTTTCTCAGTGGTTGTTTCTATACCTGTTAACTGAGTGGGCTGAACTAGACCTTTTTGAAAAAATAACATTGTCCAAGCCCATATTAGCTTGTCCCATCAAAATTTTGGAATCGGATCGGGCTTGGATCGGGCTTGGAATATCTCTTCCCATGCCCAACCAACCTCTAAATTCCAACTTATTTCTTAACCTAAAAGGAATCATATTTCTATTTCAAAATGAAACATGAATTGTAGGGGTGCACACGGTCGGTTAACCGGTCCATGTGGACTTTTGCTAACGGTTAACCACTTGAACGGTTTTTCTAATTTACTAACCGTACACTGTCCATTAAATACGGTTAACCATTATTCGGTTAATCATTAATTTCGGTCGGTTAACCATTTTTTTACGGTTAACCATTTCCGAAATAAACATTATATTTTAAACCTCAAAATTTTAAATCATAAATCTCAAATATCAAAGACAAATATGAAATTATAAACCATAGTCTTAATAATTGATTAAAAATGATATTACAACTAGAAGTGAACTAATTATGTTTGTCGGTGAATTAATTGTTACCAATAATGGATTTTCCATTATATGTATATATTAATGTTTAATGTAACCTTCTTTAATGGATTTTCCATTCTCAACAAAAATCCGAATTAATCAAACAAAGATGAAACCAAAAATTTTCAGGGAGAGAAGAAATGAAAATGAAAGAAATGAAAAACTAGAGCAGAAATGGAGAATGACTGTTACAATATTAATATTAATATCTTTCTCTTCAAAGCTATCGAAATAAAAATCAAATATAATGTCTTGTAACAATTTAATTTTTATTGGCAATTGATATATAAACACTACAAACTATTAGATTTAACCGTAAAAAATTTTACAAAACCAAATTTTCCAGTCAAAAAAATAATATGACAATAAGACCCACAAGTTACATATATAAAATTTAAATTAAATTTTACTGACAAATATAATAGTAAATTATATATTTTTGGAAACAGAGTTTTAGAGCTAACGAAGTGTGAACCAATTTATGATATATATATATATATATATATTAATGTTTAATAATGGAAAATCCATTAATATATATATATATTGGAAAATAAAAATTAAATTAAGAATAAAAATTACATTAAACATATTGGAAACTATAGACACAAAATTACATTAAACACCCCAATGTTTCACCATTAATTCATATAACCTATATATCCAATTATATATAAAAAAAATAAAAAAAATAAAAAAAAATTTCAACGGTCGGTTAACCGAGTCCACATGGACTTCCGAAACCGAAACCGAAACCGAAAATTTTTAAAAACAAAAACCATACACTAGTCCATCGGTTTCGGTTAACCATATTTTTTGTCCGGTTTCGGTTCGGTTTCACGGTTTTTCGGTTTTTCGGTTTTTTTTGTGCACCCCTAATGAATTGTAGAACATAAAAATTAAAAACCAACAATTCAAAATAAAAATCTATGAACACAACCAATCATTGGTCAAATAATCCAATTTTCAAACATTACATAATAATAAAAAAAAAAGAAATATTAAAAGTATTAGAAACATATTCTAGTTTTCAAATTAGTATCAAAATACTAAAATTAATAAAATTAAAAACCAACAATCCAAAATAAAAATCTATGAACGCAGCAAATCATTGATCAAACAATCCAATTTTCAAACATTACATAATCCATATATATATATATATATATATATATATATATATATATATATATATATATATATATATATATATATATATATATATTAAAAGTATTACAAACGTATTCTAGTTTTCAAATTAGTATCAAAATACTAAAATTAATAAATGATAATGGATTAATACATTATGGGCTCCTTCAACTTGTATCAAAAACCATCCACCTCCATCCACTTAAGATTTCATCTTTCCACCTCTTCAACTTGTACTAAAAAACCATTTAACCCCTTCAATTTGTCTAATAAGTACACTCCCCTTGTATCCATATTTTTTTGTCTTCTCAAACCCAACCCTTTGAAACCCGAGCTTATCTGGGCTTGCGCCAAACCAGAGCAGACAGAAACATATAAAGAAAGTGTATGGCCAAACCCTCTAATTTAAACGCGGGCCTGGACAAATCAGACAAGCAGTTCAACCAGTTAGCTAGTCATTTTCAAACAATACCAAAAGACACACTAGAATTAGCATAACTTTCTGTGTGATATCAATTCCAACGTGACATTGTTGGCAATAGCAACTTGAAAAAATATTTTGTTTTTTCGTAAATATTGTTGGATTTGCCTTAGTCCTGAAGCATTGGTCCTTATATTTATATCATACATTTATGTGAGATATATGTATTATACAATTTGTGTCATTAAATAAAGGCATCAATCTATTTATTACATATCTTGTGCTATGTTTTAAATAGAGTATCCAATAGACATATCTATATCCATGATGACAAGTGTCATATACTTGGCAGTTAGACCATGGATAGGGAAAACGATATGACCATAAAGTCATCCGTAGTCTGTTCCAATCATAGGAATAAATGGAGCTAAAGATTATAATTAGCCTAGTTGTATAGCGGTGTCTTACCGGTCATAGTACATGGGATGTCAACCAAGTTAATGGGTACATGCAAAGACGCATGGTACTAGATCGATCCACTTAACGAGAAATCCACATGGTATTGTATCACAAGTGATTCTCGTGTAGTACTTGTATGAATCCTTTGACCTAACCATATGATGGTGCTACATGTGAAGTGGCATACTTTGGTGTACACCTAACGGGCCTGTAAAAGGGTGCTAAGTATGGATACGTTCTGGTATGTCAGTGAACATGGCAGTGCTATGGATATGCAGATGGGAATGTCACTCAGTAGTCTACTGAGAAGATATCACCGACCTCTTGATGAATGCAACTGATAAGAGTGTGGCCACAACCAAACAAGTTGGAACTTGTTTGTGAGCATCAGTTCATTCGGGATCAAGTAAATGTTCGGACACAATAGAGGGTGATCAATCCATGCGTCTGTGTTGGACACCAATATCATCGACAAGGGATATACGAGTTTAAGCTACAGGGTTACGATTCCAGTTTGACTGATATCTCTGTCTCAATTGGGGGCTGCAGTAGCGTGCGAGAGCCCGCTTGCAGTCTGTGGGCCATATGCCTACTGCCAACATAAAGACGGGCCCATCGGATTGTACACATTGAACGTCTGAACTAGACCACAGGATTTTGTGTGTACTTGGAGTATACACATTGAAGAGAGAGAGTTCCATTAATTATACTATATAAATCAATTGGATTGATTAAAATAATATAATTAATATTTATTTTGGCCTTCTTATAATTAATTCAGTGAATTAATTTATGAGATTCTTTCCTAGGTGGAAATATTTATACATATATAAGTTTACATGTATTTCATTTTCTGTGGGTCTAATTTAATTCCTTGGTTAATTTGATAGGTCAAATTAATTTTAATTTAAATGTATGTAATATATTATATGGTATAATATATAAGCATACATGTTGAATTAAAGTTTTATTTGAAATTAAATGAAAACCAAAGAATTAAATGGGCTTGGGCTTGAGAAAAGGAAAGCCCACATGGAATGAGTGTTGACCGAAATTTATGGTCAAAGAGTGATGAGTCATTTTTTTATAAGAGTGGTGATTATTCTTTTGGACAAAAATGGTGGTGACTCATTCTTTTGGACCAATTCTTAAGGTTGCAAAGTTGGACTTTGCTTCTTATGGATAAAGATGAGATGGTAAAGTGATGACTCATGGTGGTGAGTCATGGTTTGACTATGAAAGTAGCGAAGTTGGACTTTGCCTGCTTAGTTCTTATCTTCTTTCTTTTGGTAATAAAAGCCTTTCCATCTCATATGTGTGAGCTGCCCCTCTCTCCTCTCTTCTCTTCTTGGAAAATGCGATCTGCTAGCACGGGGTTAGTCCGATAGCCGTTCGTGTACATGATGGTAGAGGAAGTCTGTTTAGATTTCTGTAGTCATCTCTTAAAGAGATATGCCATGTAACTATCTAAACTTTCTCTTTATGGCTTTGGCTTTTGATTTCCACTTCATTAGCTCCTAGGACCGGATTCGAGGAAATCAATGAGTATTTCCGCTTTTATCGGTTGATTTTCGGTGACGAATCCCAACAAATATATATGTAAAAGAATTTATTTATTTATTTTGCATTTATTTGTGTTTGGATAACAATAACAATAAAAATAAAAAATAAAAGTGTTATGAAAGGAGTAAGTAGAGAATATTAGTTTTGGAGCAAAAAAAAGAAAAAAAAAATTGAGTAGTAAGTTGAAGTACAAATACCGTCGCTTACACCAAAAATGGAATTTGGAGTAGAAAAATGAAATTGAAGGTTCGATCGCGATATGGTACTTCGAGCGTTAGACTTAATTTGATGATGATAATTGGTTTAATTTTGGCGGGTCTCATGTTTTTTTATTTTTTTTTTCAAGGTGAGGTATTTTTGTCGTTCATCAGCTTTGGCCAGTTGTCTTTGTGGGTGGGTTTCTTTTCAATTTTGATAAATTAGACCTTATACCAATTCACTATCCAGAATTTAAAGTGGTGAGAAACTTATCTTCTCCGTACGATTGCAACTCATAAAGCTGAGATTGTGATACAGAGCACTAGATCTTTAGATATTGAACTAAAGCAATTTAACCGTGGAGACAAGATGGAGTGAAATTAATTTGATGACACATGAAGAAAAAAAAAAAAAAAAAAATTGAATTGATTGGGGATATGACGTGAGATTTTGATTAAGTTGCATTGCATGTAAAAACTCTGATTCGGGCTTTTAGGTTGCTTATTTTGTTTCTTTGTATGCTACGTGTTTTGATTTCATGTGTTTTGCTATTAATTTTTCTATTTCATTCATTTATGAATGTGATTTCGTATTTCTACAGTTGTATGTGATTTGTTTAATTTATCTTACTATCCCTCTATATCTTTATTTGAGTTTCCTTAAATATATTTTCGTTGCAAAATAATATGTCACTTTAGAAGGAATGCTCTTCTCTTCTGTAATCTTGGTTTGCAGGGGAAGAAGAGAGTAAATAATGGGAATGGAAAGGGAAAAGTGAAGGATGAGTTTGCTATTCAGGCTGCAACTTTTTCTGCTATTGGACACCCTTTTCATGTTGTGAATTACTATTTTTTTCTTTCAGTTTAGTTAATTTGGATGCTAAACTGGGTGTTTATATCGAAACTAGGGTAATCTTTATTTCCTTTTCTTTTTTTAGTTGTTTCATTGTTGTATTGATGATATGAGATAATATATATAAAATTTCATTTCAATTATTACATGTTTTAACATTGCATTCTAATGAGCTCCAACATTTGATTTTGTCAATTGTCATTTGATTTCAAATACTCCACAAATTATTGGTTATCACGGCTTTTGTTATTATCTTTTTAAAAATTTTAAGTACCCGAAGCGACATGAGGGAGGGGTTCATTCTAGTATTTATATATCATCAATTCCAAAAGACTATACTTGGATGAGATGACGAGGGGAGAGGATGGATGCGCACTTTCTATTTCGACAAAATTCCCCAAGTTAAAGGAGTAGTATTCAAGCATTGGAAATAAAGAAACATGAAAAACTAATTGAGAGTTATGATGTTCCATGATCCTGTAATGACTTCACAATCCAATCATCATTTCTTCGTACTTGGCCCAGCAATTGTCTTTGAGTACCCAAAATATTAAAAGGCAGAGGCGGATTGAGGGGTTGCTCGGGGTGCGACAAAATCACGGCAAGCGGAATTTGCCCGCAATGCCCCTGGATTCGCAGCACCCCAAAAGCTTGACGATGGCTTGCCTTCTCAACGTCGAGTAAATATTAGCTTAGCCCATGCTTTTGCTTGGGCTTAGCTTATTAAAGCACCAAGTAATTTTTATTTTTAAATTACATTGCCCTACTAAATTTATTGTTATTATTATTTACATGGTGGAACACCCTGTTCCATTCCTGGATTTGTTCACTGCTTCAAAGCAAACATCCATACATACCAAGATTTTACTTCTACTGTCACTATATGTAGGAGGTTCTACAGTTCTGTATCAAGAAAGATTCAATCAATTATTTCATTGTTCGTTAATTTAGGCCGGAAGATTCACAAAGTCAGTATGCTGAGGTGTCATTTTGCTTTGTTTTGATTGGTTGTAACTAAACAGCATATTATGTATTTTTTTAAGATTAAGAGAAAAGCTTTGCAATCCAAATCTGTAGCAATATTTCTTCTTAGTTTTATTTACTAGCTATTCCATACACTTGAGGATTAATAAAGGCAGCATTAGAGAGGAAAGCTGTGTTCAAATCAACACTTGAGAAGCCAGCTTCAAAAATTTTCTTCCCTGTTTCCCTGGTTAAGTGGCAGCCATCAGCAACTGTCTGTTGCAAAGGATCAAGGACATTTTGCAGAAACCTAAGCAATGTTCCATCTGCATCACCCAAAACCAGTGGAAAGATCGAGATTAACAGTTCCATGTTCATAATAAAATAATTTAAACCTCTATACCTTTTGCTGCTACATGCTCCACAAATAAGTAAACCCCACCTGGTCTGAGCACCCTCTTCACCTCTGCGGACAAAGATGTTCACATGAATGTCCAGTAGCTTGAATTTTAGACATTTCTTGCCACAATTGTGGATGATACACTCAAGATTCCATTTAGATTCACATAAACTTTGACGGTAATTGGAAATGAAATATGTGATTCTGAAATGGCTTTATTCTGGCATAACTACAACTAGGATTAGAATAATGTGTCTGAACCAACAAATTACTGTGACATATTGAGGGGATTTCGTTATTTTGCGTTCCCAAGGAACATTACAACCGGTCATGGGGTTGTCAAAACAAGGTCTCTTTGGATAATGGATATTTATACATTGCTGCAAGATATGAAATTTATAGATTAGATATTCAAAAAGCATAAATGCAATGTATTTGGAAAATTATTGTCTCCGTTCTGAGCACAGGTACTCAAAACTAATTCCAGAAGACATGCAAAAATTGGAAGGGTAAAATAAAGCAGTGTTTATACATACATATATGCATTATATATACACACAAAAGTGTGTAGAGTACTTGTGATAGTTCAGCTTGTATGTATTTCATTTGGCGGTTTTTTATTTTTTTTGGATATCATTATATGGGTTACAGCTTTGATTACATCTTATCTGTTTAAAGGTATATTGGATGATGCAAACATATATTGGATGATGCTCTTCCTAGATTGTAGCAACAATAGCATCCCGAACAACAGTATATCAAAGACTACTAGTCTCTATGACTTAGATATGCATCAATTCGTTCTTGGGTCCACTGTTATCTGTTACATTCTTAACCACTACAGCCAGAAACCTTAATGGAATTCTATATATATATTTTGATACGTATGGATATAGACTGCTATAAGAACAAAATGGCAATAAAGCTCTAGCACATGAAAAAAGAAATCAATAACAAGTTATCACCACTAAATAATGCAACTACGTAACTCTAATCTAACTATTTATGTTGAACTCTTCAGCTTATGCAGTTGCCCTTTGAAAATAACGTAACATGCACTTCAAATTTTTTTTTTAAAAAAAAGAGGAAAGAGTTTACCTTCCAATGTCTGATTGACATCAGCAACTGAGCATAATACCAGAGTTCCAATAACTGCATCAACTGAAGCATCATTTAATGGTATAGCCTCCCCAACCTGGATAGGAGCAATACCTTCAAATTAAACAATGAATAACTCTCCCTGTCCCTGTTTCAACTTTCACCTTGAAGTCAAACTTTGAACTCAATAGCCTCTAAAGTACAAAGTTAACCAGCCTCCCTAATAGAAAAGAGACCAAGTAAAGGAATCAAAAAAAGATGATGCCCCTGAATCTTAGGATATGAATTGACAGTTCATCTAATTAGATAAATGCATAATGTTTTTATATATATTATTTCAAGTAATGGAAAAACAAGTAATCATCACCAAATAATACCAATAATTTCTTTTTTATCTTAATAAGACCAACTGATGTTAATTAAACACAAATGTATCACATTTAAAGTTTGTTTTCCATCACTTGAGATGTCAAAGGAATAATATTTTATCTGTTTCTTTTCCCCTTTGGTCATTAAGTTTCTGATCAGAGGGTAAGTATCATGCAAGACAGACGATTTTCTACCAACAGTTTTAACAAATTTTGGATGAAGAAGGTGAAGCAAACATACTGCTTGTATAAAATTGAAATTTGAAGGCAGTAGACCAGCAGCCTTCGCTGCTTCTTGGGCATATTTTCCCATCTTTTCATTTGGGTCAACACCAAAAACCTCCATATCAGCATCACCGGCATAGAATTTGAGATTGGGACCAGTTCCAATGCCAATCTCCAATACTTTCTTTGCTTTTCCCCTCAATTTAGTAAAAAGCTTTGACTTGTACGCTGAAATCTTGCCAAATAACAGGTAAATAAACATCAAATGGGAAGCCAAAAAAATTAACGCGAATTAGTTCAGAAAGCTAACTAACCTCTGCCTCATAGGCTTTCATGCTTCCGGAAGCCAAAACCGACGCACAAAATTCTTCGTACCAATCTGGTTTTGGAGGATGAACTCTGTTCAATATAGCCTATAATAGGACTGAGAGTATGAAATTCTTTGAAGCCCACAATATATCAAAAATTTTAGATAAGTTGTACCTTATAATCGGAAGCATTTGCCGGTGATGCTGAAAGCAAAGTTGCGGCCGCAGCTTCAAGGAAATGCCTCCTTCCGCAGGGGCAAAATATCAGCGGTTTTAAATCATTGTTACTGCAACTAGTTTGCAATGGTTCGTGCTTAATTGGGTGATTAAAGGAGGAAAACGATGAATTGAGGACTATCATCCTTCGAAAATCTAGTGGTATCTAATTTCGATTCAACTAATTCACTCTTTTTATCCAAAAATGGAAACCAGATATTTTGGCTTGGGATAAACGGTTTATTTATACCTTGTCTTCAATTTATTTATAAGTTATTTTTAATAATTTTCCATTTAACTTAATATTTTGAACGAGCTAATTTAATACCGAACCTGGTTCTAGGTTTCGCTAGACTTGTGTCTAGATTTTGCTTGAGATTGCCTCTAGCTCTTGTAAGAGTTTTTCACCCTTTTTTTTTCATAAGCATTTAGTTTTCTTTGAGATTTTTCTTAGAAATTGTTTGAGTTGGTTGGCTTTGTCTTTAACCTTTTTTTTTTTTTAAATTCCTGATTGGTTGTTTTATTAGGGTTATTGATTTTCTTTATTGGTTTCTACTATTGGTGGCAATGGAAACTATCCATAATCTACAACGATTAATTTTAACGGACGAAACTATAGTCGTACATCAAATTACAGGGACGGTAAAATCAAAATAGATTGAATTGCACATGGTAGTTTTCTAGCTGCTTATTCAATGATACTATTTTTAATCTTGTTAATTTAAGCAAAATGAATTTTATTGTTTCAAAAAATTTAATATGACTAGCGTAGGCTGTTATAAATTAATGCATATAAAGAGTCACAAATCATAAATTGATAAGTATTATAAATTAAATATTAAAAATTTACCATCCAAATTTGTTTTTAAATTTTATTCAGTTAGCATAAATAAGTAGAGTCGATTTTATTTTGAAATTTAACTGTTCATATTTTGTTTTATTGGTTTAATATACCATTTACCCCCTTAAGTTGGTACCAAATTTCTTTCACGTAAAATAATTTTAGAGGGCAGAAAAAGAATCAAACGGCTAGCATAATTCCTTCAGATTAAGATCAGATGGTGTAGATTAAATAGAAAAAGCTCCTTGTCTTCAAACTTATACGCCTCCCTTTCTCTCTCTCTTCAAACTCATTATCTTCTCCTTTCCCAAGCCAATCCGTAGCTGACCAATGTCTTTATCTTTGTCCTCACATTTGTCTCCTCGCCATCGTTGATCTTCATTACTGTCCTTTCTGACAAGCACCGCCTCTGTCTTCATTGCTGCCTCTATCTTCTTCATCGCCACGTGTCTCTCATTGGATTTCATGGTTATTCAACTGTGAAGAAATGGTGGAAGCCACTGAAAAGCAAACAAAGTGGGTACTTTTGGTAATTCCATTAGTTATTCTCTTGATTGTTCGTTGGTTGTCATTTATGAACAATCCTGATTTGCTCTTTGCTAAATCACCTTAGGAGGGGAAGCGTTGGACTCACCATCGTTCACCACCAGATTAGGGAGCCTCCCCATGGGGTGTCACTGCTTTGATTTTTTTGCTATTTGTTTTAGTATAATTCCAATTTGCCTTAATTTCTTGATAGCTGGTTTTGATTTATATTAATTAATTATTATAGATGTGAGCACGGATTTTTGTCCGACCTCTATGATGAAGCCATTTTAGTTATCCTATATCTTTAGTTCCTTGGAGATACCGGCCTAAGAAGCAAGGACTGGATTCTAACTCGAATTGGAAAGAACCGAAAGTCGTCAAAACCGAAAAGGAGGAATTTTACTTCAAAAGTTAGGCCATACAGCCTAGGTGAAGGGGATTTAAGCCGTGCAAAAAGGGTTAAGCCGTGGAAGAGAGCTACTTAAAGTGGATAAGCTGTAATTTGATATCAAGCCATATGACTCAAAGGTAAGCCCGTACGGCCTAACTTTGAGAGCTTTACGCCATACAACCCATCTCTAAAAGCAAGAGCAGCAGGCCAAGTCACCCCACTTGCACAGACAAAGTATAAAACCTTTTCTTTCACATATTATGGGGGATAGCAACCATCATTATGGACTTGAAAAACCATTACAGAAAAACCAAAAGTTAAAGTTTTCCTTAACCCAAGCTTCAATGTTCATCACTTTGTTCCTCACCTTCGTCTCCTTCAACCATAAAAAATCCCATAGAAAACTCCAAATCATCACCCATTCTCTGTAAAACTTCAACACCAAGCTCACCTTATACACGAACATCAGAAGATCAAGGCGACTTACAACTAAATAGGCTAGCTACAGTATTAGAGGGGGGTGAATAATATATATCGAATAAAAAAATTTCGCAATTCTTTCAAAAATTCCTTTTTAATGAAAAATAATTTTCACCAAATAAACACAAGTTTTACAAAAATGCCGAATTAAGTGAAATTGTAAAACTTGTGACTAAAAATGACTTCAAGTAATAAAGCTATTAATTTAAATTGCAAGAATTTAAATAGCAGTAAATATAAAAGAGAGTAGGGATAGAGGAATGAAGACACCGAATTTTATCCTGGTTCAACCCAACCGGTCTATGTCCAATCCCCAAGCCAACCACTTGAGATTTTCACTAATGTTCCCTTTACGAGTAGGAAACAAGCCTATGTTACTTTTTGTGAGTTCAAGCAACAAACTCAATACTTTTATAGGTTAAGTATCAAACCTTTACCGTTACTTTTTCAGAGCTTAAGTAACAAAACTCGACTCATGCTTTTTCTAAGCTCAAGCACCAAACTTTTACAGACTTTGTTGATCATACTACCAACAAAGTAAAAACCCCTTTCATACAACCTTGTGTGAATATACAATTCCAGAATATATGAATATTTGATTGAAAAAACGTAGCTCTTTTCTCTTGACTTTGCTCTCTTTAGGAATTATGGAAGACTTCAAAGTATTATAGCTTAAGAGTGTGAATATTGCAAATGAGTCTTCTTACTCCAAGCTTTGGTCTTCATGTCTTTTTATAGGTGAAAGAATTCTTCTTTGAAGGAAATGGCTGTTTGTTTCACTTCATAAAGAGAAATGGTGGTTGATTTCAAGCCATAATGAGAAATGATTGTTGATCTCAAGCCATAAAGAGATGAATTCAATAAGTGGCTGTTTGTTTTAACTCATAAAGAGAAATGGTGGTTGATCTCAAGCCATAAGGAGAAATGATTGTTGATCTCAAGTTATAAGGAGAAATGTTCACTTAAGTGGCCATTTGTTTAAAGCCATAAGATGAATTGTTTTAAGTCATAAGCTTATAAACAAACTCTTTTTCATATGTAGGCCAAGATCTCCTAAGTGATATAGAGTTAAACTCAAGTCATAAGCCAAGGTGTTCAAGTGATATAGCAGTTTGAAGTTGACTCATAAGCCAAAATAAATGTTGAAAACATTTAATAATTTCTTGTGGCCATGTGTTTTGGTTTCAACTCATAAGAGATTTTAACTCTTAAACCAATATGAAGTCGTAAAGGAATTATATAGCTTATAAGCATGAGTTGCTTTTATCTTATTATATCAAGTGGAATTCTCAACTCATAAAGCACTTAAAGCTAAGTGTTGATTTAAGAAACTCTTTTCATTAAATGTCAACTTGTGATTATTAAAAGCGAAGTCAATAGATAGACTTCGGATTAGAATTAGAGAGTTAGAATCCGTTTCAAGCTTCGAGGATCATATCCAGAGTACTCTATCGAATCCTGGATAAACATATTAAAGGTAACTTTTAAGAGGGTATAAAATCTATTCTTTTACTTTCTGCATTGGTTGAAATCTCTCTGTTGTGTTTTTCGAATTAAAACTTAAACTGTTTTATGTACAGTTTTGAAATTTGTGCTGTACGACCTAACTGGGGTGAATTTGGAGCGGCATAATTCATTAATGGCCTGTAAGTTCTTGTAGCCAAAATTTCTTTGTTTCAGTGATCTGTGATTTTATGGAATCTATGGTAAAAATCTGTGATTTCTGAGTCTAACTAATTGGTAGCCCCCAAAGGATCTCAAAATTAGAAGGAGAAACACAAAAAATGAATTTCTACGTGTTGAAATCAAAACTGAAAAATATGTTTTCTTGTCGAATATAGGTAGCACAGCCTTATTTTCTGGAAAAATAAAGCCGTGCAACCTTGTTCATACGAGCTTGGGCGATGCGATCCATTCTTACTCAGGATCAACTTTGGCACTTTTCCTCCTTCTGTTAGGCCGAACGGCCTATCTTTGACATGGTTGAGCCGTACAGCTCATCCTTATTTTCCAGAATTTGATTTAGCTTGCGTTAATTTCACTTATTGCATTACTCATTATTAGGAAATTGATTTTGGGTGTTTACATGCTTTCCGACTTAGTTTAATTAGGACCCGAATGAAAGAGATTTTTAATAAATTTCTGGACATTCGCCCGCCTTTTGTATGCTTAATAATAAAATTAGACAAAATTGTTTTTCCCACTCAAAAAAAAAAAAAAAATACATGGGGTTTACAAAACCATTTTCCAGGTCTAATAGGATAAACCTACCAGGTTTTCCCGATTGTATCCCAAATGCCTAATTCTGAGCTATCTTATTATCCCATTCTATCCTACTTGGGTCCAATGTACATATATTTATTTATGCAGCTAACCTTTGTTTTGCAGGTAGATGTATGTTAAGTTAGATGTATGCTAAGTTTTCATTTTTTAGTTTATTTCGTGTAAATTAGGCGTTTGTACCCTCAATCCCATTTTATCAATTGTATCATCTAGGGTAGTTTATTCGATTTGGTTGTAATAATTTTATTTCTCGAACTTATTTATTGCTTTATGAATTTATTTACGGCTTTCTATATTAGCATATAACTAGGGTTGAATATGGAATAGGAATGAATTAACAAAAAGCGCGTACTTGGTATAGTTAAATGTTATTTCAAAATAAAGCAGAAATAAGTAGTTTATTCGGACTAGAATAGGTATAAGAATCTTTGTCGGGCTTGGCTATACTATAATTTTCCGGTAAGAGCTGAGCCGGGTGGCAACTCCTGTTAACCTTTGAGGAGCAAAAAATCGGTTTCGTATGATTCTCTTTGTTTGCCTTTTTCAAACTCTCAAACCACATTTTCCATAAAAACCATTTTAAAATCTGTTTTCATAAAACCCATTTTGGTATTTAATTTCAAAATCCTTTGGCATGGGCTCCTGGCCCGTCACTCCCGAGGATCGCCCACTCACAATGGAGTAAAATCAAAAAATACTTTTTTGTGTGATGTTTATGGTTTATTTTCTTGTTTGATAGATATAATTATGGTTTACTTTGTTAATTACAGCTATATACAGTCTTTTATATATATATATATATATATATATATATATATATATATATATATATATATATATGATTGTGGGCTAATTAACTGAAGTCTCTGGATTTAAATTATCTCAAACTGCATAAATAGTTCTTTTCTCCTAATTAGTTAGATTAAAACTGTTTGGATAATGAGAAAATTTTTCAATTACAAGTTTTTAGTTCAGAATAGTGTTAGTATATGATATTTGATACTTTTAGCCTAATTCAAAGATTTGGAGTTTTGATGGTTTGTGATGATTTGATATTTTTATTAATTTTGAGCAACAGAAAGAAGGAGATGGTGTTATTGAAAGAAGACAAGTAAAAAGGGATTTTTATGAAACTTTTGCAATGGAAACCACGTGTCATATTATGATTGGTTATTTCATGAGTTGAATTTTAAAATTGACACGTGACGGTGTGTGTATCACACTCACCGTAAGTTGTCTGGTTTAGCCGGATTCAGGGGGTAAAGTAGATCAATGTTACCAACTTGAGGGGCTAAGTGAACAACTTTAGAGTTGGGGAGTCGGGGAAAAATTGTTACCAATTTAAGGGGACAAATGATGTATTAGGCCAACTAATATTTGTCTATTGGATGAATGCATCTAGATCCCTGAACTTGGCCAAAAGTGCGTAATGCCCCCTGAACTTTGAAAAAGTGACTCACTTTACCTTTTTCATCTAACGTGGCAAATCTTATGCTTTCATCATCTCTTCTAAATTAATGTTCCAATATCTTTCTATCATTTCTACCCACACTTCCTTTCTCTCTCTTTCTAAGTAGAAATCAAACACTGGTAAGCACTTAAAGACTTCATCTAAAACAAAAAAGATGATAAAAAAATATTTAACATTGTTTTTTTCATCTTTCATCTATAAATCCAACAATCCACTACTCCCATTCAACATATTCACTGTTTTCTCTTTATCCCCCTTTAATCACTTAAGCTTCTTCCTTATAACAATCAATTCCATCGAGACAGATGCATCTTCAAAGGTTCAATGATGAGCTTTTCCGATGTGCATAGATCATATTATTCTCCTCTTTGGATTTGGCAACAATTGAGATCTCCATCCAATATTGATGCTTCAACTTCGACTACGGTTTTAGAATTCGAATATTAATAAGCGGAGTTGCATGCTAGTTCTTTTGGTACAAAGGTGCTTGTCCGGATTTCAGATGAAGCTACGTTCTTCAATGATCAAAGATTAGGGATTTAAAGATGAAATCAAATGCAATTGGGTTTATTGAGAACTAATCAAATGGAGGAAGATGATGAAATCAAAGGGTGTTTCAAATATGAAATCAAAGGGAGCGATTTCTATTACGGTATGATTTTAGTTTCAATTTAAATGTATGAAGACTTTATGATTGGTATTTAATTAATAATAATTGATTTTTTTTTTGTAATTTGATCTTTTTAATTCATATTGTAATTTGATTTTAATGTTAATGAATTTGAAATTCTTCATTCTATAAATAAAATTGAAGCCTAGATCCTTAACTTGTTAAAATGTTATGGTTTAGTTTAGAATTGGAAAAATTTGAAATTTGTTGTTGAAGTTTGAGGAAAATGGTATTATTGAAAGAAGAAAAAGTAAAGCAGGAGTTTAAGGAAATTTTATAGGGATTTTAATGAAATTTTTGTAATATGCTCCACATGTCAATTTTTTGTTGGATGTTTCATGTGTTGACTTTACAAACTTCACACGTGGCGGTAAGGTAGCACAAACTCCTCATATTATCTAGTTAAGTCAGATTGAGGAGGCAAACTAGGTCGGTTTTAAGAAGTTCAGGGGGGCAATCAGACACTTTGAAAGTTCAGGGGGTATTAGGCTCTTTTGGCCAAATTCATGGGGTACATATGTATTCGGCCTTGTTTATTTAGCATAGTTAATCACTCTATTATATGGATATAGACACAAATTTAATTTACACATATATGAAGAAATCAATAATTATTATTGTTTATATTTACTAACATGGTTTTAGATTGAGTGATAAAACCACAAAAGTAGAGAGGTAAACGGAGTGTGGATTCCTCATTCTTATCCGGGATCCACCCCGATGGGGTGGAGGAATCTCTGAAAAAATCCCTATAAAACAAGGACGGACCATTCTCACCCCAATTAGTTTTAATAGGAATCCCACAAATTTCCCCGTTAACTCCCTTAAATTTCCTAATTAGATATTTTTGTTATTTTATTTCCTCATTAGTTCATTTATTAATCAAAGGACTTTTTTTATTAATAAGTATTGGTGAATGAATGATAAATGATTTTATTTTTTTGAGAGATACTTTAATATTTAGGCTTATTGATCAATATCGTCTTGTATTGTATAATATTTAAAAAAATTAGTATTTTTAGTGGGGAATGGATATCTCCGTGTGGATGAGGATTGCTACGAGGATAAAATTATGCCCATTTTATTTTTATAGATGGGATGGGGATTGGCCGACATATCGGAGAACATAGATGAAAAATGTATCCTCCACACCACCCCACACAAAAGTATATTCGTTATGAAATGAATATAATTAATTTTAACATATCGCAATAAGATTTAGACAAAAATGTTACTTAAAATGAAACAATAATTTAAAAAAAAATTATTGTTTATTTTTTTTAACTTAGTTCTTGAGGGATTTGTGGTTCAAACCCTGGTCCTCACGGTTTCAACCCAAACCATCTCTAAAGATGGAATAATATTATCTATTGAAAATAATAAAATCTGACCTAAAATAAAATAAAAATATTTAAAATCTAGATACATGTTTATTAGTCTTTTTTACTTATATTACAAAATAGAAAGAAAAATATTAAATTTACTCCCTCCTTGATTTATTGTATGATTTTTCAGAATTTCACTTCATTTCTTTATGTGCCATTTGTTTTTTCTTTTTATTTTTTAGAGAACTTTATGTGCTATTTGTATTACTAATACATTAATACTTTTTTATATTTAACATTATTTAAAGTAAGAGGGATATTCTATGTTAATGTAATCAGTTTTATATTAAATCTTGATATTAAAAAGGAAAAAATTTTAACATAAAAAAATAAAATTTCAAGAAAAATATCTTTAATTTTTTTTAATTATTTAATACTCTAATTAATTCTCCAATCTTCATAAAGAAACAGAAATTGAGATTAGAGTAATTCGTGGGAAGTTGTAAATGAAAGTAAAGTTTCATAAATAGAAGTAAATATAAGGTGCAATTATGGTGAGGAAAGGAAAAAACAACCCTGTGATATACTGTCCATCTGTCCACGTTGATGCGATTACTTTTTAAACCACTTCATCAAAGATACGCACACCACACACCGCTCGCACCGAAACAAACACAGCGAAAAGTCAAAATTAATTTACACACTCTCAGACAGACACACACGCACCCCGCAAGACTTCGCTTCCCCTTGCATCATCTTTTTGTTGTGCTTCTGTTTCTCGATCCGTACATTAATCTACTTCCAGATCCATATTATTAGCTATGGCAGGCCAGAGGAATGACTACGGCAAGAGATCTAATTCGCAGTCCGACTACGGTGGAGGCAAGCGGAGGAACCCCGGCGACGACGCCGACCAGCCTCATACGATTGGGAACGAAGACACAGTGTATCGGTATTTATGTCCGCTGAGGAAGATTGGGAGTATAATTGGACGAGGTGGAGAGATAGCCAAGCAGCTGAGGTCTGATTCTAAATCGAATATTAGAATAAGCGAGGCTATGCCAGGGTTTGATGAGCGCATTGTTACTATATATAGCTCTAGCGAGGAGACTAATCTGCTTGGAGATACTGGCGAGTTCATTTCGCCTGCTCAGGATGCTCTTTTCATGGTTCATGATAGGATTGTTGCTGAGGACTTGCCTCCTGATAACAGTGAAGATGATGAATTTGGAGAGCCTCAACAGGTTACTGTTAGGATGCTTGTCCCTTCAGATCAGATTGGCTGTGTTATTGGCAAAGGTGGACAGGTTATTCAGAACATTAGGAGCGAGACCCGTGCTCAGATTCGTATTATGAAGGATGAACGGTTGCCTCCGTTGGCTTTGAATAATGATGAGCTTCTCCAGGTGCCCTTTTGTTTTTCCCCTTTTTCCATATATAGTTATGCTACAGCTAACAAGACGATAATGGAATTCTTTTTGAATGGCTTTAACGAGTAACGAATCATGTGTTTTTTCTATGCTTTTCATTGGCACTACATTCTTTTTCTAGTTAGTGAGAATGTAAGCATAAGCTTATTGGGTTATGAATGCTACCAATTGGTACACCGGCAGGAGGGGGGATTGAGTTCTTGCCCATCCCCTTCAAAATCCTCTTGACCACAAATTATACATTACCTATTCTTGCTGATATAACTATTCTTGCTGATACTTGGATGATATATACTCTTCTTATTCATTAATTGGAATTTTCTTTGTCAACATATTCTCAGATTATTGGAGAACCTGCCGTTGTTAAAAAAGCCCTTTATCAAGTGGCTTCTCGCCTTCATGAGAATCCATCTCGATCACAGCATTTGCTTTTGTCTACTTCAAGCAACATGTATCAATCTGGTGGCATGTTTGTAACTGCCAATTCTGGTGCTCCTCTAATGGGTCTTTATGGCAACTACAAGGGTGGCTGGTCCTCGTCTTTTTACTCTGATCAGAGAGATGAAGCTTCTGCTAAAGAGTTCTCTCTTCGTATGGTGTGTCCCATGGGAAATATTGGAGGTGTTATTGGAAAAGGTGGTGCTATAATCAAGCAAATTCGTCAGGAGTCTAGGGCATCTATTAAAGTCGATAGTTCAAGTGCTGAAGGAGATGATTGCATTATATTTATATCAGCGAAAGAGGTGAGAATGATTTAGCATTTAATAATTATTGTAAGTATGGATTACAATCTATTAATATATAGATGTAGTTCCACATGACTGCTGAACTAAGCATTTGCTCTTACAGTTTTCTGAAGACCAATCTCCAACACTCAATGCAGCAATGCGCTTGCAACCACGATGCAGTGAGAAAACTGAAAGGGAATCAGGTGATTCTGTGATCACCACCCGTCTACTTGTGCCACGATCACAGATTGGATGCCTTATGGGTAAAGGGGGGGCTATTATTTCTGAGATGAGGAGTGTAACTAGGGCAAGCATTCGGATTATCTCTGAAGATAATCTTCCCAAGGTTGCTTCTGAGGATGACGAGATGGTGCAGGTAAATAGTCATAATTATGTAGAATTCATTTCTTTTCAGGTACAACTCTTATTATTATTCAGCTATGTTTTTATGTGGATCAGATTACTGGCAGCCATGATGTTGCTAGCAATGCCCTCTTACATGTCATTCTGAGGTTGAAAGCGAATTTATTTGGAAGGGATGGAGTACCTGCATTTCCACCAACTGTTCCATACATTCCCGTGTCGGTGGACATGTTAGAAGGTCAGAAATATGGAAACCGTGATAATCACTCACGCACACGTGGATACTCCTCTGGTGGTGGTTACAGTTCACGCGATGGTGCGGCTAGTGATAATTACGGAAATAATGGTAGTTCTTTGGTGAGCTTATCTTCCTCTCGTTACTTTCTAAATTTCTTTGCCTTACCTTTTCAACTTCAAATTTGACATTGTTGACCACTCATGAGCATGAACACATATCACTTAAACTCCTCATTGATTTTTTTTATCTTTTTCTCACACAATCCAGAGTGGCGGTGAAAGTGGTTACGGAGCATATAGTAGCTTCTCTTCTGGTCGTTCAGGTGGTTCAGGGTATGGATTTATAGGCTTGTCACAGATTTTAGCTTAATGATATGGCAGTCTATTTGTTTTTTGTTCCTTTCTTTTTCTTCTTCTCTATAGCTTCATGTATTTAGTAATCTTTTTTCTTTTTGGTGTAATGATATCTTCCAGGCCTTACGTTTTAGCCTCTCTTACCAGGTTATCTGGTCAGAACTCAAGTACTCAAAGAAAACACCATGGATATTAGACCCTTATTCTGTAGCCAAAAGGTAGATATTTTGTTTTCTAATTGCATCAAGCTTTTCAATTCTATAAGCTTCTCAATTTTACATTATTGTCAGTGAAGAGAAGACAATAACTGCTATTGATGTCTATCCCAACCATCCTAGTTTTAGAGTTCTAATATACCTCTTTGCCTTCTCTCTACAATCTAAACAGCAGTGACCTACAAATCCTGAAGCCAGCCCTCTGCCCTTCTGATGAAGCCCCCCAGACTAGGTCAGAAAAGATCAGATGAACAGGGCTTGAGAAAATTGTGCCTCACCTTGTCTCACCCTTGGTGCTTTGTTTAGGGTGACCTACATCATTTGATGATGCAAATCACCAATCAATTACTTGTGGACCATGACACATCAAGCTCTTTTGTCTTGTGCTTTAAATGGTCATATTGACCTCAGCACACATGTATGTAACAACAATAATATGTAATCCTTCTGTAGAAACAATGTGATTGGAAGCCTCGACTTTTCTCTTCTGTTTTATGAGAGAATTAGCTTGTATGACTAAATTCTTTTAGCATGTATTTTTTACATTTGTGCGGTTTGAGAATAGACAGTAGAGCTTTGGATGCCTTAGGCCATTGTAATATGAGTTGAACTGCACCATTATCTTGTCTGTTGTGCAGGAATTCTTGATTTCAATTTGTGATTTTATTTGTTTCTTTTTTGCGACCACCTTTAGCTTCTTGTTATAGATGAAAGGGAGCCAACTGATAGTTTAGACCCGTTTCCTTAGAATCTGATTTATTCTTTTTGTGAATTGTTGTTGATATTATGAGATTGTTCTGATGCTGCAAATAGCTTTTAAGGCATGTATCTTGGTCGTGGTATATGTTCAGGTTTGTTTCTTAAGCTTTGTGGTTCAGAATGGGGGATGGTTTGCCTAAGAGGTAGTTGTGCATAAGCCTCATTGAGTTGATGCACAGTCAAAATGGTGGAGATAAATTCCTCCTGAGGGGTAGGCTTGTTTTCTATGTTTCATTTTATTGTTTCTACATGTAGGCCCTGAGTGGACGTTTTAAGTTTTTTTTCTACAATTAAATGTTGGCAGGTTTGAGGTGTCATGGTTTTCTTGGCATCACAGGAAGGTACGTTTTCTGCAACTAGTAGTTGCTGAGCTGGATTTTCCCATATGATGATGCCTAGTATGTATTGATTAGTATATATTGATTATCTTTGGGCAAACTTTTTTGAAGTTTGAAATGTAAAGGGGGAAGAGTTTTCAGTTTTTCTCCATAGTACTGAAACTCATTAATACAGCGGGCGGAACATTTCTTTATTCTGGGTGACATTTTGAAAAGGGAACAAAAAAGGTAGTGAAAGATAAGGGGCTCAAGCAGTAACATAATTGCTCCTCTATAAGATCTTGATTGCAAATTACTTTCAGGTGCTCATTATTTATGAAGTAGAAGGGGGATGAAGTAGTAATCCAAGCATCTCATGTATTGTTCCTTCAGTTTCTGTTTTTCTTCATTCGCTCGGTGAATATGGTTATTCCAGTACTTAATTGCTATTGCAAGCTTGAAATGGTGTCTTCTAGGGTTTGGCTTTGATTCAAGCATAGTATGAAGGTGTCTGATTCTTGGTCGTTCTGCATTTTGTGTGTCCAATGTGATCATATATATTTTATTACCATCTTTTTTTTTTTTTGCTGCATATACGTATTTATGCTTGGTTTTGAAGTTGCAGGGGTAATATGCAGAGGAATTTATTTCCTCCTAGGATGGTAATCTTCTCATTTGAGCTTTTTGTGTTAGAAAATTAGGTCATGGAAATGTTTGTAGTGGTTAATGAGGATGCTCGTATTTGTGACAATGTTGATAAAATGTAGTGAGTTCATATGTTCGTGCAACAATTCCCTCTCTCTGCTCTCAATATTAAGGTGAAAGAGAAAACTCTGCATGAAATGAAATTTAATTTGATTCCAGTGATGTATAGTATTATTTGTACTACAGAGAAAAAGAAGTGACGAAAATGGTTTTGAATTTGCCTTTGATTAATGAATCAACTAATAAGAAAAATGGAGTTGATGAATATCTGAGATGCATCAGTAGTCATGAGAGCCTAAGGTCTAAGGTACAAAATCATTCAGTGTATAATACGCAAACCACTTTTTTCTTTATTGTGAAAATGGTCATGCATGTCGGGGTAATGAATGGGGACTGAGTTTGGCAGATTTTGTTTATGTCCAACTGAATTTCCTTGAATATTCATCTTCCTGATCTTTCAGAACATAGTGCGGGATAGCTATGATAATGGCATGTCAATAGCTGTATTCTTGATGTGTTATTATCATAGCATCGGACCTGGCCTGACCACACTAGAAAAGATTTTGCAAGAAAAGGCTGACAATTTGAACAATCTAAAATGGAAAAGAAATATAATATGCAATGTTTTTATTAAGATGAGAAGATTTATTTTGTTTGAGACACGGATGAAGGGATGTTGAAAAGAAGGTAATGTGTTTCAAAATAGTGCAATCTAAACAATCAAACTAATTATCTCGGTCTTCAGTTTATTTCCCTTTTTCTGGCCGTCGAAGGAAAAAATAAAGGAAAAGGAAAAGAACACAACTGAGAAGAAACTGAGTGACTGTAAATGGGTTCTTATCCTGTAGTCTCAACTCGCTGGCTTTCAGCAGCCGTGGCAGTGTTATCATCTGCAGAAACTAGTAGTAATGTGCAGTTGTCATCCTCAGAACAAGCATCATGGTTGCCAACATCAACTGGGTTAAACAATAACAACAACAATAATAATAATAATAATGATGATGATAAAAAGACGGTAAAAATAGGGGCCAAAATTTCTGTTTCTGAAATGAGATAGTTGAGGTCCAAACATACCATCACAATTACATTCATGTGCAGGAGCATAAGCTGACCTCCTCGAACGCAATTGGTGGTGTGGTGTAGGCTGCAAATCAACATAAATTCTTTGGTTCAACAAAATTTTAAAATACTTTTCGGAATTAGCAAAAAAAAAAAAAACTACATGTCCTTTTAGAATATAATAAAAATAAATATAAATCTTATTTAATAATTATCCACTCTCACAGTATTATAAAATTTTTCGCTTGTTAAACAATTATATATTTTACATTTTTTTCTTTTTTATGATATAATAACAATGATAACAAAACCTGCAGTTTTGGGCGGAGAGCTTCAGCGGTTCCTTTAGGCTTTTCTGCTCCTTGCTGTTTTCACAAATTGAATCAAACTGACAACATTAGATTTTTTTTTTTTTTTTTTTTTTCTCAAAAATCAAATTCTATAGGGGGAAATGAAAATTAGAGACCTTTCCTAGTGCCCAATCTGCAGAATCAAAGAAGGCATGTTCATGATCCTGCAAACAATTAATTAAATATTACTTTCCCTTCAGTATACAATTAAAAACATTTTCATTCTTAAAATCTTAATTTAACCCCTGCATCTGTATGTATGGTTAGTTGTATACCTTGGATATCAATGGCTTCTTCTTGGGTAGTATACCTCCATATTTCTTCTTAATCACTTCCTCCTAAACCAAAAACAATAATCGAAACTCCAAATTAGTATTATGTATGGCTACACTACAACAGAGAGATGTTCATATTCACATATACCTCCAGCTGAGGCGAAAGCATGGGATTTTCACCATTTTCTCCACAATCCTTAAGCTCTTCCAGATTATGATTATGATGATTATGATCACAAACTTGTTGCTCCTTTACCTTTTCAATGCTTATAGTCGACATCCTCAAGAATTAAGAAAAACCTGATGAAAGATCGCACGTACCAAATTCTTTTCAAAATGAAGCCTAAGAACTACGCACACAGCATGAATAGCCTTACTTAAAAAAATACTACTTTTCTTTCATTGTCTAAGATGCTAGAAGCCAGCGGCCATGCTTTTTGCTTTATGGGCCTATTTCAGCCCAATTATGACCTTGTCATCTTTTGTAGATTTGGCAATTCTAATTGGCTTTTAACAAAATAATTTAACAATAAATGGAAATAATAAAAAGTATTATATAAAGAAAATAAAAATTACAATAGTGACAGCTCAGTATATAGTATTACATTCATACTATTAATTTTAATTATTTTCTTCCAAATCCAAAAATATAATTACAAAAGAAACAAAATTAAGCCATTTCAAAGAACATCTCATGAATCTTGAAGCACACTTTTTAATGCCATTCCAACCAAAATCTTCTACTCTCTCCGTTTTTTATTATATGATGTTTTAGGTTTTTTACTTTATTTATTTTTTATTTGACACTTTACATTCAATGTATTTTTTATCATATTTTATCATATTTACCCTTATTTAAAGTATGAGAGAGGTTCATCATTTAATGCAAAAAATACTACTTTAAGCTTTGATAATTAAGAAGAAAGAGAATTTTTGCATGAAAAATATAGTTCCAGGAGAGATTTATTAAGGGTAAACTAGTCATTTTAGTAACATAATTGATACTTCATTAGTCTTAGTGAACAACTTTAAACATCATATTATGAAAAACGGAGGAAGTAACTGATTTCCAATTTTGGATCTAATATCTTTTCCCCTAAAAATCAAATTAATTTGTTTTGTTACACACATTTCTCTCAAATATCTCAAGGCTTTGTGTCTTTTTTTTAAGGAAAATAAGAAAGGGACTGTTTGGTCGCTTTTTTTTTTTTTTTGGCTATTTGTTGTTGATGTTTGCGGATTGATAATTAGTCTTTGATAAAAATATAATAATTTTTTGCTATTAAAATATATTATAACTAATGTGGAAACAAATAAAATAAAAAAGAAGTGTTTTTCGTGAAAAACAAGTTTTGTCTATTGATAGAAAAAAACAGTTTTTCTTTCCTAAAAATCTATCAATAAGTTATTAACAAAACCAAATCAAACATCTATATTTCTGTTATTTGGTATTAAACAACAAACAACACTTAAAATATAAATATCCAAGTGGACTCGAAATATATTTCACGTTGATTGCTTAGGGTCCTTCAATTCACAATGACAAAAAGGTAGAAAAATTTAAAAGAAATAAAATAAAATAAATTGTACATATCCAATCTAGAAGGATTGGGTGCTTAGAGAAGCAAAACCAACACTAATATACTTACTCCACTTTTGTTTGTTTTTAAACTATTTGTCTCCAATCCAATCCAATCCCTTTGAGAAAATCAACATATATTTTTCATACTTTATATATTAAAGAAGAGCAAGATTAATTGTAGAGAAGGAGAGGAGAAATGGAGGACGACAGTGATGATCAACACGAAATAAAAAATGTGATTAACCAAAATAATCATCACAAGCTCTTATTAATTTTAATAATTCTAAGAATTTTGGCAGGTATTGGCACATTAGGAAGTGGTGTTTCCATGGCAACTTCTTCTGCTCAAACACTTCCTTTTTCCATTAATCAGTTTCTCCAATTCAGAGTTCAGTATAATGATTTCCCTGCTTTCACGTAAGCAATATATAGGCTCTTTTTTTTTTTTTTTTAATAAAAAAAATTTAATTCATAATGATTCTGATGTTTTGAAATTTTAATTTCTATGTGTTTGCAGGTTCTTCTTGATTGCAAATTGTATTGGTTGTGGATATCTTATTTTTTCTCTCCCTTTTTATATCTTTCACATCTTGAGGAGGATCAATTTACCAAAACTCACTAGGATCATCTTGGTTATCTTCGATGTGGTAATTTCTCAAATTTATACCAATCAAGCTAAAACTCGATTATTACCTTTTTTTTTTTTTTTTGGTTACGTCTATAATATAATTTAATTATATAAAGTTTTGTGTATTTATAACTAATAGAGGAATTTATTTATTTTTTATTACAAAAGAGTTGTATGTTTTAATCACACTACAAGAAATGTTAAATTTGGTAGTAAAATAAAATTTGCTATATCTAAAGTTGCTGCAAAAAAAAAAAAAAAAAAAAAAAAAAAACTTATTTACTAGTAAAATTATATCAAGTTTTTGTTGTAAATATATATAGTTACAACTTTCCAGCAATAATGTGTAGTAACTTTTTTGTTGCTATATAAAATTATAGCAGCAAGTTTTATACTTCTAATGGTGAAATTTCTTGCTACCAAAATCTTGGATTTTTTTGCCGTGCCGCTGGGAAAATAAGTTATCAAACACAAGATACTCATTTTTGCTAACATGACATGTTGATTTTGTTGATATGACATATTGAGTTGTGACGCTGTAATTACTAGGTCATTAAAGTCAAAGATGTTAGCCAAATTCTTTTATTTTTTTATTTTTTATTTTTTTTGCTAACGATATAAAACACGCGGTCTCTCAATTTTAGAATGAAAAATACCATATATAATCATCTACTTGCAAAAATAATTTTTTCTACCACATTTAATTATGTGTCCTGAGACGTTTTTCTAGGAAATAACTAAACTTTAAACCCTAAATTTTAATTTTGTTATAATGTACCTTGTAATGGTGAAAATTAAACACTTAAACACAAGTCAGTCTTAAAGCATTAAGTTTGATAATGTGTCTCCTAAGTTTTTGGAAAAGTGAACAAAGTTTGAGTAGCTAACAAGTGTAGTTATAATTGTAATGAAAAGGTAATGTTGGTGGTGGTGACTAGTGGGGCTTCTGCTGCTGTAAGCATTGTATACTTGGCTCATCAAGGGAATTCTACTGCTAATTGGCTTCCTATTTGCCCTCCCTTCACTCACTTCTGCAACTCTATTTCTGCTTCTCTTATTGTCTCTTTCTTCTCTATTCTCATTTTTCTGCTCGTTATCATTACTTCTCTCATTTACCTCTAATTAGGTCTCTTTGTATAATTATGTATAAAATATTCTCAAGTCATGCTTGATGTATAATATTAATTAATTATTAAGCACAAAAAAACAAAACATATATGTCATTGTGGTGATTTTTCCACATAATGCTCAAATAATAATTTATATAATATGCAACAAAATATTGGTTGTTCTATGCCAAATAAGCCACAACATCATCTATGGATTTCAGAGTCTTCTCATAGTATAGATAAGATTCATACACCTTGGGAGATCGGACAAATTCATCAAACTGCAAAATGGGAAAAATGTATATTAATTTTAAAACAATTAATCTCTAACATCAAATTAATTTATTAGAAATAATTACCTTAGACATATTATGAACCAAATCATTAGCCAAATCGACATAGTCCTTCCATCTTCCTTTAGGCAAAGTAGACATAGCAATTTTCAAATCTTTAGAGAGATAAGATTGCTTAACCCTGATGTAGAAGATGACATATCTCCAGGACATCGTTTCTAACATGTGCCTAAGACTGTGTAAACCTTCAGCAGTTTGTCTGATTCTTGCAACTGAATCTTCTGGTGTTAAATCTGGTTCGAAAAATTTCTCCCATATGAATGAACGAACACCCCAATTCTCAGCCAGTGCTAATGAATTTGGATGATTTGCGGCTAATAGAGAAGCTGCCAAACTGGTTGAAAGTACAATAGCTCTTCTGCTTTGATTGCTGCTTCCAATTGATGCTTTCACCGCTGGGATTGAGCATTTCTTCCAATTGTGGAGTAGAGTTGGTGTAGTGTATCCCAGGCTCTTCATTTTTGGATAATATAATTTTAAATATTTTGTGTGTGGAATTAATTGGGAATAAAATTCTGTAGGTTTTTCTTTTAGCAGGTTGGATAATTTTTTGGCACCTTAGTGCTTTGCCATGTGTCGCATTTCCTTATCTCGTTCTCATATCTATAATTTCTGCCACCTTTTTTTTGTTTTGTTTTTTTTAAGAGAAATGGGACCTAATTTCTGCCACCTTAAGTTTCAGTAGTTATATGAATTGGGGTTGGAGATGCGGGTCGGGTTTTAAAGTAGAAATCTCATTTAGTGATCGTGGGTCCCACATCCATGTGTTACGTGATTAATGGATCATGGTCCAGTCAGCATCTTGATTATGTGGACACCCGATAAGAGCACGCATGCTTTTGATTATTGTCAAATCAATAGAAGCTGAAATTAACTTAACAAATACACACAATTCCTTACGAAGTTGTTGAACTCTTTTAGCAAATTATAGAGACAATTAGAAATTGATTATTAATGAAAATTCTAGATAATTATAGAACTAATCTAAAAAATAAAAATATGTATAATGTTCTATGAATATCTAGTTTGTATAGAAAAAATCTAGTAAGTATATAATATATCTAAAATAGGATTTATGTAAAAAGATCTAAAAAATTTGAATAATCTAGAATATTAGGACTAATATTGTATTATCTAGAATATTCTAATCGCTACTATAAATATGTAACTCTCCATGTAAACAAGAAGAATGAATAAAATCATATTACCATTCTCCAAATACTTCTCTCTAACTCTCCTTGAACACTAACTACTTTTGCACCATTAAACCATAACACTAAACCATTAACACTAAACCATTAAAAACGGAATAAAGACCTATTTAGCCCCTGTGCTATCATCAGTTTGCCCCTTTAGCCCTTGTGCTATTGAACTTTCCTTTATGCCCTCTGTGGTATGCAAAAACGTTCCAAATTGACACCTAGAAGCATATTCCGTCAGATTCTGTTGATAAAATTGTTAACAGAATCTGACGGAATCTAACGGAATATGCTTTTTAAGTGTCAATTTGGAACGTTTTTGCATACCACAGGGGGCAAAAGGGAAAATTCAATCGCACAGGGGCTAAAGGGGCAAACTGATGATAACACAGGGGCTAAATAGGTCTTTAATCCCTATAAAAACACTTACAATTGTTATCAGAGCCAGGTAGATCCAAACCTAAAACTAAACCTCCATTTCCAAAACCAACCGTGTAAAATTTTCACTAAAATGTCAACCTCAAACAACACACAACAAGTTCTCCCATTCTTCAATGGTGAAAACTATGACTATTGGAGTATTAGATTCAAGGTTGTCCTTAGAGCATTAGATCTTTGGGAAGTGGTAGAGCAAGGGATTCTAAATACTATAACAACAAGGACCTTTGCTCAAGCTTTAGGTGAATCAACTCCAACACAAAATACTACAAGTATAATAGCTCCTGCATCAAGTTCAATCCCAGAAGATAAAATGAAGGAATGGACAAAGAAAGATGCAGAAGCTCTTACAAAAATACACCTAGTGGTAGTAGAACGCGACAACAACAAAAGAAGCATGGGAGACCCTAAGGAATGAGTTTCAAGCCATAACTAAGGTACGAGCCATGAAACTTCAAGCTTTAAGGAGGGACTTTGAAAATTTGAAGATGAGAGAAGATGAAAAATTTATGAACTACTATGCTAGAGTGACTGTTATAGTAAATCAAATAAAAGCATATGGAGAAGATTTGGATGATAAAAAGATCATCCAAAAACTATTGATTTCCATTCCAGAAAAATTCGACTCTATAGTAGATGTTCTTGAATCAAAGAACATCAATCAACTCACTCTAGTAGAAGTAGTGGGCTCCCTTCATGCTTGTGAACAGAGGAAGGAGAAGAGGACTGAATCTGTCACAGAAGGAGCTATGCAGACTTCTCATAAAAACAACAATTCTTTCTCAAAGAAAAATACAAAATAGAGAAAGAATTGGAAAAATAAACCATGTTCTGCAAGTAACACAAGAGATGGAGAAAAGAAAGGAAAGTACCCTCCTTTTGGTATTTACAAATACATAAATCACCAAGAGAAGGATTGTTGGTTCAAAGGGAAGCCCAAGTGCAACAACAGTGGGAGGTCTGGCTATGTCGAAATTGCTTGCAGGTCCAAGAACAAGTCTTTCCAACCTGTAAAGCAATAAAGCATCGTATCAAAAGCTCAATATGGAGAAGACAATCTTTTCTTTGCTTGCCAAGCAGTTGCAATTCTAGCTAATAATGAAACCTAGTTGGCGGATAGTGGATGCACAAGTCATATGGCCAAGGACCCACACATCTTCACTCAACTTGACACCACAATGAAGATTTCAATTACAATGGGGAATGGAGCAGTCATACAATCAGCAGGTATAGGTACTGTGGCACTTAAAACCAACAAAGGAGTTAAGCTTATCAAAGATGTGCTTTATGTGCCACAGTTGAGCCAAAACCTGCTTAGTATATCTCAAACGATGAAGAATGGCTACTCACTACACTTTGAAGGCTCTACTTGCGAAATTTATGATTCACACAAGAATCGTGTCGCAAAGTTTGAAGATAAAAAATAGATCATTTCCGATCGAGTGGAGATATCTTTTTGAATCATCCAAGAGGGCACAAATTGAAGCCATAAGTTGGCTTTGGCACAAGAGATTTGGCCATTGTAATATGAGTACCCTGAAGCAACTATCTCAAAAGAGCATGGTAAGAGATTTACCATCAATAGAAGACTGCAGTGGGGTATGCGAAGGCTGCCAATTTGGAAAAATACATAGATAGCCATTTCCTACAAGCACCACTTGGAGAGCAACTAAAAAATTACAACTGGTACACACAGACATATGTGAACCAATGAGGACACCATCACTCAACAACAACAGGTACTTTATCCTCATCATTGATGGTTTTTCTAGAATGACTTGGGTATATTTTATGAAAGAAAAGTCAGAAGTATTTGCCATAATCAAAAGTTACAAAGTTGCTGTTGAAAAAGAAAGTCGGTGTGAACTAAAAGCTCTAAGAAGTGACAATGGAACTAAGTACACTTCTTCAGAGTTTAACAAGTTCTGCCAAGAAATTGGAGTTCATCGACAACTAACGGTGCCATACTCTCCACAACAAAATGATGTCTCAGAAAGGAAGAACATAACAGTTATGGAAATGGCAAGATCAATGCTAAGAGATAAGAATCTACCAAATACACCGCAGTCTATATACAAAAATAGATGTGCCACTAAAGCTCTTCAAGATAAAACTCCAATAGAAGCTTGGACAGGTATGATACCATGCTTCAAGTATTTGAAAGTATTTGGATGCATTTGTTACATCCACATACCTGAGCAAAGGAGGCACAAATTAGAGTCTAAAGCACAAAAGGGTATTTTTATTAGTTATAGTTCTCAGTCTAAAGGATATAGAATTTATATTCCTGAAATTGAGAAAATTGTAATCAGTAGTGATGTGGTGTTCAATGAATGAGCAAAATGGAATCGGGAAGAGCAAAAAGAAGGGAAACAGGAGGAGTAATTGATAATTTTACTTATCAACAACCAAGGTCCAACATGATTCCAATTCCAAGAAATCTAGAAAGCTCTAGTGAACTTCTAGAACCTTTGACTCCACAGCAAAGATTTCCATCCTCAACAAGTTTAGAATTAAGAAGTACGTCCTCACCATCATCCTATCTTATTGCACCATAAAAAAGAGGATTTAAGACACTTTAAGAAATATATGAGCAATATGAGTATTATCACATAGCAACAAGTGAACCTAGTTGCTTTGAAGAAGCCATTCGGAAAAATGAGTGGAAGCAAGCAATGGAGGAGGAGATTAAAATGATTAAGGAAAATCAAACATGGGAGTTAGTAGATAAACCTAATGATGAAGAAGTGGTTAGAGTCAAATGGATATACAAAACCAAATTCAATCTTAATGGCACAATCTAAAAGCACAAAGCAAGATTGGTGGCAAAAGGATACTCACAACAATTTGGAGTAAACTACAATGACACTTTTGCTCCAGTCTCAAGGCAAGATACTGTAAGACTTATACTTGCTCTTGCGGCTCAAAAGAAGTGGCCAGTTTTCAACTTGATGTCAAATAGGCATGCTTAAATGGATTTCGCAAGGAAGAAATCTATATCCAACAACCTCAAGGCTTTGAGGTAAAAAGACAAGAAAATAAGGTCCTAAAATTAAAGAAGGCACTTTATGGCCTTAAACAAGCTCTACAAGCCTGGTATAGCAGGATTGATAGTTATTTCCAACAATTAGACTTCAAGAGGAGTCCCAATGAACCTACATTATACATCAAGGTTCAAAGAAGCAAAAGAATTATAGTGTCATTCTATGCTGATGATCATCTTGTCATTGGGAGTGATCTAACCTAAATTGAAGAATTCAAGGAACAAATGAAGAAAGAGTTCGAGATGACTGATTTAGGGCTTCTACATTACTTTCTCGGCATGGAGATTACACAATCCAATGATGGGATCTTCATATGCTAAAGAGGTACGCAGACAAGTTATTTGAGAAATTCAAGATGAAAGGATGCAAGGAAGTTGACACTCTATTGGCCACAAATGAAAAATTATCAAAAGAAGATGGATCACTAAAAGCAGATGCCAGGCAATATAGATAATTAATTGGAAGTCGATTATATCTCACAGCTACAAGGCCTGACATCATGTATGCTACTACTCTATTGTCAAGATTCATGCACAAGCCGACTCAACATCATCTTGCAAATGCCAAAAGGGTGCTTAAGTATATCAAGGCAATAATTGATTATGGGATCAATTTCACTACTGCCGAAAAAGTGAAATTGGTTGGATTCACAGACAGCAATTGGGCTGGATCGGTGGATAATATGAGAAGCACTTCAGGGTGCATTCTCCATCGGTAATGGAGTATTCTCCTGGCTTTCACAAAAGCAAGAAACTATAGCACAATCATTTGCTGAAGCAGAATACATAGCAGCTTGTGCAGCCGTAAATCAAGCTATATCGTTAAGAAGAATCTTGACCGACTTGAGCGAAGAATAAGATCATCCTACAAGACTTTATTGTGATAGCAAGTCTACCATTGCTGTCGTGAAAAATCCAGTTCAACATAAGAGGACTAAACATATCATGATCAAGTTTCACTTTTTGCTAGAAGCAGAAAGCAAAAAGGAAGTTAGCCTAAAGCACTGCCACACTTAAGAGCAAATAGCAGACATCTTCACAAAGGCATTGGCAAAAGCAAAATTTGAACATTTCAGGAGCCAAATGGGAGTTTGCAAGAAGAGGTTCAAGGAGGAGTGATGAAGTTAATGAATTCTTCTAGCAAATTCTAGAGACAATTAGAAATTGATTATTAATGAAAATTCTAGATAATTATAGAAATAATCCAAAAAATAAAAATATGTAGAATGTTCTATAAATATCTAGTTTGTATAGAAAAAATCTAGTAAGTATATAAAATATCTAAAATAGGATTAATGTAGAAAAATTTAGAAAATTTGAATAATCTAGAATATTAGGACTAATCTTGTATTATCTAGAATATTCTAATCACTACTATAAATATGTAACTCTCCATGTAAACAAGAAAAATGAATGAAATCATATTACCATTCTCCAAATTCTTCTCTTTAACTCTCCTTGAGTACTAACTACCTTTGTACCATTAAACCATAACACTAAACCATTAACATAATAATCATGAAAACACTTACAATTCCATTCTAATTATGTCAACTACATTCTATTTTATGCTGATGATTAAATATAAATTACTTGAAATTATTTGTTTTTCACTTAATCCATCGTTCGTTCCACAACTGCTTCCCCCCTTACCTGTATCAATTAATAAAGCTTAAATAATAATAATAATAGTAGTAGCAATATATACTAGGAAATTACAAAAAAAAAAAAAAACCTTGTGGTTTCACTTTTTTACAAATAAAGAACTATAGTTTTTTTTTGTTAAAAAAGGAGGATTTGTGTTTTAAAATGTTAACAAAAAAAGGACAAATAAAATTAAATCATGATATTATTATATAGGGTCTTGTTCATTTTGAACTCAAAATTTTTAAGTTGGTTAATAAAAATACAATAGATATTAATAATAAATTTTGAAAATTTTTGAAAAGCACAAATATTTTTCTAAATTAAATAATGATAATAAATTTAAAAAAACATAACAAATTGAAAATCATTCGAAAAATATTCAAATCTTGATGTAAAATTCTTAAATAATATACATAAATTATTGGTATATTAAATAATAAAAAATACCCTCCGCTATATCATCATTTTTAATGGAAAAATGTTAGTTGTCCTTTTTTTGTTCACATTTTAAAATACAATCCTCCTTTTTTAACAAAAAAAAAAAAAAAAACCACAGTCCTTTATTTGCAAAAAAGTAAAACAAAAAAGTTTTTTTTTCTTTTGTAATTTGCCCTATATACTAATAATTCAATCGTCACTACATACATATATATCAAAACAAAAATAAATACATATTTTTTTTTCTCCTCACAAAATCTTCCATCAACTTTTCTAGAAATTTTACAAAACGTTTGTCACACAATAGTCGTTCATATGCTAAGTCAATAAAATTATACCATGTAATATGTTTTAGTGTTTAGGATTCATACGTTTATATTTTAAGATCTAAATTCATAAATTAGAGTCTAGGGTTCACAAATTAGAGTTTAGGGTCTAGGGTTCACAAATTAGAGTTTATAGTTTATATTTTAGGGTTTATAGTTCACAAGTTAGAGTTTTAGAGTTTATATTTTAAGGTTTATAATTTTTATTTTAGAGTCTAGAATTTCGTATAAATAATCAACTATTTCTAAACTTTAAAAAATAAATTGTCATAATTTTATTGGTTTGATATACAGATAACGTGATATGTTATGTGTACCATAAAATCTCTGCAATTTTTTGTTAATATTAGATTCTACGAAAACATTGATCTTAAGTGCAGGTATATTAATGTTTTCACTTTATAACAACTTATGTATGTAAAATATATATAATGAATTCATTAGAAGTTTTTCTCTTTTAAGCAAACCACTAAGTCATTATAATGGCATATGGATAATTACTAAGTCATCTGAAGTAAATACTGAAACCGAAGTTACAAAACAATGCCAAAACACAAATTTAGAAAAAAAAAAAAAAAAGAAGAATAAAAGAAAGACAAAGGTTTGAATGTTTCAGTGCATAATTTCGACAATATAGAAATAATTATGGTGTAAAATTTGATTTGGTAGTTAACTCATGCAATGTGGTATTTTTATTAAATATAAAAATCGATATTGAGAGACAATCCCTACATATAAGGAATTAATAAATATTGGACATATTAAATTTGTCAGATATGATAAATTATGAATCAAAATCTACTGTGTGATTAACATGTAGAAATCTCAAAAGAAAGAGAGATAACAAACTAACGGGATGAATATTTCTTGGGATTAAAAAAAAAAAAGACTAGAATCGCTTTATTTCAATTCTTTAGAGCTTAATTGAACCTTTTTATAATCTATGGGATGAAATTCAAATTACTCAATAACGTTAAAGCATTTTAATACCTTATTCTGTAAAGAAAAAAAAAAAAAAGGGATAATCACTTTTTTACATGTGTGTATTTCATGTAATGTCAATGAGAAGTGTATTTCACATAATGCCAATGAGAAATTTCAAAATAATGTTAATTTATTTTGTATACATATAATGATAAAAACATCTCGTATTATGTAACACTTTTCTTTATGCTAGATACTACATTCTTTAAATAAAAAATAATAATAATAATAATTGAAACCAAATAAAATAAATAAATATATTAAATATATAGGTACTCTCTTTGTTAATTATGCTGGCGGGAGTTAATGTCTAATTGATTATTAACAATCTCTTTGTTAATAATTGTTTGATCTCAATTCACATGTGACAATATTTTCTATAATTATTACAAAATTGATTTTGTAACAAACTTTTCTAAATTATGAAAGATAAATATATGTTGGAGATGTTATTGTGTTTGACACCACATATACAAGCGAATATAATTTAAATTGTGCTCCATTTGTGGGTGTTAACCATCGTAGGAAAAATGTCATATTTGGTTATATTTTTTTTATTACATGAGACAACATCATCATTTATATGATTGTTCCAATCGTTTTTAGAATTAACGGGGGTAACGCACCACAAACCTTATTCACTGATCAAGATCAAATAATATCAAATGCTATATCTATAGTGTTTCCCAATACACATCACCGCTTATGCATATAGTATATCTCCCAAAATGCTCCAGGTCATTTAGGTAGTTTCAATTCTAACAAAAAATTTTGAGATTTATTTTACAAGATGTTAATGAGATGTGAATTTGAAGAAGAGTTTGAGCAGGTATGGATTGAGATTTGTGATTCTTTTGAAGAAGTTAGAACTCATAAATGGTTGAATAAATTGTATAGAATTCGTCAAAAGTGGTGCAAAAAATAATGAAAAAAAAAGATTCTTTTTCTACTGAAATTTTATCATTTCAAAGGAGTGAAGTTACTATAATAGAGTTTTAAATAATATTTCAAGTAAGACAACTTCACACTAAATTTGTTCAGAGCCGGTTTTTCATTTAGTACTAAGAAAGAATACTTTAGCTCGTTCTACTTTTTTTGTGTTTTCCTCTCGGTAATTTGAGGACCTGGATCTTTTATTAGGTGGCTCAAACTCAAGGCCTCTTGTTATCATCATCACCACACCTTTTGCCTTATTGGAAGGACGTCTTTCTTCATCTGTTCTATCCTTTTAATCGTTGCCATACTCCCAGTGCTCAGCTCTTTAGCTTACGAACTTGTCAAACTTGCCTCTTTTAATCAACTTCCTAATATCGTCATCCAATACTTTGTAATTGTCTGTATGGTGACCGTAGACCCTATGATATTTGCAAAAGGATTGTTTATCCTTTCCCATGATCTTATCAAGCTTCGTTTCTTAGTATTTGAGCTCCCTTTGTCCGATATATTCTATATAGCTACTAGGACCTCGCGAAATGGTGTATTTAGTTGTGTGAATCAACGCGAAGATTTCTCCCTAAGCCAGTCTTGTTTGTTATGCCTCTTATGCCTGTCATCAGATTTACAAGGCTTCTCTTTATCATTTGGCTTAATACTCTTCTTTGAGGTATCTACCTTATCTAATTCCACCAAACTCTTTTGCCATAAAATTATCTAGGTTAGGTCTTTTGATCTCCTCAACACCAATTCTCCCCTTAACCGTTTATTGGTTGTGTTTTTAAACCATCACCTCCTTTTGGTGCTGAAGTCCAAGTTTCTCACCTCTAAGCATACTAAGTTGAAACGATTAATGAAGTCCCGGAGTGATTCACCCGATTTTTGGACTATATTGTCAAGGTCCAACTAGCCTCACTTATGATAATAGATCATGCAAACTTTATACAAAACAACTGCCTAAGATGATCCCAACTCTAAATGGATCTAGGCTTCAATGAATCAAACTGGTAAGATGTCAGGCCTATCAGAGTTGAAGAGAAAAGATGACAAATCATGTCTTCATTTGCGCTTGTCATATCCATTTTGTTCTTAAAGTTTCGCATATGGATCTTGAGATCTATGTCTCCCTTGTAATTATTGATGTGAGGTTGCTTAAACTTTGGGTCACAGGGCAACTTCAATATCCTCTGATAAAACTGTGACTTTCCCTTCTCTATCAAAGGTTTCTGGTATGGCAGCATGTAATGACTCAGAACTTGTTTGAATATCGCCATGAACTTGAGATCCGCCAATAAATCGGCTCCCGTAGATGAAAAGGCTAGTTGAGGGTGTAGATATCTCAGTTGCAGTGGTATGCATCTGGCTGCATATCTATACGGTGACTAATAACTGATAGTCGACTTGATGAGGATCCTATGTTTGGTCCAAAGGCATCTACCTAAAATAACCATTTGGACCAATAGGAGCCATAAACCCGCCACTTCCTAGTGCTACACCAAACATGGCTATCTAAGATGGTGTTGTCCATAAAATACCTAGTGTAGGCGCTATGCTAAAAACTGAATGAAATCTAACTGCTACTAAAGTTTATATTCCCCTGCTTCTTATATTGCCAAAAGTTGGTGTATGGGGCTAGTTTTGGAACATATCTGTCTACCTCAGAAACCATCACTTGACCTCTGGTACCTAACAAAGGGAAATAACATCCTAGTCGCCCCATGGTGAGTTAAGCTCTCTAGTAAGGAATTACTGTAGATGGTGGTATGACTCAACTTAATGTCGAACCTGTCATTCAATAGTCTTACATTTGCAAAATAACTCTTTTGAACTCATTGGCATCCTGAGAACTGATTGAGTAGTTTCTTGTTGTTGAACCTTGTTTTGATGAAAACAACTTTTATATTTAAAGAAGATAAAATTAAATAAATACTTTAGTAATTAATTAAAGTTAAATGGTACTTTTAATTAATTAAATAAAGTATGAAGATGAAGACTTTTAATAAGGACATTGGAAGGATTATATAAAAAGAAAATAACAAGTTTGGAGAAATAAGATACATCTTGCTTTAGGAGGCTGAAGACTTAAGAAGTTTATTTATATATCTTCAGAGACCTAAACAATGCATAATGACCACATTCAGAGACCTGAAGAAGTCAATATCAAATTTTAAGAGTCCTAAACATTGTATAACGGTCACATTCAGAGATCTGAAGAAATCAAGTTCAAAAATCTTTAGAGAGCTGAACATTGTATAATGGCTACATTCAGAGACCTAAAGAAATTCAATTCAAATCTTCAGAGCCCTGAACACTGTATAACAGTCACATTCAGAGGCCTGAAGAAATCAATTTCAAATATTCAGAGACCTGAACACTGTATAACGGTCACATTTAGAGGCCTGAAGAAATCAAGTTCAAATATTCAGAGACCTAGACACTGTATAACAGATGCATTCAGAGACCTGAAGAAAGTTCATTACAAACCTTCAAAGGGTTAAACACCATGCAACGGCTAATTTCAGAGACCTGAAGGAAATCAGAACTAAAGCTTCAAAGGGCTGAATACACTATAATGGCTAGTTTCAGAGACCTAAACAAAATTTGAATTTCCTCTCCAAACCACTCCTCCAATGCCTATAAATAAAAGATAATTGCAAGTATTTCAAAATGGGAAGACAAATTACAAAGTTTACAATACATTCAAAGCAATCAAAGCTTCAGCATTCTTGAGTAGCCTTTCCAACAATCTTCAAAAAGAGAAATTGAAAGAATTCTAGTCTTCATCAAAGAAATTCACACTCTTTCGAAAACAATATTTTGAGTGAATTGTAGAATTCACACTAAGAGATATTAGTGTAAAAGGGAGCTTTGTTGTTAGAGTTTTCTTAATAAAGTTTGTATAAAAGTTTTGTTGTTGATCTTTGAAAAACAACAAGTTGTAAAAGTTTAGTGTTTTAGCTTGCAAAAAGCACCAGGTGTCTCGATCCAGACAGAAGAAGGATCACCGTCTTAATCCTAGATAGAAGTAGGACTGATTGTCCTAATCTTTGATAGAAGAAAGATCAAGTGGTTTAATTCCTATCGTTAAAGGAATTATAGTGGAAAATCTCAAGTGGATCACTTGGGGACAGGAGTAGGACAGTTGGTCCGAACCTGTATACATCTCTGTGCCGACAATCTTTCTATCCCTACACTATTTAAATTACTGCTATTTATATTTCTGCATTTATTTTTAGCATTTATAGCTCTTTGGACACTTTACTTTATTTATTTAAGAGCAATTAAAGTTACAAGTTTTACAAACCTTTTTTATTTCGCAATTTTAAGTAAAACTAGTTTCTTGGGAAAAATTGTTTTTGAATAAAAGGTTTCCATAAAAGAATTTTTATTTGCGTATTGATACTATTCACCCCTCTTAGTCTACTTTATAGCCTATTTAGGGCTAACACTTATGATGCTCTTAATAAGAGTGGTGTGTGAGCTGGTTCCATCACTCAATGGTGTTGTGGTGACAATAACTCTAGGTGAAGCCATGGTGATTGTAGTGTTAGGTGGTGGTGCTTTTACCAACGGAAAGGGTAGATTTCCTTCTTCAAGGGAAATAATATCAGAAATTATGTCAGTGGTGGTTGAATTTGATGATACCATAGATCAATAGGTCCACACTTACCGTACCAAATGATGTTCCACGTAAGTAGAACTTGGATCCACAAACCGATTGGCTCCAAATAATAGATGGACTAGCCTGAGAACTTGATTAACTGCAAGAGAATAATGGTAAAACGCCAAGTAACCCGGGGGTACACTCCGATGCCTATGTCAGAAACATTACTTTGGAAGGAAACAAAGAAAGAAAGAGAAGTGAGAGAAGATGAAAGATACCTCAATTGTAAGCAGTGCTCTCAATGGGGTGTAGTCACCATCGGGGCTGTTATATACGACTCAAATATGACTAGGTACGTATTGGTGAGGTGATTTTGAGCTCATCAATCGACTCTACACATATAAGGCTTTTATCATATCGTCCTTTCTTAAGCTTCAACCCTATAGCTGGACGTTGGTGATGATATATACTCAAGCTACTGCCTTTGTATGACACATGTCTTTATCATTCTCCAGAGCTTATTTTCTCCCAAGTATCATTCATTAGCCTTTAATAACAAGGCTGAGTAGATGAGTTGGCCTAATGGGACCCAAGCCTCTTTCAACTCCATGCTTTTAAGAAGGATCTTATTAGATCTTTACAAAATTTCATCTTCTTCGACTCGGCTCTCTTTGGCCCAGGATAAAATATTTACCCGGGTGTTATCATATATATTATATAAAATCTCTATAAGACTAAAAAGAAACTTTACCTCAAAAACTATGCAATCTAGAGAATATTCTTTGCTTTGTTTTATCAACTTACAAAGCTTATTTATAAACCAAACTTACTTAATTTCCAAATGATATAGAGAATGTTCTAGAATAAAGATAAATAGTCTTCATTTCTAAGATATTAATTTATCTAGTCCATCTTCCATCCTCTTTAATTATCTACCTCTATCCATCTTTCCTTTTTTTCATTCCCTCAACCAAAAATATATAGAGGGTGGATTTTTGGAAAGAATGGATGATTGATTTTTGAATGAAAACAGTGCAATGAAAAATCCTTTAATAATGTAATAATTATTTGTACAAAATTTCTATTTATCGGTTATGCCATGGTGGCATAACTAAACCAGTAAGTTTAGCTTGAGCATTCTAGATTCTTCTGTTTATTAATATGCTTATCAACCCTTTAAGATGGAGGTTATGAAGACATAAGACCCATCTTGGGAAAAAAGTAACAAGAAAATATGCAAGCAATGATTTAATTAGTCAAGAGCTCATCTATCTAAAGATTGGTGGAGATATGTGGTGCCCCAAAAGTAATGATATGACAATCCATATCAACATGTTTCGTACATTCATGAAACACTAGGGTAGAAGCAATAAAAATAACGGCTTCGCTATCACAATGAAGTGGAGTGGGTAAAGTGAAAGGGATTTGAAAAACCTTAAGGAAATATGAATTCCACTTGATTTCATAGCAAGTACTCACCATACTCTAGTATTCGGCTTCAGTTGAGGATTGTTAATTGTAGGTTGATTTTTCGCTTTCCAAGAGATGAGGGAATCACCCATAAAAATACAATATCCACTAAGAGATCGTCTAGTCTTCTTACAACAACCCCAATCAATATCATAAAATCTGCACAACTATAAAGTACTAGAAGAACTATAAACCAAACCATAGTAAACAATACCCTTAAGGTACTTAATAAGAGTAAACACATCATTCATTTGATGAGAATGAGGCTCATGCATGTATTAGCTAAGTTGTTGAACAACAAAATTGACATTCAAATGAGTAAAGTTAAGGTAAAGTAATTTACCCATAAACTAATAATAAAAATGATTAGGAATGGTTGAATCGAGGGATGAGTCAAAACTAGTACCAGGTTGCATAGAACAAGAAAAGGTTGTTGTAGTATGAAGGCCAACATCAGTTAATAAATCTAATATGTATTTCTATTGAGACAAAAAATACCTTTTGTATCTCTAGCAAGTTCAATACCAAAAAAATACTTGGCATATCCTAAATCTTTAATTGTAAAAATGGAAGAACTTAAGGTTTCAAAATTTTGATTCTTTACCAAACCTTTTGCTGATAATATTTCATCACATGAATTAAACCTCTATAGGATTGTTTATTCTAATTTATAATAATCCAATTAAATCCGTAGATTAGAGATAAATATCCTACCTCTTATAGACTATATGTGTAATATAACACAGTGCACCAAATGTTACACCTCTAGTCCGTCCATACGAGAACTTTTGCTCAAACCTGGGATATTAGAATTCTTGCCCTTAAGTTAATTACTAGCTTAATATTTTCTATATATGTTTGTTGTTGTTGTATGGTATTTCCTAAATACATACTATCTAGCAGTGTACTAGGTTGCAAGTAATAAAATAGTAAGTAGAGTATTGTATCCACAGGGATAGTGATAGTTATGCACAACTTGTGGAAACTACGTGGTTCTAAATAAAGGAAAAAAAAAAGTAACATAGTATATAAAAGTTGTTTGGCTACTTAAACTAATATCTAATAATATAAACAACAAGTAAAATAAAGATAAAAAATAATATTTTGTAACTTGGATGGGACACAACATAAAGTGGGCATACTTAAAATATTAAATCTAGCATTTAAGGTAAGATCTATTGTTTCAGTGAGACTAAGGTATCTCTCACAAGATTCATAATAATCAATTGGTCCTTGCACTATTGATCATAAGCATATACACTAGATATCGTATGGTTAGCCTCAACCTAGGATGCATACCAGCATAATGAACAAGAAAGAATCCATCAGAGGTGCTATGCAACTATTGAAACCCTTAGATATAAACACAAATCACATGGTTAGTCTCATTGCTAATTTACATGTTTAAAAGGTCATTCCATTCATGGATTTATACTCCATGGTCAGGCAGTCCATAAATTAAGCATAAAGTGATCAATTCTATGAGAATTAAGTGCACACATTCAAACACACACATTCACAACAGAAATAAAGATGAAAATACTAGATAATACTACTTACAAACCACGCCTTAAGGTTGGTCCATCCTTTTTTCTCCTCTTTTTAACAACCTTAAATAAGAGAATATATACTCCTTAAAACCCTAGAAGATGTTTAAGGATAAAACCCTGAAATGCATAGGATTGTGACAAGTGTTCAAATCCTATTACAAGATGATAAAAAATATCTAAAAAGACAAAAGGAATATTCTATAAGAATCTCCAGCTCATCACATCACAGGTTGCAAAATTGCTCTCTAAGAAAATCCGTATAAGTTGTGCGCGGGACCACTAGACACATGTCAACTCCTTAGCAACCTCGTAGAACATGCCAAAATTTGTCTTGTCCATGCCACAACGTTCCAAAACCTATTGCAGAGAGAACATTTTATGGAAAGTGAGTAAGAAAGGGTATAAATGTTATTTTACATATTTTAAGCATATTTAGAACCCCACAGCTCGAAATCATGTGATTATACATTGAAAAAGAGTTAAAACACACAACTTATTTAGATATAAATGGGACTTATCAACTCTACCAATATTAAATTGTTGCTTGTCTTGAAGCAATGAACAAACTAAGCACATAAAAAGAACTTAAGACAAAAGTGTAGAGTTTTAAAGATTGGAAAGCAATAACAGCAAGCAAGCAAAGAAAGAACTACAATGAGGAAACAATCTTTCCAAAGCAGAACAATGCTAAAAGACTAAACAAAAGATTGCCTGAAAAAGAAAAACTATACTGCTAAAGATTTCAAACAACTGAAAGAACTTCTTAAGAACGAAGAACAAAGAACAAAACTACCAAACAAAGGATAAAGTGAACAAATAATTTTGATGCAATTGAGGGTTAGTGTTTGGTCATGTTGGGGATTTTTCATTGAAAATCAACTGATTAAAGCGGAAGCTCGCATTGATTTTCTCAAATCCGTGACCCAGGAGCAATTGATGTGGAAATCAAAACAAAAAAAATGAGAAAGTTAGATTCTCAACTAGTGAATCTCTTTCAGAGATGGCTGCAAAAACCAAAATTGATCTCCTTTACAATTCCATACACGAACGGCTTTGAAGCGAGAACCGATGCTAGCATCGGATTGTCGGAGGAGAGGCAAATTTGGGGCTAAAATTTTTATGCCTGGAAAATCACCCTTTGGTCAAAAATTACAGCTGCTTTTTATTCCCCTTGGCCAAATTTCTTCCCATGGGAATTTAGGTTTTAGGGTTTCAATTTTATGTGGGCTTTTCCTTACTAAAGCCCAAGTCCGAAATTAATTGTATAGGTTTAATTTTAATTGCAAATTTAATTTTAATCTTTCATGTATGTGAATTTATTATACCATATATTATATTATATGCCATTTCAAATTAAAATCAATTTGACCAATTAATTTAACCTAGAAATTGAAATTAGACCATTCATAAAATTAAATACATGTAAACCTATACATGTGAAATATTCCCACCCAGGAAATAATATCTTAAATTAATTCATTTGAATTAATTATAAGAAACCCAATACAAATATTAATTATATTATTTTGATCAATCTAATTGATCTATATTATATAATCAATAGAATCCTCTCTATCCAATTGGTATACTCCAAGTATATAGTTGATCCGTTCAGTTCAAGCTCAGATGTCCAATGTGTACGATCCTGTGGGCCCGTCTTTATGTTGGCAGTAGACCCATGGTCCACAGATTATAGGCGGACTCTAGCAAGCCACTACAGCCCTTAATTAAGACAGAGATAGCAGTCTAACTGACATCGAAACCCTGTAGCTTAACTTATATCTCCTATGTCATTGATATCGATGTCCAACATAGAGACATGTTATAATCAACCTCTTTTGTGTCCAGACTTTAACTTGATCCCCAATGAACTAATGCTCACAAATAAGTTCCAACTTGTTTAGGTATGGCCTCACTCTTATCAGTTACACTCATCAAGTGGCCGGTGATATCATCTCAACGGACTACTGAGTGACATTCCCTTCTGCATATTCATGGTTCTGACATGTTCATTGACACACCCGAATGTACCCATACTTGGCACCCTGTTACAGGCCCTTTAGGCGTACACCAAATTATGTCACCTCACATGCAACACTATGATATGGTGAGGTCAAAGGATCCATAAAAGTACTACACGAGAATCACTTATGATACTATACCATATGGATTTCTCATTAAGTGGATCTTATCCAGTATCATGCCCTTTTGCATATACCCATAAAACTGGTTGACAATCCATGTCCAATAATCGGTAAGACACTGATGCACAACCAGGTTTACGATAGTCTTTGGTTCCATTCATTCCCATGACTGGAACAGACTACGTATATCTTTATGGTCATATCGTTTTCCCCATCCATGGTCTTACTGCCAAGTGCATGATAGTTATCAATATGGATATGGATATGTCCATTGGATACTGTATTTATAATATTGCACAAGGTATACAATAAACAAATTAATGCTTTTATTCATTAACACAAATTGTACAATACATAAATCTCATTACAAGATACAAAATGCATGATATAATATAAGGACCAATGCCTAGGGACTAGGGCATACCCAATAGGTCTCCTTAGTTAAACAAATCTAACTAAGTCTATATGCTTACATACAAGTACAAAATAACATTGTTATGAAATGCAAGTGAACAAAATCAAAAGGTCTTTACCCTGGTTGTAATGGGGGCTTAGGTGAAAGGTATGATAGGGGAAAATTTATAGTGAAAAGTTGTCAAAAAGGAATTTCTTCTTTCCACTACAAAATGTGAGTGAGCGGACGACCTTTTTCTGAAAAAGTGGAACACAACGAAGTGAACTGGGGAAAAAGAAGAAGAACTTGAATGTTTGTTTTGAAAACGGGTTTGTATCTTGCTTAGGAAAACCATTGATTTGTTTGGAAATCCTTTTGTAGAAAATCTTTTCTTTGAATGTGAGTTTTTGGAAAACTAGTTTTACATTTTAGAAAATCCCATTTTATTACTTAAAGATCTCAAAACCTAAATTTCAAGATCAGTGACAGAGTCGCCACCCGGATCAGCTCATCCGGGAAATTCCGATACAGCTCCCTGCCGAGCGTAGACTACTGTACCTAATCCAAAGATTTAGAGTTCCGGCAACTTACCTATGCAACCTCAAGCTTGTATTCATTTATAAGTTTATAGTACCATATTATATTTGCATATTCTCTACCTATTTTATCTTTCATTGTTAGCCCATGCTCATTTAGATGACATAAAGTAAATAACATAAAAGTAAAGTACAGAAAAATAAATCATACATCCAAACTAAACCAAAAAAGAAATAAAAGCCGCTATTACAACCTAAAAAGAGAAAAAACTCTCATCTTCACCAATACAATCACCTAGATACACGAATATCTAAAAAATTACAATCACCTAGGATACACGAGTCGATCTATAAAATACATCCAAAATGATAAAAAAGAAAAATAAAAGCTGCAAAACAAATGGTTAGCACAATTATATTACAAATACAAATAGGACTCATAACAAGATAGAATGGGGATTTCAGAAAAGGGGAGCATGCATTTAGGGGGTAACCGAGAAGTCAGGCCGACTTGCTCGGTTAGACCTGGAAAACCATTTTAGAAACACTCTATAGATTTTTGTGCTTAAAAAAAATTTTGAAAACGGTTTGGCTCATTTACATGCAAATCACTTTCTTTTAGTGAGTCAGTTATCCTGGAACTCAGGGTTCCATTCGTGGGGGTTTCCTAATTTCAACATCCATCTAAGGCCCAAAACAGTAACATGCCAAAAATAGTTTGATTCTGAAGACAGCATCACGCGACGATGTCCATGGGAGTCGACCTATGATTCTGCCTCCTTCTAGGAACTACAGCCGCACGGCGCTAGTTATAGCTATGCAGCTATAGAACAACAGCACTACAGCCGTTCTATAGACACTACGCAGTGATTTTGGTTTTCTCCGCTTTGAAAATCACTGTTTTAATCATTTTTGATGATTTCTAAGGACTTTGAGGAGCCTGGGGGTCCGCTTAAACTAAACAGTGGATCCGATTTAGATTGAACAACTTCGGATTTAAAAAATCGAAATAAAAAAAGGGAAAAGCTCACATCAACATTCTAGGAAAACCGAAAACCATAATTCTGAATGTAACGAATGTGATTGGACTGAAATAATTCATAACAGAATGATCAAAATTGAAAACTGACTGCTTCTGGTTGATTTAGGGATTTTTGGGTTTTCGCCCAGAAGAACACAACCGTGCGGCTATAGAGTTATAGCCGCTCAGCTCTGTTCTAGGGGATTACAGCTGCTTGGCTCTAGTTAGAGCCGTATGGCTATAATCAAATGAACAATTTCTAAAATTTTTCACAAAACATAGCATAAAACAACTAATTACGAGTTTAAGGCCTCTCAGAGTTTACCTGGTTGATGTTCTAGTGTGTTTGACGACCGGAAGTGGATTGGAAAGTTGGAATCCGCTTAGAACCTCACGAACATTCCGAAATCCTTGAACACGCATCTTGAATTGATCCGAACAAACTTGAGAATGACCTAAACAAGTGATACGCATCTGGGAACTCTCACACTACATGTTTCTGGTCTGTATTCTCTCTGTGTTTGGTATTGTTCTTTAGTTTTTCTTAGTTTTCTCTCTTTCTCTCTTTTTTCTTCCTTAGAATGATTTTTCCCTCTGTATTTTTTTTGTGTTCTATGTCCTATGTCTGCTCTCTGTTATTCTGCTCTTAAGACATAGCAAATCTCGGTAAAGAAATCCCCTAATTAAGGAGTTCTATCCTCTGTCAAATACTGGCTGGCTATTTAGGAAGTCATCTGACCGCTCGATAGAGCTGTGCAGTTGTAAGGTTACAGCCATGAGGCTCTGGAATTAAATTCGAGCGGCTGTAGTTGTGAAATTACAGCCGTACATCTCTAATCAGAGCCGTGACGGATTCTCCTAAATCCCATACTCACCTCTAAGCCTTTTAATCACTCGAAGGACCTTTCTTAGGGTTTCGGATCGAGGACTGTTTGGATTTCAGAGCGTTTGAGACATTCCAGGCAACATCCCGCTTATTCTCAAGTCCGAAGTCTAACAGGTAACATAGAATTTTCATCACAAAGATCGGAAAAACCTGTGCTCACATTGTTCTTGAGAAATTTGATGATGAAACAGCTCCTTAATGAATTTCTTTTTAAATAGGGGACATAATTCTTCTTGAAATTATACCATACCTTTTGACTAGACTCACTATAGTAGTCCATCCGGCTGCTCTTGCTGAAATCATTACTCTTCATTTCATTTGGTTTCCCAGTAGTAGTCCCCGCCAATAGTGGATAAGAAAGCTCTTGGCACCTTAGAATAGAGAAAAAGTGTATGGTCTTAGAGAATTTAGAGTGTAATAAGATAAGGGCATCTTAGGTTTCAGTCTTTTTACATATAGAATTCCGTGGAAAGCCGTATTCGATGAAAGTCGTATGTACGGCTTGGAAGGAGGTCTTTTATATCTTTTGAGATAGACCCTATAATATGGGGTCAAAAAACCAAAATAAATGATTTTATTAGGCCTTATAAAATAAAAGGAAAACAGATTATTGAGAAACCCTTGCACGCTCATTCACATTGAGGTATTGCAGAAGAGAAAATTGTTAAATCCGATCCAATTTATTATAATCGATTAGTTAACATGTTGGTTAACCGTAGTCTTAAACACGGAAAAAAAACATCATTGACTTATCAAATTATCTATCGAGCCATGTAAAAGATTCAATAAAAGACAAAAACAAATCCTCGTATTGGTGCATTGCTTTGTACAAATCTAATGGCACAAGGCAAACTTCTTTGATTTCAGAAATACCTTAAGCCTTCAAAACATGCAATTCCAATTTTGAAAAAGAAATTGATAACATGGGTGATTTATGATAAGAAAAGTGTATTTAGGTTTTAAAAAGGATATAGTTTAGTGACTAAATTGAATGAACAGGCTAGGCTCAAATGGGCTAAACTATAATGAGTGGATATTTCAATTTAACAGAAAAATGGTGGATTTTTAAGCTATATTGGGTAAAACCTAAACTGCCTTAATCATATTAAGTTCAAAAACAAACACAAAAGCTTTAAATCAACAAGATATGTAAGATCTAGACAAAGAAAGAAAAGAAAGCCCTCTCAGTAAGAAAATTCAAGATAATTATGCAATCATATGTGATCACAGAACAAAGAAAGGCTTAATTCTCACATAATATAGGCTTTGTAGCTAAGCTCAATGCAAAGAGAACTAATGATTCAACTAGAAAATTTGAAAAATTTAATAAATTTAGTCAATACTTAAAACAAAGCAAAATTGTTGCAGCTTAAAGACAAAATTCTCCAAAAGAAGAAAGATTTTCTTAAAACAGTAAAATCCATCGAGAACACTGAAACACTAACTAACAAGACTTGGAATCTATTACTAAGCCTTAAACTATGAAAGCTTGAACAAAGACTAAAAGAACAAAATAAACAACAATAAACACAGAAAGAATATAATAAACCAAAATATCTATAAGTCATGCTTTCCAAAAACAATTGATTTCAAAAATTTTAATTCCACAAACACATAAACCCTTCCCCAATACTTGAATGACACATTGCCCTTAATGTGTGAAAACATATGCAACAATATATACAAGAGTCAAGAGAGAAAGATAGTTACCACACAACTTGCTGACAAAATAAAAGAGCAAAGTTTAGAGACATACCAGAGCTAGAGATTACATGAATATATTATAAGAAGTATAGTGAAATGAGGAATCCCGTTCCTCCATAATCTTTTCATTAGGGGCTCTGTTCAGATCCTATATGATAAGGTGCTTAGAAGAAACATTAACCTCTGATGTAGCAGGCTTCGTTTCAACCTTGGAACGCGGCTTTTGCACTCTTAGATTTAGAGCTGGCAGAGAAAACCTTGTTGTCTTCAGGGTCGTCAAAATAACTAATTTTCTTCCAAAGATCAACCTCTTGCTCCAGGATTATGTTTCTTTTCTCCAATGCAACATGCTTGCTTTTCAGCTCCAAGTATTTATCTTGCAATAGAATCAAAGTCTCCATGATCTCTCGATTAGTCAAATCACAGCAAGCATTTAGGAACTTCTCATCTTGCTTAATAGGCCTCTTTCTTAGGGGGAGAATGGTCTTGATGGCTTTCCTCTTCTCAACTTTCTTTACTTTGACAAAAACTTCCTCCTTCTTTTGCGGCTTCAGTGAATACTTACCATTTTTCATCCGGAAGCAAATTCCAACCTTGCTCAAACTTGGGATATTATAATTCTTGCTCTTAAGTTAATTACTAGCTTAATATTTTTTGTATATGGTTGTTCTTGTTGTACACATAACACTTATGTACACAATGTATCCTTTTCATTTATACAAGAACACACATACACATATACCAAAATGTAGCAAAGGTGGCACTATATGGATTACAATTTAACGTAAATGGTATATTAGTAAGACATATACTTATCTTACTAATCTACCACCTATTCATACAAGTGGGGCATGTAATGTCCGACTTGTCCTTTTTTTAAATTAAATAATATATTATAGTTTTATATAATAACTATTATCAATATATTATGATAATTGATTAACGACTTAATTAATTACAATTACATCTTACAACACGTCTTTCATTTCCAATCGTCAATGCTTGATTTGTGGAATATATACACATATTAACTTAACTTAAGCAAGAACAATTCAATTATTAGTAAATCATTTATTACTCAAAGCATTAGACCTCTTGTGTGTGTGACTTTCTAGATTTACATCTAATTGACAACAAGGAATAAAAACTTTTTTCCTAAAAATAATATTCTATAACTCGTATCTAATATTACTTTTAGTTCCTTAAAGATCAAAATTAATGCCTAGCATAACATGCCCCTACACTCAATTAGAATTGAATAAACTCAATATCATAATTATTATACACTTGAGTCCTATTCATTACAAGATCCCGATCTTGACTAGGTTCATGGTTTGTCAAAATCGTAATTGCCAAGATACTATGACTCCACCTCCAATAATTATTTTTTGATAAATCTTACACACCTGGCCATGAATTTATTTACCAAAGAATAATTAACAAAAGTCATTTGATCTTTTTCCCTATTCTTGTAAGGCAACGAAATCCTATCTAAGCTGACCTTTTACGACACCACATAATAGAATAAGGTCATAACATGTCTATCACCAAATATGGCTAACATAGTGAAAAGCAAAAAAATATCTTAATATGTCATGTAAGAATAATCAGGTCACTTCAAGTTAAAGGACTATATGTGCTATTATGATCTAAACAACAAATAATTGACAAGTCAAGAAACCTCATGCCATTGTCATTCAACGGCACAATTCAGTCAACTTATCTCTATGAGTCCCTACATATTCATCCTGGTATCTCATATCATGTAGTATGAGATTCACCACTTCTCTAAGAAAATGAATAGAGGTAATGGTCTATGAATTAATAATGTCCACTCAATAATTCTTACGACTATGAACATTTAAAGTATATTATTACCAAGAAAAAATCCATCTCATGTTCTCAACTTCTTGAGAATAGATTTTTCTTTAATAATAACTTTAGGACAAATATTTACTAACATATAACTAGATGAATATGACAATATGAAAGTAAAAATTTTATTTATTGCTAACAAATATTTATAATATATATATATATATATATATATATAGTGCATATATCACTAACAAAAAAGAGCATGAAGATGATGCTTAATATCTTGAATGGCAAATTCAGAATTTCTTGAAATAAGAACATCATCAACATAGATAACAAGAACAAGAAAAATGTCAAGATGAGAAAATGTAAATAAGCAATGATTCAAAGATGCTTGTTGAAAACTAACAACAATGATATGATATGTGAACTCTTTGTTCCATCGACAACCAACTTGTTTGAAACCCTACAACAATTTCCTTAATTTACAGACTTGATCCAGAGAAGCCTTAGAGTAACCCTCTAGTGGATGAAGATAAATAAATCTCTTTATCGCTAAACCCATGAAGATAAGCATTATTATTATCGATTTGATGTACAAACCAAGTTTTTAGCATTAAACGAATAGTTACAACTTTAGCTACAGGAGAAAAACTCTCCGTATAATCGATACCCTGAATTTGGTTATTGTATCCCTGAGCAACTAAACGAGCTTTGCAACAATCAACCATTCCATCAAGTTTGTGCTTAATATAGTAAACCCATTTTGTGGAAATAGCTTTCTTACCCTTAGGTAAAGAAGTAAGATCCCAAGTTTCATTGTCTTATAAGGCGTGGAATCAAAATTGAGTAAACTGATCCAGTGAGTTCTTAGCCGGAGTAAATTGGTCCAAAAGAACAAAATTGATTTTCCTTTTAGTGGAAAAAGCCAACAACATAGCTTGAGACAAAGAAACGTAGTTGTTTATAGTTAGAGGAGCAGGAATAATGCCAACGCAAGGATTGCCAGCCGTAGATAGTTGAAACTGATGAGAATAGTCATCTTTCTACGGTTTAAAGAAAGATCTATGCAAGGGATCTTTACGACAATGCGAAATAGTTGGAGGAACATATCAAGATACTTGAGATCCTCATGAGACGAAACAATAGGGAAGGAATAAGATTGTGAACCAGCCTTTTTCATGGAGTTTGAAGGAGCCTACATAAACTGCATTGATGAAGAGTCCGATAAAAGTTCTTTGTCTTCAAAACTCACATGAGCATCATCAAAGTGATTGTTAGGATTCGCCATAAAGAGATTCAAAGAATAGAATGGACGAGAGGTAGGATTGCAGAAGGGAAGAGAGAGACAATCTCATGTGATCTAGAGAAAAGAAGAAATAGAAAAAGAAAACAGAGAAATTAGAGCCAGAATTGCTTGTGCTATGATACCATGAACCAAAACAGTAAAATGAAAAGAATGATCTATTAATGTGATAATTCTCTTTATAAAATTCCCATTCATATGCATAAATTAAGGAGTTAATCTAGCTAAGTGCATATGCCACGTTGGCCTGGATTTTTCTATTGATTGATTTGTTTATCAATTTTTCTTTGGTTTGTTTGGTTTGAGGAGAGTGAGGCGAAGGGATAAAATGATTTTTTTTTTTAATGATGTTACAAATATAAAATTAAAGTTAAATATTATATTTTAAATAAATTTACTTATTTAACCTTAATATATATATAAAATTTGTAATATAGTTTCTGTGGTTAGATAATAATAATTGCATCCGTACAATTACAAATTTTGACCAAAGAAATAGCGTAATAACTTTAGCCACAACGCAATCTCAAGCTTCCCACTTTGCACAAAAAAAGTAAAGCACAAGCCAATAATAATTTGTCTTTAAAAACACTTCTTTTTCTTCGTTGATAAGTCTTTAAATTTGACCCATTAATATCAAACGCATAGACATAATTATATTATAATGCAAAAAGAAAAAAGATGTAAATTATTGTGAGAGAGCGGAACGTATATACATCTTTATTTCCTTTACATTGAATAATGGCGGCAGTGAGAGGAATCTCAGCTCTTCTTTCTTCTCCATCCCATTCAATTTTCCCTGCAAACCTTTTTTTTCTTCATCACTTTACGTCCTACTTTTTCTATCCCAACAATCATTCGCCTTCCTTTTTTTGCTTTTATCAATCTCTCTTCCGCGACTTATTTATGCTGATTTTTTAATTATTTCTCCCAACCCCTATTTTCTTTTATCCTTTCCCAAACAAAATCCTCTTCAAGAAAGTCCCTAACTGGAAATATATTTTCTTTGTAATCAATCTCCTGTCCGTAATGGGGAAGGCTGGATTGTTTGATTTAGAGAAGCTTTTTGCGTTCTATGGCGCCTACCACAGTAACCCCATGAATGTGCTGATTCACATGATATGTGTCTGGCCGATCTTCTTCTCTGCTATTCTCATCCTTTACTTCACGCCTTCTCTATTTGACCTTATATTCTCTCTGTTTGGGAAAAATGACGTCATTGTGCGTTTCAATTTTGGATTCTTGTTTTCTTTGATATATGCTTTGTTTTTTATCTGTCTTGATCCTAAAGCCGGCTCCTTCGCCGCTCTGCTTTGTGCCTTATGCTGGGTTTCTAGTAGTTTCGTGGCTAGATTTCTTGGCTTGTCTCTCGCTTGGAAGGTATAATTTCCCTTTCATATGGATTCGTCTTTATTTTCTTTCCATTTTTCTTATTCAAGTTGTCATGAATTTTTCTTTGAATGTGAATCGTCTATATCTTTGTTCATATGGAATTTATACCTGCATGATAACCTTCGACTGTTATATGTATCTTAAATTTTATATTCACCTTGCGGAAATAATCAGTCATTTATTGTAGGATAACAGTGTTTGCTCCTTGCTTGAAATGTGAATACTTCAATCAGGGTTTAAGGGTAGAAATCAAATGTTTGATCATTTGATCACGTTCTGCCTCTTTAACCTTCTTTTACTCATCGTCTCTTCCTGCTAGGTCATGTATCTTTTACCTTATAAGATCCAGCTACATCGTCAAATTCAAATTTTTTTTTTTTTTTTTTGGAAGCTGTGAATCAGAGTTAGTTATTCTTAATATTTTGTTGTTTTTTTAGATATTGGTAGAGAACTCTCTGTAATTCAACATGCAGATTCTGTAAAACTGTAACTTAAAGGCGAAATAGTTGATCAGAAATTAGGACTTAGATGGCTGACGTTTTCTAGAGTTTTGTTTATTCCTTGCTTTTTGATGTTCAATTTTTCAGACATGTATTTGGGGTCATCATTTGCAGCTCTTACCTTCACCAAGGAAGACCTCAATCGATAGCATCCCTCCAACAGGCTGTAGTCAAACAACCATATTTAGACCTCTAAGGGGCTTTGCTCTATGTTAATCTCCATCATCATGATATGCATGTCATATTCTGTATCGATGTTCATTTTTCTTCTTTAACAATATAATCTATGTTTGAGAAGTTGTATAATTTTTTTTTTCCAGTTTTCCATTTGGCTTTGTGAAGTATACTAATAAAAGAATGATGCTTGAATTTTGGCGGTTGAGTAAACTGCTACATGATTCCTATGTTATGAGGAACATTTAGATTCTAAAAGGGTAGAAGGATGCAATTTTAATGAGATTCATGCAGCTTTAATAAATGAGATGGAGATGATGAAACAATCTGTTGGGTCCAAATTTAAGCTCATAATTGAAGCAAAAATTCTGAAGTACTGTCGAGGAGATTCAATTTCAATGCTGTTGTTGCAAAAAAATCTGAATCAGTAACATTACAACTCAGTTCTGGATTTCAGCGAACTCTAGTAATGTGAAATTGAATTTGAGACTATTTCCTTCCAGCTTCCCTTTATTTGCTGTAATTTGATCATTTTGATTGTCTGAAGCCATTGGTGTGTGTTAATGCATTGTGAAATAGAAATTTTATGGTATTCTAGCCCATAAGCATTGGCAAGTTGCATTGCAAAAACTACCATACGATAGTATTTAAATCACAGTATAGTTTGTTTAAATCACACAACTTGTTACAGGTTGTTCTAGTTGCTCAAGTTGTTTGTTGGACTGGACAGTTCATTGGCCATGGCGTCTTTGAGGTAAATTGTTTTATGATATCTTAGTTTGTCAATATCTTTCGCATTGTGCCACATTTTGTCTAAAAGTTGATATCCTCCAGAAACGAGCACCAGCTCTTTTGGACCACCTCACTCAAGCCCTTGTCATGGCTCCTTTCTTTGTCCTCCTAGAGGTAATTTCATTCAATTTAAGCTTTCATCAAGTAGTGACATTTTCTTTCTGATAAGTTATGGCAAGTTAATATTTTTGCTTTCCTTCAGGCTCTGCATATTTTCTTTGCTTATGAGCCATATCCAGGGTTTAATGCTCGTGTTCAAGCAAAGGTTGAAGCTGAAATCAGGGAGTGGCAAGAGAAGAAGCAGACGTTGCTGGTCTGATTTGAAGAGGAGAAGCAAAGATTAACGTTATGGGTTGCTATATATCATGTTAATGTAAGAAAACAGGACATACTTTGTGATGCTTACATATTTGTAACATAAAATATGTGCAACAACAATGAAGATGTTTATACGAGCTCACTAATAGCAATTGGTTCTCTCTATGTTTGTACAAACTGCTAAACTCGATAGGGGGTCATTGGGTCATTATGTTTAAGTTTCCCATAATGCACAAAAACTTGTTTCCTTATTCAACTGCTTAATTAATAGTGGAATGAGAATTTTTTGGGCTGTGCAAGTCACGCACTGAAAAAAGATGCAGATATCACAAATGTAACAACTTGATTTTCTGCTTAGAATGATTTATTACTCTATTAGGAAATGTCTCCATATTTTATGAAACGACATGCTTGATATGTAGCATATATACTATATCATACATTACTAGAAAATATCATGGCATCAAATGCGCATCTTATGATCGTCTGGCTACTCTAAGCTTCAAGCCATGTGCCATTGATAGAGTTGTCATCATCCTATATTTCACTGTATGATTTGGCAACAACTTGAATGTGAAGAATCTACAGAGTATGGCCAGTGTCATCTTCATCTGGAGATATGCTGAGTCCTTACCAAGGCATATCCTTGGTCCTGCCTGTACAAGGTATAAAGAAACAATAAATTCAGTAAATGGATTAACACAATGACCCAACATTAACTCTTCAGATTGACATAGTCCTTTGTTTAGAAATGTTAATTCTCTTTTGCTCACTTGAAATGCAGTGAACTTGAATGGTGATGCATTCTGAAAGCAACCATCTTTGAGCCATCTCTCTGGCTTAAATGAAGCTGCATCAGGCCCCCAATTGTACTCCATTCTGCCCATTGAATATGGAACATAAGTTACCATCCCTCCTGCTTTAACTTTGGTTCCATCAGGTAAGATATCATCCTCCAGAACGCCCTTTGGGTCCTATGGTCATTTAATATTAGCTTAACTTAATCTGCCTAACGTTGACATGTTTCCTGTTTAATGTATAATTAACATTTTCTACTAATCATTGATTAATTACATTTACCTGAGGGACTGCTGGGTATAAACGAAGTGTTTCTGTAATTACAGCATGCAAATAATATGATTTGCTCAGTGAATCATAAGTCAAAAGACCTGCATATTGCGTTAGTCTTTGAGTAAACGATTCAGGATCATCCAAGTTATATTGGAGCAATGTAACGTTCTCTTCCTTTGCCCTATCTTCCTCAAGAGTTTTCAACTCTGTGTAGAGCTTCTCAGCAACATGGCTATGTGTCATTATCATGTATATGGCCCATGATAGAGTTGTTGCTGTTGTGTCCCTACCAGCTATGACAAAGTTGAGCACAACATCTCTCAGACTTTTCTCTGTCATATTGTTTTCTGGGTCTTCACCTACCTCAATGAACCTCGTTAAAATATCATGCTTTACCTGATACACATACAGATATCCATTTTGTATTAGTTAGTGAAGGTATACTTGTTATTTGCCATTCTGGTGCAGATCAATTTTGCCATCAAAATAATACCTTGTTGTTATTGCCCATCTTTCGAGCTTCTTCTACTTCTGCTTTCCTTGTACGAATGACAGAGTAGGTGAAATCATCAATAGTTTTAATGCTCTTGTCAAGTCGAGCTTCTGATCCAACATTAAAGAATTTCTTTATTTTCCATAAGGGATCGATGAAGCGAAGTGTAACGATGATATTTGCAATGTCAAAAGCCTTAGCAAAGCAATTTTCTGGAAGACTGGGAGCCAATGTTCCTATTTCTACTCCAAAACCAACTTTGCATATTGAATCCAAAGTCATTCTCATGAGCAGATCCTGCAAAGGGGAAACATGTTTTTGTCCTAATTTTCATTCTGTTCATATTGCATATACGCATAATTGATATGAACATGAAAAATTTTATTCACCTGCATTTCTATATCCTGATTGTGAAAAGATGCCTGACAAAGAATAGATGAGAGCTTCACAGTGTATTCCCTGAAAACTATGGTGCTGAAGTCCCTCAAATTCTTGGATGCAAACTCGAAACTAGCTGTCTTTCTCTGTTTTCTCCACTGTTCACCATCTACATTAAATATGCCATCTCCAAGTAGGACTTCCATATATGAGTGGTATGTCTCACCCTTCATTTGATATCAATTTCCACCATTACCAATAACAGGAAGAATAGAATGAAACACCAGAAGTTGGTAGAAATATCATAAGACATCAATAAATCTTAAGTTATGAGATATATGATTATGACTATTTTTCGACATTTAGCTCTTGAATTTTTGTTTATTGTCAAAATTCAACTTCTTAACAGCACCATCAGGCGTGCATAACATGCGCCGTGGTATAAGATGCAATACTTGTGAGACGCATCACTTATCGGGGGCATGTGATGCACACCTGACGATGCCACTAAGGAGAGATTGAATTTCAACAATACTTAGAAGTACATGGGCTAAATGTCATCAAGAATCAAAAATATGATTTTGCCATTTTTCTAATTGTGATACAAAAGAACTCATCCCAATATAATAACCTGCAGACTCATCTTATATATTTATAACTGTTTGTCATTTTTGAAACCTGCAGTGATTATTGAGGAAGAGAGGCTACCTTAGGATAATTGGCAAAGTTAGTCTTGAGGACATGTTCAACATTAGCAGGATCTGCAATGTAAGTGTATGTTGTGGATGGCATGGGGACTACAACAGTTTTCAACTCAGACAAATAATCAACAAGCCAATCATGCATTCTATCATAATTCAGAAGCTGCTCAATTGCTGCACCAACAATTGGCCAAGTTTTTGGTCCTTTCTTGTTTCTCTGATCCCATCTATGAAGAAAAATCCATGAAAGAATTACACAACCTATCATCCACATTCCCATGTTGTACCCATCAGAAGAAGAAGATGAAAGAACTGAATTACGCTTTTCGGCTTCCATTACTAAAGAATTGATTTATGCACTGTGTTGATAGAGATTAAGGCCCTAATGAAATTGTTTCTTATAACAAGAGGAAGTTGGTTAAGAAACAAGTAAGTGGTGAATTTGATCAAGTATTAGAACTAGAATTTCTCTATCACAATCTTTTTAAGCTTTTATCCTTTGAGATTAAATTGCTTCACATCTCTTTTGCCCTTAACCTAATTAATTTCTATCTTAAACATAGCATTAGGACTGCCAAAACTAATTAGAAAACCGACTTTCGAAACCGAAACTGAGTCGAAAATTCAGTCAATTGAAACTGATAGACTAGAGAATGGTTTTTTATTTTGAATTTTTAGATTAATGAGAATGAGAATGGTTAGTGACTCTCAAAAGCCAAAATTGATGGTTAAACGATCGAATATATATATATATACAAAAAGATTAAAAATTACCTTACAACTAGCTAGAAAAAAAAAAAAAAAAAAAAAGAAAAAAAGCAAAGGACAGGTAAAGTTGAGCAACTACTTACATTTTTTTAAAGAATTATATTTTCTATTAAATTTTCAACAATTTCGGCTCTTGGAATGTGTAAATACTATAAGTACTACAAGCAAATCAAATGAATATTAAAAAAAAAAAAATACAGTAAAGTAATATATTTTTATCCACCTAAAGGGTGTTTGACAAGCTGCGAACCCATTAATTTAGTAATTACAATAAAATTAATATATTTATATCCCGAAATGTTTTCAATAAAGTCACAAAGAATTGAAAATAATTATATATTTTTTTATTTATTATTAAAGGTTAAAACTGAAATAAAAGGTTAATAGATTGAAATTATAGGTTAAATTAGTGGTTAACTAATTCTAATGGGCTAAGGAATGGTGTTTTTCAAAAACTGACAAAATGGTTAACCAATTGAAATAGGTTAATTGGCTGGTTAACAGTCCATGTGCATCCCTACATAGCATTATATGTGGAAAAATTGCAGAATTGATAATAAGCCGTTACATGGAAACACCCACAGTATCACACTGGAATGCAGCAAAAAAGAATACTCTGCTATCTTAAAGGTACAACTAATTTTGGTTTATTTTACTCAAAATCTAAATATTTCAAATTAGTTAGGTACAATGATAGTGATTGGGTTAGTGATAAAAATGATCGAAAAAGCATTACCGATTTTGTATTTTTCTATGGGTGACACGACGTTCACTTGGTGTTCAAAAAAGCAACGTATAATGACTTTGTTAACTTATAAAGTAGAATATGTTATTGCGACTGCATGTGTGTCTCATGCAATATGGCTAAAAAGATTGCTGAAGGAATTGCAAATAATACATGAGAAGTGAGAAATATACCAATTATTTTAGGAGCATAATAGAATTAATTTGCCTTAATTTGGAATTAAAATGAAAGAACTATTACTAAAAAGCTTGTTTTCTGGTTGCTTGATAGCTGAAGAAGGCTACTGAATAAACTCAGAGCAAACAAGCTTGAATGAAACTGAAGATCACTGAGCAAAGAACCATTTGAATAGGCCGTGCAAGGAGCCCAATAGAGAAAGAGGAGATATTTCTAAAGTTTGAATTTATGGCTTTAACCCTACCTCTTTGACTTTTGGTTTTTATTGAACGAACACGTGTGGATATCATGTTTTTGAAATATTTTATTGTTTAGTTGTTGACTTTCTTTTTGCTCTCTAGATCTTTCCAAGAGCTATAAATATTTTGGCTCTTGTTTTGTTTGGGGGCAATTAATATTAATAAGAGGAGAAGAGTGAATTCTCCCACCAACTCTTGTAATTTTTATTTTCTTATTAAAATATTTAGTATTAGTTCTTTTAATTTCTGTCTGAGAAGTCTGCTCGCTGTCATATATTATGAGGAGTGAGTAGTCTCCAAGCAGGCTTGAGCCAGCTTAAGCTGACAGGAATAAGTAGTCTTTCTCTCTTTTTTTCATCATGAGTAAAATACTTTGATGATTGTTTAGTAATGTTATGTATTTTCTCATGAGTTTGGTCACCTCATGCTTAGTGTTTATAATGAGACCGAGAGGAGATTTATGAACACGGACATATCACTAAACACATGTGAACTATGAGACTGAGAGAAAATTAGGCACATGTTAAGGGTTTTTTTATCTCATTAGATAAAATGCTTGCCTAAACTTTAATACGTGAAATGAATCCTATAAGGAAGAGATCTAAGTAGGAGTAGTTTCATAGAATCCAAGTGAGAGAGAGATCTAAGCTTGGTGATTTCAAGGGTAAGGCACCTTAGATCTACGTTCTAAACTTGCTTGTAATAGAGAGAGAAAGTTACTGAACCTACTTGACATTGCTGGACAAGTCTGTGTATTTCTATTTATTGTTATCTTTTATTATCTTTTAAGCAATCTTTACTATTTGATGACTGTTTATTTTATGTTCATAGCTTTAGTTGATTATACATTATTTATTTTATCAACTCATTGAAAGTAATCAGATCTACCTTTTTACGAAAAAATTTAAGGTTGTTTATCTTTAATCCCTAAGGAAACGATACTTAGTCTTGCCTCATACTACTAAACGATCTAGTATACTTACTAATGTCCATTTTGTAGGCAACAATACAACATGACCTCATAAAAATATTTGTTGATAACAAATCGACGCGTTGGTAAAACATCTAGTTTTTCATGACAATAATAAGTACATTGATACAAGATATCATTTAACAGGGAGCGTAATGATTAGAAGGAAGTGAAGCTAAACTACGTAAAAACTCAAAATCAAATTGCAGACGTTTTCATATAGCCACTCAAACATGATGTGTTAAAGCTGAAGTTTGGCTGGTTGTCAACGTGATTTGCATGCATATACATTTTTGTCTATGTGGTGGCAAGTTTAGGATTTTAAATGTATTATTTATTTTATTATTAGGTCGGCTGAAATCCTATAAATTGAGTTAACAAGATGTTGGAAAACAAAACGATAATCCTTTAAAAACAACTGTGACTTTGCACACTAAATTGATGTTGTCCTTGAAGAATATTTGTCCTTACTAGTTGCTGCTGGGATTATGCTAATATCTTCTAGGATTACACAAAGTCAATGATGTGTCATTATTTCAACAATAAAATATAAACATCCAAAGAAAGATCAGAAGTATATAAGTAAGAAGAGAAGATAAATTAAGAATTGCTGAGTTATGTCTCACCTAATTTATCATTCATGTATATAGGAATTGTTTTCTGTTTCGAACTATTGTATCTTTTCCTGAAAAGACATAACCTGTTAGAAAGATACAATGGTTAGTGACTATTGGCTTATAATTCCTCATATATACAAATTTATTATATTCTTACCAACTAAATTACAAACTAAATTATAACATGAGATGTGTTGTGATGTGAGAAAACATAGTGAGTGAAACTGAGTGTTTAGTATTAGTGTAATATTGTATTATTCTGTAATAAAATAAAACTAAGTCTTATTTTGTTAATTTCTCTACCTGCAACAAAGAAAAAATATATGAAATTATTCTGCATTATTTTATCCCTCCAATTTCTATGTTCAATGTATCTTGAAACTTTGTTTTATTTTTTAGTTTTTACTTTTCTCATTCTCTAGAAAGTTTGAGTTTTTTTTTTTGTTTATTGGACGCATAGCATCCTTATCATTAGGACTTAAGTAAATGAGCTCAATATTTTATTTTCAATTACATATTAAAATTTTTACTCAATTGTGTTTCGGCTAATTAATAACTTTTATGTTTCAACTATAAAAGTCGGTCACAAAACCTATTAATTAGATTGTCAAATCTCATCTCCCAACAAATATTTGACAAGAAACTTACTGCAAACTTTTTTTTATATAAATTATAAACCGTAAAAATCAATTATTTCCTTATTAATTATGAAACTCCAAGGCTTTATTTAGTCGGAAGAAGGAAGGAGGAGAATGAAAGAAATTGAAAATATAGTTAGACACGTATATCTATATACATGTATTGGTTTTTGCAATTACTTTCCTTCTTTCCATTTTTCCTTCCAACCAAACCAACCATAAGCAACATATGATTTTTATAACTACTGTATATATTAATTAAAAAGAAATATTTCTCTTCAATTGACAAAACTTTCAACTGTCAAGGTCGAATTGAAAGAAAACAGATGATAGGAATTAAAAAGAAATTTAGCATTTCAAAATACAGTAAGATGGATTTGGACATTACTCCATGGATTGAAAAGAAAAAGAAAAATAGTTGCACTGAGTTTTAAATATAATTCAAGAGGGAACTGGGAACGGTGTTGAGGTGAGGCAGTGAACTAATCAGCTCACAAATTAACTAATCAGCTCTACCAGTTTTGAGACACAATTTCAGGACCCAGGTATTTTTTTGAAGGAATGACATTGTCATATACTAGGGACGGAATGCTCAAGTACATCAAGGATTCCGGGACTATTTTGCGACTAAAATTTGGGGGGAAGTATCTTTTCCTCAAATTTTCTAACACTGAAATGAAAATAAAAATTAGAAACTAAAACAATTTCCCCCAAATTCTCGATTCCCACTACTTTCTTTCCTTTCCTAGCTCTCTCCCTCCTCTCTGGCTTATTGGTAGCAGCCAAATCATTCATTCAAACGCTATTGGTTTGCCATAATTATGACAGGAAGAGAGAAACATCATATAACTATATTAACTTCCAAAACTGTCCTGACTGCCCATCACCAGAAACTTGTTAACGAAAAGACTACCAAAGAACCCATTCGAATGACATTTAAAATCATTTCCCCCTGTTACGTTTTATAGCCCCCTTTCCTTGGCCCTTCTTGGGTGCTCCTTTTCCACGACGCTTCAACATTTCAAGCTTTGATAAGCGCCTGCCAAAGCACAAGGGGAAAAAAGGTGATTAATTCATAGAAAAATGCCTGAAACTGTTAAGCAATTGTCAAAATCCAGCCACTAAAACTCTCTGATCACACACATACGAAAAATGCGCAAATAACGTAGTTGTCTGAATTGAATACTGCAAGAGGAGAGCTCGGAGTAGAAGATGATGGATCTAATCAATACAAAGCATGATCAAGCGAAATACAATTACAAAAATTAGTATCAAACCGATTACTTTTAAGACTGAAATAATTCACCACAATGAGGGTTGCATTTACATCTGCTAACAAAATTTTCTGATTCAGCAGCATAGTTCGGAAAAATGACAGCATAGCAGTTTGAATCAGACACTACCAGAAGGGAGCATCAGACAAGATGAATGGAAGTCAGAACAAAAGAAAGAACAAGCAAAATAAACTTACATATTTTACTGACAGTACGTCCTTGGCAATCATTTAATAATACATGGTAATGAGAGCAACATTTTGCACCTAGTAACAAGATTTTCTGATTCAACAGCAATTCAGGGATGCAGCATTGAATATTCAAAATATAATGGCATTTTATCAGCGAAGGATTTTGCTTACTAGAAGTTTCTCTGGGAATAATCTAATTCATAGATTATACTAAGAGGACATTATATCCCTCATCTCCTGAAACCCAATATAATACATTCCTTATAATCATAGAGCTGGAGCCATCATCGATCACCCCTCGACTCGTGAGAATGACCTCAAGTCCAAAACTAAGCAATCCAGTGCATTTTCAATAACAAATTTTGCACCATTGTTGAAACCTTGACATATTATAATCTAAAGAACTCCTCACTATACAAATGATCAGCTGGAAAGTTAACATAATAGACAGTAGTTCGAAGGGGAAACTAGAAGAAATTTGAGTGGAAATCCGCTAATCCATGTACTTGGATCACCACGGGGCCATAAGATTCACATGGGGGGAACCAAGGTCCAACCCTTTGCAGGAAAGGAGAAGAACATCATAACATCCATCTTAACATAGGGCACCAATCATATCTAAGAGACCAACACCATATTCAACATGTAATTTATTAAGAAGTAAAATGAAGGGCAAATTATTAAGGTGTTGTACTACTACAGTTCTAAAAAATCCATGAGATACATTTCTGGTAACAGATGGGAAATTTAAACTTAAGAACATGGAGTGCTTGCTACCACCGTGATCAAAATCCCATGAAAGTGCCAGTTTCTAGCCACCTTAATTCAAAATTTTAGTGCTCGAAGCCGAATTTGGCATCCAAAAATGCAGTCTAATAAGATAAGCATTATTTCAACGAATTGATTAAGTAGTAGATAGCATGACAACATGTTAGATGGAAAATAGGTGTATAAAAAGATGATAGAGAAGGAAGAGTAGGAATTACTCTTGCTCTAGGCGGGCCATTACAAGCGGATCATCCCTCTTAATGTCATGAGGGTACCATTGTGCAACTTTCTCACCAATTAGCTTCTTGCGTAAAAGCTTGTGCGGAGATTTCTGCCCTGTTGGGTTAAATATGTGACCGAATATTCTCGCCCTTGCCTCAGCTACTCCTTTCGTAATAGCCGCATCCAAAATACGTTTCAGACCGCCACCACTCATCCTCGGTCTGACTTCTCCAATTCAAAAGATATGGATCAAATTGATCTGCTAAAGTGAACCAGCTAGTCGGTTACTAATTTCAAAATCGACGAGAAATAACACAAAGAAGAATCAACGCTTACCTGACCAGGCGAAGGAAGTAGACAGCGAGGGGGAGAGAATAGAGAGGTGATGGGAGCGAAGATAGAGGGGAAAGAGGGTTTTGTCAAGGTCAAGTGGGCCGGTGCCCAATTTCTCTTCTCAAATTGAGGTGGCTAATACTAGAAAGAAGGGCTTTTTAGCAAATTTCTGTTCTATATTTTTTGCCCAACTTTCTTTTTTTTTTTTTTTAGCAACACGGATATTTCAAAAAAAAAACAAAAAAACAAAAAAACAAAAAAACAAAAAATTTCAAAATTCTTAAAATATATAATTTTCAAATTCCTAAATATGTATAATATAACATAAATAAAAGTACAAAAAGATTCAAAATAGCCAAACTACCTAGACCCTCCAATTTCTCCAGTCTCGCAAAAATTCTGTGATTGCGATAATCACAAAAACTCACAATCGCAAAAATCTCTTTAATCGCAATAATCTCTCCAATTGCGATAATCGAATACATCACTACATTACAAACTAAAAATCGATTGGAAAATCGCAAATCGCTGCAACAGACATGGCAGAACTCGTAATTCTATTGCATCATAATAGAAGTTGGATATCCAAGTAACATAAGGATATCTTCCAATGCAAATCATAAATAACATGTCAGTCTGATTCTATTAACAGCTAAAAACTGCAAACGGTAAACTAATGCAGTATCATCTATGCATAAAAACGATTCTCAAAGAAATCACATCTCAACCGGGTAATATTCTTATAAAATTGTACATTTTCCATAATCGTATGAAAAATGTATAACCTATGTATCACGAGTTAAACATTTTACCTTAATAATATACAGTATCACAAATTTATTACAACAGTATCACCAATGTATTATAAATGTATATAGCATGTATCATTGCATAATGACTATATCAAACAAGCATATAATATATATCAAACATATAACATAAACATGTTAATTCGATATACTTATTTTCAGGATCATGGAAAAGAACAATACATTGATTGTGTAGAAGAACACTACATTGAACGTGGATGAGAAGTTGCGCATGGAAGAGAATACAAAAAGGTAAGAAAGAAAAAAAAAACATATAAAAATAAATGTATAAGTAGTTTACGGATAACAAAAATGTAAAGAGCTTATTTTTAAAAATAATGAAAGTTATGTGCGGAAACCAAACTTAAAATAGTATTTCTCTGGTGACTACCCTAGTAAGCATGGTACTAAAATAATTTCTTTAAAAAATTTTTTAGTAATATTTAATGTTTGTGTTTATTAATTATGTATTAGTATATAATTAGGAGTAATAATAACTACTTATTAAAATTTGATAAAATATACTATAAATGTAAGAAGTAATTTTACAAGAAAAAGACTATGTGACAAATATTAATTACAAACAAGTTCTTTTAAAATTACTATTGGCAATACTCAACTGTGATGACTTATATTAACTTCTTTTTTGTTATTTGGTATTTTTATTCACTACTAAGTATTTTAAAATTTTTTAAATCCAAATTAAAAAACAAATTTGTTTATATCCAAATAAACTAATTAGCTCTATAAATCTAACCTATTTAAATATTTTAAGAACATTTTCCATTATATGATAACTTATTTAATGTTTCCTAGTAACTGGACACTAAAAAGTACATTAGGTCGCGTGGTAGTACTTAGGTAAGACCAAGTATCGTTTCCTCAGGGATTAATGTAAACAACTTTAAATTTTTAGCAAATGGGTAGATCTGATTTCTTTCAATGATTTGATAAAAAAAATGTAAAATCAACTAAAACTAAGAACATAAAATAAACAGTCAACAAGTAGTTAAGATTACTTAAAACATAATAAAAGATAACAATAAATAAAAACACATAGACTTGTCCAGCAAGATCAAGCAGGTTCAGTAACTCTCTCTCTCTATTACAAGCAAGTTTAAGAACGTTGATCTAAGGTATCCTTCCCCTCAAGTTACCAAGTTTAGATCTCTTCCTCACTTGGATTCTATGAAACTACTCCTACTTAGATCTCTCCCACATAGAATTCATTGGGACCGTAGGTCTTCTTTTTGAATTGAAATCTAGTGAGTAGTTCTATTAGTTAAACATTGGTTACATAGAGAACTAGTACATATTGTAATGAAAAACCTTTATTAAACCTTGCAACTATGTTTTTTTTTAGATAAGTATCCTAGAAATGGAATCAACTTCTAAGTCAATAGTTGCTAAATTGAACAAGGACCTTAAGTTGAATATGGACAACTATAAGGTCTAGAGTATGAAAATCCAGTATGTGCTAAAGGAATATGATGTTCTTGATGCATTGGCTACAGTTAGGGTTGAACCACAAAAAGGGACTACGGCCCAACATAGGCAAGACTGTGAGACTACAATGCATGCAAGAAAAGGAATTTCACTACATGCATCATCTTGCTCAGTGCAATGGATGATGACATCACCAAACAGTTTTAAAGTCATGAGACCACAAAGCAACTGTGGGATGCTTTAAAGGAGAAGTTTGCACGTGTGTCTCTAACCAAGCTTTGCTCTCTGATTATCAAGTTTGAAACCTACAAGAAACGTGCTGGTCATACAATGAGAAAATATTTAAGGGAAATGTCCAACATGATCAGTCATTAGCTGAGTGATATTGGTCACCAGATGTGCTGGAAAATGTTGGGATTCGTCATTGGAAAAATAACGTGGCGCAGCGGAAAATACACCGTTTAAAATTTCCTAGAATTCACCTATCGTGTCCAATTACCATTGATTAGAATAAAACCAAATTAAATCAAGAGAGATTAACTCACCGGATTCGTCTCTTCTAGAGACTGCTGCAGAATCGTTACTTGAAACTGCGATCTCCAAAGTCCGGTGCACGACCAACTATTGAGCAGGAACCGGTGCTAGCCGAAGATGCGAAGGAATGGAGGTTTAATGCTCGGATTTTCGGCTGTTTTGGGGCTGCTATTGGTGGCTGAAATTTCCAGCAATTAATTAGAGTTGAATTAGGTTTTTCTTCCTTAAGTGTGCCCTTATATAGACACCTTGTCTAGTTGGGTTTTAATTAGGTTAATTAAACCCATGCCCACTAGGATTATAATTACATAAATAAACTTTAATTAAAAAGTATATACTATGTAATTTAATTCCATTTGGCTAAATTTAATTACCCCTAAATAAAATTAAATCACACTTAAGTTAATACAATACATGTATTTAATTTTCATACTTAGGAAAATTATTTAATCAATTGTTTACTTTATGTAATTCAATTAATTGATAAATTAATTAATTACATTATGTAAACTTATTAATTAAATTAAATTCAATCCAATGTCAATTAATTACCTTGACACCGAATGTCAACTAATTAATTAACGCATTCCTTCCAATGTACATTACATGTACAATTTCTATAAGTTCCAGCTCAGTTGATCTATGTGCATGATCCTATGGGTCTGTCTTTATGTTGGTAGTAGGCCCAAGGCCCACAGACTGTAACTGGGTTCTAGCAAACCATTACAGCCCCCAATTAAGACAGAGATGCAGCAGTCTTTAGAAGACACTCACCCGGTAGTAATCTCATAGTGTCCTTTGCCTAACAATATCGATATGAATAAACAAGAGGCATGGTGTCTGTCATCCTCTTCTGTTGTTTATTATATTTCTTGATCTTGAGTTGACTAATTAATCAAATAAGCAACCAACTTATTTGGGTATGGCCATACACTTATCAGTCCCACTCATAGGGGTGAGCATGACCGGTTCGGTTCAAAAACCGATCCGAACCGAAAAAACCGACCCAAAAAACACTGTATTTTATAAACCAATCCGATCCAAACTAAATTTTGGTTCGGTTCAGTCCAAACCAAAATAGTTCGGTTCGGTTCGGTTTGGACTAGCTCGAACCAAAAACATCAACTTTTTTTAAAAAAAAAATCAAAATAAAAATTTTATATAAGTAGTTTGTTTAAAAAAAAAAGAAATACAAAAAAATTAACTTAAAAAAATAGTAATACTAAATAATACTATTAAATAACAATAAAATACTAAAATTCTCTTTTTCTTTTTTTTTTTCAACTCTTAAGTTTTAACAACTATAAATTAGCATAAAAAAATCACAAATAAAACTATAAAAGAATATAATGTCTAAAATTCTCTACAATTAGTATATATTAATTTTATAATTAATTTTAATATTTTACAAATTATTCGGTTTTTCGGTTTTGAACCGAACCAAACCGAACCGAACCGAAGTCCAAACTTCTTCATAACTTAAAACCAAACCGAACCAAACTATGAAATGGATCGGTTTGGTTAGGTTCGGTTCGGTTTGGATTTTCGGTTTTTGGACATTGGTTTGGTTTTGCTCACCCCTACCCACTCATCAAGTGGCCAATGATATCATCTCGGTGTCACCCGAGTGGCAATTCCATCACTTCATCATCAATATCAACATGTTCACCGGTCCACCTAATCATACCCGTATTTAGCATCCTTTTACAGACCTGTTGGGCGTATGTCAAAGTGAACCGGATTCCATATTGATATTATAATGAAATCTGGTCTGAGGACAAAAGAGACTTACTCAAGAAAGACCTATGACATGACAACCATGTGGCTTTCTTGTGCGGATCGATCCAGTCCCATGTCAATGACATGTACCTATATTCATGACTGACTATACAAGTACTATGGCTAGTTAAGAACTACCATACAGTCATCGAATATACAAGTCTGTGGTTCTATTCGTTCCCACGATCAAAACAGACCTGGGATAGGTTTTATGATTATCAATCAATGGATACTCTACTCATATTATAGCACAAGATATAAATGAAATAGATTAATTGCCTTTATTAATGTGACACAAATAATGTATTCATACATGATTCTTAATGTATAATACAAAATACAAGAATTCAATGCCCTAAGAACTAGGGCACACCAACAATCTCCCACTTGCACTAGTTCCAAGGGCATTGCCCTAATTCCTATAGATCTGGTATGACCATCGTGCTGTGTCTGCAACTGCGCTTTGGTCATTGGATTAGCGACATTATTCTTGGTGTCAACCCCCTGCAATGATATGTCACCTATGTTCACGATCTCCCGAATGAGGTGAAACTTTCTGAGTACATGTTTGGATCTCTTGTGTGACCAGGGCACCTTTGCTTGTGCGATGGCCCTGTTGTTGTCACAAAAACATCAACTGGGTCTAGGACAGTGGGCACTACTCCCAACTCAGTTATGACTTTCTTGATCCAAACGGCTTCCTTTGAGCTTCGCACGCAGCTTCCATTGTAGAGTCAGCAATGGTGGCCTGCTTTGAGGACCTCCAACTAATGGCACCGCCATTCAGGAGAAAAACATAACCAGAATGTGACTGGTTCACATCCTCATCAGTCTCAAAGCTTGCATCAGTGTAACCTGACACTACCAGCTCATCTTGACCTCTATACACTAAGAAAGCATCCTTAGTCTGGTTAAGGTACTTCAAGATTGCCTTGACTGCCTTCTAGTGTTCCTCACCGGGGTCCGACTGGTACCGGCTAGTCATACTTAGTGCAAACATGACATCAGGCCTTGTACATAACATGGAGTACATGATAGATCCAATTGCAGATGCATAAGGGATCTTTTCCATGTTCTCCCAGTCCTTCTTTGGTTTAGGACCATCTTTCTTACTCAGCTTCAACCCATGACGCATAGGAAAGAATCCTTTCTTTGCCTTGTCCATGCTGAATCCTTTTAGAACCTTGTCAATGTACGTGGCCTGACTTAGGCATAGAAGCCGATTGGATCTATCTCTGTAGATCCTGATCCCTAAGATCGTCTCAGCTTCGCCTAAGTCCTTCATTGCGAAGCACCTACTCAACCACTGCTTAACCCCTTGCAGTGTTGGTATGTCACTTCCAATGATAACGATGTCGTCAACATACAGCACTAGGATGGTGGAAACGCTCCCACTAACCATCTTATACACACAGGGCCTTTAACTTGAAACACCACTTGCAACCTATCACCTTAGCACCCAGAGGTGGATCCACCAAGTTCCATACTTGGTTATCGTGCATAGATTGCATCTCAGCCTCCATGGCTTTGCGCCATTGATCTGAGTGTGGGCTTTCAATAGCCTCCTGATAGGTCTTGGGCTCCTCTTGGTCAACGACCATAAGGTCCCCATCATCAATCACGAGAAAGCCGTACCTCTCTGGCTGATGACATGTCCTACCAGACCTTCTAAGGTCCTGTGCAACCGTTTCTGGTTCCTCAATTTCTTGAGTAGTCAGATTGGTTCCCGAAGCATCCTCAGCAGTAGCTGCAGGAGTTTGTGAGTCTTGAACTTCTGAAAGTTCAACATTACTCCCACTGTCTCTCTTGGAAAGGGATTCCTTCTCCAAGAAGACTGCATTTCTGGCTATGAAAACTTTGTTTTCGGCTGGATCATAGAAGTAATAACCCTTAGTTTCCTTAGGGTAACCCACAAACTGGCACTTGACAGATTTGGACTCGAGTTTGCCACTTGTCAATTTCTTAACATGTGCATCACAGCTCCAAATCTTCAAGAAGGAAACATTGGGCTTTCGGCCTTTCCATAGTTCATATGGTGTTCCCTCAACTGCCTTGCTTGGTGTATTATTAAGAATGTAAGCAGCTGTATCTAAAGCATATCCCCAAAAGGAGACAGGGAGTGTAGCATGACTCATCATCGAGCAGACCATGTCAAGTAAGGTCCTATTCCTTCTCTCTGACACTCCATTCCACTGAGGTGTACCAGGAGGAGTGAGTTGGGATACAATCCCACACTCTCTCAAAAATGAGTCAAACTCTTGGCTCAAATATTCACCCCCTCGGTCAGACCGAAGTGCTTTTATTTTCTTGCCAAGTTAGTTTTCTACTTCATTCTTAAAGTCCTTGAATCTTTGGAGAGTCTCAGACTTATGCTTCATCAGATACACGTAACCGTATCTGCTGAAGTCATCCGTGAAGGTGACGAAGTATAGAAAACCAGATCTAGCACTAGTGCTCATTGGGCCACATACATCGGAATGTATTAGCTCCAATAGCTCTGAGGCCCTTTCAGCAGTCTTGCTAAAAGGCGCCTTTGTCATCTTGCCTCTCAAACAAGATTCGCATGTGTCATAAGACTGGATGTCAAATGACTCTAGCACTCCACTAGAGTGAAGCCTAGCTATGTGCTTCTCATTTATATGGCCAAGTCGACAATGCTAGATGTAAACAGGATTAATTTCATTTTGTTTAATCCTTTTAGTATTTATGTTATAGATTGAACTTTCACGTTTTAGATCAAGGATATATAAGCCATTTTCAAGAAATGATGTTCCATAAATAATATTGCCACATTGCATAGAAATTCTACCATGTCCAATATTAAATACAAAACCAGAAATATCCAACAAAGAAACGGAAATAATATTCCTGCGAATCGCAGGTACAAAATAACAGTTTCTTAGTTCCAAAACAAGTCCACTAGGCATCTCCAAGAAATAACCTCCGATCTCCATGGCCTGAACCCGAGCACCATTTCCGACTCGAAGATCTACTTCCCCAGATCCTAATAATCTCCTATTTCTTAGACCTTGCACATTTGAACAAATGTGAGATCCATATCCAGTGTCCAAGACCCAAGATGTAGAAATAGCCAGATTAATCTCAACAACATAAATACTTGAAGCAGCAGTTTTGCCCTTCAGTTGCTCCCCTAGCTTTGGACATGAGCTCTTCCAGTGCCCCTTCTCATGACACTCATGGCAGACATCGTCAGGAGAAGCAACCCTTGCTTTAGGTTGGGCCACTACCTTTTTGCCCTTAGCCTTGGCCTTTTGGGCCTTAGCCTTGGTCTTAGATTTGGCCTTTCCCTTAGCAATGGATGTATTGCCCTTGTTCACCAGCAATACTTCAAGAGTCTTCTTAAGAGACTGCTCAGCAAGCTTGAGCATGCCATGCAGCTCAACGACCGATTTATCCAACCCTTGCATATGGTAATTCATGATAAACTGGTTGTAAGACTCAGGAAGTGACCCGAGAATAATGTCTACTGCCAAGTCCTGCGGAACTGGCGAGCTGAGGCGGGTAAGTGTATCAATATACCCCTTCAACTTTAGCACATGAGTGCTAACAGAAGTCCCAGCTGCCATCACAGTCGTGCAAAGTGCCTTAGTTGTCAGGTAACGTTCCTGACGAGCCTGATCTTGGAACATCTTTTTAAGCTGATCCATCATCTCATAAGCATGCTCATCCATGAACTGCTTCTGAAGATCAGATGCCATGGTACCCAGCATGAGGCACGAGACATCTCGGTCATCCCACACATGCCGATGGTACTGCTCCACCATCGCCGTGGTGATGCCTCGACCTGCGGGAGGGCCAGCTGGTAAAGGAGCATTCAATACATACTCCTTAGACTCTTGTCTAAGAATTATTTGTAAGTTCCTAGCCCAGTCTAGGAAGTTAGTCCCTAAAAGCTTCTCCTTCTCCAAGAGTGACCTAAGTGAGAGTGAGTTGTTGTTTGTTGCAGCCATTTAAATTGCTTAACTGAAATGGGATTATCTACATGGAAGAAATCATTGCTTGAGTTAGAAATAAAGGACTTTTAAGCCAATTCAAATTAATAATCCGATTTTAATTTGTTTGTTGGTATTGTTAATTGGCTGACTTGACCAAGATCCACAACTTATCAATGACTGGCCGAACTAGGGCTCACTAACCATCCATTGATTTGTTTGGTAGGACAACCTATCCAATCCTTCCACGAAGGACTCTTGGTTTGATGGGCTTATTGACACTTTACCCATCTGTGCTTAGGGCCTGCTCTGAGCTAATGCTACCCATGTTGAGTCAAACCACCATTCACATGTTAACCATACCAAGTATCTTAACCCTCGACGGCCCACCGAATACTACAATGTACCCAGCTAGAGCATGGCGCACATTGCAGCATCAATGGGAGGAAGAGGTGTGAATGTGGGAAGCACTTTTAAGCGACTCAATATTTTAATTTCCGGATTATAATTAAGTGATACGGCTTAGCATGCATAAACGCGGGTAATAATTTGGTGATCCATACATCCATATTATATGACAAATGCAATAGCATACTTAATTTAAAATAAATGAGATTCTATGGGCCTTTAATTATAACCTAATGAAAAACTAGATGTCCTATCTAATTCTTCATGGGCCGGACTGCAATCCTTCTTGGGCTCCCACCATGGGCTTGCTCCGTTTGGGCCTTCCTCCATACTTGATGCAATTACAATAATTTTGAAAATAAAATTTATTCTAAAATTACATCAAAATAAAAAAATGAAAAAATGGCACGCAGGCCATATTTCCCAAAATTAAATTACAACCGATAATAATTTAGGGCCCACAGAACTCAACATAACATTTCACACAAAGTACCTGTCGTGCACATACATACCAATATGATGCATGGTCATGGCATTCCAAATTATAAATATAAATGTTAAGCCGAGTTACTTAGGGTGAAATTGCCAATTTTATTATATTTTTGACTAAGGCCCATAAAGGCCCAATGGATAACATCCATAAATGCAAAATTAACAATTTTGCTCCTACTTGAATTTGGGTTGTCACAAATTTAAAATTTAGCTCTCCCAATTTTAACCGGTGTCACGGTTTATTAGGCCAATTTCACAAAATCCATATTCAATTTAATATGCTAACAATTAAATTAAATATGCATGCCAACAAAATAAATAATTTGAATACAAATTAATTAAAAAAAATTTAATTTAATTTGTATTAGGGTCCGGGATAAAAAAAAAATACCCGCAAAATCCAAAACCGGACCCAAAACCCGCGCGCGGCTCTACTGTCTCGGCGGGCAGTAGTGCCGCTGCGCGGCAGCTGCAGCCCAGTGGGCTGCTGCCGCAGCTGCTTGCTGACGCAACTGCTGCCAAGGCAGCAGATGGAATCGCAATTCTGCGATTCCATCTTTTGCCCAAACTTATTTATTTATTTATTTATTAAATCATAAACAAAAAATGTTTCCAACAAAAAAAAAAAATATATATATATATAATTAATATACAAAACAATTTTAGATGGAAAACAATTGGGGAAAAATAATCAAAAACCCCAACCCAACAATTTTAGGGTTTATCCAAAACAAAACCAATTAAGCAAAAACCCTAAAATCACAAACTTGAAACCCATTATTTATTCAAGAACGCTTTCAAGAACCAATTCCAATCAATCTAATGGACAAAACCTTGCTCTAATACCACTGTTGGGATTCGTCATTGGAAAAATAATGTGGCGCAGCGGAAAATACACAGTTTAAAATTTCCTAGAATCCACCTATCGTGTCCAATTACCATTGATTAGAATAAAACAAAATTGAATCAAGAGAGATTAACTCACTGGATTCGTCTCTTCTAGAGACTGCTGCAGAATCGTCACTTGAAACTGCGATCTCCAAAGTCCGGTGCACGACCAACTATTGAGCGGGAACCGGTACTAGCCGAAGATGCGAAGGAATGGAGGTTTAATGCTGGGATTTTCGGCTGTTTTGGGGCTGCTATTGGTGGCTGAAATTTCCAGCAATTAATTAGAGTAGAATTAGGTTTTTCTTCCTTAAGTGTGCCCTTATATAGACACCTTGTCTAGTTGGGTTTTAATTAGGTTAATTAAACCCAAGCCCACTAGGATTATAATTACATAAATAAACTTTAATTAAAAAGTATATACTATGTAATTTAATTCCATTTGGCTAAATTTAATTACCCCTAAATAAAATTAAATCACACTTAAGTTAATACAATACATGTATTTAATTTTCCTACTTAGGAAAATTATTTAATCAATTGTTTACTTTATGTAATTCAATTAATTGATAAATTAATTAATTACATTATGTAAACTTATTAATTAAATTAAATTCAACCCAATGTCAATTAATTACCTTGATACCGAATGTCAACTAATTAATTAACGCATTTCTTCCAATGTACATTACATGTACAATTTCTATAAGTTCCAGCTCAGTTGATCTACGTGCATGATCCTATGGGTCTGTCTTTATGTTGGCAGTAGGCCCAAGGCCCACAGACTGTAAGTGGGTTCTAGCAAACCATTACAGTCCCCAATTAAGACAGAGATGCAGTAGTCTTTAGAAGACACTCACCCGGTAGTAATCTCATAGTGTCCTTTGCCTAACGATATCGATATGAATAAACAAGAGGCATGGTGTCTGTCATCCTCTTCTATTTATTATATTTCTTGATCTTGAGTTGACTGATTAATCAAATAAGCAACCAACTTATTTGGGTATGGCCATACACTTATCAGTCCCACTCATCAAGTGGTCAATGATATCATCTCGGTGTCACCCGAGTGGCAATTCCATCACTTCATCATCAATATCAACATGTTCACCGGTCCACCCAATCATACCTGTATTTAGCATCCTTTTACAGACCTGTTGGGTGTATGTCAAAGTGAACCAGATTCCATATTGATATTATAATGAAATCTGGTCTGAGGACAGAAGAGACTTACTCAAGAAAGACCTATGACATGACAACCATGTGGCTTTCTTGTGCGGATCGATCCAGTCCCATGTCAATGACATGTACCTATATTCATGACTGACTATACAAGTACTATAGCTAGTTAAGAACTACCATACAGTCATCGAATATACAAGTCTGTGGTTCTATTCGTTCCCACGATTAAAACATACCTGGGATAGGTTTTATGATTATCAATCAATGGATACTCTACTCATATTATAGCACAAGATATAAATGAAATAGATTAATTGCCTTTATTAATGTGACACAAATAATGTATTCATACATGATTCTTAATGTATAATACAAAATACAAGAATTCAATGCCCTAAGAACTAGGGCACACCAACAGAAAATGCTCTAGTCCTAAAGTGTTGGTCCTTGTTATGTATCATAAATTGTTAGATATTTTATTGATTGATGTATCATTCATTTGTGTAGTTAAATAAAGGCAAAATCTATTTAATTTATTTCTTGTGTGATGAATGTAAATAGAGTATCCAATGGTCATATCAATATTCATGTTGTCAAGTGTCATACACTTAGCAGTGAGACCATGAATAGGGAAACAATATACCATGAAACCATCCCTAGTCTGTTCCAATCATGGGAATGAATGAAACAACAGACTAGCATTACCTTGATCATATGGTGGTGTCTTACTGACCATAGTACATGCATTATCAATCAGGTACATGGGCATATTGTGAGCGGACGATATTTTTATGGAACACGCGGTGAAGCGGGAACCGGGGATTTTCTTTTTAAGATGTGATGATGTGGTTTGAAAACAGGTCTTTAATCTTTCTTAAGAAAATCTTTCATTTTATTGGAAAAACCCTTTTGTAGAAAACTTAATTGTAAGTGTGAATTTTGGAAAAAAAAGGTTTTTAGAAAATCCCAATTTGAACTTAAAGATCTCAAAACCTAAATTTCAAAATTAGATACAGAGTCACCACCCAGATCAGCTCATCCGGAAAATTCCGGTACAGCTCCCTACCAAGTGTAGACGCGGTATCTAATTCAGAGATTCAGGGTTCGAGCAACAAATCTACTAATCCTCACTTATTTTCAATTATTATTTCATAATGTAATAATGCATTCACTTAATTCTACTCATTTTATCTTTTCTTTTATTATTAACCAATGCTCATACAAATGACATAAATATAAAACCAAAATAAAATGCAGAAAAGTAAAAGTGCGGGAAAAGTAAAGAGAGGCCAAATTATACAACCCATAAAAAGAGAAAAAAAAAACTCTCATCCTCACCATTTACAACCGCCTACTATACATGATAATCTAAGAAATTACAATCGCCTAATTACACGAGCTAATCTATTCAGTACATTAAAAATGAAAAATAATAAAAATAAAAGCTGCATCCAAATACGGTTAGCACAAATAATCAAGGCATACAAAAGACTCAAATAGGACAGAATAGGGATTCATAGGAGCGGGGACATGCATTTAGGGGGGTAACAGGGTCGACCTGACCGGTCAGACTGGTTAGACCTGGAAAACGGTTTTTTGAAACGCCCTGTAGGTTTTGTGGGTTGAAAAACCAATTTTGAAAATGGTTTGGCTCATTTACATGCATTTTTCCAACTTTAGTGGGCCGGATATCCCAGGACCTGGGGGTCCCATTCGTGTGTGGGCCTAAGTTAAACATTCATCCAGGGTCCAAAAAGAATGTAAACACACCAAAATTCAGTTTTGAATAGGAAAAAGATGCAAAATTACAAGTTTGGGGCCCAAAAGGGCAAAACTATAATTCTGCCCTAACTACAACCGCGCCACTGTATCTTGCAGCCACACGGCTGTAATGCTCCAGAATGTGTTCCGGCCTTCTTTTCAAGTTTGGCGATTTTGAGTTTTTAGGGATCTCTGGACTTATTTTGATCCGTTTTGGATCCGTTTGGTTAAAAATAATGTGTTTCTAGAAATCCCAGATTACCCGAAACCGCTAAAATCCGGTCACAATCAATTTATATCTCCTATTTAGGTTAAAAATCCAGATTAAATGTGATTTTGGGCAAAAAAGGAAATCTGATGATTACAGCCGTGAGGCTGTAGGCACTACGGCCGAGCAGCTGTAGTGACCAGATTAGCCTATTTTGCTTATTTTTCGTTCTTTTCTTTGGTTTTCTTAAATACTCACTCGAATTCCTTCGGGGTTCCGTACCAAGACTTGTTACACACATTCGGGTCACCCGAGACATTTCTAACGTCATCCCGGTCATTTCGAATCCGCTTCATGTTTATCTGTGAAAAAGTAATAATGGCTTTTATCACTAAGGTCAGGAAAAAACCCATGCTCACAAGCTGCCCCTCGCGTGACCAAAGTCGACTCGAACGGGTGCTTGTACCCGGTTTAAGTTTGATCCCGCGATAAGGAGCACGGTGAGAAGGAGAAGAGGACGTACCTGGTGGCTCCTGCTGCGTCGACTAGCTTTGATGTTTGTAGGGACTTGTCTCGGTTGTTTTGCGAAACAGCAGTCTTGCCTAGGTTGATTTGATTTTTCGGGGACTTACTTCGACTCTGTTACGAAGCATAGGACTTTGCCCGAATTGGTTTGATGTTCTCCAGGGACATGCTTCGACTCCATCGTTAAGCAGAGGACTTTGCCCATATTGTATTGGTTTTCTAGGGTCATGCTTCGACTCCATTGCAAAGTAGAAGACTTTGCCCAAATTGTATTAGTTTTTCAGGGACGTGCTTTGACTTCATTACGAAGCAGAAGACTTTGCCCAGATTGGGTTGATGTTCTAGGGACTTGCTTCGACTCCATTGGGAAGCAGAGGACTTTGCCCGGATTGGGTTGATGCTTCAGGGACGTGCTTCGACTCCATTGCGAAGCAGATGACTTTGCCCGAATTAGGTTGATGCTGCAGGGACGTGCTTTGACTCTATTGTCAAGCAGAGGACTTTACCCGGATCAAATTCTCCTTGTGAATTGATGTTTATGAAGGTGAAGGGTATTTTGGTAATTGTAGCTTGGAAAGTTGGCGCCCTTTGGAGGAAGGTTATTTTGGTAATATCACCTCTAGTGGAGCCTATGTCACTAGGGGAAGACATATTTTGATGATTTGGTTTCTTGTGAAGCTTGCATCACTAAAGGGAAGTTGTTTTAGCCATTTGGTAGTTTGGTTAGTAACAGAAGGGCATTTTGGTCATTTCACTTCTAATAGGGCCTGTGTCACTGAAGGAAAGGATAATAGTATTTCCCGTGAAGCTTTTATGGCTGGGGAAAGATGCTTTGGTGATTTGAGAAGTTTGATTTTGAAGTTGTTTCAGGTACGTATTCGTTCCTTGATCGATAATTTTGGAAACAAAAATTTTTCCCCCTTCGGTCAAGAATGAATATGGAATAAATATCTTGCCCCTTGATACTGTTGAAATTGGCTCTCTGTGGCGGAGCAATACCATTGAAACTGGCTCTTTGTGGTGGAGCAATACCGTTGAAACCGGCTCTCTGTGGTGGAGCAATACCGTTAAAATCGGCTTTCTGTGGTGGAGCAATACCGTTGAAATCGGATTAGGAGTGCATATTTATTCCTTGATCGATAATTTTGGGAACAAAAATTTTTTCCCCTTCGATCAAGAATAAATACGGCTTGATTGTTTTACCCTTGGATACCTACAAAAGGCAAGGAATACCCTTCTCAGGATTATATCGGCATAAATGTGAATTCTGAAAATTAAGAAGAGTCTCTTACCTGAGATTTAGAGGATGCCCCAGTGTCAGGTTATTTCTGCTTTCGGAATACTCATGGCTCGAGACAGCCTGATAGTGACAGTATGTACCTGTACTTGAGTTAACATTGATGCGTGTATGTAAGTGTGCGTGTATGTTTTGAATGTAAGTGTGTGTGCATGACCTGGATGCATATGCATATGATTATGGTGCTTCTCCATGTTTTGTTTGTTGCAGATGACAATTTGGATCGAGCATCGCGAGTCTGCTCGTTTGAGAACAGAGGTTGATCAGTTACGTCAGCGGGTCACTGAGCTGGAGGTCATGAATCAGACTTTCAGGGACCGGACGGACAATTGGGATGCCTAGATAAGTCTGTCCTTGGTGGGATATCGCATTGAAGCTTGGTTGATTGACCTGGTTACTTACTCCACAAGGCGTGGACTTGAGGCACTGGCTTTGATGTACCCTGGTTTTTACAGGATTAGAGTTGTCTGAGCTTGATACTACTATATGACTTTTGTTTTATTTTCATTGCTTGTCCTAATTTTTGCACAGGTCGCCCTTTTGGGTTTTCGGCCTGTCGGACTGTCTTTATTTTTGCCTGAACCGCCCTTTCGGGTTTTCAATTTAGCAGACTTTATTTTATGCCCTAGCTTTTGCATAGACCGCCTTTTTTAGGTTTTCGATCTATCGGACTGTCCTAATTTTTGCATGGACTGTCTCTTTGGTTTTCGATCCATCGGACTTTTCTCTTTTTTTTTTTTTGAAGTGAGATGCATGTAAACAGAAAATGTGTACATCCATACGAATTCAATTTCAAGCAGACTTGGGACATTTAACCTGAACAGAAAATGGCATTCATTCATTCACTCATTTATAATGTTTTAGCACAATACACATTAAAGATGAAATGAAGCTAAGGATAGAATCAGTAATGGTATCCGTCTCGACTGGACCCATGCCCGTCACCAACTGGTCTTTGCAGATTTTCCCACTGATGGTGCTCGCCTCTCTGTCCTAACTTTTGCATGGACCGCCTTTTCTGTTTTCGATCCATCGGACTGTCCTGATTTTTGCATAAATCGCCTTTTCGATTTGTGACCCATCAGACCTCTTTTTTTTTTACACGTAACAGCACCTGGGCTTGCCTAGGTTGATGGGGCTGACGACTTAGTCTTTGTCTCCCCTGGTGGAACCGCTTCCATCCTATAGGCTAAGGAGTATGACGTTTCTTCAGTGCATACTCTGATGCTATTTCTGTGTCTTACAAAGCAAATGGTAATTTGTCGATCCATATTCTGCAGGTAACCACTACTTTTGACGGAATCCTTTTGATGGATTTGTTGGCCGCCACTTCACCCCGTTGACTTGTGAGGGATACGGAGATGGTCTATGATGTTCAACCCTTTATTCTGGAGTAACGTATTATTATCCCTTGGGATTATAGTCCACCACCGGTCATGACCTTTTTTTTTTTTTTTTAAGAAGTGACATTCATACATAGTTCTATTTCTACCCACTTTGAGAATTGGTCAACGGTTACAACCATGGTGTGATGTTCGTTTGACGCCAGTGGCTTTATTTTGCTAACACTGTCAATATGTTGTGACAATCCTCCTTTTTCTAGTTCGAGTCTATAAAGCTTCTGTTTGGCTGGTTCCATCTTCAAACCCTTTAGAACTTGATGTTCAGTGATTTCTCTGTCACCTCGGCATGACATCGTTCAGTCAAGCAAAGATTTCCATGTTCTTTTGTGGTATGTTGCAATTTTCTTTCCTCTCATCAGACGTGAGGTCTCTCGAGACGGATATCATTTTTGGGTCATCATCTGTCCCTAGATTCATTTCATGCATTGATGTATCATGTGTGTTAAAGGCATTAAGTGAATGTTTGGATGCATGCAGAGTTCCATTCGAAAAAATATCGCACAAGTAATTGAAATCAAACTCTATTAAATTAAAAACCTCAGAGGCTAAATTGTTCACATGATAAATGATAATAATAATAAAATAAAATAAATTAAAACATCAAAATGACTATTGCCTCCACATGCGGAGGGTCTTCTCTTTATTGCAGCGTCATGGTCCTCAATGTCTTATGAACCCGAATCATTCAAGGTTGGGCAAGGGATTATTTTGAATGCTAGGTTTCAAAGCCAGCTCGATAATCTTTCCGTTAGTGACCAACTACTTGATGGCCTTAATCAACTGGGTGCATTTGTTTGTACGGTGACCAGTCATCACATGGTAAGAGTAGAAATTATCTTTATCCGCCTCAGCCGGATGCAAAAATGGCCTCAAACTCTGCAACAGACCAACTTTCTTACACTTAACATAGATCAGGCTTACTGACTCAGCCCATGGACTAGTGACCCTTTGAGGAGTCCGTCTTCCCTGGATCATGGCGGCCACGCCCGTCTCATGCACTTCGAACGGAGCTGCATCCGGAGTCATCCTAGCATTGGACCCCACCGAAGTAGCCTTAGAGCTGCTGCCCTTGTACCCTTGAGAGTACCCTTGCTTATTTCTGTAGGAGCCCGAACCCTGTCTGCCTCTCTGCTCCTCTTCCTCGTATCGCTCGATATGCTTGGCAAATTCAACCACTTCATTGAAGGAGTGGAATCTCTTCAGTTTCATCTTATCTATATATTGGGGGAGACTACCATCTACTAGCTTCATAATGAGTGACTCCAACTTTGGTGCCCCATCCACCAAGACTTGCACATCCATCCACCGTTTCTAGTAAGTTGGGAAGGACTCATTTGGCTTCTGGCGTACTGCTTTACAAAAGCTTCAGATAGGTCCTCCCAAGTAGAATGGGTGTAGAGAGGCATCTTCATATACCACTTTGCCGCAGCACCCCTCAGTGTAGTCGGAAATAAATTTAAGAGATGACCTTTCCCAATCCCCAGTTAGTCATCAAGCTCACATAACTGTCCAAATGGGCTTCCGATGGGCCTTTTCCGGTGTATGGAGGCAGGTAAGGCATCTGAAAACCAGCTGAGAGCGGCTCACCTCCATCAGCCATCAAAGTAGTCGGGTCGACATACTTAACAGGGTTATACTGGACCATCTCCTTCAGCTTAGGTAGCATGGCTTCAATATCAGAAAATTTCTGATTGAGGCGCTTCTCTAACATCATCTCAATTGAGGCTTCCCTCGCCTTCTCAAAGGCCTCATCCTCTTCAGACTGACGGTCGGGTTCTCTGTGGTTAACCACTCCACCACTTCCTCCAGGAAGGCTTCCTACAGCACCATTAATAACTTGGACAAACTATTGTCCCTCACTTCCAACCGAAGTCTGAGCCGGTGGAACAGATTGAATAGGGAGGGTGCCTATCACGGCCTGCACTTGTTCCCTAAGAGTATTCTTAAACTTATCTGAGGTGAGGAAGCTCCTCATAAAAGCAGCCATGTCAAAAGGCAAGTTTCCATTGTTTCCATCGGCCATCTCCACTCCGTCAACTTCTTCTAACAAAATCTGGCTGTCAACTGGTATAGCAGGCAATTGAGTTTCGATCTCCCGATCTGAGTCTATCCCTGAAATAATTCCCTCTACGGTGACCAGCTTTGATTGAACTGATTGGTTTGGCACTGACTCGACACGAACTAACCACTTCGAGGTTCGACTCCAAACTGCACATTCCACACAAGGTTAGAAGCTCAGATGGATGTCATGGACCTAGACTTAACACACTAAATGGCGTGTATGATGTGTTCATGTTCATGATCAGATGATGCTTTATGGATGTGGACGATGATGAAAATGACTTTTGTATTTTCTTTCTTTTTGTTTTGGATATTCCAAGCATACCCCATGCCATGCAAAAGACAATGCAAAAATGTCACGTGTGGGCCGGTACAGGGACAGAAATTTAGAGTCTTCGGGGCACCTAGCGGATGTCATGAAATGGTCACGTGTGTACCGACACACGGACAGAGGTTCGATGTTTTATAAGTCAATGAAATGATATGTGATGGTCATATGGGAGCTGTTCCATAGACAGAGGTTTGATGCTTTTATGGCATCTTAGATAAAGTGATGTCACAAACAAGTCACGTGTAACTCAGGACACGGATAGCATTTCGGTGTTCGTGGAACACCTTGCATGATTAAACATGTTATGAAACGTCCTAATATAAATTCTAGTTCGACACTCGTGCAGTACCTCAAATGGGTCATTAATATTATGAAACAATCCGATGTGGATCGTGACACATGAGCAAGACGTTAGTGTCGCCATGACACCATGATGAATGGGCATGATGTCATATGATGGTATTGTGTGGTCCACCACACGAACATGAGCCTAAGACCGTTGTGGTCCCCTAATGGTGTAATGATGTAATGAAATGGCCAAGTGCAATCCGATGCACAAGTGAACATGGGTAATCTTGGGGACTCCCGATATGTCATGAGATGAAATGTCATGAGGGGCATACTTAGAATATCCTTCATTTTAGATGGGATGAGATGATACGAATGCTCATGTCATATAGAATGCAAATGGCTGCATAAAAACGTGGTTAGGATGCATGACACACGAGTTGATGTCATGTATGCTTTATGAAATGCAAGCACACAAGATGCATATGACACACGAGTAAGATGTTACGGCTGCAAGAAAACGTGGTTAGTATAATACCACACGTATGATGATGCTTGCATATGGCTGCATAAAGATGTGGTTAGAAAATGGCACACGGATGATGCGTGTTTGATGTTGCATGTGAAATTCAAAAAATGAAACCACCATAGAACAAACGTTAGCACACGTAACAATATGCTCACCCTTCCAATCTTATTCCTCCTCGATTGGTCTCGTTTTCTTCCTAGGTGTTGGGTCTCTTTGGTAACAACCAGGGATACCAAAGGCACACTCTCAATGTCCATTTTCAAATATATGTTTTGGTAACCCTAAGGGGAAGTTGCTAGGCCATTACATGAAGGTATGAGTCGAGCCAAGGGTCGTACAGGTCCTGTAAGTGCCGGAAGTTTACTTAATAAAAAAAAGTACAGTTGTACGACCTTACTACAGTCATATGACTGTAATCAAACTATAGTCGTATGACTATAGATCGTGGCAGGTGAGCCAACCCACACTCTAAAAGAAGAAAAAAAAGAGAAAAAGGGAGTGCGAGACAGAGAAAGAGGGCCGCACGGACAGAAGAAAAAAGAGAGAAAAAGAAAAAAAAGAGAAAGGAGAAGAGAAATCAGAGAGAAAGAAAGAACTGATCTTCAAGAATCCCTGACATTTGGAAATCTCTAGACCCAAGTTCCTAACCCTAACCCAAGGAAAAAAGTGCGGATTTTAGTGGATTGGAGCGACGCCAGGGGTCAATCCTACGGTGGACGCATGCCAAACAGGTAGACCCTCCTTTTCCCTTCTCTTTTCCACGCTTTCTGGGTGATTGGTGCGGTTTTGTGCCGTTTTTGTTCATTTTTCTGTGTTTCTGTTTCTGGAAATCAAGAACAGTCGTGCGACTGTTCTTGAGATTGATGAACAGTCGTACGACTGTAGTTACAGTCGTATGAGTGTTCTTGATTTCCAGGCGTTTTGCTTTCCAGTTTTGTTTCAAATAAAATTTTAGCAAGATTCTGACTTTGTACCGCTTACAGTCGCACGATTGTAATTTACAGTCGTACGACTGTAGTTACAGTCGCACTACTGTAACATATTTCTAGAATCAGAATTTCCGTTTTTATTTCCAAAAATTTCCAAAATCCCTAAAAACTCAAAAAACCCCAAAAATCATCAAAATGAATTTTGTCGTGTGCCTTCACGACCACAGATTCAATTTCCAGTAAAATTGCATTTAGAACAATGCCACGACGGAGACCCAGTTCTCCCTAAAACTGACCCACCTCGCATGTAAAAAATGCATATAAACCGGCAAAATTGTTTTCAAAATAATTTTCCCACAAAACCAAAAATACAAGGACGCTTTAAAATGTTTTCTAGGGCTAATCGGGGCCGGCTAGTCGAGCCAACCCAGTTATCCCCTAAATGTATGCCCCCAATTCTTGATTTCCCATTATGTCATGTTTGAGTCCAACTTGTGGCGTGCTATATATTGTGCTAACCCTCTGTTTTTGCAGCTTTTTATTTTTATTTTCGATGTATTTAATAGATTAATACGTGTATCCTAGGCGATTGTATTTTTCTAGATTTTCATGTATCCTAGGCACTTGTAAAAGTGAGGCTGTGAGTCTTTTATCTTTTATTCGATCTGGTTGTAATAATTTAATTATTTACTATTTTACCTTAACCTGTATGCGCACTGTATGTCTATTTATTTCGATAAAATTGACTGTTAGAGTTTGAAATACCATTTGAGAACATTAACCAATTTTATTTTAATTAGACACAAAATAAGGGACTTGTCCGGACCCGAATCTCTGGATAGTGTAGCGGCCGTTCGTCCGGTTCAGCTATATTATAAATTTCCCGGTTGAGCTGAGATAGGTGGCGACTCTACAATATTCATCGAGACTTAGGTCTCGGTTCTTTTAAGAATTAATTCCACTTATTTTCCAAAATCGATTTTTCACTATAAAACCCCCACGCGAGGGAAGGGCCCGCCCGAGATCGAGGCGCCCCTTCCGAAAGGGAGTCTTGCATTCCGTCGAAAACGTCGTCCGCTCACAGTGGCAACTTTGCTGGGGAATTCTTAAAAAAAAAAGTTTTCTTAAAAACTTAAAAGAATTTGACAGGCCCTGAAAAGTGTCTAATTAAAATAAGGTGGATGATTCTTGATTGGTATTTCATTTTGCATTTTAGTTAGACATGCTTGCATTAGACTTAGTATCCATTTTTAGCCCGGTGGATTGTTGAAGTGTCGCCTTTGTTCCTCCTGGTCTTAGGGGCACGGATACGAAACACCACCCATCGCCTTGTACGAACCCCTTCGTTCGGACCCTTGAGTGGGGAGGAGTGAGGAGTATATTTTGCTATGGAAACCTTGATTTTTAACCCGACTTGGACCGAGCTCATATAGGTGATAAGGTCGATTTTTGACCTTATCTTTTAGGCAATTTCATGGTTTGAATGGCAATTTTTAGAGTCTTTTGTGTGGATGTTTGTGTGGTTTTTGAGTATTTTGTGATTTTTATGTTTTGGATAGATTTTTATTACTTTTAGTATTGTTTCGTGTTTTGTAGGGTTGTTTTTTGTAATTTTGCACAATATGTCATTTTTATGGTCCGTTGCGTTGGTGCGGTTATGTTCTTTATGCTTTTTTTGGACAGGTATTATGACCCGGACCGGAAGTTGGTGCATCAGCAGCAAGGAAGAGTTCGAAGTGCTGAAAATCAAGGTGGCACGGCGTGCCACAATTAGGGCACGGCATGCCAATCCGGCGGGCCAAGTGAAGCAATCCAGTGGAGTGGCACGAAAACGTGCCACTTAGAACAGCGTGGCGTGCCAACCCCAAAACCACATGGCACGGCGTGCCACCTCCAGCAGCACGGTGTGCCACTACCAATTTTGCACAGCACGACGTGCCACTTCCACCAGCACTGCGTGCCGAGCCCCGAAATCCTGCTGTTGCCGTACTTTCATCCTTTCTTTTTCCTGGTTTTAACCTAGCCGTATAAATAGGTTATTTTCTAAGTTTTAGAGGATCTTTTTCCAGACTTTTAGAGTGAGAGCAGAAACTTGTAGTGAGGTTTGAGCTTGAACTATTTGTTTTCTTTGAGTTTTGAATCATCGATTGGTAGTAGCTTTACATAGAACCTTCCCCTTTTGCGATGTTCTTAGTTGCGGCTTGAGTTCGTCTATAGAGGTACACCCCAAGCATCTTCACACCGTCGGAATCCAGTTAATCGGACCAAAAGGGCATAAGTTTTTCTTCTTCTCTTTTGTAATTTGATTAAGTTAGTTTTTGATTCCGCAATTGATTGTGTTTGGTTGTAAACATTGAATTTGTTTCACCTTTCTTGATTAATACAAGTGATTGCAATTTAATTTCAATTTTTATTCCTCTTCTTTATGCAATTCCTTTAATGATAATCTAGTCTCATAAGATCTTAATCTATTAAGTTCATATTTGTGGCATTACCTAGATTGACACCTAGGAAACCATTAGTATTGACGACACTGTGGAACTTACGTGCCCCTATTTTCTGAGCTTTAGAATTAGACCACCTCTAAATAAGGGAAACCGGCTAAAGACCTAAAAGATCTAGATACGCTAGGTTGAATTATCGAAAGAACATAATTAAGGGTTAATTGTTGAGTTAAATTCGTCTATTGTAATTAATTGATAAAGCCATCTCCATTAGCATTCATAGGTCGGTAAACCACCAATTGATAACCCAAATTCAAGTGCAAAGTAAGCTGGAATAGATCAACTAGGAGTAGGATAATTTAGTTGTTAATATAATCAAACCCAAAATTAGGTTCCGCCTAGGACATGTAAGGAACCCGAGTAGTTTAGTGTTTGCAGAATATTCTTTTCTCTATGGGATTGATACCTGGACCAACCAGAATTATTACTTGTCAACGATAGGTACACTGCCTTAGTTGTGCATTTCTAGGTTTAATTTTACTACTACGCCTAGGACCCATCAAGTTTTTGCCCTAGTTGGATTCCCTTAGGATACCAAAATATTTGCGTGAATAAAAATAAAATCGCACCTAGGACTCGGTTAGAATTTTTTGAGACCGACCACAATTGGAGAAATAAGGTTGGAAGAATTCGCTTCGTGTGCTACTTGTTACACACTTCTCGACATTTCACGACATACCATAATCACCATTTTCCATACACAATTAACATTTTCCATAAATAAAACATTCTTGTGTGATACTAACCCACATTTTTATGCAGCCATTTGCATTTCATTTTCGTGTGAAAACATTAAATCATCCGTTTGCCATTCATAATAACCATTCCTTTTTCAGCCATAACATTAAACTTGTGTGATTAGCATTTTTCACATAGCATACATAACATCATTATGTGTGTCATGCATCCTAACCACGTTTTTATGCAGCCATTTACATTTTGTGTGTCATAAGCATTCACGACATATCACCTAAATTAAATTAGGGGCATTCCAAGGACGCCCACCACGATCATATCATTCCATCATATATCGAGTACCCCAAAATACCCGTGTTCTGCCAATGCATTGGATTGCATTCAGCCATTCCACCAAATCATTTCATTCAATAGAGACCACAATGGTCCTAGGTGTATTTCCGTGTGACAATCCATACGATGCATCTCATGACATCATACCCATTCGTCATAAACATCATACAACACCGTGATCCACATCAGGTTACTTCATGACATTACTACATCATTCAAGGCGCTCCCCGAGTGCCGGGTTAGTACTTATGTAGGGGCATTTCATAACATCCCAAATCATGAAAGGTGTTCCCTGAACGCCGAATCTTTATCTGTGTCCCCGTCACATGCGACTTTCTCATAACATCATTTCATATCATACGCTAAAAAAGCATCAGAAATCTGTCCATGGGCTGGTCCAATGTGACCATTTCATATCATCTCATAGACCTTCAAAGCGTCGAACTTCGTCCGTGTGTCGGTACACACGTGACCATTTCACAAAATTCATTAGGTGCCCCAAAGGCGCCGAACTTTTGTCCGTGTGGCGATCCACACGTGACATTTTTGCATAGCATTGGGTGTTCTTGGAATGCCCAAAGTCAAAAGAATAAAAACAAAAGGATCATCCTCATTATCTCATGATGTACATCTCGTTCATCCATCAAACATTCAAGCACTCCATAATGTTCAAGCATTCTACAAGCACCAAGTACTTTACCACATACACTGAGTCATTTAAGTGTTCCAAAAACGCTAGAAATTTCGTTAAGCCCCTTAGGTCTTCCATAATCGTTAGAAATCCTATCCTTGTGTCCCGCACACCCAAATACCAAATCTTCCCATGCAAGACAAGCTCTGCACGTACCGCATCAAACTCTACACATCCTCCCCGTGTAAGACAAGCTCTACACGTACCGTTCCAAATATCTTCCCATGCAAGACAAGCTATGCACATTTCCTCCCCGTGTAAGACAAGCTCTACACGTATCGCTCCAAATCTTCCCGTGCAAGACAAGCTCTGCACATACCGCATCAAACATTACACATCCTCCCCGTGTAAGATCCGCTCTACACGTACCGCTTCAAATATTAACTCTCCTCCCGTGTAAGATATGCTCTACACATAAGCGCTTCGCAAGTATTATCTTGCTTTGATCTATGGACACATTGCGTGTCATTTTATCCATGTGGTGTATATTTATATGCCACACTCCACTTTAGCATATAGCTTCATCAACAACATTCATTGCATCTTGCATTTTTCCGTTCTTGGCTTTGTGTACACTTAACTAGCTTAGGATTGCATAACATGACATGGCATCACATGACATCATCCTTCATACATACATGCATCACATCACGCACTCATACCTGCATCATCCCTTGACTTGGCATCTCCGTGCAAACGCCCCAGTCAATGCTAACAAGTGTTTTTATCAGGGGAGAAAGGGAAGTAGTCTCGAGAATGGCTGGCCTAATGAACTTCAACAGCATAACAGATGTCATGAATGATTACGTTGTTTCATCACGATTCCGAAAGGCGGTCAGGGATGAGACAGCGACAATGTTGAAGGGGATGCTAGGAGATGATCGTGACAAGGTAGAAAAACTGACAGCTAAGTGTTCTAAATTGGAGGCACGTGTAACAGATCTCGAAGGAGTAATAAGAGGGTTGACTGGTGAAGCAGAATCAAAGGCCCCCCTCAAAGCCAACACTGACCTTGTTCCGCGACGAACCAGGAGTCCACTCCCCGAGGGTGACGGAAAGGGCATATCCCCATGGGCTATTTCGTTGAGCCGATCATTTGCCAAATGTAGGAACGATAGTCTCTTAAGTTCTCTAAAGCCGTTTGAGAACCCGACTGAGACAGACAAAGAAGTTCTGTTCCTATCATATGACAGTGGGGCACTACACAAATGACTGCAAGCAACTGCTGAAGGCTATTCGACAACTGATCGCTGACGGGAAAATGGTCGAGCCACCCTTGAAGCCCAATGTCTAGAGCAATCCTTTGCCCAGCTTTGACTAGCTATCGAAGTTGATGATGCAACAGCAAAAAAAGACCCTCCGTATGTGGAGGATATTAATTATTTTGATGCATCTGTCTTGTTCTTTATCTTATTTTGTGAACAATGCAGCCCACAAGGTGTTTAATGTTATGTAATTTGATTTCCATTATTTGTGTGATATTTTCCTGGACGGAACATTGTGCATGCATACAAACATTCATTTAATGTCTTTAGCATACATGGCACATCATCACGTGAAATGAATCTAAGGACAGATGAGCATCCAAAATGGTATTCGTCCTGAAAGACCTCACGACTGATAAGAGAAAGAAAAATTGCAAAATACCTAAAAGCATGGAAGACCTTCACTTAGTCCTATGACGACACACCTAGAGATCGACAAAGGATCGCAGGATGCAGGATTACCATCCGAAAGACAAGTTCAGCCAAGCGGAAGTTCCGTAGTAAAAAAAAAAAACATGGTTTCAGGTTCCGAAATAAAAATGCATCTGAATCATATGATGTTTTGCACCATATCATCCCCGATAATAGAACGCAAGTTCTGGGGCAACAGTGCAATCATTCCAGAATAAAGAGCAAGGCATCATGCATCACCTCCGCACCACTCATAATCCAGCAGGATAGTACAAGCAGCTACAAAGCAAATCAAAAAGGTGTTGCCAAATATGGCATCTATCTACAAAGGCTACGTTAGCATGTTACCATTTGTCTCACAAATACACTGAATTAATGCAAGAGTAACATTAGGGAAACAACGTAGCCATCAACCTGCAAGATCGAAGTGGTCCTGCCGAGAAAGACAGAGACCAAGTCGTCAATCCCTTCAATCTGGACAGGCTTAGGTTTAAAAAAAAAGAGTCCGATGGATTGAAAATCACGAAAGCAATCCATGCAAAAGTTAGGACAGTGAGGCGAGCACTACCGGTAGGAAAATCCGCAGGGACCAGTTGGTGGCAGTCGTGGGTTCGGCCGAGACGGATACCATACTTATCTTCTGCTTAATTTCATTTCATATATAATGTGCATTATGCTAAAACATTATCAATGAATGAATGAATGAATGCCTTGCCCTGTTCATTTAAATATCGCAAGTTTTGCCTGAAATTGAATTCACATCATGCATCATATATGGCTATATGCCTGTGAGCTTCAGCAATAGTGATGGAACAACCAAGTCCTACAAGACTTTCCACAATCGTCCCATCATCAGAAGGACAACAGAGCAAGTGGGCATGGCGATGCTTCAATTAATTCCCAGTTATCGTCGACCTGTACTGAATTAGAAGTCTTCACCTAAAAAAAAAACTCGCTGAGGTAAAAACTGAAAAGGCGCCTCAGGTAAAAATTAGAGTAGCTCGCTAAGCTGAAAACCTGTATTGGGTAGTTTAGGCAAAAGTTAGAGCACCTTTGAAAAAAAAAATAAGATAAAATAAAAAATGAAAAAAAAGAGGAGCTCGCTGAGGTGAAAACTGAAAAGGCGCCTAAGGCAAAAATTAGAGCAGCCCGCTAAGCTAAAAACCCATATTGGGCAGTTTAGGAAAAAGTTAGGGCATATGAAAAGCTCGCTAAGGTGAAAACCGAAAATGCACCTTCGGCAAAAGTTAGAGCAGCTCGCTGAGTCGAAAACCCACTTTGGGCGGCTCAGGCAAAATTTAGAGCACTTCTAAATCCATGAAGCCTAGTGGCAAAGAAGGCAAAACCTCTCCGTCATTCCCCCAGCAGGAACATTTCATCAATCTCCAACGAGATCCTCTGTATCATTTCTCAATGACATCGTTGCCAAGAATAGCATGACTTTCTCTCCAATAGTCATCGCACTTCTTCATTAGCCATCACATATCCCTGGCAGGAATGCAAGGGTTACATTGCACCCAAAGTTTTGCTTCTCCAGCTATGGACGGTGAGTCACACGACATATCTTCCCCAGCAAGAACCTGGAATGTCAAGATTGAGCAAATGGCGCGAAATGCATTTTCTAAAGTCCATTTGCACATGCACACATCGAAACATATACATGCATTCAAAACATACATGCATACATCACAACCAACCCAAGCACAGGTACTCATCATTATCATCGGGCTGTTCCGAACTACGATCGCTCTCAAAGCAGAGATGGCACAACGCCGGGGCATCCATTGGACCCTAAGCGTCAGCGCAAATCTAAATCTCAACACATCAAGTCTCCAAGGGGCGGAACAATCAAGCCATATTTATCCTTGATCGAAGGGGCAAAAATTTTTGTTTCCAAAATTATTGATCAAGGGATAAATACTCCTTTACGTTCAAACATGGTTTCAAATCCTTGAACCTCTTATTTCATTATCTCGAGTCCACCTAATTCCAGTAGGATTTCAAATCGTCAAAAATCCACCTTCCTTTGCGTCAGGTAACATAGACCCGCTATCGGCCAAACCATCAAACCATCTTCCTTTGCCTCGGGTAACATAGATCCGATATCAGCCTATCCACAATTTCATCTTCCTTTGCCTCAGGTAACATAGACCCGGTATCGGCCAATCCATAATCCACCTTCCTTTGCCTCGGGTAACATAAACCCGATATCGGCCTATCCACAATTTCATCTTCCTTTGCCTCGTGTAACATAGATCGGGTATCGGCCTATCCGCATTCCACTTTCCTTTGCCTTGGGTAACCTAGACCCGATATCGGTTTATTTCTTCCTCAGCTTTGCCTCGGGTAACCTAGACTCGATATCGGCTTATTTCTTCCTCAGTTTTGCCTCGGGTAACCTAGACCCGATATCGGCTTATTTCTTCCTCAGCTTTGCCTCGGGTAACCTAGACCCGACATCGGCTTATTTCTTCCTTAATTTTGCCTCGGGTAACCTAGACCCCCTTATTTCTTCCTCAGCTTTGCCTCGGGTAACCTAGACCCGATATCAGCTTATTTATTCCTCAGCCTTGCCTCGGGTAACCTAGACCCGATATCGGCTTATTTCTTCCTCAGCTTTGCCTCGGGTAACCTAGACCTGATATCGGCTTATTTCTTCCTCAGCTTTGCCTCGGGTAACCTCGACCCGATATCGGCTTATTTCTTCCCCAGCTTTACCTCGAGTAACCTAGACCCGATATCGGCTTATTTCAACGGCCGGTTCATTCCTGTGTCTGTTGCGCTTTGAGTCGCGTTTCTCAAATTTACATCAACTATCCTAGACTAAGATCGAGTGGTGAATTTGATCACGCAAGGGGCAGCTATAAGCGCCAGAATTTTACTTAATAAAAAAAAAGAGTACAGTCGTACGACCTTACTACAGTCGTACGACTGTAATCAAACTACAGTCGTACGACTGTAGATTATGGTAGGTGAGCCAACCCACACTCTAAAAGCAGAAAAAAAGAGAAAAAGGGAGCGTGAGACAAAGAAAGAAGGCCGCACGAATAGAAGAAAAAAGGGAGAAAAAGAAAAAAAGAGAAAAGAGAGAGGAGAAGAGAAATCAGAGAGAAAGAAAGAACTGATCTTCAAGAATCCCTAACATTTGGAAATCTCTGGACCCAAGTTCCTAACCCTAACCCAAGGAGAAAAGTGCGGATTTTAGTGGATTGGAGTGACGCCAGGGGTCAATCCTACGGTGGATGCACGCCAAACAGGTAGACACTCCTTTTCCCTTTTCTTTTCCACGCTTTCTGGGTGATTGGTGTGGTTTTGTGCCATTTTTGTTCATTTCTTTGCGTTCCTGTTTCTGGAAATCAAGAACAGTCGTGCGACTGTTCTTGAGTTTGATGAACAGTCGTATAACTGTAGTTACAGTCGTACGAGTGTTCTTGATTTCCAGGCGTTTTGCTTTCCAGTTTTGTTTCAAATAAAATTTTGGCGAGATTCTGACTTTGGACCGCTTACAGTCGCATGACTGTAATTTACAATCGTACACTGTAACGTATTTCCAGAATCAGAATTTTCGTTTTTATTTCAAAAAATTTCCAAAAATCCCTAAAAATTCAGGAAACCCCAAAAATCATCAAAATGAATTTTGTCATGTGCATTTACGACCATAGATTCAATTTCCAATAAAATTGCATTTAGAACAATGCCACGACAAAGACCCAGTTCTCTCGAAAACCGACCCACCTCATATATAAAAAATACATGTAAACCGGCAAAATTGTTTTCAAAATGATTTTCCTACAAAACCAAACATACAGGGATGTTTGAAAATGTTTTCTAGGTCTAACCAGGCCGGCTAGTCGAGCCAACCCGGTTATCCCCTAAATGCATGCCCCCAATTCTTGATTTCCCATTCTGTCATGTTTGAGTCCAACTTGTGGCGTGCTATATATTGTGCTAACCCTCTGTTTTGTAGCTTTTTATTTTTATTTTTGATGTATTTAATAGATTAATACGTGAATCCTAGGTGATTGTATTTTTCTAGATTTTCCTGTATCCTAGGCGCTTGTAAAAGTGAGGCTGAGAGTCTTTTATCTTTTATTCGATCGGGGTTGTAATAATTTAATTATTTACTATTTTACCTTAACCTGTATGCGCGCTGTATGTCTATTTATTTCAATAAAATTGACTGTTAGAGTTTGAAATACCATTTGAGAACATTGACCAATTTTATTTTAATTAGACATGAAATAAAAGAATCGTCCGGACCCGAATCTCTCGATAGTGTAGTGGTCGTTCGTCCGGTTCAGCTACATTATAAATTTCCCGGTTGAGCTGAGCCGGGTGGCGACTCTACAATATTCATCGAGACTTAGGTCTCGGTTCTTTTAATAATTAATTCCACTTATTTTCCAAAACCGATTTTCCACTATAAAACCCCCACACGAGGGAGGGGGCTACCCAAGATCGAGGCGCCCCTTCCGAAAGGGAGTCTCACCTCTCACAGGTCCCCATAGTGAAAATATACTCCTCACTTCTCTCCACTCAAGGGTCTAGACGAAGGGGTTCGTACGAGGCTATGAGTGGTTTACCCCCTCGAGTGCCTCCAATCTTAGCGAAAGAGGTAGGTCACCTTTGAAGATAAATAGGGCTTAATCAAGAGTTAGAGGGATTCAAGAAGAGAAAATGTCATGCTTATGCAAATGTGAATGAAACATCGAATTATGATTTAATAATTGACTACAAGTGAGGATTTACTTCAATTGTTGCCTAAGTTCCTTAAGTGTTTATGAAAACTTTTAAAAGAAACCGTTTATCCCCAGCAGAGTCGCCACTATGAGTGGAGGACATTTTTACGGAACGCGTGATGAAGCGGGAACCAGGGATTTTCTTTTTAAGATGTGATGATGTAGTTTGAAAATGGGTCTTTAATCTTTCTTAAGAAAATCTTTCATTTTATTGGAAAAGCCCTTTTGTAGAAAACTTAATTGTAAGTGTGAATTTTGGAAAAAAAAAAGGTTTTTAGAACATTCCAATTTGAACTTAAAGATCTCGAAACCTAAATTTTGAAATTAGATACAGAGTGGCCACCCGGATCAGCTCATCCGGGAAATTCCGGTACAGCTCCCTACCAAGTGTAGACGTGGTACCTAATTCAGAGATTCAGGGTTTGGACAACAAATCTACTAATCGTCACTTATTTTCAATTATTATTTCATAATTTAATGTTGCATTCACTTAATTCTACTCATTTTATCACTTCTTTTATTATTAACCAATGCTTATACAAATGACATAAATATAAAACCAAAATAAAATGCAGAAAAGTAAAAGTGCGGGAAAAGTAAAGAGAGGCCAAATTATACAACCCATAAAAAGAGAAAAAAAACTCTCATCCTCACCATTTACAACCGCCTACTATACACGATAATCTAAGAAATTACAATCGCCTAATTACACGAGATAATCTATTAAGTACATTAAAAATGTAAAATAACAAAAATAAAAGCTGCATCCAAATACAGTTAGCACAAATATCAAGGCATACAAAAGACTCAAATAGGACAGAATAGGGATTTGTAGGAGCGGGGACATGTATTGAGGGGGGTAACTATCGACCCGACCGGTCGACCGGTTAGACCTGGAAAACGGTTTTTTGAAACGCCCTGTAGGTTTTGTGGGTGAAAAACCAATTTTGAAAATGGTTTAGCTCATTTACATGCATTTTTCCAACTTTAGTGGGCCGGATATCCCGGGACCCAGGGGTCCCGTTTGTGTGTGGGTCTAAGTTAAACATTTATCCAGGGTCCAAAAAGAATGTTTACACACCAAAATTCAGTTTTGAATAGGAAAAAGATGCAAAATTACAAGTTTGGGGCCCAAAAGGGTAAAAGTATAATTTTGCCTTAACTACAGCCGCGCCACCGTAGCTTACAGCCGTACGGCTGTAATGTTCCAGAATGTGTTCCGGCCTTCTTTTCTCATTTTTGAAGATCGTTTTACAAATTTAGCGGTTTTGGGTAATCTGGGATTTCTGGAAACACATTGATTTCAACCAAACGGATCCAAAACGGATCAAAATAAGTCCGAAAATCCCTAAAAACTCGAAATCACCAAACTCGAAATCACATCCATCAATTAAAAATAAGAAAACCGGGAATCTAAGCATACATGGATGTAATTGGACCGATAACAAACATGAAAAACGTATTAAATCTGAAAACGGAAGCGTTATCGCTCGATTCTGGGCGATTGGAGCTTCTGCCCCTATAGGTTACATCCGTGCCCCTATAAATTACAGTCGCGCGGCTGTAGGTTACAGCCGGGCGGCTGTAATAAAAAATCACTTCCAAAATCACAAAAAATTCTAAAACACCAACAAACAGCAATCACAACGAAAGAAAAAGGGATTTTTATGGCCTCTCAGAATGTACCTTGTCTGTGTTCTAGTGTTTTGGACCACCAGGGATGAATCCGGATGCCGGGAACGCCTTGCAACCACGAATAACCCAAAAGCTTGTGCGATTTCTAAAGCCCGAATGGAACCCCGAACGAGATTGAATGAGTGATTATGGTTTATGAAATTTCCCTAGAAAAATAGTTATGATGATTTAAACAAATTTCAGTTAAGGTTTCTTTGATTGTTTAGGATTAAAATGCTCAATTTTGATCTTTTCTTCTTAAAAACCCTAAGTGTGGATGTGTTTTTCTCTTAATTCTCTTAATTCTCTTTCTTTTCCAATTTTTTTGTCTGCTGTGTTGCCCTAAAATTCAGTCACAATCAATTTATATCTCCTATTTAGGTTAAAAATCTAGATTAAATGCTGATTTGGGGCAAAAAAGGAAATCTGATAATGTACTACAGCCGCGTGGCTATAATGTACTATAACCAAGCGACTGTAGTGACCAGATTAGCCTATTTTGCTTATTTTTCATTCTTTTATTTGGTTTTCTTAAATAGTCACTCGAATTCCTTCGGGGTTCCATACCAAGACTTGTTACACACATTCGGGTCACCCGAGACATTTCTGACGTCATCCCGGTCATTCCGAATCCACTTCATATTTATCCATGAAAAAGGTAATAAAGGCTTTCATGACTGAGGTCGGGAAAAAACCCGTGCTCACACACATGTAATGGGACATGGTACTAGATAGATCCACTAACGAGAAATCCACATAGTACAGTATCACTAGTGATTCTTGTGTAGTACTTATATTGGATCCTTCGACCTGACCATATTATGGAATTGCATATGAACTCTCACACTTTGATGTATGCCTAACAAGCCTGTAACAAGGCGCGAAGTATGGGTACGGCTGGGTGTGCCAGTGAGCATGGCAAGACCATGAATATGCAAAAGGGAAATGTCACTCACGGTTTCACTGAGAAGATATCACCGACCTGTTATTGAGTGGGACTGATAAGAGTATGGCCACATCCAAATAAGTCAAATCTTATTTGACAGCATCGGTTCACTCGGTATCAAGTAAAAGTCCGGACACAAAAGAGGGTGATAAAATCATACCTCTTTGTTGGACTCTGATATCAATAATATGGGACTGTAAGCACCAAAATTTTACGCCAAAAAAAAACACAGATGTCACATGACTGTAATTGAAAACTTACAGTCATACGACTGTACGATCAGAGCAGGTATAGAACACTATGCCCATGACATAAGAAAGAAGAGGGGGAAGATTGGGCAATTAATGCCCGGATTTTGTTGAAGAAAAAGGAGCAATCAGAGATAAAAGGAAGAAAAGAGAGAAGGAAAGGAGGCTGGCTTGGGATCTCAGAAATCTAGAGAGAGAAAAAGGGAGAAAGAGACAAGGAAAAGAAAAAAAAAAGAAACCCAACTCAAAATTTCTTTTCCTCTTCTATTTCTCTTAATTCTCAAAGTTAGGATTAAAACTTATTAGAAATTAATAGGTTAATAATCTGACTTCACAAACAAACTAAATTTCGGACTAGAAACCCTAGGATTCCTAAGCATTTGGAGATTTTTGGACCCAAAGTCCTCTAACTCAACTCAAGGAGAAAAGAGCAAATTCGTGTGGATTGGAGCGACGCCAGGGGTCAATCCTATGGTGGAAAAGCGCCTAAGAGGTAACCACTTTTTATCCCCTCTATTTTTCCATGTTTTCTGGGTGATTGGTGTGATTTTATGCATTTTTGTTCAACTTTTCGCGTTTCTGTTTCTGGAAATCAAGAACAGTCATGCGACTGTTCTTGAGCTTGATGAACAGTCGTACGATTGTACTTACAGTCGTACGTGTATTCTTGGTTTCCAGATTGATTTTCTTCCAGTTTCATTTCAAATAAAATTTTGGCGAAATGCTGAGTTTGAATGGTTTATAGTCGCAGGACTTTAAGTACAGTCGTACGACCGTAGTTACAGTCGCACGACTGTAATGGCCGTTCAGAATCAGAATTTCCATTTTAATCCGTAAAAATTTCTAAAAATCCATACAAATTCAGAAAATTAGAAAATCACCAAAAATGAATTTTGTTGTGTGTATCCATGACCCTAGATTCAATTTTCAGTAAAATTACATTTGGAACAATATAACAACGGAGACCCGATTCTCCCGAAAACTGACCTACCTCACATGCTAAAATAAATTAAACCGGAAAATAAAACATTTTCAAAATAATTTTCTCACAAAACCAAAGATACAGGGACGTTTCAAAATGTTTTCCAGGTCTAATCGGGCCGGCTAGCCGAGCCGACTCGGTTATCCCCCTAAATGCATACCCCCAAATTCTAATTTCTCTATTCTGTCATGTTTGAGTCCTATTTGTGGCGTGCTGTAAATTGTGCTAACCCTCTGTTTTGCAGAATTTTATTTTTATTTTTGATGTATTTAATAGAATTATTCGTGTATCCTAGGCGATTGTAATTTTTAGATAAATCGTGTATTTTAGGCTGTTGTAAAAGTGAGGATGAGAGTTTTTATTTTTTTTTATTCGATCGGGTTGTAATAATTTAATCATTTATTACTTTACTTTATCTGTATGCGCGCTGTTTGTTTAATTTAATGCAATAAAATTGACCTTTAGAATTTGAAATACTGTTTATGAACATTGGCCAATATTTATTTTAATTAGACACGAAATAAGGGACTTGTCCGGACCTAGATCTCTGGATAGTGTAGCGGCTGTTCGTCCGGTTCAGCTACAATATAAATTTCCCAGTTGAGCTGAGCTGGGTGGCGACTCCTACAATATTCATCGAGACTTAGGTCTCGGTTCATTTAAGAATTAATTCCATTTCTTCCAAAACTGATTTTCCCTATAAATAAAAACCCCACACGAGGGAGGGGTCTGTCGGAAATCGAGCAGCCCCTTCCGAAAGGGAGTTCGCGTTCCGTCGAAAACATTATCCGCTCACAGGGACATATAAGCTATACTACAAGGTTATGATTTCTGTTAGACTGCAGTCTCCGTCTTAATTGGGGGTTGTACTGGCTTACTAGAGCCTAACTACAGTTGGTCTACCAACATAAAAAAGGGCCCAAAGGATCATACACATTGAATATCTGAACCAGCACTTAACAGACCACTTATATACTTAGAGTATATTAATAAGCGAGGAAAGAAATTGATTAAATTATTGATCAATTGGATTGATCAAAATAATTTAATTAATATGAATTAATTTTATGATTGAAAAAAAAGAAGTATATATATATATATATATATATTATTTCTTAAGTTAAGTCTAAATAATTATTGGGTTAATTTTAATAGACCAATTTTGTTTAATTAATATGATATAAATTATATCATATGGGATGATTTAATTTATGACGTAAAATTAAATCAATTGGAAATTAACTTTTAACCCATAGTAATTAATTAGACCTAGGGTTTATGCACCATAAATTCACATTTAAGAAAGTCAACCATTAACCTAATTCTCATATTGAAAATTTTGGTCCCCCTCTCCCCTTGCTCCCCAGATCTGATGCTAACGGGTGTTGGTTCTACAGCTGTTCATGTACGTGAGCGTGAAGAGAATCTCCTTGGTTCTTCAGTAGTCTCTAGAAAAGACAGGAAAAGTGAGAATTTAATCTCTTTATTCTCATTAATCTTGATTTTGATTTCATCTATATAATTTCCTAGGTCTGGATTCTAGAAAATTGAAACAACTTTTGCTGCTTTCGTTTCGATTTTCGAGGATGAATCCCAATAAGATGACTAATGAACAGAAAGTCTAAGCTATTATCCGTTCCTTGCCAATAGTTGGGAGCATATAAAGATACACCTGACTCACACCGTTAGTATAAGAACCTTTGATGATGCGGCCCTCCACTTTGAACTTAAAAAGGATTGCCTAGCATTAATTTAGATTAATGCTGAGGTGAACCTTGCTCCTTGAAAACCAATTGAAAAGTAAGGCTAAGGTCAAGGTCAGAAACGTAAGCATTCTAATGGCAACCATAATGCTAAGGCAAAAGGATCTGAAGAGCCAAAATAGAAGAAGAATAAGAGGTTAAAAAGTAAGAAAAAGCCAAACATCTCTTGTGTTAAATGTTTTAAATGTCAAATCAAAGAGCATTATGCAAAACATTAAAGAGATGAGGCTAAGTTATAATTAATCAACTCTATTGTGAGTGAATTAAATATATCATCCAATATGTTGCTAACCGAATTTGATCCTATGTGGATTATTGATTCAGCTGTCACTGGCCATGTGATGAAGGAACGTGAATCCTTCAATGAATTCCGTGAAATTCCATAAGCATCCAAGTGGATTTATGTATGGATAACTCAAGAGTTGAAGTACAAGGAGTTAGTACCTGCAGATTAATACTACAAGAAGGCCAAGCTATATGAAGTACTTTATGCTCCCGAATTTGAAGAAATTTGATATCTGTTACTGCTTTGTTGAAATTGGGATTTAATTTTTTTTTTCAAGAATAATAGTTTATGTTTGTATTTTAGAAGTACATTTTATGGTACAAGTGTTATTTCGGATGGTTTGATTATTTTGAATAATGATTCAAATAATTCAGATATTTCTCCTTTGCATTCTGCATATATGAAATTAGTTTATGGCGTTCTCACTTAAACCATATAGGCCAAGACCGTATGAACCGTCTAGCCAAATAGGGTTTATTAGGTAATTTGACTAAGATTGAACTACAACCATGCGAATCATGCTTTAAAGGAAAGATGTTTGGAAAACCATTTCGAAAAAGAACTAGGACTGAATATCCATTACAGTTAGTTCTCTCTAACGTATGTAGTCCAATGAATGTGAGGGCTAGGCATGGAGCCTACTATTTCATTACATTTATCGATGACTATACTATGTATGGTCATGTCTACTTGATTTCTAACAAGTCAAAAGCTTTAAGTTATCCTACTTAAATCTTATTGAGAATCAATTAGATAGAAAAATAAAAGTTTTAAGAATTGACTGTGGTCAAGAATATCTTTCAGATGAGTTCAAAGCTTTATGTGATGAAAAGGAATTGAACATCAATTGTCATTTCCATGTATCCCACTACAAAATGGAATAGCCGAGAGGAGAAATAAAACTAATCTTGATATGGTTGGATCAATAATGGCTGAAGCTAATTTACCCATCTCATATTAGGGAGATGCATTACTTACAGCTACTTATATTCTTAACTGTGTGCCCTCCAAATATGTGTCTTTTACACCATATGAATAATGGACAACTCGTAAACTAGATTTAAGTCACCTTAAACTATGGGGTTGTGCTGGTGTGTCATAATCCAAATGGCATTGGTTCTTGTTTTGTATTATTCTTCATATTTGGATATTTTGTATTATACATTTTGTGTTGAAATAAAGGCATGAATCTATTTATTCATATCTTGTGCTATTTATAAATAGAGTGTCCAATGTTGTAACCATACTAAAGTAAACCAATGTAGGTCATTAGATTATGAGACCTTTTAGTAGAGTTAAAGTTATAATCATAACGATATCCCTAGTTTGTTCTAATCATGGGAATGAATAGAACCAAAGACTAGCATATCCTTGACTGGATGGTGGCGTCTCACCGGTCATTGGACATGGAATATCAGTCAATGATATGGGTACACGTTGGGTTGCATGGTACTGGATCGATCTGCCATGAGAACACCACATGGTTCGATCGTCATAGGTGTTTCTCGGGTAGGTCTTGCTATTAAAATCCTTAGACCTGATGTTCGCTATAACATAACATGGGATCTCATACACTTTGATATACGCCTAACGGGCCCGTAACAGGGTGCCAAGTATGGGTATGTTGGGTGGGCCAGTGAACATATTGATGTTGATAGTGAAGTTGGCAGAATTGCCACTCAGTGTCCCCTGAGATGAAATCACTGGCCACTTGATGAGTGGGACTAAAAAATGTATGGTCATACCCGAATAAGTTGGGATACTTATTTGTTAGGTTCAGTCCACTCGGTATCAAAAGATAAATAAGCATATAAGAGGATGACAAGGCCATGCCTCTTGGTTATGTATCGATGTCAGTTGGCAAGGGATATACAAGATCACTACCGGGTTATGTTTCACATTAGACTGCAAGTCTCCATCTTAATTGGGGGCTGTAACGGTTTGCTAGAACCCACTTACAGTCTGTGGGTTTTGGACCCACTGCCAACATAAAGACGGACCCACAGGATCGTACACATAGAATGACTGAACATTGACAAATTAGAATTGGAATCGGAAACCAAATTAATTGAGTTATTGACATTAGGTTATGTCATAATTAATTCAATTATAAAGGGAGAAATTTATTTTATTTGATTAATTAATTACATATAGTAAATAATTAATTAAATAAAATAATATTTCCTTGGTGGAAATAAAGAATACAAATGTTGTATTTATTAAGGCTGACTTTTAATTTAATTTTGGGTTATTTTAATTTGATGAAATTGTATTTAATTGTATCAATTAGGATTTTAAAATATGGTTTTATTTAATCCTAATGATATAAGGTAAATCAATTAAATCAAATTAAATAATCTACAGTTTTAATTAAAATAGGATAAGGAGTATATATAGGAAGCCTTAACCTAATTCTCCTTAACCCTATTTAGGCCAGCATTAAGAAAATTACAACAGCCCCTTTTTTCTTTTTCTCTTGGTTTTCGTTCAATCCGTTTGCTAGCACGAGTCCTGTTCGAGAGTCGTTCGTGTACCGAATTATGGAGGAAATGTGTTTGGGTTTCTACAACAGTCTTTAGAGGAGACAGTTAAGTTGAAAAAATTTATTTTCTCCGTTCTTGATTTCATTCTATTAATCTACATGTATCTTGGGGTTTGGAATTGAGGAAAATTTTAATCGGTATTCCGCCTCGCGTTTAATTTTTCCCATGACGATTCCCTACAGGTTGCATAGTGTTGACTTACAACACCTCAAGTAGGTTTAGGAAATTAGGCCCAAGAGGTAAGAAGAGTATCTTTATAAGATACTTAGACACGTCAAAAGGATATGTCTTGGTGGGTGAAAACAATGATAAGAAGATTACAGAATTTGAATCACGAGATGTTATTTTTTTAGAGAATGAGTTCCCTAAATTTGACAAGGTAAACCATGACTCACCCTTGTATAAGGAACTAGAAAACATCAAGATCTCTTCCTTCGAGTGGGATAAATTTTGAGAAAAAAGAAGATCATGATATGTCTTATGATCTTCCTATCTAGAATAATCTGAATGTTCAAGATCCTAGTTTCAGTGGGAGTTGTAATGATCCTAACTCTATTGGGAGTATAGAACATGGTCCTAGTAGGAGCATTCCAAATCTTAAAGAATATATGCAACATGTTTATCAAGACACGGAACTGTGTAGAACTAAAGGACAAAATTTAAACATCGTCGATATGAGATCGAAGGCATGGCTCTTTTAGTAACCCCACAAGATGATGAGGAGCCCAAGAACATTCAATAGGCTCTTTCATGCCCTGCCAAAGATAATTGGACTAAAGCAATGGAACTTGAAATGTCTTCCATAAGATCAAACAAAGTGTAAGAAGTAGTTGATCTCCCAAAGGGATGCAAGGCTATAGGGAACAAGTGGGTTCTTAAGATCAATAGAAAAGCTCATGGTAGCATCGAAAGATAAAAAGCACAATTTGTAGCGAAGGGGTATACACAAATGGAAGGGATAGATTATGAGGATACTTTCTCTCTAGTTGTCACTTTTACATCAATCAGATTGATTCTAGCTATAGTGGCAAGCCTAAACTTAAAACTGCATCAAATGGATGTAAAGACTATCTTCCTCAATGAACAGTTAAAGGAAGAAATCTACATGGTTCAACCTGTAGGATTCGTTGAAAAAGGCAATGAACATAAGGTATGTAAATTAAAGAAGTCAATTTATGGCCTTAAGTAGTCTTCTAAACAATTGTATATTCGATTTCCTAATTAAATGATATCGAATGGCTTCAATTCAATTGAAGAAGACCATTATGTCTATACAAAAGGTTATAGAAGTAAGTTCGTCATTTTGTCATCATATGTTGATGACATTTAATAGCTAAAAATGATATTGAATATGCAAACCAGATTAAAGCTTAGCTTGCATCAAGTTTTAAAATGAATGATATGGGTGAAGCAACATACATACTTAGAATTAAGATTTCAAGGAATCGCTCAAAGAAATTATTGGCCTTTTCTCAAGAGACATATATCAATAAGATTCAGAATGATTCAATATGCACAATTGCAAACCCATAGATACCCCTATGAACAAATCTGTTCTCTTAAGCAAAAACATGTGTCTCCAAACACAACAAGAGCAAGAACATATGAAAAGAATTCCTTATGCTAGTACAGTTGGTAGTCTAATGTATGCAATAATGTGTACTAGACCTGATAACCGTCACGCCTTTGGGATGGTGAGTAGATATCAAACCAACCTTGACAAAACGCATTGGACAACAATAAAGAGGATGTTAAGGTATCTTAAGGCTACTGTAGACTATTCCCTCTGTTAGTAGGGAAAGAACCTGAACTAAGAGGATACATAGATGCGGACTTGGCAGGAGATCAGGATGAAAGAAAATCCACTTCTGGTCATGTCTTCTTCTTAGGAAATGGGTGCGATATCCTAGAGTAGTAAGAAACAGACATGTGTTGCTTATCCATAATAGAAGCTGAGAGTATTACATACTCATCAGCAATCTGAGAAGCAGTATGGTTAAATCAGTTTTTGAACCGTTTGAATGTTACTAGCTCTCCTACTCCAGTTGTCATAAATAGCGATAGTCAATCTGTAATCCTTTGCTAAATATCACAGATTCCATAACAAATCAAAGCATATAGAGATCAAGTATCACTTTGTGAGAGACCTAGTTACACACCAAGAAGTTAATATGAAATACATATCTACACATGATATGGTAGCAGATCCGCTTACAAAACCAGTCATCAGAAATGATTTTGTAAAGCATATTAGATCACAAGGAATTTTTAAGGTGTGAGTTTATTGTCTTCTTTTATCATGTAAAGAACATGATTTTGTTTTGGTTTAATAAAAGTTTTATGAATTTTTACAATACATGAGTGCGAATATTTCAAATAATTGTTGTTATTAAACATGTTAGACATAAATGACACCTACTCACACGGGGTGTATACCCTTATTGCTTCATGGATGATGCAAATAAGGACGAGACTTTTTTTGTGACAAACAAGAGCTTGTTCCAATAAACATTAGTCGTCTTGCTAAAATTATGAAAGATTGTTTCATAAAAGTAGAAAGATTAAGACGTATACATGTGTCTTAATGGATTAAGTGTAATCCAAAAGGCAAAGTTTCAACGGTTACCTTAACTTAATTTTGTCTTCATAGCCGAAAGGTGTCCTGATGGTTTGCACTAGAGTTAGATGTTTTGGTACATTATAACTTGTACTTTCGTATGGTGTTATATCAATTGATATATATATCAAATTATATGACATGTGCTTCTTTCAAAAGAAGAAGACACCATAGCACGTATTAAGACATATATGTGCTTTCGGGACCATTGAGATAAAAAAGATGTGATCTTAGCTTTTCCTAGCGTGAGACTCACTTCGTGAAATAAGGTTTTCTCAAAATTGATCTATCCTTAAGACCTTTAACTATTTTTGGAAACAAAATTTAAAGTGGCTACCTTGGAAGGATAGCATTAAGGGTTATGTAAAATTTAGCCAGGCCGAACTAACCAGACAAGCGAGTTAAATTGTGCATAAAGGATATAGTAAGAAGGGAAGGTTTTCTTGGATTCATATTTAATGTTTCTATCTTTCACCACCATGATAATTATGTATTGGTACATAATTGTGATAATAGAAAACTGTAAAGATCAAAGAATGTACAGTGGATGTGAAAAGAAAATTTAGGATAAGGCACACAATGACGGTATTCACTCGAGGATAATATATATCCCTAACAAGTGTATACAATCCTCTATTTCAATGAGAGACTATTTATCCCTAACAGATGTATAACAAGTAGCTCTCAACTGTATGCTGGTCGCACAAACTATTTACAACAAGAAAAACAAAGATAAGATAATAAAATTTGTTCTGTTATATGTAAGTGGAGATGTAGTTATATCAGGTTTAGAGTTGTAGTCTGCCCATAACTATGATGGGTGGATAAATTAAATTCAAACAGAGATATAATTATCTAAGGTAATTAAGATTTGTCCTGCTACTAGAGTTTGATTCTTACTGGGATTGTCCCACTCACCTGCTACAAGAGTTATGAGTGAATTAAAATACAATAACAAACTAGACACAAAATCAGTGCCTGTGAATTTTCTCTCCCTCTCTCTGAACAAAAATTCTTATGAGATTTTCCCCTTGTCCTCCGCGTATCTAGTTCGTATATTTATCAATTAGTCTCTCATAATCAACTGACATGAAGTATTCATAACTGGTAATATAAGTTTGTGGTTCAAGATCTTTCCACTGCAAATTAATTTTGGGTAATCTGCACTATAAAAGGTAATTCGGTTATTCTATTAGGATATTTAGGTGTTTATATCCTTCAATATCAAAGTTTATAAATATATATTTCTTAAAAAATTAAATTTAAGTTTTTATTTAACTTGATTTATGGTATATTTAAATTTAAATATGCAAATTAACTATAAAATTAACTAAAAATTTAAATATATAAAGTAGTTATGAAATATGCAAAATTCATATATAATTTTAATTAGGTTTAGTGTATTTGTGACACATATAATACAATGTCAAAAATCATACATTAATAAGAGTATAATTGCAGCCCAAATATGTTGGCATATTTTTAATTCTTACCTTTAAAGTAAATCAAGGAAAAATGACTTTTCATTTGTTGCTAACATATTGAAATTGCATATTTAGGAATATATTTATAGAAATATAGTATATTTAAGGATTAACCTACGAAAATCTAATAAATTTGGGGGTCGGTTTGTTAAAATTTGATACATTTTATAATTCATGTTGAAAAGATACAGATTATTAGATTACTATATATTGACCACAAACGTACAATTCTAATACGTAAATACAAAAATGAACATTTAATTAATACCAAAAAGGGCATTTAATTAGTGGATAGTGCCGAAAATGTCATTTTTCCGTAAATTAAGAGATTAATAACATAATTTGGGAAAGCTTTGGAAGAACTTGATCAAATAGAATTCGACCTTCCTGATGCAAATGTGGAGTTGGAATCTTATATTGTAAAATATTTTGTCGTTTGTATGAATCATTATCAAAGCCCATAAGAAGCTGATCCACATATGCACCACATTCATTGTTCCAATCGCCTAAATTGTTTTTCATTTTTCACACGGTGTCTTTGACTCGCATCATCATCCTTGTACTATTTTTATTTACATAATTAGCATTTGTCAATCAATTAGTTGATTAAAGCTATCATACTTATCTCAAAACATTTTTTTTCTTTTTTTTTTTTTTTTAAAAAAAAAAGACACTTGTAAATACGGCAAACATTCCACTGCACTGAAATCTAAAAATAGATAGGGACTGCACAATTTCATTCCACAATAGAATCTTAGTTTAACATTAGTAAAGAATATCTCATTTCAAATCAAACATTAATTAAAACCAATATGGCAACGTTGTTCTGCTAATTAATTGCCTATTAAATTAAACAGGGCTAATGATGATCACATATATCAAGCTTTATCTTACTATTCTGAAGAAATTTATACTAATAGATGTATCAGATTTAGCTTCATTTTCATAAAATATTTAAGTATTTTTACATCTTTTAATTAAGAGGATTTCAAATTAACACTGTTATTATTTACAAAACCCAATTTTCCCATCTTTCTACAATTGGGTCCAAAACCAGGCAAGTCACTGGAATTCATAGAACACTGGTGGATTGACATTGGCCTGGAATTTGACAGAATCTGTATATTGTTGACCGATTTCAGTCCCAACATTTCCCATAATGGTTTGGAAATCTGAGCCTGGGTTGTATGAATTGTCACTCAAAAGATGAGAAATTGAACCCATATAGTCTAATTCCAATAAATGAGAAAAGGAGCAGTTCCTTGGTGGAAATTTCAACATCTGTTGTTGGTCATTAGGTTCATCCAATTGGCTGCTTGAATTTGTGTCAGTTTTCTCCTCCTCAACATTTCTTCCTACTTGCCTCTTCTTATAAATCCTACACAGGACCCAATCATCCAACTGACACAAGGCAAAGCAAATTTAGTAAAAGGAAAAAAAACTAAAAGGGTCCTGTGATAATGAAAAGGGTCTAATTTAATTAATTTGCTTACTCTCATGGATCCTTTGTGTTTATTAACTTGTTGCTTTGTTGAATCATTGAGTCTATATTCATGCATAATCCAATCAGTTTTAACACCCTTTGGTGGTCTACCCTTATAAAAGACAAGAGCTTTCTTAACTCCAACATAGTTGGAGCCACTGTAGATGGCCTTATCTGTCCCTGTGGCTTTCCAATAACCGGACACCGTTGCTCTGTTTGGCCTAACTCCATTTGGGTACTTCCTGTCTCTTGGGCTAAAGAAGTACCATTCTTTTTCCCCAAATTCTGCTTTCTCTGCACCAAATATATTACACAAATTCTGTCAAAAAAAAGGGAACAAGTTTCATTAAAGATTGAACCTTCAAGAAATTTGATTAAAGATTGAATCTTTAGAACTGACCAGGCAACTGCCAGGGATCAAATTTGTAGATATCAACTTCAGGGATAATGGAAACAGGGCAAGGCATAGATCTGGCTTGGTTACGAAGGTAAAACATTATCAATTCCTCGTCCGTCGGGTGAAACCGAAAACCAGGAGGAAGTTCAGCGCTGCTACTTCTTCCTTGCATATTCTATCAATGGAGAAACAATAAAACACAGCAAATATATTGAAATTAACCAAAATCAAAATATGGGTTTGCTTGTGTGGGAAGTTTATGTTATTGGGTTGTTTTCTTTTTTCTTTTTTCTTTTTGGAGCTGCAACAGGAAGGAAGGCAAAGGCAGAGGAGGAGGAGGAGGAGGAGGAGGAAATGGGGTTTTTGAAAGTTTTGCAAGGAGAGGGCTACGTCTTTTATTTGTGAGGGTTATTTGTCGTATTATAGAATTGCATGGTTTTTGATTGGATATTTGATTGACTTAATTTTTTTTAAAAAAAGAGCTTAATTAGGATTCATAATTAATTAGCCACACTCGCACTTTAGAGAGGTAAAAAGCACACACATACAAATTTGACTTTTTGTTGCCTTTTCATGGTTGGCTAATTATATGGTTGCTTCTACTTTATTCTATCTACAAAGAATATCCTAATCCAACTCCAAGGGGATATTTCTCTTTCTATTTTCTTTTAGGGGTCAAATCTTTCCCCGCATTTTTCCAGAATTAATAATATTGAGAGTTTTCCTGAACCTCCATAATAATGCCAAAGAGATCATTAACCGGCTTTACCATTGCATTAACAGCATCAACACCATACTTGCTATCCAACTCAATAATAATCTTCCTAAAACCTCTGTCCCAAGCACACCTAATCCCATCCAACACGCCCTAAAACTCCACGTTAGAAATTGAACATTAGCCAATATTTCGACCAAAGCCACCAATCCACATCCTATTGGTAACTCCCACCAACAAAAGCCTTGAAGTAAAAACTCCTCGCTAACCCGTAAGGTTCACCTTATCCGCTCTCTCTCTGGTTTTTGCCAACTAATAAGCTTCCAATGTTTGGTCACATTAACATTAACGTCTCTTACATTTTTCACAGCATTCACAGAAGAACAGAAAGCCAAAATTTTGTTAGCAATAATCCGTACACGCTCACTTTTATTCTCGAAAATCATTCCATTTAGTTATTGAAGTTTTCATTTAGTTTCACGAGAGTGTAAGAAGCTAATTAATGTCACAAAACACTTTTAATTATTACTTTTTTTATAGCTTTTTTAGTATAATGTACATTGTAAACTCAACTATAACTCATGGATTAAAAATTCTTATAATGTTATAAGACACCTTAATTTATAAATTATTTTTTTAATTATTTAGGATAGAAGTTGAAATTAAAAAAAAAAAAAAATTAAGGGTTTGTTTAATTTAGTTATTGAGTACAGTTGGATGTGGATATTTAATAATAATAATAATAAAAAAAAAAAAGGCATGTTTGGTGACATTTTTATCATTTGTTGATATTTCATGTTCAACTAAATATTAGTCAATCGCCTACCATCTAATCGGGAAAAAGTTTCAATTGCGTTTTATTTTATTTAACATTTATTATGAAGCATTTGCATTTCAAAAACTATGACTTCACAAACAACTATTAATAGCTTGAAATCTTCATATTTCAAAAAAAAAAAGTAAGAAAGGTCTTATATATATACATATCCACAGATTCATTTATAAAATAAAAATAATAGCTATGAGCTTGAGCATTATTTTCTTATATATGTTGTTGTTAAATAAGTCAATATTGCAGGTATCATTAAGAAAATAACACTAATGTACATATGTTTTGTCTCATATAAATAGTAAAAACACAAGTTAATTTAAAGGATTATATATATATAATAAGAGATAAATCTCACGTTATCTCTTTACCATATCATATATACAAATTTCATTTCCAACAATAATTGATGCAAATAGAGTGTGATTAACAAGTTTTTAATTGATATCCATGACTAAATCATTGCAATTGGGAGGTGGGAGGTTGTGCCTTTAACACACAACCACTTCAAAATTCATATATATATATATATATATATAAGTCACAATACAAAAGTGGAAAAGATAATCCTAAATAAGATTGGACAATTTATTTATAAAGAGCTCGAAAATATTTTTTATGTGCAAGAAATGTTAAATAATTTATTTCTATAACTATGTGAATTGTGAAAAGATAATATAAATATTTTTAAATTTCTAATTTTTAAATCTTTTTATTTTCTATAAATTATGTAGCAATTTATGTTATTTTACTAATATTTATATACATTTTTTTGTAAAATTATTATACATATTTATACTAGTATATTTATATCTAAACAATAACATCTTATTGTAGATTTACTAGGCAATAATTATAAATTATCTAATAGGTAACAAACTAATTGGGACAACAAATAAATTTTGGTTAAAAATTGAGCCAAATAAGCCTAATTTCATATATAGGAAATTTTAATAATGGGTATGGGAATTGAATCTAATGAGCAACACTTCGTCTTAATTTAGCATTTAATTGATGGAAATGATATTTTGTGATGACCAATAGTGTTGATTCTACTTTTAAATTGGGCAAGTGCAGAATTTCACTGTGATAAGAATAATTTAGTGATTTAATTTGTTAATAAATAAAGAACTACTAATATTAATTGAGAACACCTTCAAATTTATTGACATAACATGAATATTTCTTTTTTCCAACTTGTCACGTATGAAGTTCAATTATTAAACTATGCTTTCTATTTCATTTTTTCTCTCTGCGAATCATATAATCCATTTTCTTGTAAAATAAAATGCAATCCTCAAATTGTAAATCAAGAAAATAAAAAATATATAATCATCCATAGTTTTTCAAATTTCAAGGGATTAAAAAGTATTATCTCTCTTTAGCTGAGAAATTCAAAATTGGAATTACGTTTGAGATCAAATACGACGTCTGATAAAACATTGAAAATTAAAGAAAAAGAAAATCCTAGCGGCCAGAGATTGAACTCGATTCTTACTGATCGAAACCTACAAAAACATTGAAACAACGGTCAAACAGAAAAGAGAGTATGAAAGCTCTGCTTAGTCGATAGATGACGTAAGATTTGAATGCAAATATCATAATCTCAACAGCTCTTAAGGTGCCACGTAATCTCTTTCCAACAAGTTAGAAAGTCTAACAGATAAGTTTGATTAGGTCCAAAACAACCCAACCAATAAATCAGATCAATAATACTGTAATTTATATGCTGTTGTTGGTTCTTATCATGCCACCTCAGCTACTTGAGTGTCCTAAATCCCAATTGGTCCCATTTTTTTAATTTCACGTGTCGGAATTAAGTGGTTTGGATTAACACCAAAACCCCGCACGTGCCTCGCCTCAATTAGTGCTAATTTCTTCTTCTTCATCATCGGTTTGTGTTATTAACCAAAAGAGATAGAATAGAATATTCTATTTCTCAGGTTGTGGCCCCCACTTCTCACGTTAGGGCAGTAGTTGGTGGCTTGTCAACTTGTCGTTCTTATTTCTTAACGAATTTATATTTGATTTCTCATTTACCATAACCATGAATTGGAATCCATCTACGCATTTCTTTTCCATTCGGAATATTCTTTTGGCCGAATATATTTACTTTCCCCTAGACTTTGAATATATCCTAATACCTTCATGAACTTGATAAAAGTGTTCTAATGTCTCTTTGAATTTCTTAAAATTGACCCAATTTGCCCTCTAAATCACAAAAAAATTAGAGTTTATTTGGAAAAATCAAACATAAGACAACTAATAATTGAGTGACAAGTGATAGCAAGGGAGAACATTGGGTCACTTTTTCAAAGTTCAGGGGGACATTAGGACATTTTAAAAGTTCAAGGGGACAGTAGACGTTTTTGGACAAGGTATCTATGTACTTGGCCTATTTTTTTTGTAAAATTTTTCTTTATGGGTAAAACAATTATACAATTTTCATGAGCGTTGCTCGAAATGTATCTGTATTTCTATTTAATTTATACTTCTTTTTTATTTTTATTTTGTCAAATTATGTTTTACCTCGGTCTGTTGTTGTGTTTTTCTTCTTTCAAAATTATTGAAGTCATATATATATTTATATGGAGAATTTATCTTATCTTTTATCTGTGTTGTTGCTTTTTGTAAGGTTTTATGTCACAAAATTACATTTATGTTTATGTGGAATTTTCTTTTTTTCTATTTTCAGTTATAATTTCATTCGGAAATGAAGAAAATTCTAAAAAACAAAAATTTCAATCTAGAACATTTCAAGAGATAAAGTGAGGTTAAATTAGATGAGTAAAACATAAGGAGGTATTGATGCATGATGACATATATATCTGAACATTCGATTGTACTAGATTTGTCAAGAAGACTAAAGCTAATGGGTCGGTATACGTGTACAATCGGGTGTCTGGTATCTAAGGGTAACCATCTCAATGGAAGCTAGTTGGCCCTAAATAGGATATATAAGGATAAGATTTTGCATGCTTAGGGATACTTGTTGGCTACATATCAGGGAATTCGTTTCCTCTTAAGAGTCTATCTTTTATGTGTATCTTAACCGAGTTCAACATTTCTAATGAGATATAACTTTACGATCACAGCATTTCTAATGAGAATATAACTTTAAGATTAGGGCACTAAAGTTCCAATCCGATTAGAACTACGTACTTTACCTATATAAGGGGGGCTTTCCTCACATGTTTGAAATATCTTACTCTCTACTTTTGAACTAACCATACTCTTAAGACACTTCTGCTAACTTAGACACTAAAGAATCTCCTGCGGTTTACATATGTCTCGTATCATTCTTATCTTGTAGGTTATTAGAGCAAACAAAGCCAGATTCAGTCTTAGAGGAGTAACACCTAGATTTTCTTAGAAATCTCATTGGTGCGGTAAGCATGAACTCGTTGAAACAATGACTTCATCAAGTTTGAATTGCATTATCTCTTCAATGATGTCTTCTTATATTCCCCTTGCCATTACTAAGGGGTCGACTCTAATGGCAATGTCAATTAACACAATCCATAGCAGCATCAATACTTAAGCAATCATTGTTAATGGAATCACTGCCACCTTGAACCTTTTTAACACTAGTGAACTTATGCAAGCCTTTTTGTAGATATAGATTGTAGGATGGTATGGTCAACCATGAACAGATGCATGCCGTCATCAAAGACAAATAGTTTTCTTGGCATAACCTTTAATATCGGAACATGGAGCTCGTTTGGAATAGAGCGACCATAATTTGGAGCTCCAAAGAAGCCAACCATCACGTTTAAGGGAACACACGAGTTTAACCATCATGATCCCTCTCGGATCGAACAATCCCTATGGGACAAGTATGATGTTCCAAACCCCTAATATCCCACTCCTAACCCATCCTTTCACATGGCGTGTTAGTTCATGCCTCCTAATTATTATCCTTCGATGGGGTATGTGTGTTGGGAATGCCCTAGTCCCAAGGCATTGGTCCTAGTATTGTATCATACATTTTGTATCTTATAATGAGATTTATGTATTATACAATTTATGTTAATAAATAAAGGTATTAATCTATTTATTATATACCTTGTGCAATATTATGAATAGAGTATCCAATGGACATATCTATATCCATATTGACAAGTATCATGCACTTGGTAATAAGACCATGGATAGGGAAAATGATATGACCATAAAGTTATCGTAGTTTATTCTAGTTATGAGCGGACGACGTTTTCGACGGAACGCAGACTCCCTTTCGGAAGGTGCGCCATGATTTCGGGCGAACCCCTCCCTCGCGTAGGGTTTTTATAATGGAAATTCATTTTTGGAAAAGTAATTATTTCGTAAAAGAATCGAGACCTAAGTCTCGATGAATAGTGTAGAAGTCGCCACCCGGTTCAGCTCAACCGGGAAATTTTAGTGTAGCTGAACCGGACGAACGGCCGCCACACTATCCAGAGATCTAGGTCCGGACAAGTCTCCTATTTCGTGTCTAACCAAAACAAAGATTGGCCAATGTTCAAGTATGGTATTTTAAAACTCTATAGTCAATTTTATTGCATTAAATTAAGCATACAGCGCGCATACACATATAATAAAAATAGAAGCAAAGTAATAAATAATTAAATGGCTTACAACCCAATCGAACAAAAATAAAAACTCTCAACCTCACTTTAACAACCGCCTAAAATACAAGATTTATCTAAAAGAAATACAACTGCCTAGAATACACGAGTTTATTTATTAAATACATCAAAAAATGAAAATAAACTAACTAAAAGCTGCAAAACAGAAGGTTAGCGCAGTTTATGGCACACCACAAATAGGACTTGTGAGCACATGTTTTTTCCCAACCTCTGTGATGAAAGTCAATGTTACCTTTTTCACGGATAAGCATGAAGCGGATTCAGACTGACCCGGATGACGTCAGAAATATCTCGGGTGATCCAAATGTGTGTGACAAGTCTTGGTACGAAACCCCGAAGGAATTCGAGTGAGTATTTAAGAAAACCGAGGAAAAGAATGAAAAATAAGCAAAAAGAGGCCAATCTGGTCACTACAGCCGCTCGGCTGTACTACAGTCACACGGCTGTAGTACATTACAGTCACGCAGCTGTAATTATCAGATTTCCTTTTCTCCATTCAAATCAGTATTTAATTCGGTTTTTTAAAACAGAATAAGCTAATCCGGTCACTATAGTTGCTCGGCTGTAGTGCCTATAGTCACGCGACTGTACTTTAGCCGCACGGCTATCATTACAGTCGCGCAGCTGTAACCACCAGACTTCCTTTTTTACCTAAAATCAGCATTTAATTCCGATTATTAGCCAAAACAAGAGATATAAAAGTCTCATATCCGGAATTAGGGTTAACAGAACAAAGGGAGAGACAGAAAATTAGAGAATTTTGAGAGAAAAACACACAATAACACAGATTTTGGGACTTTTTCTAGGGTTCTTAAGAAAAATAAAAGGGTTTGATTTAAAAACAACTTAAAAAAATTTCAACGAAATACATAGAAACCATTGTAAGGTGTTGTTAAATCATCACCATTCACTCAATCTCTCTCGGGGTTCCGTTCGGGCTTCGGAGATCGCGCATTTTTTGGGTTGTTCGTGACTGCAAGACGCTTTTCTGCATCCGAATCCATCCTTGGTGATCCAAACACTGGAACACAGACCAGATAACATTCTGAGAGGCTTTAAAAATCCATTTTTGCTCATTCTGGGTGTTGTTTGTTGATATTTTTTTTGAATTTTTACGATTTTGGAAGCGGTTTGGATTACAGCTGCTTCAATTAAGATCACAGTCGCCCAGCTATAACCTACAGCCAAGCGGATATGACCTATAGTCGCTCGGCTGTAATCTTCTGATTACAGTCACTCGATTGTAATCTCTGGGGCAGAAGCTCCGAATGCCCCAAAATCAGCCGATAACGCTTCCGTTTTTCGATTGAATGTGTTCTTTATGTTTATTATCGGCCCAATTACATCCCTATGTGCTTAAATTACTGGTCTCCTAATTTTTAATTGATGGATGTAATTTAAAGTTTGGTGATTTTATGGGATTAGGGATTTCCGGATTTGATTTGTTCCGTTTCGGATCCTTTTATTGATTTTGGTATATTTCCAGAAATCCCAGACGCCCCAAAATCATTAAATTTACAAAGGGGTTTTCAAAAAAACGAGAAAAGAATTTTGGAATCAATTTTGGAGCACTACAGCTGCTCGACTGTAGGTGTTACAGCCGCGCGACTGTAATTCCCTATAGCCGCTCGACTGTAGTTCAGGGGGCAGAATTACAGTTTTACCTTTTAGGCCCCAAACTTGTAATTTTACACTCTTTTCCTATTCAAAATAGAATTTTGGCGTTTACATTCTTTTTGGACCCTAGATAAGTGTTTAATTTTGGCCTATACACGAACGGGACCCCTGGGTCCCAGGATATTCAGCCCACTAAAGTTGAAAAAATGCATGTAAATGAGCCAAACCATTTTCAAATTTGGTTTTTCACCCACAAAACCTACAGGGCGTTTCAAAAAACCGTTTTCCAGGTCTAACCGGGCTGACCAGCCAGGTCGACCCGGTTACCCCCTTATGCATGATCCCATTTCCTAAAATACCCATATTCTGTCCTATATGAGTCCTTGGTATGATTTATTTACTTGTGCTAACCGTATTTGGATGTAGCTTTTATTTTTACTTTATTTTTATTTTCTAATGTATTTTATAGATTAAATCGTGTATTTAGGCGATTGTAATTTTTTAGATCATCGTGTATTATAGGCGGTTGTAATGGTGAGGATGAGAGCTTTTTCTTTTTTATGGGTTGTATAATTTGGCCTCTATTTACTTTTCCTGCACTTTTACTTTTCTGCATTTTATTTTGGTTTTATATTTATGTCATATGTATGAGCCTTGGTTAATAATAAAAGAAGAGATAAAATGAGTAGAATTAAGTGAATGCAAACTTACATTATGAAATAATAATTGAAAATAAGTGAGGATTAGTAGATTTGTTGCCCGAACCCTGAATATCTAAATTAGGTACCGCGTCTACACTTGGTAGGGAGCTGTACCGGAATTTCCTGGATGAGCTGATTCGGGTGACGACTCTATATCTAATTTCAAAATTTAGGTTTCGAGATCTTTAAGTTCAAATTGGGATTTTCTAAAAAACCTATTTTTCCAAAATTCACACTTACAATTAAGTTTTCTACAAAAGGGTTTTTTCAATAAAATGAAAGATTTTCTTAAGAAAGATTAAAGACCCATTTTCAAACCACATCACCACTTCATAAAAAGAAAATCCCTGGTTCCCGCTTCACCGTATGTTCCGTAAAAAGGTCTTCCGCTCACAGTGGCGATTCTGCTGGGGATCAACGGTTTCTTTTAAAAAAAGTTTTCATAAGAACTTAGGCAACAATCGAAGTACATCTTCACTTGTAGTTAATTATTAAATCATAATTTGATGTTTCATTCACATTTGCATAAGCATGACATTTTCTCTTCTTAAATCCCTCCAGCACTCATTTAAGCCAGGTTTATCTTCAAAGGTGACCTACCACTTATAGCCTCGTACGAACCCCTTCGTTTGGACCCTTGAGTGGGGAGAAGTGAGGAGTATATTTTCGCTATGGGAACCTGTACGACCCTTGGCTTGACTCATACCTTTATGTAATGGCCTAGCAATTTCCCCTTAGGTTTAGCAAAACATATATCTGAAAATGGACATTGAGAGTGTGCCTTTGGTATCCCCGGTTCATGCCAAAGAAACCCAACACCTAGGAAGAATGCGAGACCAATCGAATGGAGGAATAAGGTTGGAAGGGTGAGCATATCTCTGTGCGTGTGCTAATGTTTGCTTTGTGGTTGTTTTGTTTTCGAACTTTTCATGCAACATAAACACGCATCGTTTGTGTGTCATTTCTTAACCACATTTTTATGTAGCCATTTTGCAGCATCATCATACGTGTGTGTTATACTAACCACATTTTCGTGCAGTCATGATCTTTTTTTTGTGCCATAATCACTCCCTGTGTTCATATTCCCATAAAACATACACGACATCACTTTATGTGTCATGCATCCTAACCACATTTTTGTGCAGCCATTTGCATTCTGTATGACATGGGCATTCATCTGATCTCATCTCATATAAAATGTAAGGATGTTCTAAGTATGCCCTTCATAACCATTTCATTTCATGACATATCGGGAGTCCCTAAGACTACCTGTGTTCGCTTATGTACCGGATTACACTTGGCCATTTCATTACATCATTGCATTATGAGAGGACCACAACGATCCTAGGCTTGTGTTTGTTTGGTGGACCACAAAATACCATTACATGACATCACAACCATTCATGATTGGTGTCATGGCGACACCATAGTTTTGCTTGCGTGCCACGATCCACATCGGATCATTTCATAACATTAAAAATTCATTCAAGGTACTCCACGAGTGCCGAACTAGAATTCATATTAGGACATTTCCTAACATGTCCAAATCATGCAAGGTGTTCCCCGAATGCCGAAATGCTGTCCGTGTCTCGATTTACACGTGACTTGTATGTGACATCACTTCATCTTAAATGCCATAAAAGCATCGAACATTTGTCTGTGGAACGGTTACCATATGGCCATTTAATATCATCTCATTGACCTACAAAGTGTCAAACTTCTGTCCGTGTGTTGGTACACATGCGACCATTTCACAACATCCCTTGGGTGCCCCGAAGGCACCGAACCTCTATCCGTGTGGCGGCCCGCACGTGACGTTATTGCATTATCTTTTGTGTAGCATAGGGTATGCTTGGAACATCCAAAGCAAAGTAAGAAAAACATAAAAAGTCATCTTCAGCATCATCTGAACATGAGCATGAACATACCATTTAGTGTGTCGAGTCTAGGACCACGAAATCCATTCAAAGTGCTAACCCTATTTTAAATGTGCAGTTTGTAGTCACATCTTGGGAAGATTAGTTCGAGTTGAGTCAGAACCAAACACTTCAATTTAGTTAGTTAAATCAGAACCGATCACCGTGGAGGGAATCAGTTCAGGGTCAGATTCAGACAGGGAGTTCGAAGTTCAGTTGCCTACTCTACCGGTTGACAATCAGGTGTTGTTAGAAGAGGTTGACAGAGCGGAGATGGCCGACGGAAATAGTGGGAATGATGGAAACAGTGGAAACATGCCTTTCGACATGGCTGCCTTTATGAGGAGCTTCTTAAGCTCGGATGAGTTCAGGGCTACTCTTAGGGAGCAGGTGCAGGCAGTGATGACCACCCTCCGTATTCTGATTGTTCAACCAGCTCAGACCTCAGTTGGGAATAGGGGACGACAGTTCATTCAAGTTACTAATGGAACCGGGGGGAGTAACCTTAGCGGAAGTGGTGGAATTGCCAATCACAGAGAGCCGAACTGTCAGTCCGAAGAGGATGAGGCTTTTGAGAAGGCGAAGGAAGCCTCGATTGAGTCAATGATGGAGAAATGGCTCAATCAAAAATTTTCTGACATAGATGCTATGATGCCCAAGTTAAAGGAGATGGTCCACTTTAACCTATCAACTGTGCCGACATTGGTGGCTGATGCAGAAGGACCGCTTCCGGCTGGTTTTCATATGCCATACCTTTCCCCCTACAACGGGGAAAGACCACCGGAAGCCTATTTGGACAGCTACTTGAGGTTGATGACCAGCATGGGGATAGGAAAGGGTCATCTTTTGAACTTATTTCCTACTACTCTGAGGGGTGCTGCAGCAAAATGGTACATGAAGATGTCCCTGTATACCCGTTCCACCTGGGAGGACTTAGCTGATGCCTTTGTGAAGTAATATGCCTACAACTCCCAGGTTGAGACAACTCTTGAGGATCTGGAGAGAATCCGCCAGAAGCCGAATGAGTCCTTCCTGGCTTATTACAAATGGTGGATGGATGTGCAGGTTTTGGTGGATGGGGTACCAATGTTCGAGTCTTTGATTGTAAAGCTGGTGGATGGGAGCTTGCCCCAATATAAGGAGAATATGAAGCTCAAGAGGTTCCATTCCTTTAATGAGGTGGTGGATTTTGCCAAGTGTATCGAACGATAAGAGGAGGAAGAGCAGAGGAGCATCCAGAGTTTGAGCTCCTATAGAAACAATCAAGGGTACTCCCAAAGGTACAAAAGTGGCAGTTCTAAGACTACTATAGTAGGGTCTAGTTCAAAGGCAGTACCGAAGGTAGCCTCTATTGAAGCGCACGAGGTAGAAGTGGTTGCTGTGAATCAAGGGAGGCCAAGTGTTTCGAGAATTACCAGTCCATGGGCCGAATCAGTTAGTCAAATCTTTGCCAAGTGTAGGAAGGCCGGGTTGTTACAAAGTCTGAGGCCATTCTCGCCTCCAACTGAGGCAGATAAAGAGAATTTTTGCTCTTACCATGCGATGACATGTCACCGTACAAACCAGTGCACCCAACTGATTAAAGCCATCAAACAGCTAGTCATAGATGGCAAGATAGTAGAGCCGGCTCTGAAGCCGAATGTGTAAAAAAACCCACTCCCTACCTTTGGAAGTCAGGTGAACATGGTGCAGTCAGGTCTGCCAGCCAATTATGTGTTCGCCCAAATCATTAAGGCAAATCCGAGTGTGCGAGCCCTGTTGGTAGAAAAGGAGGAAGAGCCAGAGGTAGCTGAAGAGCAGATCTTGGTAGTAAGGGATGAGGCAGGTACTATCAATTAAGATGAATTTAAAGCAGATGATGATTATGATGAATTTAAGGTGCAAGAGTCGAAGCTGGTTTATTCGGTGGAGACGAAGAGGGGGCCTATGATAGAGAAAGACGGGGCCTGTGATGCACATCACAAGAAGCGGTAGGGTTTATCAACCTACCAATGCACCACCTCCGGCACCCCCAAGGAGGAACTCTACACCGATGCAGAATGATACTGTCCAATCACCTTCCGTAGCCAAGAAAGAAGACATGGTGGTGGACCAGCTAAAAAGGACACCGGCTCGTGCCAGTGTGTGGCACCTGCTTATGGAATCGAAGAGGCACCGAGAGGCGGTGGTTAAACAATTAATAGAGATGGATGCCAACCCCACTATGTCCCCCAATGAAGTGTGTGTAATGATCAGGGGAATGGATTTGAAGGCCAATAGGACCCCGGAGATCAGTTTTGGGGTAGAGGACCTCCCGCCCGATGGGCTTAATCACAATAGAGCTCTGTACTTAAGGGTGGAAGTCATGGATAAGGTGATGCCGAGTGTGATGGTGGATGACGGCTCAGCCTTGAATATCCATCCTTCTCAGATCCTGCCTTTCTTTGGGGTGAGTGCTGAAGCTCTTTGTCGGTCCAACACCGTTATTAGGGCTTATGATGATAGCAAGAGAGCTGTGTTAGGAACCTTTGAGACTGAAGTTAAAGTGGGGGAAGTCAAATCAAAAGTACTGTTTACCATGATCAATATTCTTGTCACCTTCTCTCTACTCTTAGGGAGACGATGGTTCCATACTCTAGGAGGAGTTCCATCAACTTTGCACCAGAAGGTGAAATTCTTCATTGAGGGGAAAGTAGTAACAGTTGAAGCAGATGAACCTTCTGTAGTGGCTGCATTAAGCACTACCGAGCAGCCGGTGATGGGGTTTCAGGTTGCTATGATCTCTGACAAGCCTGAGTTTCCAAACAGGATTCACAGGTATTTCACCAAGCAGAATTACGAACCGGGAAAGGGATTAAGGGCCAAGCAACAAAGGATCCCTGAATTTAATATTGAGGCTGGCAAATATAGACAGTTTGGGCTGGGGTATCAAGAAGGAAGGGCCAAGCAAGAGCAGAAGCGTAATCTGGTGGACACTTTTGTTCGGGCTATAGAATCTGTGTATGACGGGACTCCTGAACAGATAACTGTAGAGGGAGTTCAGCTCCCGGGATTTAAAATTTTTGCTGATGTGGTTGATTTTAGCAAGTATGGAATGGAGCTTATTGTGAGCATGCTGCGAGCCAGAGCTAGGGATGTGAGCAAGGAGGTTCAGAATCAGAAAGTTGTCGACTAAGTCAGGGTTGAATTAGGGGATAAAGGAGAAGCTTTCAAGAAGACTAACCTAGTGAGGAACGAGATGGAAGTGGCTATGGGGGCCATTACAAGGGCACTATCCACTTTGATGAGGCCAAACAGGGGTTCATAAAAGAAAGCACCACCTACTAATAGGACACATGAAGAGCTAGTGGAGGAAGTAGTGAAGGAGCTCACTAAGCTGGTCATGAGGGGCAAGGCTGAGACGCCAGAGGAAGAGCTGATCGAGAAACAAAAGGAAGACCTAGAAGGAGACCTAGGGTACCTGTTTGAAGAGTTCGACTGTGCTACTGTTGATAAAGACCCTCCACATGTGGAGGATGGAAACTTTTTGAATGTATCTGCTTTTTCTATTTTTGATGTGAACAATTCTGCCTACAAGGCATATAATGCAATAAAATCTGATTTTGCTTACTTGTGTGATGTTTTTCCGGATGGAACTATGCATACATACAAACATTCATTTAATGTCTTTAGCATAGATGATGCATCATTGCATGAAATGAACCTAGGAACAGATGATGAACCAAAGATGGTATCCATCTCGAAAGACCTCTGATGAGAGAAAAGAACTTGTAAAAATCTTGCAAAAACATGTCAACGCCTTTGCCTGGTCCTACGATGACATGCCTGGGGTTGATAGAGAAATTGCAGAACATAGAATCCTGACAGATCTAAAAGTGAAACCAGTTAAGCAGAAACTTAGACAACTTCGACCAGAGTGGGTTGAAAAGGTTAAAGAAGAAGTAGCCAAACAGATAAAGGCCAAGTTCGTAGAAGTAGTAAAGTACCCAGAATGGTTAGCCAACATCATGCCGGTTGTAAAGAAAGACGTTCGGGTAAGGGTCTGTGTGGATTACCGGGATCTGAATGAGGCATCTCCCAAAGATGACTTTCCGCTCCCGCATATCGACGTCTTGATTGACAGTGCCGCCAGGGCAGCTATGTATTCTTTCATGGATGGGTTCTCGGGGTATAATCAGATCCTGATGAATGTAATTGACAAAGTGAAAACGGCCTTCATCACAGAATGGGGAGTTTATTGCTACAGGGTCATGCCTTTCCAGTTGAAGAATGCCGGGGTCACTTATTAACGAGCTGTCACAACACTTCTACATGACATGATCCATAAGAAAGTCGAGGTTTATGTGGATGACATGTTAGTCAAATCCGTGACCCGGGAAGAGCACCCAGCTATCCTGGATAGATTTATAACCAGAATCGAGAAGTACAATCTTCGCCTCAACCCTAAGAAGTGTGTATTCTGGGTAACTTTTAGGAAACTACTTGGTCATATAGTCAACCAAAAGGGAATCGAAATGGATCCTCACAAAATTAAGGCCATAAAGGAAATACCGGCACCGTAGTTAGAAAAAGAAGTAAAGTCATTCTTGGGTTCACTACAGTATTTCAGTCGGTCTATTACAAGATTGAAGACAGTTTGCAAACCAATTTTTAGACTTCTGAAGAAGAACCAGCCAGTAGAGTGGAACGAGCAGTGTCAGATAGCCTTCAACAGGATTAAAACTTACTTGATGAACCCTCCAGTTCTAAAACCGCCCATACCAGACAAGCCTTTGATTCTGTACTTGGCCATCGAAGAGACTTCTGTAGGAGCCATGTTGGTGCAAGAGCAAGAGGATGGACGCGAACATGTGATCTATTACTTGAGTAAGAAGCTACTGAAGTATGAGACTAGGTATACGATAGTAGAGAAGACCTGTGCGGCTATGGTATGGTTGACAAAAAAGTTAAGGCACTACTTCCAATTGTATAAGGTTCAGGCGATAGCCAAGATGGATCCCATGAAGTACTTATGCCAAGCTCCAGTGCTAGCGGGGAAGTTATCAAGGTGGTTGCTTTTATTGTCAGAATTCGACATAGAATATGTTACGAGAAAGAAAATTAAAGGGAGAGCCGTAGCAGAATTTCTAGCCAACCAGCTGATAGATTCAGACTATGTGGAGAACTTAGAATTCCCCGACGAACAATTGGCAGTGAGAGAAGAAGAGTCCAACAGATGGGTGATGTATTTTGATAGGGCAGTGAATAAACACGGTGCAGGCTTGGGGGTAATCATTGCTACGCTGGAAGGGGAAATCATTCCCCTGGCAAGGCGACTTGACTTTCAAGTGACCAATAATGGGGTAGAGTACGAAGGATATCTCTTTGGTATTAATGCCCTAATCGCATTAGGGGCAAATGAGGCGTTAGTCATTGGGGACTCAACTTTGGTGATTCGGCAGGTTACCAGAGACTGGGAAATAAAAGAAGAATCACTCCGGCCTTATCTCAAAATGGTTTGGGAAAGGGCAAAGGTATTTAGTTAGTGTGAATTCCGACATGTGCCGAGGGAGGAGAATGGCAGACTCTTTGGCCACACTATCATCAATATGGGATGGTCCCCGAAAATAGCCAATACAGCTGGTCATCCTGGAAATTGCTCAGAATCCATGCTATTTGTCAATCAACACGACCGCAAATATTAAGGCCCGCCCTTGGTATTATGATATTCTACAGTTCATTCAGAATGGTCAGTACCCCGAAGATGCTAATGAGTCTGATAAGGTTTCCCTCAGAAGGTTGGCAGCACAGTTTCGGATATTTGAGAATCAACTTTTCAAAAGGACAACTAACAGAGTTCTTCTAAAGTGTCTCACGGAGGAAGAGGCAGTCGTGGTTATGAAACAGATACACTCTAGTGCGTATGGTCCGTACATGAATGGGTTGGCCCTAGCGAAGAAAATAATGAGACAAGGCTAATTTTGGCTCACTTTGCAAGCTGACTGTATTGAGGAAGTTAAAAAATGCCATGAATGTCAGGTATACGGGGATTTCAATCATCTCCTCCCGCTTGAACTTCAAGTATCTTCAACTCCGTGGCCGTTTGCAGCTTAGGGCATAAATATAATTGGAGAAATATGGCCACCCGCCTCAAACGGACACCGATTAATCGTTATGGCAGCGGATTACTTTTCTAAGTGGGTCGAAGCGAAATCATTTGCAAATATCACCGCTAAGAAAATGGCCAAATTTATAGAAAAGAACATCTTTGCAAGATATGGGATCCCTCATCATGTCGTGACCGGTAACGGGGTACAATTCCAAGGGGTGAAGGCACAGTTATTTCAAGAGAAGGGAGTCGAGCACCACAGGTCATCCCCGTATCACCCACAAGCCAATGGGGCAGTGGAAGCGGCCAATATCCATTAAGAAGATTCTGTCAAAGATGGTGGTGACCTACAGAGATTGGGCCGACATGTTACCATTGGCTTTGTAGGGATACTAGACAAGCATCAGAACCCCTACTGGAGAAACTCCGTATTCACTAGTTTACGGGATGGAAGTAGTATTACTAGTAGAGATGGAAATCAAATCATTAAGAGTGGTCATGGAGGCACAGTTGCCCGAATCTGATTGGCTCCAGTCGAGATATCAACAGCTAGCAATGATAGATGAAAAGCTTCTTCAGGCCTTAGACGGGTTGTAAATGTATCAACAACGGATGGCTAGGACATACAACAACAAGGTTCATCATCAGAAGCATCCATTTAAGGATGGGGATCTGGTACTCAAACAGATGAAACAGACCAATACGAATGTACACGGGAATTTCAAGCCAAACTGGGAAGGTCCGTATGTAATCAAGGGGGTACTTTCGAAGGGTGCTGCAAAGATTATGGATATGGACAGGAATGAATTTGTCAACCCCATCAACCAGGATAAGCTGAAACACTACTACGTGTTAAAAAAAAGGGTCCGGTGGATTAAAAACTAAAAAGGCAATCCACGCAAAAATTAGGACAGTCCGATGGGTCGAAAATCGAAAAGGTGATCCATGCAAAAGTTAGGACAGAGAGGCAAGGACCATCATCTGGAAAATCTGCAAAGATCGGTTAGTGGCAAACGTAGGTTCATTCGAGACGTATACCATCAATGATTCCGTCCATAGTTCCATTTCATCATTTGCTATACATTGTGCTAAAACATATTTATGAGTGAATGAATAAATGTTTGATTCTGTTCGTTTAAACATTCCGAGTTTAATTGCAATTCAAATTATTTTGTGCATATTTGTCTTTATACCTTTTACATATCTTATATCCATCAATTGAACATATATATAAATATAAAAAAAAAGAAAAAGAAGAAGAAGAAGAAAAAGGTCTGTTGAATTGAAAACCCAAAAGGGCAGTTCAGGCAAAAATAAAGACAGTTCGATAGGCCGAAAACCCAAAAAAGGGTGACCTATGCAAAAGTTAGGATAAGAAAAATAGAATAAAAGTCATACAGTAATAATCAACTATGATCCCAATCTGCTAAAGACTGAGGTACCGCAACATCAGCGCCTCACACCCACACCTAGTGGGGCAACCAATCAAATCTGTCAGCCAAGCCCTATAGCAAGCATCTGTCTCCACAAGTGCAAGATCGTCATACCTCAGAATCTCAGTACGGGGTATGGTGCCTCCACTGGTGCTGCACATGCCAAGGCCACTGCAATGTAAATACCCCACATTCAGTAGTACACAAGGATCGGGGGACTCTTTGCAGTTGTTCGTACTGCCTGCATAGCCGAGCAGGAGAATAGAAGGTCACGTGTGTTAATCCAAGTAGCTGAACACCCCTGGCCTAAGTCTCAGTAGTCATATCAGTGATATCCCACCAAGCGCAGACCCATCGGATAGAGGCGTCGGACCGCCTCTTCAGCCAGTCGAACCAGTGCTCCATGGACATGAAACTGAAGTCTGGGAGCTCGATGCGCCGAGACCAATAACGCTTCAGAGCATATCTCAGATGAGGTAGAGGAGGGCTCAGAAGGCCCAACTTCTCCAACAGCCAGATCTGCATGTGGTCTAGCCAGTATGAAGGGGTAATGAATGTGTGAATTCAGAAAGTGCAGTACCGAAGCATACCTGAAGCAGAAAGGGAGATCCACAGCTCTCGATTGGAGAATCAGAATGGATGGAATCTAGGTGGATTATGGTCTCGGCTAAGACAACCCCGATAGAAGATGCACCTTAAGCCATCTGAGTCACTACTGAAGCTAGCCTAAGGCTACAAGTACCATCTTGGGACTCGTACAGATAGCAAGCCATCAGTAACAGACTCATCAGCGGAGCCCAGCCAGGGGCAGTGGGAGATAAAGCAAAACATAAGTCAGCAATGACAGAAAGACTGAGTCTGGGAGAAATAGACCTACCAGTAAGTGCATGACCTATGCCTGCTATAGTTGGAGCGAATCGGCTCAGAAAAGTGAGAACATCACCGGAGTTTGGGTCAAGAACAGCTAACCGGACCCCCAAGGATAGCAGATACAGAGGATGGCACTAAACTCCTCTATCAAGGGGCATAACTAATGACCAGAGAAGCGGAAGACATGATCCATTGGATCCCAAAAGCTGACAGCTGCATCCAAAAAGACCCGGTTCAGAGTCAAAGCGGTGTAAAACCTGAGATACTACAAGCCAAAGGGTGCAAGTAAAGCCCAATTAGAAGAGCAGGTCGAACCCCAGTAGTCCCGTAGTCGTCCTCTTAGCTGATCCATGCCGAAAGAGGAGCGAAAGAAGGAGAAAGGCTGAAAAACAGATCAAGTAGGTATGTGGCAGCTGTAATGCACGATAGGGGCACGACTGTAGCCTACAGAGGTGTGACTGTAGTATGTGGGGCCGCTGTAATGGTCACAGTCGCGTGACTATAGTGCAAACAACACCTTATCTACATCCTTATATGATTTCTGATGATTATGGCCGCGCGTCTATAGGTTCTAGGGGTTGTTTTTCAAGGGGAATGAAGTTTAAAGACATTCAAATACGTCTCGCACCCGATCAAGGTAAACCAAGGAGTGATAAAAGCGTGGAAAAAGAAAGAAACATGCATTCAAAGATTCAAATCCAAGGCAAAAAGGGTACAAATGTCATATGAGAGTCATGTATATCAAATACATCAGATACATCATTGAGCCAGGCTTTTGTGAAGCCCAAAATGTGCAAAGAAATAAGGAATGAGAAAATAGATCTAAGAGCAGTCAAAGCCATCCTCATCATCATCATCCCCGTCATCTCCGGTCTTGTCATCCGGAGTCCCGCTTGCGTCCTCGCTTACATCTCCCATCTGGGCATCCCAATCGCCCGCCTGGTCTCTGAAGGTCTGATTCATGACCTCCAATTCGGTGACCCGATGCCGCAACTGGTCATTCTCTGCCCTCAAGCGAACGGACTTGCGGCGCTCTACCTCGATCATCGTCTGCATCGAACGAAACATGAAAAACATCACATTTGCATGCATATGCATCTATACATACACACATACATCCAGACACAAGCATAAGATCATGTACAGGTACTTACCATCATAGCAGCATTGTCTCAGAAAGAGAGCACCCTCAACGCATAAATGGCCTAACCCATGTACATGCCTTGCATCACTGGAATCTGCAAAGATGGCAATTCGAGGGATCAGCTAATGGCGGAAAAGGGGCAGAAATAGATAAGCTAGGAAATACTCACATGTGTGGTGTTAGGAGGAATAGCCGGGGGAAAATTATGGTCCTGGAGGTAGAGATCGGCCGGATAAAAGTGCCAAGTATCGTCATATAGCTGAATGGAATCCTCAATTGGGAACTCAAGCTGACCATGCACGTACCCAATTTTAGGAGCTTGAGGTTGGGGAATGGGGACATCCTCCACTCTAACAAAAGAACCTGCTCCAACGGTCCGAGAAGTAGCGGTACCAGACCTCCTTCCCCTCCCCCTAGCAGACGAGGACGGGCGCGCACGCCCACCTCGCGTAGATGGCTGGAACCAGTTAAAAACAATAATGTTAAAAAAAAAATTACCCCAACGTCAGTGTCAGCATCAGCAGATGGTGGAAGCAAATGCACAGCGATAAAACAACCATAATCACCATCCACACTGTCAGCCTCGTACCCATTACCGTAGAGGTCCGGGTGCAGCTAAAGAGACAGGAGATGAGTCCAGAATAACCCCACCGGTAAAGCGGCTGGAATCCTAAGTGCCCCAGGACCGGAACGCCAGTCATGAGTCCTCTCACCCAAGAACCACTCCTGACCAAAAGGACACTCCATCATGAAACTTCTGTTCGCGAGCGCTTATGCATCATGAAGCTGCTGGGGCAAATTATCACCCTCCCGGCTCTAAGGGACCTTGCAATATGGGGTTAGGAAACCACAAAATAAATAAGTTAGTAAAATAATAATAATAATAATAATAATAATAATAATAATAATAATAAAAAAAAAATACCCCCTCAAATGTCATCTCCCTCAACGCCTGATGGTACTCGTTCTGATTTTTATCGACCTCACTCCAAACGAACCCCATATATCATCGAGGTGGGGAAATTCAGCCAAGTGGTAACCGTCAGGAACCTGCACCACGGGGGGCAGTCCAGATCTGTGAAGAGAGAGCAAAACAAGTCCAAAAAAAAGGTCCAAGATACTTACATGCAGTAAAATCCAAAAAGCCTTCAACTTCTTATGGGAGCCTCGGGCACAGAGATCTAGGGCATAGTAGAGTTGGGCCAAGGCTGCCCGAGCCTAATTAAGAGTCCTCACAGACTCCAGGTCCATTAGTATAGGCAACACGGCCAGATTTAGACTGCTCCGGCCCGTGGGAAAAAGGGTAGTGGAGAGAGCATGCAACAGGAAGGCTCTAGCGTACTTCCTCTCATCAGTGGTATTAAAGGTAGTCCTTTCCGGGAGTGCACACTGTTGCCCAAGCCAGTATTCTCTAATACTCCTATACTGAATCCAGCTATCTGCGGAATCAATCCTAATAAGCATGGATACTAACTCCTGACGATAACCACCATGCACGAAGACCTAATTGAAGTGGATCGTCTGACCGGAGAAAGAAAGACCAGTCTTGGTGACGATATCCTCTGGGGTCACCGTATACTCTCCAGAGGGGAAGTGAAATCTATGGGTGGAGTCCATCCACCTCTTTAAAAGTGCAGCCAAAAGCCCTTGGCTCGTACGAGGAGTAGTGGCGGACATACTACCAACTAGCCGGTGCAAGCTAGTGGAGTTCATGATATCCTTCACTCCTTGGGGAAGACGTCTATACCACTGCAAGGCCTCTCTAATGGATCCACTGCCGCGATGGTCGAATCTCGACTGTAAAATTAACAATCAGGGAGTTTATGAGCTTTTTTTTAGAATACATATATATCATAAAAATCAAAGAAACACCATCGAAATCGTAAAAAAGGCCCGCCTTGAATCTATGGGCTACAGCCGCCCGACCATAGGGTCACAGCCGCATGGCTGTAACCCTTTTGATCACAGCCATGTGGCTGTGATCATCCATGGGGCGGCTATAGCTACAATTTTTTGGCCAACCTTGAATTTTCTCATTTTTTCAGTTAAATCTTGTCTTAACTCAAATCAAATCAACAACTAAACATCCTAGGAGCATATTCTACTCAAATCATGCTTCAGTTTCACATATTTTCTCTAATTTTGTAGAAATTTCAAACTTGGAAAAAGTGGAGAAATTTGAGAAAAATAAACCGGATTCGTGAAATCATGGGTCGAAATCTGGAGTTGGATAGGCACTGGGGCATCGATCTTCACTTCACAATATTCATCTTCCTCCTTTAATCCGTATATACACTCTGTGGGTTCAAATGCTAAAGTAAAGTTTCCCTCCGGGATGGAAAACCACTTTTGAAAGGTGGGTTGAGTAGTGGGAACGGGCCAGAGGACTCTATGCATCTTTCGCCTCATGATTTTGGGTTTGGGAGAAGAAAATCACTGAAGAAAGGAGGAGTTTTCGGCTGAAATATGAGAGGATGAGGCTGCCTTCATTTTATGGTGGTTTTAACACAGTCTTTACCCATTACTACAGTAAGAGCGGCTGTAGTTTCAAATCACTACAGCCGCACAACTGTAGTGCTACAGCCGCTCGGCTGTAGCTTATTTTTCTTGCAAAATTTTCTTTTTTTTTTCCTTTCCAAAACTTGTTTTAGGTCTATTTGACTCCGAGAAAGGTAGTTTCCATGTCTTGCAGGTATCAAAAGGCAAGATACTCGAACCATATTCATTCTTGATCGAAGGGGCAAAAATTTTTGTTTCCAAAGTTATCGATCAAGGAATGAATACGCGCCCGAAATGACTTCAAAACGTCAAGTGTTGATCAAGCTTCTTAAAACCATCAAAGCATCTTTCCCCTGGCTACACGTGCTTCACGGGAAACTCAATTATCCTTTCCTTTAGTGACACAGGCTCCACTAGAAGTGAAATGACCAAAATGCCCTTCTGTCAGTAACCACACTATCGGACGGCCAAAACACCTTTCCTTTAGCGACACGAGCTATATGGGAGATCAAATCACAAAAACATTTATTTCCCTAGTGACGTAGGCTCCATTAGGGGTGAAATGACCAAAACACCCTTTTGTTGACCACCAAGCTACCAAATGACCAAAATACCCTTTTCCCATCAAAAGGGGATACCAAATCACTGAAACCATTTCCTTTCGTGACATAGGTACCATGAAAGATCAAATGACCAAATTACCCTTACTTCAAGGAATGCCGACTTCCCAAGTTGCAAAATTACCAAAATACCCTTTCCTTTCATAAGCATCAAATGACTAGGAGACTTCAATCCGGGTAAGTCCTCTGCTTCATAATGGAGTCGAAGCATGTCCCTGGCAAATCAAACTGATCTCGGGAAAGTCCTCTGCTTCGCAATGGAGTCTAAGCATGACCCTGGAGAACATCAAATCAGTTCGGGCAAAGTCCTATGCTTCGTAATGGAGTCGAAGTAAGAACCTGAAGAATCAAACCAACCTAGGCAAGACCACTGTCTCGCAAAAGAAACCGAGACAAGTCCCTACAGACATCAGAATAAGTCAACGAGAGGAGAACCCCCAGGTACATTCTCTTTTCCTTCTCACCTTGCTCCTTATTGCGAGACCAAACTTGAATTGGGCACAAGCACCCGTTCAAGTCGACTTTGGTCACGCGAGGGGCAGCCTGTGAGCATGGGTTTTTTTCCCAACCTCTGTAACGAAAGTCACTGTTACCTTTTTCATCGATAAGCGTGAAATGGATTCGAACCGACCGGGATAACGTCAGAAATATCTCGGGGTGATCCGAATGTGTGTGACAAGTCATGGTACGGAACCCCGAAGGAATTCGAGTGAGTATTTAAGAAAACCGAGGAAAATAATGAAAAATAAGCAAAAATAGGACAATCTGGTCACTACAGCCTCTGGGCTGTAGTGCCTACAGCGGCGCGACTGTACTACAGCCGCACGGCTGTAGTATATTATAGCCGCGCAGCTATAATTATCATATTTCCTTTTCTCCATTCAAATCAACATTTAATTCGGTTTTTTTAAACAAAATAAGCTAATCTTGTTATTACAGTCGCTCGGCTGTAGTGCCTACAGTCGCATGGCTGTAGTACATTACAGTCGCACGGCTGTAATCACCAGACTTCCTTTTTTACCGAAAATCAGTATTTAATTCTGATTATTAGCCAAAACTGGAGATATAAAAGTCTCATATCTGGAATTAGGGTTAACAGAACAAGGGGAGAGGCAGAAAATTAGATAATTTTGAGAGAAAAACACACAAAACACATAATAACACAGATTTTGAGACTTTTTTCTAGGGTTCTTAAGAAAAATAAAAGGGTTTGATCAAAAAATAACTTAAAAAAATTTCAACGAAACACGTAGAAACCGTTGTAAGGTGTTGTTAAATCATCACCACTCACTCAATCTCTCTCGGGGTTCCGTTCGGGCTTCGGAGATCGCGCATTTTTCGGGTTGTTCATGACTGCAAGACGCTTTCCTGCATCCGAATCCATCCTTGGTGATCCAAACACTAGAACACAGACCAGGTAACATTCTGAGAGGCCTTAAAAATCCATTTTTATTCATTCTGGGTGTTATTTATTGATTTTTTTTAAAATTTTTACGATTTCATAAGCGGTTTGGATTATAGCCGCCTCGATTAAGATCACAGTCGCTCGGCTATAACCTACAGCCGCGCGGCTGTGACCTATAGTCGCCGGCTATAATCTTGTGATTACAGTCGCTCGACTGTAATCTCTGGGGTAGAAGCCCCGAATGCCCCAAAATCGGCCGATAACGCTTCTGTTTTTCGATTAAATATGTTCTTTATGTTTATTATCAGCCCAATTACATCCCTATGTGCTTAGATTCCTGGTTGTCTAATTTTTGATTGATGGATGTAATTTAAAGTTTGGTGATTTTGAGGGATTATGGATTTCTGGATTTGATTCGATCTATTTCGAATCCGTTTTATTGATTTTAGTATATATCGAGAAATCCTAGACCCCCCCCAAAATCATTAAATTTGTAAAGTGGTTTTTAAAAAAACGAGAAAAGAATTTTGGAATCAATTTCGGAGCACTACAGCCACTTGACTGTAGGTGTTACAGCCGCCCGGCTATGTTACAGCCGCTCGACTATAGTTCGGGGGCAGAATTATAGTTTTACCCTTTTGGACCCTAAACTTGTAATTTTGCACCCTTTTCCTATTCAAAACAGAATTTTGGCATGTTTACATTCTTTTTGGACCTTAGATGAGTGTTTAACTTAAGCCCATACACGAACGGGACCCCTGGGTCCCGGGATATCCAGCCCACTAAAGTCGGAAAAATGCATGTAAATGAGCCAAACCATTTTCAAATTTGGTTTTTCACCCACAAAACATATATGGCGTTTCAAAAAACCGTTTTCCAGGTCTAATCGGTTCGACCTGCCGTGTCGACCCGATTACCTCTTATGCATGATCCCATTTCCTAAAATACCCCTATTCTGTCCTATATGAGTCCTTGGTATGATTCATTTACTTGTGCTAACCGTATTTGGATGTAGCTTTTAGTTTTACTTTATTTTTATTTTCTAATGTATTTTGTAGATTAAATCGTGTATTTAGGCGATTGTAATTTTTTAGATCATTGTGTATTATAGGCGGTTGTAATGGTGAGTATGAGAGCTTTTTCTTTTTTATGGGTTGTATAATTTGGCCTCTATTTATTTTTCCTGCACTTTTACTTTCCTACATTTTATTTTGGTTTTATATTTATGTCATATGTTTGAGCATTGGTTAATAATAAAATAAGAGATAAAATGAGAGTAGAATTAAGTGAATGCAACATTATATTATGAAATAATAATTGAAAATAAGTGAGGATTAGTAGATTTGTTGCCCGAACCCTGAATCTTTGAATTAGGTACCACGTCTACACTTGGTAGGGAGTTGTACTGGAATTTCCCTGATAAGCTGATCCGGGTGGCGACTCTGTATCTAATTTCGAAATTTAGATTTCAAGATCTTTAAGTTCAAATTGGGATTTTCTAAAAAACCTATTTTTCCAAAATTCACACTTACAATTAAATTTTCTACAAAAGGGTTTTTTTCAATAAAATGAAAGATTTTCTTAAGAAAGATTAAAGACCCGTTTTCAAACCACATCACTACTTCTTAAAAAGAAAATCCCCGGTTCCCGCTTCACCACGCGTTCCGTAAAAAGGTCGTCCGCTTACAGGACTCAAACATGACAGAATTAGGAAATTAGAATTCAGGGGCATGCATTTAGCGGGATAACCGGGTCGGCTCGGCTAGCCGGCTCGATTAGACCTGAAAAACATTTTTGAAACGTCCCTGTATTTTGGTTTTGCGAGAAAATCCTTTTGAAAACGTTTATTTTCTGGTTTAATTTAATTTAACATCTGAGGTGGGTTAGTTTTCGGGAGAATCGGGCCTCCGTCGTTGTATTGTTCTAAATGTAATTACACTGAAAATTAAACCTAAGATCGTGAATGCACACAACAAAATTCGTTTTGATGATTTCTGATTTTTCTGAATTTTTATGGCTTTTTAGAAATTTTTCTGGATCAAAATGGAAATTCTGCTTCTGGACGGGCATTACAGTCGTGCGACTATAGATAGGCCAGATGCAGGATTTCGTCAAAATTTATTCAAAAGAAACTGAATATTTGGAGGGAAATCAAGAATACTTGTACGACTATAATTACAGTCGTATGACTGTTCGTCAATTCAAGAACGGTCGTACGACTGTTCTTGATTTCGAGAAACAAAATTCGAGAAAAATAAACTTTTATACGCCAAAACACACCAAATCACGTAGAAAGCATAAGAAAATGAGGGATTGAAGGGTGTTTACCTTTTTGGTGCTAATCCGCAGTGGGAATGACCCCTGGCAACGCACCAATCCATTTAAAATTGCTCTTTTCCCTTTTGAGTTGAGGTTTGAATTTGAGTCCAAAATCTCCAAAATGTCACGGATTTAAAGATTTTAGAGTCCAGACTTGATTGAATTTAGAGTGTTAAGTTATTAACCTATTGATGTCTAATAGATTTTAAACTTAAATACCTAAGAATTACAAAGAAAAAGAAGAGAAAAAGAAGCTTGTGTTTAAGGTATTTTTCTTTTTCTTCCCTTTTTCTCTGAATTCTCTCTCTAAATTCTCTCTCTGATTTTCTAAGCTTTAAAATCCAAGTCCTTTTCTTTTCTTTCCTTCTCCTTCTTATTTCCTGCTTGCTTCCTGTCAATAGCGGAGCATTAATTGCTCTTTCTTTTTCTTCTCTTTTTTCTGCTGCAGAGGAATGGGCTTCTGCACCTGCTCCGAGGTTACAGTCGTGTAACTCATGCATTTTTTTAAGGATGGAAAAATTTCGGCGCTTACAGCTGCCCCTCGCGTGATCAAATTCGACACCCGGATCCAGGTTTAAAAATACCTGAGATGATTAATTTGAGAGCGCAAATCAAAGCAGCGCAAACACAAGAAAGCACCTACAGTTTGAAATAAGCCAATACCGGGTCTAGATTACCCGAGGCGAAGCTGGAGAAGAAATAAGCAGATACCGGGTCTAGGTTACCCGAGGCAAGAAAGGTAGAAAGCGGATAGGCCGATACCGAGTTTAGGTTTCCCAAGGAAAAGGAAAGTAAAAGGCGGATTAGCCAATACCAGGTCTAGGTTACCCGAGACAAGGAAGGTGGAAGGCGGATAAGCCAATACCAGGTTTAGGTTACCCAAGCCAAGGAAGGTGGAATGCGAATTAGCCGATACCGGGTCTAGGTTACCCGAGGCAAGGAAGGTGGAAGGCGGATAAGCCGATACCGGGTTTAGGTTACCCGAGGCATGGAAGGTGGAATACGGATTAGCAGATACCGGATTTAGGTTACCTAAGGCTAGGAAGGTGGAAGGCGGATAAGCCAATACCAGGTTTAGGTTACCCGAGCCAAAGAAGGTGGAATACGGATTAGCTGATACCGGGTCTAGGTTACCCGAGGCAAGGAAGGTGGAAGGCGGATAAGCCGATACCGGGTTTAGGTTACCCGAGGCAAGGAAGGTGGAATGCGGATTAGCTGATACCGGGTCTAGTTTACCTGAGGCAAGGAAGGTGGAAGGCGGATAAGCCGATATCGGGTTTAGGTTACCCGAGGCAAGAAAGGTGGAATGCGGATTAGCCGATAACGGGTTTAGGTTACCCGAGGCAAGGAAGGTGGAAGGCGGATAAGCCGATACTGGGTTTAGGTTACCTGAGGCAAGGAAGGTGGAATGCGGATTAGCTGATACCGGGTTTAGGTTACCCGAGGCAAGGAAGGTGGAAGGCGGATAAGCTGATACCGGGTTTAGGTTACCCGAGGCAAGGAAGGTGGAATGCGGATTAGCCGATACCGGGTCAAGGTTACCCCAGGCAAGGAAGGTAGAAGGCGGATAAGCCGATACTGGGTTTAGGTTACCCAAGGCAAGGAAGGTGGAATGCAGATTAGCCGATACCGGGTTTAGGTTACCTGAGGCGGATTTACTGGATACTTGAAGATGGAGCCGATCTGGGCCAATATCGGGTTCATGTTACCCGAGGCGGATCTGCTGGGGATGTGGAATGAAGCCGATCTGGGCTGATACCGATTTTACATTACCTGAGGTGGATCTGCTAGAGATATGAAGATGGAGCCGATCTGAGCCGATACCGGGTTTACATTACCCAAGGCGGATCTGCTGCAGATATGAAGCTGTGGATGATGTGTTCCTGCATTTGAATTGCTAAGTCTTCATTCCTTGATCGAAAGATTTTGAACAAAAATTTTTTCCCCTTTCGATCAAGAATGAACACTTGCTGGGGATGAATGGTTTACATATGCTATGTATGCATGCATAATGATGTATATGCACATGGAGATTAAGTGATGCATTTCTCATTGTTTGTGCAAGATTGATATTTCTCCTTTCTGCTGGGGAAGGCATGTTTTTCCCCTGGCTGGTGGAAGATGCCCTTTGCATAAGGCCTTCCCTTATTAAAGATATATGTGAGGACTGCTGGAGAAATGAGATAATTGCTGGGAATACGTGACGATGTTAGGGAAAAGAATCATAGTGTCCTTTGTAAATGTTTCGCTGGGGAGTGATGTAGAGAACCTTGCTGGGGAGATGATGGAAAGACTTGGATTCCCACCCCTGTAATTTATGAATCTGGAAGTGCTCTAAATTTTGCCTGGGCTACCCGATGTGGGTTTTCAGCCCAGCAAGCTGCTCTAATTTTTGTCTGGGATGCCTTTTCGGTTTTCACCCCAGTGAGCTACTCTAATTTTTGCCTGGTATGCCTTTTCGATTTTCACCCCAGTGAGCTACTCTAATTTTTGCCTGGGGCACCTTTTCAGTTTTCACCCCAGTGACCTTTTTTTTTAGAAGTAAAAACCGATTGAAACAACAAGTTCTTGGACAATCACTGTCACTCTTCGGAAAAACTGAATTGGATTCGAAGGATGACAAAGGATTTCAAATTGTATGTATTTAGTACATTTCCATTATTAAATAACATGATATGTTCGACCAGTTGAATGCAGAGCACTTTCTTTTAATGGATGTTTAAACAATATAACTTTGTTTATGCATTCTGTCATAACCATGCAAATATATTTAAACAAACATTCTACTTTATTGATGAAATCAAAATGAGTACATTTGAAAAGGTTAATTCCCAGATGGTATACACTCCACACAGGGCCGAAATCCGTCACCAGTCATCCCTTTCAGATTTTCCGACTGATCATTTTCTCTCTTGTCTTAATTTTTGCCTATGCCGCTCTTTTCGAGTTTTCAACCTAGCAGACTTCTTTTTTTTTTTTTTGTAGACATGATAAAGCCTTAAGCAGTCTTGGTCGACAGGATTGATGAACTCATTTCCATCCATGTCTATGATGTTGACACCACCTTTTGATAGCACTTTCTTCACAACATAGGGCCCTTCCTAGTTAGGTCTGAACTTTCCCCGAACATCGACATTTGAAGGCCTTAATTGTTTCAGAACCAAGTCTCCCGCTTTCAACTACTGTTTGGAGTATTTTACATTACGATTATAGGCTCTGGCCATTCTACATTGGTACATCTATAGGTGATCCAGTGCTTTCAGCCACTTTTCATCTAGCACCTCTAACTGCTCGTACCTAGCTTGAACCCATTCGATTTCTGGTAATTGAGCTGCCAAGGTGATTTTGAGCAACTTAAGCTCTATTTCCACTGGTAGTACTGCTTCCATACCATATACCAAGGCGTATGGAGTTTCTTCTGTTGTCGTTCTGACACTGGTTCTGTAACCCCAAAGAGCATATGGTAGCTTGTCAGCCAAATCTCTGTAGGTGGTTACCATTTTTGATAATATCTTCTTTATCAGCTATTAGCTGCTTCCACTGCACCATTAGCTTGGGGCCTATATGGAGAAGACTTATGATGCTCAATGCCATATTCTACAAATAGCTCAGCTGTTGCCCCTTGAAACTGCACTCCATTATCAGTCATTATATGATGTGGAATCCCATATCGAGCGAAGATATTCTTTTGGATGAACTTGACCATTTGCTTGGCTGTTACGCTAGCGAAGGATTCTACCTCCACCCATTTTGAGAAGTAATCAACTGCCACGACTATAAATCTGTGCCCATTAGATGTAGCTGGATGAATTTCACCAATCATATCTATCCCCCATGCTGAAAACGGCCAAGGAGATGCCAAATTCTGTAATTCAAGTGGTGGAAGATGACTGATATCCGCATATATTTGACACTCCTGACATCTTTTAACCTTCCTTATACAATCTGCCTGTATAGTCATCTAGAAGTACCCCTGTCTCATATCTTTCTGGACATAGCGATCCTATTCATGTGCGGCCCACAGGATCCTGCATGTACTTACTGCATCACTGTTTCTGCCTCCTGCTTTGTCAGGCACCTTAAAAGAACACCGTTTGTTGTTCTCTTATATAGCTTATCTTCAAAGATTCTAAACTGAATGGCTAGCTTTCTTAATGACATCTTATCAGCAGCACTGGCTCCCTCTGGGTATTTTCCTTGCTTCACATACCAGTAGATATCAAAGAACCACGTCTTCTCTTTAGCCGTCAACTCCATTACTTCATATACTTCAAAGCAGGGTTGTTTGGAAGTTGCTATAACCAATGGTTGTACTTGAGTTTCTTTTTGATTTTCCCACATGGAAGATAATGTCGCTAGTGCATCAGCCATCTTGTTCTCATCCCTGGGGATATGCCTGAATTCATACTGGCCAAATAACTGTTTTCTGAATTGTAGCAGCTCCAAGTAAGGCCGTAAGGCTTCTTCTTTCAGCTCCCATTCGCCTTGAGCTTGCCTAATCACCAAAAGTGAATCTCCAACAATCAAGACGTCATTTGCCCCTAATTTTAATAGGGCTTCCATCCCAAACAAGCATGCCTCATACTCCGCCCTGTTATTTGTTATGGGAAAATTCAACCTCTTTGATAAAGGAATGCTTTCACCGTCCGGCGTTACTATTAGCACCCCGATTCCAGCACCCTTTCTGTTCACTGCCCCATCAAAGCACATGACCCACCTTTTTACCTCAACCATGGCCAATTGTTCATATGGGAACTCCAAATTTTCCATGTAATCGGAATCCAACGGTTGATTTGCTAGAAATTCCTCCACGGCTCGCCCTTTGACGGTTTTCTTAGTGATGTACTCGATGTCAAACTCTGATAAGAGTAACAGCCACCTAGACAACTTCCCAACTAGCATCGGTGCTTCATACAGATACTTCATTGGATTTACTTTGGCGACAGCTTGTATTTTATATGACTGGAAATAATGGTGCAACTTCTTGGTTAGCCAGATCATTGTCACACATGTCCTCTCCACCAGTGTGTACTTGGTTTCATACTTTAGCAGCTTCTTGCTGAGGTAGTAAATAGGGTACTCCTTTCTATCATATTGTTCCTGTTCCAACATTGCCCCTACAGAGGAATCTTTAACGGCCAAATACAAGATCAAAGGCTTTCCCGGAATTGGTGGACTCAGAACTGGTGGGTTTACCATATAAGCCTTGATTTTCTCGAATGCCAACTGACATCTGTCATCCCATATAATCGGCTGATCTTTCTTTAACAGCTTGAAGATTGGTTCACAAGTGGAAGTCAACCGTGCTATGAAGCGACTAACGCATTGTAAGGAGCCCAAGAATGAGCGGACTTCCTTTTCTGTCTTTGGGGCTAGCATATCTCGAATGGCCTTGATTTTGTCTGGGTCCATCTCTATTCCTTTCTGGCTGACTACATGACCCAATAGCTTCCCTGATGTGACTTCGAATATACACTTCTTGGGGTTAAGCCATAAGTTGTACTCTTTAATGTGAGTGAGAAATCTATCCAGGATAACAGGATGTTCCTCCCAGGTCACTGATTTGACTAGCATATCATCGACATACACTTTGACTTCTTTGTGGATCATATCATGCAGTAAAGTTCTGACGACCCTCTGGTAAGTGGCTCCAGCGTTCTTCAATCTGAAAGGCATTACTCTGTAGCAGAAAGTACCCCCCTCTGTGATGAACGATGTCTTCACCTTATCAATCACATCCATCAGGATCTGGTTGTACCCCGAAAAGCCATGCATAAAGGAATACATTGCTGCTTTGGCTGTACTGTCAACCAGAACATCAATGTGAGGTAGCGAAAAATTATCTTTTGGGCATGCTTTATTCAGGTCCCTGTAGTTGACGCATACTCTGAACCTACCATCTTTCTTGGGTACCGGGACAATATTGGCTAGCCATTCTGTGTATTCTACCACATCGAGAAACTTGGCATCTATCTGCTTAGCCACTTCCTCTTTCACCAACGTAGCCCATTTTAGTCTTAATCTTCTCAATTTCTGCTTTATCGGCCTGAACTTAGGGTCCGTTGGGATCTTGTGCGCTATTATCTCTGTCTCTACACCCGGCATGTCTTATATGACCAAGCAAAAGCTTTAACATGTTTTTGCAATATTCTTATTAATTCTCTCTCTTCCTCGGGTTTTAGCTCGCGTGAAATGAATACCATTTTGGGATTTTCATCTGTACTTATGTTGATTTCATGCAATGCAGTGTCATGTATGCTAAATATGCTTGATGGTGATTCAAATGCATGCACAGAATTATCAAGATAAACATCACACAAGTAAGCAAACTGAGATTTCATTGCATTAAACTTGTCATAAAGTACATCATTCATATTGAAAATGGGAGAAACAGATACAACAAAATCATTTTCATCCTCCATAGGAGGAGGGCCTTGTACTTCTTCAGCTTCCACTTCCATCTTCAGAGCATCGTTCAGGCTCGCAGCCAGCTTGGCCTCTTTCTCAGCAGCAACAATGGTGTCTTCACTTTCAGCCATCTGTGCCTTAGCCTTTTCCATGATCTTGGCTATTTCAACAACCACAGAATCCAAGTTCACCTTGGCCATCAGCTCTTCACCGATCCCTTCCTTGGACTTTCCAAATGCCTTGCTTAATGCAGCAGTCAAAGCACTTAAGATTACTTCTACAGCTTCGTCGCAGGCTTTCTCTTTATTTTTCTCTTCTGCCACCTCTACTGCCTTTGCTATCACTTCGTGCGGCTCACTTTGCAGAATAACAGACTTAGCAACTGCCTCTTCTACCAACACAGGGGCTATTGGTTTCTCCCGGCTTTTCTCAAAGTCTACAACATCAGTAAAAATTTCAAATCCAGGGTATTCAACACTTCCAACCCTTACTGGTTTAGCTTGGCCATTATAAAGCTCTTCACCTGCTTTTAGGAACGGTTTCACCATGAGTTGCCGTTCTTGCCCCTTTCGGGTTCTTCTGATCAGATGTCTCCTCCGTATACCCAAGGCCAAACTGCTTTGGCTTTCCCGAGTTGATGTTAAACTTAGGCACCCCTTATAGGTTGATTCCAAGTCCCATGCCTGGGACAAAATTCTGTTTGTGCAAATATTGAGATAGCCACTGTTGGGATTTTTCACCGGAAATCACCCTATAAAAGCGGAAGAACGCGACGATTTCCTCAAATCCGTGCCCAGGAGCAATTGAGATGGAAATTGGAAAAACAAAATTTATTCACAAGAGATGAATCTCTTACCTAGAATATCTCTATAAGAGATGGATGCAGACTGCAGGAATCAAACTAGAATCCCTCCTCGTTCACATACACGAACGCCTAACGAACACGACCCGTGCTAGCGTCGGAAAACACAAAACTTTTGGAGAGGAAAGAGGGGAGATTTCTGCTACTGTGTGTTCATCCCCTAAGGCCGAAATTCCTAAGGTTATGTTAACCCTAGGTGGCTGAAATTCTCAAGGAGAATTTCGGCCTAATTGGCTCCTCCTTTGTGTGGGCTTTCTTCCTTTCATTTCAGGCCCAAATCTATTTTAATTAGTCTGGTTTAAATTAATTTCAAGCCCAACTTTAATTTACCCATGTATTTAATATATTCCACCAAGTAACATATTATTTGCATTTAAATTAAAATTGGTTTGACTAATTAATTTAATCCATTAAATTAAAATTAGATTTTCACAAAATAGATTCATATGTAAACCTGTACATATGAATATTTCCACCCAGGAAATAATCTCATAATTAATCCAATTAATCATAAGAGAGCCAATCGAATATTAATTTTATTATTATGATCAATCCAATTGATCTTTATAATATAATTAATATAATCCTCTCTCTCTTTCTGCAGAGTGCATACTCCAAGTATACATGTGATTCCTTAAGTCAGTGTTCAGTCGCTCAATGTGTACGATCCCGTAGGCCTATCTTTATATTAGTAGTGGGCCTATGGCCCACAGATTGCAGTTGGGCTCTAGCAAGCCACTGCAGCCCCCAATTAAGATGGAAATGGCAGTCCAACTGTAATCATAACCCTGTAGTTTGAACTTGTATATCCCATGTCATCGATATCGGTGTCCAACACAGAGGCATGGATTGATCACCCTCTTTTGTGTCCGGACATTAACTTGATCCCAAATGTACTGAAGCTCACAAACAAGTTCCAACTTGTTTGGGTGTGGCCACACTCTTATCCGTCACATTCATCAAAAGGCCGGTGATATCTTCTCAGTGGATTACTGAGTGACAAGTCCCTTCTGCATATCCATAGCATTGCCAAGCTAAGTGACATACCCGAAAGCACCCATACTTGGCACCCTATTACAAGCCCTTTAGGCGTACCCCTAAGTATGCAACCTCACATGCAATACCATCATATGGTCAGGTCAAAGGATCCACACAAGTACTACATGAGAATCACTTGTGATACTATACCATATGGATTTCTCGTTTAGTGGATCTATCCAGTACCATGTCCCTTTTACATGTACCCATTAACTTGGTTGACATCCCATGTCCAATGACCGATAAGACACCACCATACAACCAGGTTAATGATAGTCTCTAGTTCCATTTATTCTCATGACTGGAACAAACTACGGATGTCTTTATGGTCATATCGTTTACCCTATCCATGGTCTTATTGCCAAGTGCATGACACTTGTCATCATGGATATAGATATGTACATTGGATACTTCATTTAATATATTGCACATGATATATATAATAAATGAATTAATGCCTTTATTAATAACACAGAATGAGTATAATACATAAATCCAATAAATGTATAATACAAAAACAAGGTCCAATGCCTTGGGACTAGGGCATATCCAACAGCCACTCCGGCATATAATTTTCATGGATGACCATGGGAGCATCTGTGACTTCTTCTTCCTTGATCATAGCGACTTGGAACCCGCCAAATGGTACAACTCCTTCATTCACAACGGCAATCGTTGATTGGACATCAGCCTCAACAGTCACAATCTCGCCATTTATCGAGAACATAATTTTCTGGTGCAAGGTGGAAGGGACACCTCCTAGAGGGTGGAACCATGGTCTTCCTAACAGCAGGGAGAAAGTGACCGGGATATCGATCATGGTGAAAACGACCATTGACTTAATTGGTCTAACCTCTACTTCAGTTTCAAAAGTCCCTATCATTGTTCTCTTGGAGTCATCATATGCTCGGATTACTATTGAGGACTTTTTAAGAAAATCTTCATTCAGGCCCAAACATGGCAGCATCTTCAGTGGACATATATTCAGAGCCGATCCATCGTCTACCATCACACACAGCATCACTTTGCCCATCACATGGGCCCTAATGTAAAAGGCCTTGTTGTGAGTTTTTCCTTCGCCAGGCAGATCCTTCTCAGAGAAGACAATATCAGGAGACCCAAAATGGACCTTATCCAATAAACAACACATGGCCTCCGAGATGCAATAGGAGAAACCTCGATCTCCGATAATTTCTTCACTAAGGCTGCCCTATGCTCTTTAGAAGTCAAAAGCCGATGCCACAAACTGGCTTGTGTAGGAGTCTTCTTTAACTGGGAAATAACTAAGTCCTCTTTCTCAACTCCCTCCGGTGCTAACGTGCTGCCGGATCTAGCCATCGGGGCCTTATCCTTCACTTGGTCTGTTGGTTGATACACCTGCCACTTCGGGGCACATTCCGGACCTCCTGAACTTTCAGCTTCTTAATGGCTGGATGCTTAACTGTCTCCTCTCCGCCAAACTCTTCATATTCATCTTCCGAGTCAAGATCATTCAAGCTTATTGGCTTGATTTCCTTCTGTTCCGTCTTCTTCTCACATTCTGATTCTACTTCAGCTTCTCCTATTGCTACAGCTTGAAATGCAGGATTTGCTTGAAGGACTTGAGCAAAGATGAAATTAGCTGGCAGTCCTGAATGTACCATGTTGACCCACTTCTCAAATACTGGTAGCAGGTTGGTCTTCGTGCTGGGCTTAGCTGGTTCTTGTAGTTTCCTTTTATCTATTAGCTTTTGGATGGCGTCCCTCAACTTGTAACAATTGTTGGTTCTGTAGCCAGCAATAACATGGTATGTGTAGAAGTTATCTTTATCCGCCGCAGAAGGTTTTTCAAATGGCCTTAGGGACTGTAGCAACCCACCATTTCTGCACTTAGCAAAAATCTTGACCAAGGGAAGAGTCCAAGGTGATATGCCCTACCCCCCTGGATTCCTGTTCTGACTGTTTTGTTGCTAGGTTACCGTAGCAACCTCTACTTGCTTTACTTCCAAAGTCTGCCCCCTTTTTCCACCAAAACTTGAGCTAGAACTGCCACCAGACTCGGCTGTAGCTGTTGATCTATACCCTGAACTATACCCTGAGCTTTTTCCACCCTTATGGCTTACTGCCTTCTCTTCTTCGTCCCGCTCGATTTTCATCGCCATACTGTAGACTTCACTAAGCTCATTGAATGGATGAAATTTCATATTGTTTTTTTAAGACATCCTTACTACCATCAATTAGCTTCTGTATCAGTTCATCTTCATCAAGGCAGTTTTTTAGAAGGATTATCTTGTTCATCCACCGTTGGTAATACTCTTTGAAAGGCTCGTTGGGTTTCTACTGGATCCGCTCCAAGTCATACAGCTTCACTTGAATCTTAGTGTTGAAGCTGTAATACTTAATAAAGGCTATTGACAAAACCTCCCAATCTGACTGCTCTTCCTCCAACAAAGAGTTATACTAACCTAATGCTCCTCCCTCCAAGGTAGTCGGGAAGAGATTAATCAATTGCTGCTTAGTGGCGCCCGCCGTCAGCATGACCCCGGCATATAGGTTCACATGGGCCTCTGGTGAGCCCATTCCTTTATAAGAAGGTACCTTTGGCACTTGGAAGCCAATGGGAAAAGTCTCGATGCCCTTGCTGATCATAGCATCTACATTGACCCCTTTCTTAGATTCTGCACTGACACTGGCCCCTTTCTTCAACTGGGCCACCACCTCATCCAACTCAGAGCATTTTTCCTTCATCTTTTGCTCCATGGCTGCCTCTATTTCTTACAGCTTCTCCAGACTAGCCGAGGCATCACCACCTTGTTGGGATGATTCAGCCTCCTTCTCCTTTCCAGTTCCACTACCACCAATTTCCCCGGCTTCTCTCACTACAGCCTGCATTTCTTCCTTAAGCATATCCCGGAAATCTTGTGATCTCAGGAAATCCTTCAAAGCATTGGTAAGACTCGATGTTGGAGTAGCCATCTCTACTTCTTCCCCAGACTCAGAATCACTTTCCACTTCAACAGCTCTCCGTTCTCCAACAGCCCTCGAAGCCTGAGATCTTGTCCAAGGCCGCTCCGGCTTATTCTGCTTGAAATCAGTCGAGAAACATTTAGGGTCGATGTATGGAATGATGTCATGAAGAGTGAGACATTAAAAATACTCATGATAAATGAATGGAGTGGTGTCGTAAGTGAAATGATGAAAATGATTTCCATTTATTATCTATTATTATTTTTTCCGGACATTCCAAGGACACCCAATGCTATGCAAAAAGATCACGTGTGAACCGCCACACGAACAAGGGTTCGGCGCCTTTGGGGCACCTAGTGATTTTTATAATATGTTCGAGTGTGTGCCGACACACGGACAGAGTTTCGATGCTTTGTAAGTCTATGTGATGATATGAAATGGTCGCATGAGGCTGCCTCATGGACAGAGTTCTGATGCTTTTGAACATATGATATGAAATGATGTTGTAAGAAAGTCATGTGTAACAGGGGACACGGACAGGGGCTCGGCGTTCGGGGAACACCTTTCATGATTTGGGATGTTATGAAATGCCCCTACATGCATACTAATCCGGTACTCAGGGAGTACCTTGAATGATGTAATAATGTCATAAAATGATCCGATGTGGACCACGGTGTTATATGTTGTTTATAATGAATGCGTATGATGTCATGAAATGCATCATACGGATTGCCACACGGAAGTAGACTTAGGACCATTGTGGTCTCTATTGAATAGGATAATTTGGTGGAATGGCCGAATGCAATCCGGTGCATTGGTAGAACACGGGTAATTTGGGATACCTGATATGTTATGAAATGATAATGATGGGCGTCCTTGGAATATCCATAATTTACGTGAAATGGTTTGAATGCTTATGTCACTCAAAATGCAAATGGCTGCACAAAAACGTGGGTTAGGATGCATGACATACATAATGATGTCGTGTATGCTTTGTGAAAAAATGCTAATCACACAAATATAATGTCATGGATGAAAAAGAAACGGTTAGTATGAATGGCAAACGGATGATTTAATGTTTCACACGCGAAAATAAAGTGCAAGTGGCTGTATAAAAACGTGGGTTATTTATCACACAAATGTTTTATGTATGGTGTGTCATGTGAATGGAAAATGTTGATTATGGTATGTCATGGGATGTCGAGAGGCGGATAACACATAGCACATGAAACGTATTCTTACAAATGTGGTCGATCTTGAAAATTCTAACCAAGTCCTAGGTGGGGTTCTCTTCGATCATCAACCGGGGATGATAAAGGCGCGATTTTATTTAATTCACACGATTTATTTTGGTATCTTAGGGGAATCTAACTAAGGTTGCCTATATGAGTTCGGTCCAAGTCGGGTTAAAATCAAGGCTCCCATAGCAAGATATACTCCTCACTTCTCCCCACTCAAGGGTCCGAACGAAGGGGTTCGTACGAGGCTATGAGTGGTGTTCCATATCCGTGCCCCTAAGACCATGAGGAACAAAGGTGACAATTCAACAATTCACCGGGCTAAAATAGGATACTTAACCTAATGCAAAAATGTCTAACTAAAGAATGCAAAATAAAATACCATACAAGAATCATCCACCTTATTTTGATTGGACACGTTTTAGGGCTTGTCAAATTCTTTTAAGTATTTAAGAAAACCTTTTGTAAGAAAATCCCCAGCGGAGCCGCCACTGTGAGCGGATGATGTTTTCGACGGAACGGGAACTCCCTTTCAGAAGGGGCGCCATGATTTCGGGTGAACCCCTCCTTCGCGTGGGGTTTTTATAAATTCATTGTTGGAAAAGTAATTATTTCATAAAAGAATCAAGACCTAAGTCTCGATGAATAGTGTAGGAGTCGCCACCCGGCTCAGCTCTACCAGGAAATTTTAGTGTAACTGAACCAAACGAACGGCCGCTACACTATTTAGAGATCTAGGTCTGGACAAGTCCCCTATTTCGTGTCTAACCAAAATAAAAATTGGCCAATGTTCAAGTATGGTATTTTAAAACTCTAGAGTCAATTTTATTGCATTAAATTAAGCATACAGCACACATACACATATAATAAAAATAGAAGCAAAGTAGCAAATAATTAAATGGTTTACAACCCAATCGAACAAAAATAAAAACTCTCAACCTCACTTTTACAACCACCTAAAATACACGAGTTTATCTATTAAATACATCAAAAAATGAAAATAAACTAACTAAAAGCTGCAAAACAGAGGGTTAGCGCAGTTTATGGCACACCACAAATAGGACTCAAACATGATAGAATTGAGAAATTAGAATTCGAGGGAATGCATTTAGGGGGATAACCGGGTTGGCTTGGCTAGCCGGCCCGATTAGACCTAGAAAACATTTTTGAAACGTCCCTGTACCTTTTGAAAACATTTATTTTCCGGTTTAATTTAATTTAACATGTGAGGTGGGTCGGTTTTCGGGAGAATCGGGTCTCCATCGTTGTATTGTTCTAAATGTAATTACACTGAAAATTAAATCTAAAGTCGTGAATGCATACAACAAAATTTGTTTTGATGATTTCTGATTTTTCTGAATTTTTATGGTTTTTAGAAATTTTTCTGGATCAAAATGGAAATTCTGCTTCTGGACGGGCATTACAGTCGTGCGACTGTAACTACAGTCGTGCGACTTTAGATAGCCCAAATGCAGGATTTCGCCAAAATTTATTCAAAAGAAACTGAAAATTTAGAGGGAAATCAAGAACACTTGTACAACTGTAATTATAGTCGTACGACTGTTCCTCAATTCAAGAACGGTTGTACAACTGTTCTTGATTTTTAGAAACAGAATGCGAGAAAAATGAACTTTTATGGGCCAAAAAACAACAAATCACCCAGAAAGCATAAGAAAATGAGGGATTGGAGTGTCTTTACCTTTTTGGCGCTAATCCATTGAAGGAATGACCCCTGGCAACGCACCAATCCACTTAAAATTGCTCTTTTTCCCTTTGCATTGAGGTTTGAAATTGAGTCCAAAATCTCCAAAATGTCACGGATTTAAAGAGTTTAGAGTCCAGACTTGATTGAATTTAGAGTGATAAGTTATTAACCTATTGATGTCTAATAGATTTTAAACTTAAACACCTAAGAATTACAAAGAAAAAGAAGAGAAAAACAAGCTTGTGTTTAAGGTATTTTTCTTTTTCTTCCCTTTTTCTCTGAATTCTCTCTCTAAATTCTCTCTCTGATTTTCTAAGCTCCAAAATCCAAGTCCTTTTCTTTTCTTTCCTTCTCCTTCTTATTTCCTACTTGCTTCCTGTCAATGGCGTGTTGGATATGCCCTAGTCCCGAGGCATTGGTCCTTGTATTTGTATCATACATTTATTGGATTCATGTATCATACTTGTTTGTGTTATTGATAAAGGCACTAATTCATTTATTATATCTATCTTATGCAATATATTAAATGAAGTATCCAGTGGACATATCCATATACATGATGACCAGTGTCATGCACTTGGCAGTAAGACCATGGATAGGGTAAACGATATGACCATGAATAAATCCGTAGTCTATTCCAGTCATGGGAATGAATGGAACAAGAGACTATCATTAACCTGGTTGTATGGCGGTGTCTTACCGGTCATTGGACATGGAATTTCAACTAAGTTAATGGGTACATGCATAAGGGGCATGGTACTGGATAGATCCATTAAACTAGAAATCCATATGGTACAGTATCACAAGTGATTCTCGTGTAGTGCTTGTATGGATCCTTTGACCTGACCATATGATGGTGTTGCATATGAGGTCGCATACTTAGGGGTACGCCTAAGGGCCTGTAATAGGGTGCCAAGTATGGGTACTTTCGGGTATGTCACTTAGTATGGTAATGCTATGGATATGCAGAAGGGATTTGCCACTCAGTAGTCCACTGGGAAGATATCACCGGCCTCTTGATGAATGTGACTGATAAGAGTGTGGCCACACCCAAACAAGTGGGAACTTGTTTGTGAGCTTCAGTGCATTCGGGATCAAGTTAATGTCTAGACACAAAAGAGGGTGATCAATCCATGCCTCTATGTTGGACACCGATATCAATGACATGGGATGTACAAGTTTAAACTACAGGGTTATGATAACAGTTAGACTACTATCTCCATTGTAATTGGGGGCTGCAGTGGCTTGCTAGAGCCCAACTGCAGTCTGTGGGCCAAAGGCCCACTGCCATGATAAAGATGGGCCCATGGGATCGTACACATTGAGCGACTGAATACCGACTTAAGGAATCACATGTATGCTTGGAGTATACACTCTGGAGAGAGGGGTATATATATTAATTATATTATAAAGATCAATTGGATTGATCATAATGATAAGATTAATATATATTTAATTGGCTCTTCATAATAAATTGGATTAATTATGAGATTATTTCCTAGGTGGAAATATTCATATGTATAGGTTTACATATGATTTTATTTTGTGAAGATCTAATTTTAATTTGATGGATTAAATTAATTGGTCAAACTAATTTTAATTTAAATGTAAATAATATATTACTTGGTGTAATATATTAAATAAATGGGTATATTAAAGTTGGGCTTGAAATTAATTTAAACCAGACTAATTAAAATAAGATTGGGCCTGAATTAAAAGAAAGAAACTCACACAAAATGAATGAGCCAAGTTGGCCCAAAATTCCTTTAGGAATTTCGGCCAACCTAAGGTTTAATAACCCTGAGAATTTCAGCCACCATAGAAGGAGCAATCATAGCCGAAATTCACCTCAGCCCCTCTCTCCATAGTTCGTGTTTTCCAATGCTAGCACGGGTGGTGTTCGTTAGGCGTTCGTGTACGTGAACGAGGAGGGATTCTATATTGATTCCTGTAGTCTGCATCCATCTCTTAAAGAGATATTCCGAGTAAGAGAATTATCTCTTGTGCTTAAATTTTGTTTTTCCAATTTCCATCTCAATTGCTCCTGGGCACGGATTTGAGGAAATCATCGCGTTCTTCTGCTTTTATCGGGTGATTTCCGGTGACAAATCCCAACAGTGGTATCAGAGCGGGCTTTTGATCCGTGGAAATTGTTAAAATTGGTTGAATCCTATGTTTTAAAATTGGAGATTTTTTTATTGGGGTTCTTGGTTTGGGTTTAAGATTTTTCCCCATTTGATTTTCATACAATTGAAATTGAATATGCATATTGGTTTGTGTTTGTTTAATTTAATTGTATGTTTTGGAATTCTTGGTGAATTTCCTGTTGTTGGATGCCATGATATTTTTTTTATATTTTTTTTCTGTTTAAAAAAAAATCTTGCTGTTCCAAGGTTGCGGGACTGCCGGCGGCCGCAGCCACTGGTTTCAGCAGTAGGCTGCTGCTGGGAGCAGTTGGACTGCCTGGGCTGGAGGCCCAAAGCCCGTTAAGGGTTAGAACCATGGTTGGCCAAAATTGGCGATTTCAATATAATGGCTTGGACATAATTGAAATGGGCTTAAATCATGCATTATAACATGCTTATGAATTATATGTATTGGATGCATATGGGTGATTAAATATTTTGTAGGGAAATAGTCAGATATACGTTCTTTTAAAGTTTATTTTCATGCGTACCTCCCTTTGTTTTTTTAAATACTTTTTTTTCTTAAATTAATTTTTTAAATACGTTTCTATGAGAAATAATAAGTAAATCTCATCTTTTCTTTTCTTCCTTACTTTTTCTATCTCTGGCACTCAAATCTGTAGCAGCCATGGCTGCTCAATCAGTCCTCGTTGCCTCTCCATCATCTCTTCTCTCTTCAATCTCTAATCCTGATCTTACTCATTCCCAATCCCTCAATTCCTCATTCCATGGGGTTTCCCTCAAGTTCCCTCGCCAATCCCTTGCTCTCTCCCTTTCCGCCGCTGCCCCTAAGAGACCTCTTGCTGCTGTCGCTGCTACGGAGAAAACCGTTGCTGTTCTTAAGGGTACTTCTACTGTTGAAGGCGTTGTCACTTTGACTCAAAATGATGATGGTCTGCTCAAAATCCCTTCTTTTTTAATTTTAATTGCAATTGTTGTAGTTGGTTCTTTTGCTTTCTCTGCTTTTATGTTATAAAACTAAGAGAATTGAGTAAATGGGCGTGCTTTGTTTGAGCTTTGGATGATGGGTTTTGTTTGTTAATAGAATCTGTTGGCTTTTTCTGGATGAAGTTTTCATCTTTTGTTTTTGATAGAATTGGAATTATGTCTGTAATTTGTTGTTAAGCCAATGTATTTTTAAGACATGGATTTTTGTTTTTAGAGTGAGAAAATGTGTGTTTGTGGATTTCTGTTGGTAATGAAAAGGATTAGAACTGAAAATTGAGACAACAAATGGATAACATTTCAATTGGTAACACTTGAAAGGAAAAGGTTGCTGCAATTTGATTTCTGGTTTCTGTAATGCTTCAGTAAATGTCATCCTCAAGCTGATGTATGGTTTTCATTTTAAAATAAAATAATAGGAGCAAAATTCAACCCTAACAACGTGACCAGGTAAATACAGTTGCTAATGCTGATGATAATTGCTTTCTCATTTTTCATTTGCTTTTGTTATAAGCCTGCTTGAACCAATTAATATATGGCTGAGTAAATTTTGGAATGTAGGATTGGCAGAAGCGACAATGGTGGATAGTGAGGTAATCTTTGTGCATTCTCTTTTTTTTTTTTTTTTTTTTTTTGTTTTTGGTGCTTGTGTTGCTAGGCATATGGTGGTTTGTGCAATTGTACTGGATGGACAATGTAATTAACTGGTTATTTTTGTGGAAATTTAAAACTAGAATTCGGATTTGCCAAATGATCGATTGGCTTTTAAGGGTACAGTATTAAATAGCAGAAATGTAGAACAGGTCATGTTAATCTTGTGGGCTATAGCTGGGACTTGTTAGGGTTGAAGTTGATTGTTAGCATTTGCTAAATGATCCGTTGGCTTGAAGTGTATATCATGATCAGTACTAAGCTCTCAGATGAAATTTCCTGCATTGCATCGGTTGGTATCCTTGATATATTCGATCAGTATCTTGAATATACATTTGTGGTCGTCATAATTGTGAGTGATCCATCGATACTTCAATTCTGTTGAGCTTTACTGTATTAGGGGCTGAGCTATGATTAAAGTTAGATTGGTACATGAATTAGTTATCTTGCAGAGTCTTCCTTTGTAGATAACAAAAGGACATTGGACATGCAGAAAGATGTAAGTATATCTTCTGGCATAGTTTGCAAAGGAGTCAACCAGCTATTGAGTGGAAGTTGTTCTTAAATGAGTAAAAGGGTGAAAATGCTAGACGTGATTGTGCTTATCTAAGGCTTTTAGGGGGCTATTAAATGAGGTTAGAGGCCCTAATGATCTGGGACAGACATATGGCAATTTCTTCGAAAAAAAATTCAAGCTCCACGAAACTGCATGAGGATGCAAAAAATAGAAACACAAATTCTGTTTGAAACTGACAAGCATAAATTGCGACTACTGAAGGAACCTTCTAATGGGTTGCTTTTTACAGATTTCTATTTTCTTTTTGGTTCTGGCATTTGCTGATCTTTGTTTTGTTTATCCTTGTAGGATAACCAGAAGAGTTCATTCATTGGAAAAGCTGGTGCAGTGGGCCTGGAGAAAGCAGTTGAAGTGTTAGACACTCTTGGAAGTAGCATGTCCAATTTGAATGCCAGGAGTGGCTTTGGTGCTGGCATGGCTTCCAGAGGGAACAGAATATCCATATTGGCTTTTGAAGTAGCTAACACAATAGCCAAAGGAGCCAATTTGTTTCAGTCACTTTCCGAAGAAAACGTCCAGTTTCTGAAGAAAGAGATATTACATTCAGAAGGGGTACAACAGTTGGTTTCTGCAGATATGAAGGAACTGCTAATTATTGCTGCTACTGACAAAAGGTTGCTGTTCATTAGAATTTGCTTAATTACTTTTTAATTTCTAGCATATTTCGCTTCAGCATGACGTGCCTTATCTTCTATGATCTTTTAGGGAGGAATTTGATGTATTTGCTGGAGAAGTAATTCGGTTTGGAGATCTTTGTAAAGACCCACAATGGCACAACCTGGGTCATTATTTTTCAAAGTAAGGTAGAAATTTTGTGACCTCTACTCTGATGGCAGTAGTATCTTGTTAATGCTCTACTCTGATACTTGGATTAATTTCAGTTGATTGGTACCTATGCAGTTATCTAGCTCAAATTTTCTGCGGTATAGTGGATCTTCTAGGAGACCTGCAATTTCTAGCAGTCGTGAAGCAATACTTGTTGGGAGTGACGCGGAGCTTGCTCGCTCTCGCATGGCAGATGTGAACCCAGGAGTAAAAATATCTACCGGACAAAGAAGTTCGCCCATTCTGTCTTCAGAGCAGATGCATATATCTGCTAATCGAAGCATCTCAAATATCAGGGATGATTTAGAATCTCTTGGTTATCTTTTTGAACTGTACTTTGGGATTGTATTTTGTTTGAATTTGATCAGGAATTGGTATCTTTGAAACATGAACAGCTTGCAAGACATATTAGTATTATTTTGTAATTTAGATTAGGTCCTTTTGTTCCTAATGTATTTATATACTTCTTGTACATTGTTATACATTGTTATATATTATTGTACATTGTTTATACACTGTTTATACATTGTTTGTACATAGTTATACACTGTTTATACATTGTTTATACACTTCTTATATACTGTTTATACACTTCTTATACATTGTTTATACACTGTTTATATACTTCTTATACATTGTTATACACTTCTTATATATTGTTATACATTTTTTATACATTGTTTATACACTTATTGTATATTGTTATACATTATACATTATACGCTATTATTATACATTGTTATACATTATACACTTCTTATACAATGTTATATGTTTATACATTTATTATATATTGTTATACACTGTTTATACATTGTTTATACACTGTTATAAATTCTTTATACATTGTTTATACATTATACACTGTTTATACATTGTTTATACATTATTTATACACCGTTATACATTGTTATACACTGTTTATACACTTCTTATACATTGTTATACATTATTATACACTTCTTATATATTATTATACATTATTTATACATCGTTTATATACTTTATACATTGTTTATACACTGTTTATACACTGTTTATACCTTAGTTATACCTTAATTATACATTATTTATACATTATTTATAAACTACTTATACATTGTTATACATTATACACTTCTTATACAATGTTATATGTTTATACACTTATTATACATTGTTATAAACTCTTTATACACTGTTTATGCATTGTTTATACACTGTTATACATTGTTTATACATTATTTATACATTGTTTATACATTATACACTGTTTATACATTGTTTATAAATTATTTATACATTGTTTATACACTGGTTATACATTTTTTATACATTATTTATACATTGTTATACATTGTTATACACTGTTTATACATTTTTTATGCACTGTTATACATTGCTTATACATTGTTCTTATACATTGTTTATACATTATACACTGTTTATACACTTCTTATACAATGTTATACATTACTTATACATTGTTTATACACTACTTATACATTAATATACATTATATATTTCTTATACAATGTTATATGTTTATACACTTATTATACATTGTTATACACTCTTTATACACTGTTTATACATTTTTATACATTATTTATACACTGTCATACATTGTTTATACATTATACACTGTTTATACATTGTTTATACATTATTTATACATTGTTATACATTGTTATACACTCTTTATACACTGTTTATACATTGTTTATACATTATTTATACACTGTTATACATTGTTTATACATTATACACTGTTTATACATTGTTTATACATTATTTATACACTGTTATACATTGTTATACACTGTTTATACATTTCTTATACACTGTTATACATTGCTTATACATTGTTTATACACTACTTATACATTGTTATGCATTATACACTTTTTATACAATGTTATATGTTTATACATTTATTATACATTGTTATACACTTTTATACACTGTTTATACACTGTTTATACATTGTTTATACACTGTTATACATTGTTTATACATTGTTTATAAATTATACACTATTTATACATTATTTATACATTATTTATACACTTCTTATACATTGTTATATATTATTATACACTTCTTATATATTATTATACATTATTTATACACCGTTTATACACTTTATACATTATTTATACACTGTTTATATACTGTTTATACACTCTTTATACCTTAGTTATACCTTAATTATACCTTAAGATACACTATTCTAGTGATTATACCTTAGTTATTCCTTATTTATACCCTATTTATACCCTAAGATACATTATTATATTGATTATACGTTACTTATACATTAATTATACCTTAAGATACGCTATTATAGTGATTATACCTTTTTTATACCTTAATTATACCTTAAGATACACTATTACAGTAATTATACCTTAGTTATACCGTAATTATACCTTAAGATATACTATTACAGTAATTATACATTAGTTATACCTTAGTTATACCTTAATTATACCTTAAGATACACTATTACAGTGATTATACCTCAGTTATACCTTAGTTATACCTTAAAATACACTATTACATTGATTATATCTTATTTATACCTTAATTATACCTTAGTTATACATTAAGATATACTATTACAGTGATTATACTTTAGTTATACCTTAATTATACTTTAGTTATACCTTAATATACAAAGGCATAATTAGTTATATTTTAGTAAAAAAAATATGTCGAAAAAAGTATATACATATGGACTTTGTTTCGAAGATAAAAAAAAATAAAAAAAACTTTCTAAAGTCGTATGATAAAAAAATAAACGGATTGAGAGATAAATGCGAAATTAAATTAAAAATTATAAAAAGAGGAGAGAGAAACGTGGACAAAGTAGAGAAGGTATTTTGGAGATTTTGATTTGTGTTTTGTTGTTTATTTTGTGAAAGAATCACGTAAATAGGATAATTTTTGTTTTAGGTATTTTTGAAATTTTGAAAAGTTTTTAAGGTATTTAAGCAAACTTTTTCTTTTAAGGTAAAAATGTTATATGGTGCCAAAAGTTATGTATTTATGTAAAATGCCCTATTTTGTATGATTGGATGCTATTGGGCCTTATTCAAGATGGGTTGTATTTTCTTTATTGGGTAAATACGGCCTGCGTGTCATTTTTCTTTTTTTAATGTAATTTTATTTTATTCAATTATTATAAAATTTGTAAAAGAAGAAGCCCATGGAGTGGTGAGCCCAAGTGAAGGTGCAAGCCTAGAAGGAAGAAGATGAAGGCCCACCTGATATTGTTTTCTAGTATAGGTTTACTAGAATAATGTTAGGATGTAATAAAGGCCCATAGCAGTCCATTTTACTTATTTATTTAATTATACTTTATATTTATATGCATGTATGAATGTATGATCCAACCGCATTTCACCCGCCTTATGTATACAAGCCATTGTTAATTGAATCTAATAACCAAATGAAATTACTAAGTCGCTTAAAAGTGCTTCCCTCATTCAAAACCGGCTCGAAGTGGGAATAGGCCAGTTGTAGACCATGCCCTCGCAGGATACACTGGAGTATTGTCACTTTGTATTGGGTTAGGGTATAGGATACTCTAACACTTGAATGGAGGTTTTGACTTAGCATGGGTAGTAGGATTCTCATGGCCCTAAGCACAGATGGGTAAGTGCCAACAAGCCCATCAAACCGAGAGTCTCTAGGTTGGGATTGGACGGCGTTCCTACCTAAATAGTTGGGGTATAGTTGTACCAGGCCCTCGTCTAGCTATATCTTAATGAAATATGGATCTCGGCCCATGAGCCCAACAACTCGGTTTAATTAATAACTTGATTCATTATTGATTTCATATGGGAATAACAAAGTAAAGTCCTTTATTAACACTCTAAATGTTTTTCTGTGTAGAAACTCTAAATGGCAAACAACAATACTTTATCACTGTGATCGATTCTTGAGAGGGACAAGCTTTTCGGTCCTAACTTTTTGGACTGATCTAAGAACTTGAGAATAGTTCTAAGACAGGAGTCCAAAGAGTATGTGCTGGAGAGGCCTGTACCTGCTGTGCCTCAAGGACGTAATCCACCGGCTGCCCAGCTGGAGGAATACGAGGTGCATGTCAAGGATAATAGGGATGTGACATGCCTAATGTTGGCCTGTATGGTCCCCGAACTGTAAAAACAGTTTATGGACCATCAAGCTTTTGCTATGATAACAACTCTAAACGAGATGTTTCAGGAGCAAGCTCGTCAGGAAAGGACCTGACCAATAAGGCATTCCACTCCTGTAAGATGGGGTCTGGGACATCTGTGAGCGCACTGGTGCTCAAGATGAAGGGCTATTTGGACACTTTAGCCCATCTCGGATAGCCCATCTCTCAGGAGTTGGCGGTGGACACTATCCTAGCATCCTTGCTGGATTCGTATGATCAGTTCATCCTGAACTACAACATGCAAGGGATGAACCACACTGTCAGTGAGCTACATGGGATGCTTAAGCTTACTGAGCAGTCGATCAAAAAGACTCCGCCGGTGCTGCTGGTCAACAAGGGGAACCCTCATGTTGCCAAGGGTAAGGCCAAGGAAAAGGCCAAGGCCAAGGCCAAGAAGGCCAAGGCTAAGAAGGCCAAAGCCCAACCCAAGGCCCAGTAGAAGGCAGGTCCTGAGGATGTCTGTTTCGGGTGTAGACAGACGGGTCATTGGAAGAGATCATGTCCCAAGCTGATGGGAGAGCAGAGAAGGGGCCAAGGTGCGTCCTCTTCAGGTATTTATGTTATAGACATTAACCTTACTGTTTCAACATCCTAGGTATTGGATATTGGATGTGGTCCTCACATTTGTTGCAATGTGCAGGGACTTAAGAACAGAAGGTCACTGGGGTCGGGAGAGGTGGACTTGCGGGTCGAGAATGGAGCAAGGGTTGCTGCCATAGAGATCAGCGAATACCACCTTGTGATGCCTAGTGGATTGGTTTTAATTTTAGAATAATGTTATTTTGTACCTGTTATGTGCAAGAATATTATTTCAGTCTCTATGTTGGATATTTCTGGATTTTATTTTACTATTTCTAATGGTAGAATTTCCATATCTAGAGAGGGATTATTTTATGGAGATGCTCTATTAAATAATGGCCTGTATATCCTGGACTTAAATGAAACCAATCATGTCTATAACATAAACACAAAAAGGGTTAAGCCTAACGAACTTAATCCTGTCTACCTATGGCATTGTCGTCTTGGCCACATAAATGAGAAGCGCATAGCTAGGCTTCACAAAGCTGGAGTCTTAAGGTCATTTAACTTGGAGTCAATTGACGCATGCGAATCATGTTTACGAGGCAAGATGACTAAGGCGCCTTTTAGCAAGAAGGCTGAAAGGGCCACTGGCTTATTGGACCTAATACATTCAGATGTATGTGGACCCATGAGCGCAGCGACCAGAGGTGGGCACCTGTACTTCGTCACGTTCACGGACGATTTCAGCAGATATGGCTATGTCTATTTGATGAAACACAAGTCTGAGACCCTTAATAGGTTCAAGGAATTTAGGAATGAGGTACAGAACCAGCTAGGCAGAAATATCAAAACCCTTCGGTCGGACCGAGGTGGTAAGTATATGAGCCTAGAGTTTGACTCATATTTGAGAGAGCATGGAATAGTTCCACAGCTCACTCCTCCCGGAACACCACAATGGAATAGGGTGTCCGAACGGAGGAATAGGACCCTGTTGGACATGGTCCGCTCAATGATGAGTCAAGCCTTTCTCCCAATTAGTTTCTGGGGACACGCCCTCGAGACAACAGCTCTTATCTTAAATAATACTTCGACTAAAGCAGTGGAAAAGACCCCATATCAGATATGGACGGGCAGGGAGCCCAATGTGTCTTTCCTAAGGATTTGGGGATGCGAAGCACATGTCAAGAAATTGACTACTGACAAGCTGGAGCCCAAAACCGATAAATGCCTGCTTGTGGGCTACCCTAGGGAAACCAAAGGGTATTACTTCTACAACTCCACCGAGAATAAGGTGTTCGTGGCAAGGAAGGGGGTCTTTCTAGAAAAGGAGCTCCTTTCCAAGAAAGACAGTGGGAGCAATGTTGAACTCAGGGAAGTTCAAGGTCCACAAGCTCCTGAAAAGGATAACTCGGAGGCCCAGGTGGAGCTTCCACAGGAGGAAGAACCGACCCAGGCCGCACAAAGACCTAGAAGGTTTGGTAGGGATCATCGGGAACCAGAGAGGTATGGTTTCCTCATCACCGATGATCAAACTCTTCTCATCTGGGATGAGGAAGAACCCAAAACCTACTAGGAGGCCATAGCAAGCCAATAGTCTGCGAATTGGCGCAAAGCCATGGAGGCAGAGTTGCAATCTATGTACGATAACCAAGTTTGGAACTTGGTTGATCCACCTCCGGGTGCTAAGGTAATAGGTTTCAAGTGGTGCTATAAGCTAAAGGCCGACAATACCTTCAAGGGGCGTCTGGTTGCAAAAGGTTTCGGACAAGTCCATGGAATAGACTATGATGAGACTTTCTCACTAGTAGCCATGCTCAAATCCATCAGGATCTTGCTAGCCATAGCCACATGGTACGACTATGAAGTCTGGCAAATGGATGTCAAAACCGCTTTCCTTAATGGAAAGCTACTCGAGGATGTGTACATGACACAACCTGAGGGTTTTGTCGATCCAGAGTATCGGGGAAGGGTATGCAAGCTTCAAAGGTCCATCTATGGACTGAAGCAAGCATCCCAAAGTTGGAATCTTAGATTCAATGAGGCTATAAAGGAATATGGCTTTATACAGAATCAAGATGAGCCTTGTGTGTATAAGAGGACAAGTGGGAGCACTGTCACATTTTTGGTACTTTATGTGGATGACATCCTACTCATTAGAAGCGACATACCTACACTGCAAGGGGTAAAGCAGTGGCTGAGTAAGTGCTTTGCAATGAAGGACTTGGGCGAAGCTGAGATGATCCTAGGGATCAGGATCTATAAGGATAGATCAAATCGGCTTCTGGGCCTGAGTCAGGCCCCATACATAGACAAAGTTCTGAAAAGGTTCAGCATGGACCGGGCCAAGAAAGGTTTCTTGCCAATGGGCCATGGGCTGAAACTTAGTAAGAAGCACTTTCCTAAGACAAGGCAGGAGGACAGGGAGAACATGAAATTAGTTCTATATGCTTCGGCTATAGGATCAATTATATACTCCATGTTATGTACGAGACCTGATGTCGCCTTTGCACTGAGTATGACGAGCCGGTACTAGCAGGATCCCGGGTAGGACCACTAGAAAGCTGTCAAGGCAATCCTTAAGTACCTTAACTGGACTAAGGATAGCTTCTTAGTGTATGGTGGTTAGGAAGTACTATCAGTTACTGGGTACACTGATTCAAGCTTCCAGACTGACCAAGATGAGTACCAGTCGTAGTCTGGGTATGTATTTTTGCTTAATGGTGGTCTGTAAGCTAAAAGAGCTCAAAGCAGCCAACCGTCGCGGACTCTAAAACAGAAGCTGAGTACATCGCGGCATGTGATGTAGCTAAGGAAGCTGTGTGGATGAAGAAGTTTATCACTGAGTTAGGAGTAGTGCCAACTATCCAGGACCTAGTTGATATCTTCTGTGACAACAATGGGGCCGTTGCATAAGCTAAGGAGCCTCGGTCACACAAGAACACAAAGCACGTGCTCAGAAAGTTTCACCTCATATGAGAGATCGTGGAAAGAGGTGACATTGCATTGCATAGAGTGGACACCGAGAAAATGTCGCAGATCCTTTGACCAAGGCGCTGGCACAGCCCAAGCACGAGGGTCATACTAGATCTATAGGGATTAGGCCTATGCCTAGTTGGAACTAATGCAAGTGGGAGATTGTTGGATGTGCCCTAGTCCCGAGGCATTGGTCCTTGTATTTGTATCATACATTTATTGGATTCATGTATCATACTTATTTGTGTTATTAATAAAGGCATTAATTCATTTATTATATCTATCTTGTGCAATATATTAAATGAAGTATCCAATAGACATATCCATATCCATTATGACCAGTTTCATGCACTCGGCAATAAGACCATGGATAGGGTAAAAGTTATGATCATAAATAGATCCGTAGTCTGTTACAGTCATGGGAATGAATGGAACAAAAGACTATCATTAACCTAGTTGTATGGCGGTGTCTTACCGGTCATTGGACATGGGATGTCAACCAAGTTAATGGGTATATGCATAAGGGGCATGGTACTGGATAGATCCACTTAACGAGAAATCCACATGGTATAGCATCACAAGTGATTCTCGTGTAGTACTTGTATGGATCCTTTGACCTGACCATATGATGGTGTTGCATATGAGGTCGCATACTTAGGGGTACTCCTAAAGGGCCTGTAATAGGGTGCCAAGTATGGGTACTTTTGGGTATGTCACTTAGCATGGTAATGCTACGGATATGCAGAAGGGACTTGTCACTCAGTAGTCCACTGGGAAGATATCACCGGCCTCTTGATGAATGTGACTGATAAGAGTGTGGCCACACCCAAACAAGTGGGAACTTGTTTGTGAGCTTCAGTGCATTCGGGATCAAGTTAATGTCCAGACACAAAAGAGGGTGATCAATCCATGCCTCGATTACAATGACATGGGATGTACAAGTTTAAACTATAGGGTTATGATAACAGTTAGACTGCCATCTCCATCTTGATTGGGGGCTGCAGTGGCTTACTAGAGCCCAACTGCAGTCTGTGGGACAAAGGCCCACTGCCAACATAAAGATGGGCCCACGGGATCGTACACATTGAGCGACTGAACACCGACTTAAGGAATCACATGTATGCTTGGAGTATACACTCTGGAGAGAGAGGTATATATATTAATTATATTATAAAGATCAATTGGATTGATCATAATGATAAGATTAATATATATTTAATTGGCTCTTCATAATGAATTGGATTAATTATGAGATTATTTCCTAGGTGGAAATATTCATATGTATAGTTTTACATATGATTTTATTTTGTGAAGATCTAATTTTAATTTGATGGATTAAATTAATTGGTCAAACTAATTTTAATTTAAATGTAAATAATATATTACTTGGTGTAATATATTAAATACATGGGTATATTAAAGTTGGGCTTGAAATTAATTTAAACCAGACTAATTAAAATAAGCTTGGGCCTGAATTAAAAGAAGGAAGCCCACACAAAATGAATGAGCCAAGTTGGACCAAAATTCCTTTAGGAATTTCAGCCAACCTAGGGTTTAATAACCCTTAGAATTTCGGCCACCATAGAAGGAGCAACCATAGCCGAAATTCACCTCAGCCCCCTCTCCATAGTTCGTGTTTTCCAACCCTATCACTGGTGGTGTTCATTAGGTGTTCGTGTACGTGAACGAGGAGGGATTCTATTTTGATTCCTGCAGTCTGCATCCATCTTTTAAAGAGATATTCCAGGTAAGAGAATTATCTCTTGTGATTAAATTTTGTTTTTCCAATTTCCATCTCAATTGCTCCTGGGCACGGATTTGAGGAAATCATCGCGTTCTTCCGCTTTTATCGGGTGATTTCCGATGATAAATCCCAACATGGCGGAGCATTAATTGCTCTTTCTTTTTCTTCTCTTTTTTTTGCTGCAGAGGTATGGGCTTCTGCACCTGCTCCGAGGTTACAGTCATACGACTGTAATTTTTAATTACAGTCGCACGACTGTACTTTACAGTCGTGTGACTCATGCATTTTTTTTAAGGATGGAAAAATTTCGGCGCTTACACCAGTCATGGGAATGAATGGAACCAAAGACTATCGTAAACTTGGTTGTATAGCAGTGTCTTACTGGCTATTGGACATGGATTGTCAACCAGGTTTATGGGTACATGCATAGCGGTATGGTACTAGATAAGATGCACTAAACCAGAATCACTTGTATAGATCCTTTGACCTGACCATATATAAAGTGACACACTTTGGTGTACGCTTAAAGGGCCAGTAATAGGGTGCCAGGTATGGGTACGTTCGGGTGTGTCAGTGAACATGGCAGGGCCATGAATATGCAGAAGGGAATGTCACTCAGTAGTCCACTGAGATGATATCACCGACCACTTGATGAGTGCAACTGATATGAGTGTGGCCACATCCAAACAAGTTGGAACTTGTTTGTGAGCATCAGTTCATTCGGGATCAAATTAATGTCCGGACACAAAAGAGGGTGATTAAACCATGCCTCTTTGTTGGACACCTATATCAGTGACATGGGATATATAAGTATAAACTATAGGGCTTCGATTTCAATTAGACTGCTATCTCCGTCTTAATTGTGCTCTGTAGTGGCTTGCTAAAGCTCACCTACAGTCTGTGGACCATGGGTCCACTGCCAACATAAAGACGGGCCCACAGGATCGTACACATTGAACGACTGAGCTTAAACTAAACAGGTCAACTGTATACTTGGAGTATACTAACTGGAGAGAGGAATTATTAATTGATTAAATTATAGATCAATTGGATTGATCAAAACAATATAATCAATTTAATCGGGTTTTTATAAATTAATTAAATTAATTAATTCATTTATTTCCTGGTGGAAATATTTTACATATATTGGTTTATATGTATTTCATTTAAGTAGGTTATAAATTAATTTATGAGGTTAATTTAATTAAGCAAATTAATTTTAATTTAAATGTAATGTGTTATAATCATATGCATATAAAATAAAAATTGAATTGACATTAAATTTTAACCCATAATAATTAATTTTAACCTAAGGCTTAATGTCTATATAAACACACTTAAAGGAAGCAGGAAAAACTAAGCCAGCAAAGGTCTTTGTGTTCAACCAAAACTCTTACACCAAGAAGGAGAATTTCGGCCAAACACCACTACTTGGAGAGTTGGAATTTTCAGCCAGCCATAGAGAAAATAGGTAGAAAATTTCAGCCCCATTTTTCCCTCTCTTCCGACGATCCGATGCTATCAGGGGTTCTCGCTGGGAAGCCTTTTGTGTAAGGGCTTGTGGAGGAGATCAATTTTGGTTTCTGCAACCATCTCTAAAAGAGATTCACTATGTGAGAATCTAACTTTCTCATATTTTTTTTTTTGTTGTTTTGATTTCACATCAATTGCTCCTGGGTCACTGATTTGAGAAAATCAATGCGAGCCTCCGCTTTAATCGGTTCATTTTCAATGAAAAATCCCTACAATATGATGGGATCGTAGGTAGCATTGCAAATGGGGCGAGAAAGGGATGAAGACTGCTCCCTTGTACCCCGTTTAGATTGGACTCTCCATGCCTTTTATAAAATGGGGAAAAATTGTCCCCTTTCCTTAGGAATTACAATATTTTTTTTGTGAAATTTAAAACTTTTATAATAAATATAATCTGGCAAATATAATAAAAAAATATCAGTAAAATTACTTTATACAAAAAAATTTTATCGATCATAATTCATAAGCTACAAACCGATCCACCATATATATAAATAAATGACAATTATCAAAACATAAAAATAAAATCTAAAAGTTCATATTCATTTTTAATGTACAAAAAATATCAAGCCATCAAACATAGTATTTGATTAAAACTTTAAAAAATAGTTTATGAAATTTTCATTAAAATACATGTAATTTAGTAATATATAATATATTTTTTTATTATTAAAAAAATTGTGAAATTCCTTGTTAGGATGAGGATTAGGAGAGAGATCCGTTGTCTCTAGGCAAATTTTTTTCCCATCCTCATCCTATGAGGAAACTAAATAGGGATTCACCATTCTCATTAGGGCAAATCCCCACTAGGGCTAGATTTTCATCGTCCCACTTGCAATGCTAATTATAGCCCTCACTAAGTGCCCCAACATCTAGAGCTTCTACCTTCGATGGCCCAAACATGGCGAAGATGTTCAATTTTCATATTGGTAAGTTTAGAGTCCCGATATAATAGTTAATCTTAGAGAATTCTAGGTTTCTCTTCATCCATAATATTTTGCTTTAACCTTGTGATATGAAGTTCAAATAGTAGCACTTCGAGAATTACAAAGGGGACATTGATATAGGCATACATGCTCGAAATTTTTGGAATCGAATAAAGGTCGCTGGTGTGAACAAGGGCTGACATGTAGTCTTTTCTCATCAACACTTGTGGGAGCTGTGAGCGGATGACCTTTTTCGGTATGGAAAAATCAAGATGCGGCGAAGCAAACCGGGGAAAAACATTTTCATTCTTTTGTTTGGAAAACAGGTTTTTTTTTTATCTTGGAAAAATCATGGATTTGGAAATCCCTTTGTAGAAAACATTTTCCCGTTTATACTTAAAGACCTCGAAACTTAAATTCCAAGATCAGTGACAGAGTCGGCACCCGGATCAGCTCATCCGGGAAATTCCGGGATAACTCCCTACCGAGAATATACTACCGTACCTAATCCAGAGATTTAGGATTTGGGCAAGTGACTTACTTTGACCTCTAGCAAGATAACCTTGAGAAGCGAAGGAAGACGAGAGATAAAAGAGACACCTGATCAAACAAAACTCCTCTGAGTGAGGTACTAACGAAGATAGAAAAGAGTGAAGAAAGAAAAAATTTCAAGTACCTCGAAAAGAAGCCATGTTAGATTTATGTGGAAAATGCTAATGACTATTGCAAGTACTATATGGTCTATAGCGACCAACTATGCATACCTACTGCCAACGTTATATATATATATAATCATCAATTACTAATAAGTTATTTTATATTTATTAAATTATCAAATTATACTATTCAGATAATGTCAATAGGTAAAAGTAAGAATTATTGTATTTGAGAGATATATTATCTCAAACAAATGATTAAATATAAACAATAATTTCATTTTTTATCCACAAATTGAAAATAAAGAATAGTTACATAATCATCTCGTGTAATGCAAATCATTATCCTCATGAATCATCAAAATATTCAAACTTTAATTAAATCGCCACTTTTGAGCATCATGTGGTTAGACAACCATTAACATATCAATGCATTAAAAGTAGTTATAAAATTAAGTAAACAAACAAACATATATACACATATCAAATACATTTTCAATATACCTTCAATCGACAAAAACTCTACATGAGGACCTCATACATTTTCAATATAAGATCTGTAATTAATGTATTCCTACAAAACATTAGGACATGACATCCATTTTAATGAGATATATACTCCAAATAATTCATAATTATTCCATCAATTTGAAATATATATTAAACTAGAAAAAACCTCTTTTCAATGCTTTGGAGACGAAATTATAATTGTTCTTAAAATCATATTTTTAAACTTAAAGTTTGGAAATGTGCATATAAAGGATACAAATATAAAGTTATACATAAATTATAATTGTACTTGAATTATAATTATGAATAATAATAGCTTTGCAAAGATAAATTTGGTTGTTGGAGCTTCAAGGCTGCAAAGAGAAAAAGTAGAATTAATAATTATATTGATTGAGGATAATTCCTTTTAAAAAAAAAAAAACAAATACACTTCCTTTGCTTTTATTTTTTATTTTTGGCACTAAGCTTGTTGTAGATTCATCAGTAAAATCTAATGCGTATTTAACTGGCGGTGGAGGTAGAAGTTTTGGTGTGAGTGATTTTAAGTGGGAAGATGGTGCAGAAACCGGGCATGAAATTTCTTTCAATGGTACAAAAAAAACAGTCTTTGGAGATATATAGCACAGGTCATCAACCACAATTCTTAGTTGAATTTGGAAAATTTTTTGTGTGCCTAGTATTCTCGCCATTGCTGGAGGAATATCATATCGGTCTTTGAATGCAGCACTTAAAGTGTGTGCTTGGACACCAATGAGATCGCCTACCATGCTACCAAATAGTATGAAAGGAATACATCCAGCTCTGTCTTTAGCTACTATTTTCAACCTATACCTGATGTAGTAGATACAAGTTTACATTTTAATTAGTGACATTGGGGATATTGACTTTTGATAAATTTTTTTTGAAGAATTTACCAAGGTTTTCGTAGCTCTTTGATAGCATAATGATTTTTTGCACCAGATTTGTTCTTTAGAAGTTTGGATTCCTGTTTTACAATATGGATATGCACGATACCACCATCCTTCTGAAGCATCAATTTCCTCAATTTTATTATTGCAAGTAAACTTTCTATCTTATGTAATATTTAAGTATGAATGTATTTTTTTTTAAAAAAAGTTTAAAGCATGAATTTTTCTTATAATGGATATTTTTGGTTATATATCTTAAAAACGAATTGAGATCAGTTCTATTATATTAAAAAGAAAAAACAAACCTTATCAGTATGAATGTCCACTTGGAGAAGCTCCCCAATTGTCTTTCTATTTAGCTCCTTTTTAGTTTCTATATCTTTCGCTTGGGCTTGAGTATTCTCATGCTTTACTGCCAAAGGAAAAGGTAGCTTCAACCTAAAAATAGATTAGTGTTAAAGTTAATAACTCATCTATTTACAAAAAAAAAAAAAGAGGAGTTACAAAATTGAAAAACTTACATATTGAGAAAAGTTGTAATCTCAGGAATAACATGACTGACATAGATTTTTGATGGCGAAGTGCTACTTAGAGTAAATCCATCTGCATTTGATAAATTTTATTTACCTAAATAACAGTGGTTCACTTTAGAAAGCATAAAAGTTTAAATTAAATATTTTATATTGGAGTACCTTTATATGGTCTTCGGAGCATGCCAGCCAATGCGATTGCAACAGCTTTACCTTTTGCTTCTTGTATAATATCTTCCTCTGAAATTTTTCAGCCATTTGTTCCCAAAAAAACCACATTTATTTCTTTTAAGCTGGTGTGAACATAGAATTTTCCGGGTTTAAAAAAAAAGCTTGATTATCACGACTGTAATTACAGTCATGGGAATGTTATTACAGTCGTACGACTGTAACTAAATTACAGTCGTACGACTGTATGGTCGAGATAAGTTGCAGAGCCCATACCTTTGAAATAAAAAATTAGGGAAAATCAAGAGCAATTAATGATTGGGTTATAATAATTTATATATATTTATTGCTTTATCTTTATTTGTGTGCACGTTGTATGCTTCAATTCAATAAAATCAATTTTTAGAAATTTAAAGTGTCATCATAGAACATTGGCCGTATTTATTTTGATTAGACATGAAATAAGGGACTGGTCCGAACCTAGATCTCTGGAAAGTGTGGCAGTTCCCGCTTGGTTCAGCTACACTGTAATTTTCCGGTTGAGCTGAGCCGGGTGGCGACTCCTACACTTTTTATTGAGATTTAGGTCTCGATTCTTTTACGAAACAATCCGATTTTCTAAAAACGAATTTCTAATCCAAAAACCCCACACGTGGGAGGGGTCCGCCCGAAATTGAGGCGCTCCTTCCGAAAAGGAGTCCGCGTTCCGTCGAAAACATCGTCAGCTCACAGTGGCGACTCCACTGGGGATCTCTTACAAAAATTTTTTCTTAAAACATAAAAGAATTTGACAAGCCCTGAAAAATGTCTAATCAAAATAAGGTGGATGATTCTTGCATGGCATTTTATTTTGCATTTTTTTTTAGTTATAAATCCTTGCATTAGGTTAAGTATCCATTATTTAGCCCGGTGAATTGTTGAAGTATCGCCTTTATTCCTCATGGTCTTAGGGGCACGGATACGAAATATCACTCATAGTCTCGTACGAACCCCTTCATTCGGACCCTTGAGTGGGGAGAAGTGAGGAGTATATTTTGCTATGGGAGCCTTGATTTTAACCCGACTTAGACCGAACTCATATAGTCAACCTTAGTTGGATTCCCTTAGGATACCAAAATAAATTGTGTGAATATTATAAATTGCGCCTTCATCATCCCCGGTTGATGAAAAAAGAGAACCCTACCTAGGACTCGGTTAGAATTTTTGAGACCGACCACGTTTGGAGGAATAAGGTTGGAGAAATACGCTTTGTATGCAATATGCTACCTGTCTCTTGTTTCTTTATGACATACCATCATCAACATTTTTTTTCTCACGAACATGACTTACTACACGCAAAGCATTTGTGTGATACTAACTCACATCTTCTGTACAACCACTTGCACTTTTCGGGTGAAAATACATTAATCACCCGTGTGACATTTACACTAACCATATTTTTGCAGCCATGTATTTCCTCATTGTGTGAAAAAAAAATTAATTCATGTGTGTCATTTGAATGTCATAAACAATAACCAATTTGCACTGTAGCCCTAGGGAACACATGTCATGTATAAAACATTCATGTGGGCCTTGAGCAATTCCATAAGGATCATACACATCTCACCGCCTTCCAAGTAAGAAATCATTTAGGTGATCCACGAGCGCCGAAAAAATTCCATTTCATGCACTAAATTATTTAGGTGCTCCACGAGCGCCGAAAAATTTCATCACATACATTGAATCATTTAGGTGCTCCATGAGCGCCGAAAAATTCCATCGCATACATTAAGTCATTAGGCGCTACACGAGCACCGAAAAATTTCATCGCATCCATTAAACCATTTAGGTGCTCCACGAGGGCCAAAAAAATTCCATTTCATGCACTAAATTATTTAGGTGCTCCACGAGCGCCGAAAAATTTCATCACATATATTAAATCATTTGGGGCGCTGAAAAATTTCATCGCATCCATTAAGCCATTTAGGTGCTCCACGAGTGCCGAAAAAATTCCATTTCATGCACTAAATCATTTAGGTGCTCCACGAGCACCGACAAATTCCATCACATACATTAAGTCATGTAGGCGCTCCACGAGCGCCGAAAAATTTCATTGCATCCATTAAATCATTCAGGTGCTCCACGAGCAATGAAAAATTTCATTTCACATATTAAATCATTTAGGTGCTCCCCGAGCGCCGAAAATCCCGACCATGTGCCACGCGCATATTCATCTCATTTCTTATCACAAAAACACAAAATGCTCCCTTGAGCGCCGAAACTCTGCCCGTTCACCAAGAACGTATTCATTTCATATCACAATTTGGAAGTTAAGATGCTCCCCGAGCATCGAAATTCATTCATGCACCAAGCACGAGTTCATTTCATATCACGACATTAAAACCCAAGGTGCTCCCCGAGCGCCGAAATCCAGACCGTGTGCCAAGCGCGCGTTCATCTCATGTCACAACATAAAAACCCAAGGTGTTCCCCTAGCGCCGAAACTTTGCCTATGTGCCATTCTAACCACGTTTTTGTGCAACCATTTTTAAGACACCAACATAAGCATGGCATTTGTTCTAACCACGCTTTTATGCAGCCACGACATTTTATTTGTGTGCCATGCACATTTACGTCCTGTATATTATTATCTTCGCAAAGAATACACTACATCATCATATATGTCATGCATCCTAACCATGTTTTTGTGCAGCCACTTGCATTTTTGTGTGACACAAGCATTCACGTCATTTATATCATTTAAATTAAGGACATTTTGAGGATACCCTTCACGGTCATTTCATTTCATAACATATCGAGAGTCCTAAAACTACCCTTGTAACGGAATACACTCGGCCATTTCACTAGACCATTTCATTCAACAGGAGACCACAATGGTCTTAGGTCTATTTTCGTGTAGCAGGTCACACGACATCATTGCATGGCTTCATGTCATTTATCATTGGCCTCTTGGGGATGCCGAAGTTCTATTGGTGTCTCGCGATCCATTTCGGATTGTTACATAACATTATTGTATCATTTGAGGTGCTCCATGAGTACCGGATTATTACGCCTATAGGGGCATTTCATAACATTAATGAATCATGAAAGGCATTCTATGAACGCCGAATTTCCGTCCGTGTCCTTACCTATACGTGACTTGTCTGTAAACATAATCTCATATCATATGCCTCAAAAGCATTAGAACTCTGTCCATGGGCCGGCCCCTACGTGACCATTTCACTTCATCTCATAGACCTACAAGGTGTCAAAACTCTGTCCGCGTGTTGGCACACACGCGATCATTTCACAAAGTTCACTAGGTGCTCCAAAAGCGCCGAACCCCTGTTTGTGTGGCGGTCCACACATGATCTTTTAGCATTATCTCTTGCATGGCATTGGGTGTTCTTGGAATGTCCAGAAAATAAATAAATGAATAAAATAAATAAATAAATAAAATCATCCTCATCATCATCTCCCTCGTGACATCATATATGCATCTCATCATTCATGCACATACATATCCCATCATGCATTACTTCCTACATCATATGTAATTTGGTATTCTTCATGCGTATGCGCCCGTCAATGCTAATAAGTGTTCCTATCAGAGGGAAAAGGGAAAAGATTTTGAAAATGGCCAACCCAATGAACTTCAACACCATAACAGATATCGTGGAGGATCATATCGCCTCATCACGGTTTCGAAAGGCAGTCAGGAAGGAATTGACAGCAATGCTGAGAGAAGTGCTGGGAGGTGATCTTGACAAAGTAGAAAGACTGACAGCAAAGTGCATCGAATTAGAAGCACGAGTGGCAGAACTCGAAGGAAAAATGAAAAATACGATATTCTCAGACTCCAGTACTGATGCTAGCGAGAAACAGAATGCCCAGATTGCTAACACTCGCCCTCGACACCTTAAAAGGCCCTCTCTTTGAGATTTGGGTTTGCCAAGGCCGACTGATGAAATAGAACTGAAGAGGCCCCTTAAGACGAATGTTGGCACCGACTCCATTCCACGGCATACCAAAAACCCACTTACCGGGGGTAGCGGAAAAGGCATTTCTCCATGGGCTGACTCATTAAGCAAGCTATTCCTCAGATGTAGAAAGGAGGGTTTGCTACAGAGTATCAGACCATTTGTAGAGCCGGAAAAAGCACAAAAGAACAATTTCTGCAGCTATCATGTAGCAAGAGGACATCGAACTAATGATTATTTTGCTTTAAGAAAGGAGATCCAGAAGCTAGTCCACGATGGAAAATTGGAAACCTCGATCCTATCTGATAAAGGACCATGGGCAATCAGGGAGACCACCAAGGAAATTTCTCAGGTCTCTCGAGGAGAGGAATATGATGAAGAACTTCAGGGTCTAGTTTGATAAGAGTGGGTCAAGGATGCTGAAGCTGAAATGGTGACCAATCGGAAAATAATCGGATTCTATGAGATCAATGCCTCTTGGAGATTCTCTTTTTACAAGGGACTTATTTTGTTTGTGGGATGTATTGAATTCATCATGAATGCCATGAGATTTATTTTCGTCTTACTTATGTGATAATTACTTGTACATGGCATTATGCATGTATTTGGCCATCTGAAACGACATATCCAACACACACATAATATCAAAATGCATGACATCATTCGGAGTATTGTGGGGAACCTAAAAGTGAGTCTATCTCTGATTGAACCCCCTCTTGAAAAGTGAGCTTGAGCGAGAAATAAGTAATGGGATGGCATTACCCCTGCCGAGCCATTTACCGACCCAGATGTAAGCACGGGTTTTTTCCCAACCTCGATGATGAAAGCTACTGTTACCTTTTTCACAGATAAACGTGAAGCGAATTCGGATCAACCGGGATAATGTCGCAAATGTTGGAGATTTTGCCCTAAGGCCAATATTGGATTATGTAATTTGACTTCTAAGATTAATCTAGTGTAGATTAATATTATCATTTATGTTTGTATGTTAGCATTTATGATAAATATCCATGAATAAATCGTGTTATTCTAAATATCCCTAGTCGATTGTTATTATGGGAATAATAACAAACTAAGACTAGTGTGAGTGATAATGGATATTCATAAGATGAATATAGTGTATACAGATACAGATTATACTCACGGGTAATATGTTAGAGAACATGTTACTGGAGACCCACTATAAGATCAAGTTCATGGTCACGTGTCACAACTGATCTTGATTATAGTAGTGTCATCAGCTGATTCCTTTGACCTGAGGTCACCATGGATTCCGGGATGAATTCATGTTGTGCTTTGACGCAGTCAAACGCTGCTTGTAACAGAGTAGTTATAAAGGCTGTGGTTGGGTACAATATGACTCATGCTTAGGGATGTGAGTGACAGATATGGGATTTTGTCCCTCTCTAACAAGAGAGCGATATCACTGGGCCCCTCGATAAGTAAGACTGTTAAATGCATGGCCGTGCTCAAATAATTGATAAGAGTATCAATTGATTTGTCTGAACAGTTTACTTTGAGATCGAGAAAGCATATGATTAATTATATAAGATTGACAAGTGTACCATGTCTTATAATTAATCTTGATATCAAAGAGACAAAAGGGAATATGACATTCTATAAATAGGTATTGGATCATTCCAATCATATTAATTGGGTAGTCGTAATGGCTTGCTAGAGTCCGCTTGTGACCTATAAGGACATTATGGTAATTTCCTTATTGCCAATTAAATATGATCCTATGGGGTCACACACAAGAGCAAAATGAAGTTCATCTTATCGGGTATAAATTATTATTGGATAATAATTTATGAATGAGAAAGAGAATAAATATATATAGTGATATATATTTATATATATATGTATATGTGAATATTAATATGATTAATATTGTATAAAGTATGCTACATATTATAATTAAATTATATAGAGATATAATTAATTATAATATTGCATATACATATGTGTATTATGGAGAATTGATTTGATTTAATATTAATTGAGAATTAATGTTAAGTTGTGTGGGTTAATTTATAATTATGACTAATAAGTGTATTAGGTCATAATTATAATTAATTTTTAGGTTTTATATATAAGGATATAAAAACCTAAAAGATGTAGTTTTTTCACACAACACAAAACTGGTTTTCGGCAGCCACCAACAAGGAATAGTGGCAGCCGAAATTCTCAAAAAACTCCAAGGAAAATATGATTTTTCGCTTTCTCAGTCTCGTTCGAAGAATTGTTCTTCAATCCCGGCGCTAGCACGCGGTGAATGAATTGCTCCGTGTGGATCAACCGTAGAGGGAAGCTATCTTGGTTCCTTTGATTCAATCTTCAAAGAATTAAGGTAATTCTTTAACCCTCTTTCCGATTCAATGCAAAGTACATGGGTCCTTGGTGGGGATTAGTCTTTTAATTCCGCTGCGCATATTTTTTTTTGTTTTGTGCGATTAATCCCCAACAGTGGTATCAGAGCCACTTGTATTTTGATTGAATTGGATTTATGTTTTGATTGGATCAAAATTGCATGTTAGGGTTTGTATGATTTTGATTGGATCAAAATTGTTGTTAGGAGTTTGTATGTTTTATTTAGGGTTCTATGTTATTGTGAATAACAAAATAAAATTTGATTTTATTGATTAATCATTGTGAATGATTTTATGTTAATGATTTGGAATGTTTAAGGGGTTTTGGAATCATGAATTTGATTCATGGGTTTTTAATTGAAATTGTTTCAATTAATTAATATATAAAAAAAAAAAAAAAAAATTGTTTTTTTTTCTGGGCATGACGCCCAGAAACTTTTGGGACGTTGAAATTGCAAAACCAATTGCAATTTCAACGCCCTTCTTTTCGCCCAGAAACATTTTTTTTTGGGCGTTGAAATTGCAAAACCAATTGCAATTTCAACGCCCTTCTTCTCATGCTGCGTAAGCAGCATGCTGCTCCTGCAGCATGGGCTGCGCAGCAGTGCGCGGCCCGTCGAGCATGCTGTCCGACAGTTTTACCCCTTTTTCGTTTTAAGTGTGGAAAATTGTTTCTGCATATTTACGAATTTTTCCATATTAATTAATTCTAAATACAATGTGATTGTATTTTACCACTTTGAACCCTAAATATTTTTTAGATATAAAATTATTGTTGATAATTTTATGCATGGTGTTATGGTATGGTTTTGGACCCCATGGATGCTTTATTTTATTTATTAAGATTTTATAAATACGGCCTGCGAGTCGTTTGTATTTATGTAATCCTAATTTTCTAGATAAATTGTATAGGATGCAATTTATTGTTTGTAAATTTTATTTTACTAGAAAATTGTATAGGATACAATTTTTGTAAAATATGTAAATCCAAGAGCTGGTGCCAAGGAACAAAGACGTGAAGACGGATCCAAGGGGTGCGGCTGTGCTGTGACCATACGATGGTTACAACCACCTAGGATATGACCTGTTGATTTTCATATTGGCCTATGAAAATCAATGTAGATAAAACCATACCATAACACGGTTTTGAGTCTTATGCATGTTGTATTTATTTTATGCCATAAGATGCCATGTTAATAAATATTGATGCATGTTAGAAATTATTTTGCATGTGATGCAAAATGTTAATATATATATGTAAATGCATGCTTTGTTTCTTTTAGATGCCATGTGATGCCATGCTAGATTGCATGCTTAACATATGTATGACATAGGATGCCATGCTAATTAGTATTAACAAGAGTATGTTTAATATTAATGCCATGAATTGTATATGATACAATTAAAATCACAGGATTTAACAAACCCTAAATAAACTTATGAAGTTTATATTTGCCACCCAATTACGTATAACACTAGTCAAGTACTATGTTCGCATCATGGTAGCCACGCCAAAGCGGGTACGCATGTTGTGACCTTAGCGAAGCGATAATATGAGAAATGGTGATTCTCATTGTGTTGTAATTGGTTTAACAAAGGGTTAATCAAAACGGTGTTTGAGCCCGAGGCAAAGATGAGATGAGTAACATACAATTAAATATGATATATGATATCATGCATCTCATAAATTAGAAGAGTTGCATAATGATGCAATTGGCAAAGAAGTGCACATCCAAAATATGTTTAAATGGTTTAAAGCATGATTTTGAGTCTTTGCCTACCGAAATTATATTTAATCATAGGGACATGCCAAAGCAGTGCTATGGTTAAGTATGGATTTTGGATCTTCACCCACTTGAATATTTTAAAGGGTTTTATAATTTAAGTGGGAGCATTTAAATAAAAATCTTTACACGCTTTATTATAGTTATGATTGCTATTACCATGATCTCGATTGTTATTGAACTTTGAGAATTGTTCTCAAATCAAAAGGAATCATATGTTCTCAATAATCCTTTTGCCCAATGAACCACTAGCAATTGTAACATGAGTATAAAAGATGCTTACTTGAAGCATCGAAGGGACTCTGTTTAAAATTTATTATCTTACACTTGCCACCAATTCTTCCGCACGTGGAAGTTTTACTTGAGGTATATGATACATCACAAATGGAAATGTTCCATCAGTTAGTAAGCAAGAAAAGATAAGTGTCTGAGGCAACATTTTCTCATTGGCCTCCAAAAGGCATTAAGATGTGATCTTGAATTCATTATTTGATAGTCATTGGTGATGAACTATCATTTGAATGACATGGGGAAAATTGTGAATTAGTTGCATAGGATGCAAAAGAATGTTAAGTTATCCATAAAGGATAAGCCCGCCTCGAATTGTGTGCTTATGGTTCAAAAGGAAAAGGATAAAAGAAAGGTCGAAAAGCATAAAGACCGAAAGGTTCGGGTGAAAGTATTTTAAAGGCCAAAGCTGTTGGCATAGAGAGATCTCCAAAAGAAGGATGTTGCCATTTCTAGAATGAATCGTTCATTAGAATGGAAATAGCAAACTTTGTTTGGAGAACTATAAGAAGATGAAAGGCAGTAAGACTGCTACCTTAAGTATTTATTAACTATTCTACTTTTGTTTCTATATCAAAGGTATTAGATACCAGTTGTGGATCTCATATTAGTAGAATATGATGAATCGCAACTTGAATAGAAACCTTATGAAGGTGAAAGGTAGAATGCGAATAGGCAAGAGAAGCAAAGGTTGTTACTCAAAGGTTATGAACTTTTACATATGAGTTACGAACTCTTGTTGCCTATTGAGCTTGTTGGCTTAAGTAAACAAATGTTGTTTATTTTATAATTGTGAATTATAAACTTTATAAAGACATGATTATGAAATTTAGATTTACATAATTGTCTTTATATGTGGAGCCCATCTGTAACATAAATACTGTAAGGATCGAATCAAATAGTTTGATTCAACCTATTTTGGCAGTGTCGTCTTGGAGACATAAGCAAAGTCGCATTACGAAACTCCATGAGAATGGACTTTTGGATTCATGAGATTATGAATCATCTTGAATCATGCGAATGTTGTTTATTGTAAAAGATGACAAAAGTGGTTCTTTGCTAAAAGTAGTTAAAGAATAATCGATTTATTAAGCATTATACATGTGGATGTATATGAATTATAAATCAACTGCTAAAGGAGGTTTTAATACTTCATTACCTTTATGGAACTTTTCTCTAGATAAGAGTATCTAATTAAACACGAGTTTGGAACTTTTGAAGTGTTCAAAAGCTTGTAAAAGGAGTATGAAGTATATTGACAAGATAGTAAAGTCACTTAGATATGATCCGAGTGGTGAATATTTGAGTCAAGATTTTGACAATCATCTTAGAGATTGTGGGACTGTCTCACAATTGACTTCTCCAAGTACGCCACAAAGTATGTTGTGTCGAAAAGGGAGTAGTCGAACTCTATACAGATATAGTTCAATCTATGATGAAGTCAAGTTGATCATCGTTTTCTCAAAAATATGCCATTAAAGCAGCTGTGTATATTGTTCCGTCTAAAACAATTCATGAATCAACATATGAGATATGGTTGGGTAAGAGACCCAAATTGTTTCATTGAATAAGTTTAGGGCTGTAAAGCTTATTTCGAATAAGTTGGCACCTAAATTTAAATATCGTATTGTGGATTACTCAAAAGGAAAGTAGGAGTTGTTACTCCTGTGTTTCTTTGGGATACAAAGTAGTTGTAGCTAGAAATGGTTTCCCCTTGAAGAGGGAGTTAATTTCTAGTAGAGTTAGTGGGAGTAAGGTACACCTACAAAACTCGTAATTCACAAAAGTGACATTTAACGTTGAAGAGGAACGTGGAAATGGTTTCATGATCATTGTTGAAATTACACAAGTCCAATGAAAGTCTAGTAGAATACGACATGAATAGGAGAGATATGGATTTCTCAAAATCATGATGTAGTTTTACTAGATTGGAATAAGTCTTCTTTTATGAAGAAGCAATGTTAGATTTTGAATCTAATAAGTGACTTGATGCTACAAAGGTTGAAGATAAGTCCATGTCTGACAATCAAAGTATAGACTTTGATAAATCTTTTAGAAGATGCATATGCAATGGTTGCAAGTGAGTTTTCAAATTGAAAACCGATATGGATGGTGATCTTCAAACTTATAAAGCACGACTAGTGACTATAAGGATACGAACAAATTCATAGTAAGACTATGATGAAATCCTCTTTAGTCATTAATCATGATCAAGTCATATTGAGTTCTTGTTGCCATATCCCCATAATATGATTATAAAATATGGCAAATGGATATCAAAATCTATTTTTTACGTGAAAACATGATTGAGGATGTGTACGTGACACAACCCAAAGTTTTGAGCATCCAAAGAATTCAAATAGCGCATGCAAGTTTTCAAAGATTCTCATAAGGATCGAAACATGCATCAAATAGTTGGAATCATAGTTTTGATAAAGAAATCAAATGGTTTGATTTTATCAAAAGGATGATGAATCTTGTGTTTCAAAAGGATCAGTGGGAGCATATCGGTATTCCTAACGCTATATGTGGATGACATATGGCTTGTTGGAAATAACATTCTTACCTTGCAAGAAGTAAAATCTTGGCTAAGAAAGCAATTTCAGTTAATGTTATAAGCATGACTGCCTGTATTCTTGAAATTGGAATCTATACAGATAGATCTAAAAGAATGTTTTGGCTTAAGTCAAAGCATTGAAAGCGTTCAATATAAAAGACTTAATAGAAGCTTGCTTATGTTAACTGTGTAAATAGTTGCACATATACAACTGATTGCAATTAGTTGCAATATATCAGTCGAGATCTAGTATTCTCTTAAAAAGAGAAGTTATGATTTTGAAAGGTTCAAAATAAAAACGTTATAGCTAAATATCTATAATAGCAGCCAAAGTATACAGTTACATGTGATGTAAAGAAATTTTGGACGAAGAAGTTCATCAAAATTTTATGTTTTGTTCTAAGCATTGCTTATCCTGTGAGACTATTGTAGGGACAATAGTTCAATGCGTAAGAACCTTGTATGACACAAGCATATACTTAGGCGTTTTTCACTAATTTAGAGAGGCTGTCTCTAAAGAGAGAGTGAATATGTGTAAAGTAGCAACGGAAGCGAAAATTAATAATTCATTGACAAAGACTCCTGCATGAGTGAATACATGAAAGTCATGTAGGTCAATGGGTATAAGATACATGTATGATTGGCCATAGTGCAAGTGGGAGATTGTTGGAGATTGTGCCCTAAGGCCAATATTGGATTATGTAATTTGACTTCTAAGATTAATCTAGTGTAGATTAATATTATCATTTATGTTTGTATGTTAGCATTTATGATAAATATCCATGAATAAATCGTGTTATTCTAAATATCCCTAGTCGATTGTTATTATGGGAATAATAACAAACTAAGACTAGTGTGAGTGATAATGGATATTCATAAGATGAATATAGTGTATACAGATACAGATTATACTCACGGGTAATATGTTAGAGAACATGTTACTGGAGACCCACTATAAGATCAAGTTCATGGTCACGTGTCACAACTGATCTTGATTATAGTAGTGTCATCAGCTGATTCCTTTGACCTGAGGTCACCATGGATTCCGGGATGAATTCATGTTGTGCTTTGACGCAGTCAAACGCTGCTTGTAACAGAGTAGTTATAAAGGCTGTGGTTGGGTACAATATGACTCATGCTTAGGGATGTGAGTGACAGATATGGGATTTTGTCCCTCTCTAACAAGAGAGCGATATCACTGGGCCCCTCGATAAGTAAGACTGTTAAATGCATGGCCGTGCTCAAATAATTGATAAGAGTATCAATTGATTTGTCTGAACAGTTTACTTTGAGATCGAGAAAGCATATGATTAATTATATAAGATTGACAAGTGTACCATGTCTTATAATTAATCTTGATATCAAAGAGACAAAAGGGAATATGACATTCTATAAATAGGTATTGGATCATTCCAATCATATTAATTGGGTAGTCGTAATGGCTTGCTAGAGTCCGCTTGTGACCTATAAGGACATTATGGTAATTTCCTTATTGCCAATTAAATATGATCCTATGGGGTCACACACAAGAGCAAAATGAAGTTCATCTTATCGGGTATAAATTATTATTGGATAATAATTTATGAATGAGAAAGAGAATAAATATATATAGTGATATATATTTATATATATATGTATATGTGAATATTAATATGATTAATATTGTATAAAGTATGCTACATATTATAATTAAATTATATAGAGATATAATTAATTATAATATTGCATATACATATGTGTATTATGGAGAATTGATTTGATTTAATATTAATTGAGAATTAATGTTAAGTTGTGTGGGTTAATTTATAATTATGACTAATAAGTGTATTAGGTCATAATTATAATTAATTTTTAGGTTTTATATATAAGGATATAAAAACCTAAAAGATGTAGTTTTTTCACACAACACAAAACTGGTTTTCGGCAGCCACCAACAAGGAATAGTGGCAGCCGAAATTCTCAAAAAACTCCAAGGAAAATATGATTTTTCGCTTTCTCAGTCTCGTTCGAAGAATTGTTCTTCAATCCCGGCGCTAGCACGCGGTGAATGAATTGCTCCGTGTGGATCAACCGTAGAGGGAAGCTATCTTGGTTCCTTTGATTCAATCTTCAAAGAATTAAGGTAATTCTTTAACCCTCTTTCCGATTCAATGCAAAGTACATGGGTCCTTGGTGGGGATTAGTCTTTTAATTCCGCTGCGCATATTTTTTTTTGTTTTGTGCGATTAATCCCCAACAGCAAATGTTCCGAATAACCTGAAGGTGTGTGAATATGGAACCCTAAAGAATTCGAGTGAGTATTTTAGAACGAACCAAAGAAAAAATAGAAAACGGGCAAAATAGGCATTTCTGGCCGCTACAGCTGCTCGGCTATAGCACAGCTGCGCGGCTGTAGGCCCTATAGTCGCGCGACTGTGAGTGTCAATTTTCCTTTTTTGCCAAAATCAGCAATTAATTCTGATTTAATGCTAAAAAGGGAGATATATAAGCATCATAATCCGGGATTAGGGGGAAGAATACAGAAACAGAAAAATAAAGAAAAAAAAGGGATTTGGAGAGAAAATAACACCATCACTTAGATTTTCTCTAGGGTTCTTAACACCATCATTTTATTTTGGATTTATATTTATGTCATATGTATGAGCATTGGTTAATAATAAAAGAAGAGATAAAATGAGTAGAATTAAGTGAATGCAACATTACATTATGAAATAATAATTGAAAATAAGTGAGGATTAGTAGATTTGTTACCCGAACCCTGAATCTCTGAATTAGGTACCGCATCTACATTTGGTAGGGAGCTGTACCGGAATTTCCCAGATGAGCTGATCCGGGTGGCGACTCTGTATCTAATTTCGAAATTTAGGTTTCGAGATCTTTAAGTTCAAATTGGGATTTTCTAAAAAACCTATTTTTCCAAAATTCACACTTACAATTAAGTTTTCTACAAAAGGGTTTTTCCAATAAAATGAAAGATTTTCTTAAGAAAGATTAAAGACCCGTTTTCAAACCACATCGTCACATCTTAAAAAGAAAATCCCCAGTTCCCGCTTCACCGCGGGTTCCGTAAAAAGGTCGCCCGTTCACAGTGGCGACTCTGCTAGGAATCAACGGTTTCTTTTAAAAGTTTTTTATAAAAAGTTAAGGAACTTTGGCAACAATCAAAGTACATCCTCACCTTTAGTCAATTATCAAATCATAAATCGATGTTTTATTCATATTTGCATAAGCATGACATTTTCTCTTCTTAAATCCTTTAACACTTATTTAAGCCCGGTTTATCTTCAAAGGTGACCTACCTCTTCCACTAGGATTGGAGGCACCTGAGGGGGTAAACCACTTATAGCCTTGTACGAACCCCTTCATCTAGACCCCTGAGTGGGGAGAAGTGAGGAGTATATTTTCACTATAAGAACCTGTACGACCCTTGGATTGACTCATACCTTCATGTAATGGCCTAGCAACTTCCCCTTAGGATTACCAAAACATATACCTAAAAATAGACATTGAGAGTACGCCTTTGGTATCCCCCGTTGATGCCAAAGAGACCCAATACCTAGGAAGAAGGCGAGACCAACCGAATGGAGGAATAAGGTTGGAAGGGTGAGCATATTTTTGTATGTGTGCTAATGTTTGCTCTATGGTTGTTTTATTTTCGACCTTTTCATACGACATAAACACACATCATTAGTATGCCATATTCTAATCACTTTCTTTATGCAGCCATAATCTTTTTCCATATGCCATATTCATTTTGTGTGCTCATTGATTCATAAAGCATACACGACATCATCTTGTATGTCATGCATTCTAACCATATTTCTGTGCAGCTATTTGCATTTTTGTATGACATAGACATCCACATCATTTCATTTCATTTGAAATGTAAGGATGTTCTAAGTATGCCCCTTCACGACCATTTCATCTCATATCGGGAGTCCCCAAGGCTACCCGTACTCCGCCTGTGCACTAGTTTGCATTTAACCGTCCCATTACATTATTAGAAGGCCACAACGGTCTTAGGTTTGCGTTTGTGTGATGGAACATATGACATCATCACATCTTGATCATTCACATTTGGTGTCATAGAGACGCCTTAGTTTTGCTTGCGTGTCCCAATCAATATCGGATTGTTACATAACATCGACAACCTATTTGAGGTACTCCACGAGTGCCGAGCTAGTTTTCATATTAAGACATTTCATAACAGGCCTAAATCATGCAAGGTGTTCCATGACCGCCGAAATGATGTCCGTGTCTCGAGTTACACGCGACTTGTTTGTGACATCACCTCATCTAAGATGCCATAAAAGCATCAAACCTCTGTCTATGGAACGGCTCCTATATGACCATCACATACCATTTCATTGACCTACAAAGCGTCGAACCTCTGTCCATGTGTCGGTACACACATAACCATTTCATGACATCCGCTAGGTGCCCCAAAGGCACCGAATTTCTGTCCTTATGCAGGTCTACACGTGGCATTTTTGTATTATCTTTTGCATGGCATGGGACATGCTTGGAACATCCAAAACAAAAAGAGAATAAATACAAAAGTCATTTTCATCATCATCGGCATCCATAAAGCATCATCCGATCATGAACATCAACACACCATACACGTCATTTAAGGTGTCGAGTCTAGGTCCATGACATCCATCCGCGACTCTAACCTTGCGTTGAATGTGTAGTTTGGAGACGAACCTAAAAGCGGTTAGTTCGTGTCGAGTCAGTGCCAAACCCATCAGTTCAATCAGTTCAATCAGAGCCGGTTACCGTGGAGGGGATCAGTTCAGGGTCAGACTCAAATCGGGAGATCTAAACTCAATTGTCTACTCTACCAGTTGACAGTCAGATTTTATTAGAAGAAGCTGACAGAGCGGAGATGGCTAATGGAAACAATGGAAACTTGCCTTTTGACATGGCTACTTTTATGAGGAGCTTTCTAACCTCAGACGAGTTCAAGGCTACTCTTAGGGAACAAGTGCAAGCTGTGATAAGCACCATCCCTGTTCAGACTATTCCACCGGCTCAGACTTTGGTTGGAAGTGAGGGAAAACAGGTTGTCCAAATTAGTATTGGTGCCTCAGAAAGCCTTCCTGGAGAAAGTGGTGGAGTGGTTAACCATAGAAAACCTGACCGTCAGTCTGAAGAGGTTGAAGCCTTTGAGAAGGCAAGGGAAGCCTCGATTGAGACGATGCTAGAGAAGCGTCTCAATTAGAAATTTTCTGATATTGAAGCCATGCTCCCTAAGCTGAAGGGGATAGTCCACTATAACCCTGTTAAGTATGTCGACCCGACTACTTTGATGGCTGATGGAGGAGAGCCACTCCCAGCTGGTTTTCAGATGCCTTACCTGCCTCCCTACACTAGGGCAGGACCACCAAAGCCCACCTAGACAGTTATGTGAGGTTGATGACCAGCATGGGGATTGGAAAAGGTCATCTGTTGAACTTGTTTCCAACTAGTCTAAAGGGTGCTGCGGCAAAGTGGTACATGAAGATGCCCATACACACTCGCTCCACCTGGGAGGATTTATCTGATGCTTTTGTGAAGCAGTATGCCTACAACACCCAAACTGAGACAACTCTTGAGGATCTAGAAAGGATCCGTTAGAAGCCGAATGAGTCTTTCCCAGCTTATTACAAACGGTGGATGGACGTGCAGGTTTTGGTGGATGGGGCACCAAAGTTGGAGTCTCTGATTATGAAGCTTATAGATGGTAGTCTCCCCCAATACAAGGATAAGATGAAACTAAAGAGATTCCACTCCTTCAATAAAGTGGTTGAATTTGCCAAGCGTAGCGAGCGATACGAAGAAGAGGAGCAGAGAGGCAGACAGGGTTTGGGCTCCTATAGAAATAACCAAGGGTACTCTCAACGGTACAAGGGCAGCAGCTCTAAGGCTACTTCAGTGGGGTCCAATGCTAAGACGTCTCCAGATGTAGCTCCGTTCGAAGTACATGAGGCGGGCGTGGCCGCTGTGAACCTGGGAAGACAGACTCCTCAAAGGGTCACTAGTCCATGGGCTGAGTCAGTAAGCCGGATCTTTGCTAAATGTAGAAAGGTTGGGTTATTACAGAGCTTGAAGCCATTTTCGTCTCTAGCTGAGGCAGATAAAGATAACTTCTACACTTATCATGTGATGACGGGTCACAGTACAAATGAGTGTACCCAGTTGATTAGAGCCATAAAATAGTTGGTCATTGATGGAAGGATCATCGAGCCGGCTTTGAAACCTAGCATTCAGAGTAATCCCTTACCCAACCTCAGATGATTCGGCTACACAAGTTGTTGGGGACCATGATGCTGCAATAAAAGAAGATCCTCCGCATGTGGAGGATAATAGTCATTTTGATGTTTTAATTTGTTTCATCTTATTATTATTATCAATTATCATGTGAACAATTCAACCTCTCAGTGTTTAATTTAATACAATTTGATTTCAATTACTTGTGCGATATTTTTCGGATGGAACTGTGCATGCATCCAAACATTCATTTAATGCCTTTAACACACATGATGCATTAATGCATGAAATGAATCTGGGGACAGATGATGACCCAAAAATGATATCTGTCTCAAAAGACCTCACGCCTGATGAGAGGAAAGAAAATTAAAAGTACCACAAAAGCGCATAGAAATCTTTGCTTGGCTGTACAGTGTTGTACGAGGGTTGACAGAGAAATTACTGAACACCAAGATCCAAAGGATTCAAAGACAAAATCAATCAAGCAGGATCTCTATAGACTCGAATGGGCATCGCTCCATGGTTGCAACCGCCAACTACTTCTCAAAATGGGTAGAATCAAAACTATGTATGAATGTCGCTTCTAAAAAAATGTCATGACTGGTAATGGACTTTAATCCCAAGGGGCAATAAAACAGTACTCCACAATAAAGGGCTAGACATCATAGACAATCTCCGTGTCCCTCAATGCCAATAGGGCGACAGTGGCGGTCAATAAATCCATCAAAAGTAGTGGTTACCTACAGAACATGGATCGATAAATTACCATTTGCTTTGCAAGACATAGAAATAGCATCAGAGCACGCACTGAAGAAACGTCATACTCCTTAGCCCATAGGATGGAAGCAAGTCCACCAGGGGAGACAGAGATCAAGTTGTCAACCCCATCAACCCAGACAAGCCCAGGCACTATTACGTGTAAAAAAATAAAAAAAATAAAAAAAAGGGGTTCGATGGGTCACAAACCAAAAAGGCGATCCATGAAAAAATTAGGACAGTCCGATGGATCGAAAACCGAAAAGGCAGTCCATGTAAAAGTTAGGATAGAGAGGCGAGCACCATCAGTCGGAAAATTTGCAAAGACCAGTTGGTGGCAAGCGTGGGTCCGATCGAAACAGATACCATTACTGATTCTATCCTTAGCTTCATTTCATCTTTGATGTGCATTATGCTAAAGCATTATAAATGAGTGAATGAATGAATGCTATTTTCTGTTCAGGTTAAATGTCCCAAGTCTACTTGAAATTGAATTCGCATGGATGTGCACATTTTCTATTTACATGTATCTCACTAAAAAAAAAAGAGAAAAAAGGTCCGATGGATCGAAAACCGAAGAGACGGTCCATGCAAAAATTAGGACAGTCCGATAGATTGAAAACCCAAAAAGGGCAGGTCTATGCAAAAGCTAGGGCATAAAATAAAGTCTGCTGAATTAAAAACCCGAAAAGGCGATTTAGGCAAAAATAAAGACAGTCTAATAGGCCGAAAACCCAAAAAGGGTGACCTATGCAAAAATTAGGACAAGCAATGAAAATAACATGAAAGTCATACAGTAGTATCAAGCTCAGACAACTCTAATCCTGTAAAAATCGGGGTACATCAAAGCCAGTGCCTCACGTCCACGCCTCGTGGAGTAAGCAACCAGGTCAATCAACCAAACTTCAATGCAATATCCCACCAAGGACAGACCCGTCTGGGCATCCCAATCTTCTGTCCGGTCCCTGAAAGTCTGATTCATGACCTCCAGCTCAGTGACCCGCCAACGCAACTGATCAACCTCTATTCTCAAATGAGCAAACTCACGGCTCTCAATCGCACTCACCGTCTGCACCAAGCAAACCATAAAAAGCACCATAACCATATGCATATGCATCCAGGACATGCACATGCACATACACTCAAAACATGCACACACACATGCATACACGCATCAATGTGTACTCAAGTACAGGTACATGCTGTCATCATCAGGCTGTCTCGAGCCATGAGTACTCCATAAGCAGAAATAATCTGACACTGAGGCATCATTAAATCCCAAGTATCCAGGGGCAAAAAAAATCAAGCTGTATTTATTCTTGATCGAATGGGCAAAAATTTTTGTTTCCAAAATTATCGATCAAGGAATAAATACGTACCCCCAATCCAACTTCAAAGGTATTGCTCCACCACAGAGCGCCAGTTTCAATAGTATTGCTCCACCATAGAGAGCCAATGTCAACGGTAGAGAGCCAGTTTCAACGGTACTGCTCCACCACAAAGAGCCAATTTTAATGGTATTGCTCCGCCACAGAGATCCAATTTCAACAGTATCAAGGGGAAAGATATTCAGTCCATATTCATTCTTGATCGAAGGGGCAAAAATTTTTGTTTCCAAAATTATCAATCAAGGAACGAATACGTACCTGAAACAACTCCAAAATATCAAAGGAGATCATTAAGCTTCTCAAATCACCAAAGCATCTTTCCCTAGCCATAAAAGCTTCACGAGAAACACTATTATCCTTTCCTTCAGTGACACAGGCCCCACTAGAAGTGAAATGACCAAAATGCCCTTCTGTTGGTAACCAAACTACCAAATGTCTAAAACAACTTCCCTTTAGTGATGCGAGTTTCACGGGAAATCAAATCATCGAAATATGTCTTCCCCTAGTGACACAGGCTCCACTAGAGGTGATATTACCAAAATAACCTTCCTCCAAAGGATGCCAACTTTCCAAGCTACAAAATTACCAAAATACGCTTCACTTTCGTGAACATCAATTCACAAGGAGAATCTGATCTGGGCAAAGTCCTCATAATGGAGTCGAAGCACGTCCTTGGAGCATCAACCCAATCCGGGCAAAGTCCTCTACTTCTCATGGAGTCGAAGCATGTCCCTGGAGCATTAACCCAATCTTGGCAAAGTCCTCTGCAATGGAGGCGAAGCACGACCCTAGAAAACCAATACAGTCTGGGCAAAGTCCTTTGTTTCATGAAGGAGTCGAAGCACGTCCCTGGAGAACATCAAACCAATTCGGGCAAAGTCCTATGCTTCCTAACAAAGTCGAAGTAGGTCCCCGAAAAATCGAATCAACCTGGGCAAGACCACTGTTTCACAAAACAACCAAGACAAGTCCCTACAGACATCAAAGCTAGTTGACGCAGGAGGAGCCGCCAGGTACGTCCTCTTCTCCTTCTCACCGTGCTCCCTATCGTGGGACCAAACTCAAACCGGGCACAAGCACCCGTTCAAGTCGACTTTGGTCACGCGAGGGGCAGCCTGTGAGCACGGGTTTTTTCCCGACCTCAGTGATGAAAGCTACTGTTATCTTTTTCATGGATAAACATGAAGCGAATTCGGACCGACCGGGATAATGTCGGAAATGTCCCGGATAACCCGAAGGTATGTGACAAGTCCTAATACGGAACCTCGAAGAATTCGAGTGAGTATTTTAGAAAGAACAAAGAAAAAATAGAAAACGGGCAAAATAGGCATTTCTAGCCGCTACAGCCGCGCGGCTGTGAGTGTCAGTTTTCCTTTTTGCCTAAATCAGCAATTAATTCTGATTTAATGCCAAAAAGAGAGATTTATAAGCATTATAATCCGAGATTAGGGGGAAGAACACAGAAACAGAAAAAAAAAAAAAGAAAAAAAAAGGGATTTAGAGAGAACATAACACCATCACTTAGATTTTCTCTAGGGTTCTTAAGGCAATTTGAAAAAAAAAAGAGTTTGACCTAAAATAATAATCTCAATAGAACACATAAAAATGATTGTAGGGTTTTGTGATATCATAATCAATCCTTCAATCTTCTTCGGGGTTCTGTTCGGGCTTTAGAAATCATGCACTATTCGGGTTGTTCGTGATTGCGAGACGTTTCCGGCATCTGAATCCATTTTTCGTGGTCCAAACACTGGAACACAGACAAGGTAATCTTCTGAGAGGCCTTAGAAACCCACTTTGTTCATTCTGGTTGTGATTTGATTGCATGTTTTGAATTTACGGTTTTGGGAGTTTTTTCCGGTCACAGCCTCCCCAGTCATGATCACAGCCGCGCGGCTGTGACCTATAGGGGCGCAGCTGTAACTTTCAGGGCAGAAGCTCCAAATGCCCTAAAATATATCGATAACACTCCCATATTTCAATTAAATATGTTTTTCATATTTGTTATCGGTCCAATTGCATCCACGTATACTTAGGTTCCCGGTTTTCTTATTTTTAATTGATGGATATGATTTCAAGTTTCGCAATTTCGAGTTTTTAGGGATTTCTGGATGTATTTTGATCCGTTTCGGATCTGTTTGGTTGAAATCAGTGTGTTTCCAAAAATCCCAGATTACCTGAAATTGCTTAATTTGCAAAACGATTTTCAAAAACGAGAAAAAAAGACAGGAAAACAATTCTGGAGCATTACAGCCGTGCAGCTGTAATCTACAGGGGTGCGACTGTAACCTACAGCCGTGCGGCTGTAGTCTACAGTGGTGCTACTGTAGTTATGCAGAATTTTAGTTTTGCCCTTTTGGGCCCCAAACTTGTAATTTTGCATTTTTTTTCTATTCAAAACTGAATTTTGGTGTGTTTACATTCTTTTTGGACCCTAGATGGATGTTTAACTTAGGCCCACACACGAACGGGACCCCCGGTTCTCGGGATATCCCGCCCACTAAAGTTGAAAAATGCATGTAAATGAGCCAAATGGTTTTCAAAATTAGCTTTTCATCTATAAAACCTACAGGGCGTTTCAAAAAACCATTTTCCAGGTCTAACCGGGTCGACCCGGTTACCCCTCTATGCATGATCCCGTTTCCTAAAATACCCCTATTATGTCCTATATGAGTCCTTGGTGTGATTTATTTACTTGTGCTAACCGTATTTGGATGCAGCTTTTATTTTACTTTATTTTTATTTTCGAATGTATTTTATAGATTAAATCGTGTATTTAGGCGATTGTAATGGTGAGGATGAGAGCTTTTTCTTTTTTATGGGTTGTATAATTTGGCCTCTATCTACTTTTTCTGCACTTTTACTTTTCTGCATTTTATTTTGGATTTATATTTATGTCATATGTATGAGCATTGGTTAATAATAAAAGAAGAGATAAAATGAGTAGAATTAAGTGAATGCAACATTACATTATTTCACATAATAATTGAAAATAAGTGAGGATTAGTAGATTTGTTGCTCGAACCCTAAATCTCTGAATTAAATACCGCGTCTACATTTGGTAGGGAGCTGTACCGGAATTTCCCGGATGAGCTGATCCGGGTGGCGACTCTGTATCTAATTTCGAAATTTAGGTTTCAAGATCTTTAAGTTCAAATTGGGATTTTCTAAAAAAACCTATTTTTCCAAAATTCACACTCACAATTAAGTTTTCTATAAAAGGGTTTTTCTAATAAAATGAAAGGTTTTCTTAAGAAAGATTAAAGACCCGTTTTCAAACCACAACGTCACATCTTAAAAAGAAAATCCCCGGTTCCTGCTTCACCACGCGTTCCGTAAAAAAGTCGTCCGCTCACACCAGATCAGCGGTCCTTTCAAATCACGGTCCAAAATGCTTTTGATCCTGCCCTAAAGTGTCAACTTGAGCAACCTGCATAATACCTAAATTATTCCAAACCCAAGGCTATTGCTAAAATTCAGAGTAGATCCCCAAAATGAAGCTGTAAGCCTAATTCCATACCCAAGAAAGTACCCTATACCAAAACCCCGAAAATAAAAACCCAAACTTATCCAAAGCACCAACCACCAAGAAATTCAAATGACCTTTACCATCCATCTTATTGTAAAACTTTGAATCATTCCTTGGTTGTAGTGCATGTATAATCTTGTTTGCATGACATTCCTATACACATGACAACGCATGCATTGTTCATCCAAAAAGGCATATTAAGCACACATGACATATACAAATTTAAATGCAGCAGGAAAACCAAGAGGTGGCTGTGGCTTGGATTTAGTTCCTTTAAAAAAAAAAAGATCAGTGCAGACGGAAGAATTTCTCTCTCATATGGCAGCTACAATTAACATGGGAATGACTCACCATCTCAATTTCCATCGCCACCGGATCTTTCGCACCCTTTCTGTGAAAAATTTGTACTTTCTCATTTTTAAACAACCTGTGAAAGATTTGGGCTCCTATATTTTCAAACCCAAAACACTCCCCATCTCGATCTTCATCCATACCTTCAACACTCTTTCCCGTCCGTTTACATATGGGGCTCGAACACTCGTTTGATGAATTGCCCGTTTATTCTTCTCTCTCTATAACTGATTCTTTTAAACCTTATTCTTTGCCATCAATGGTTTCTAACAAGAAATTAAACCCCAATGCTGTCTAATATTGCACTTTTCTGCATCATCTCATCACCAAAAGGACGACGGAGCAAATGGTTATGGCACTGTTTCAATCAATCTTTGTTCATCATCAACTTGTACCAGATTGAGAATACTCTTTTATCCCACACCACTTCTCTTCAATCCTGGTTATGCACTCATGAACTTCACCAACAATATTGGAGCAATGCTACAAATTCTGGACAAACATTGTCTGGAGGAAAACAAGGGCAAGTCCAAAGATCAGTCTGCTTATGATTTCCTTTAATTTCCTATGGACTCCAAGACTGGAGGAAAGTTTGGTTATGAACTCATGAACTTCATCAACAGTGTTGGAGCAACCAGGTGTTACAAAGCTTTCAACAATCACAAATGGGAGGACTTGCAAAGCCTGTTGTGCCAATATCCAAAAGAAAGTTGCATTTACCAACCATTTCAAGAACTCAGCCTTGGGCCACAACGAAAGTGACTACTTACCGATGGTTCTTTCATCTTCTGGGGCCGTACTTTAAAGGATTAAAGGCTGTGTTCATCTTTGAGAACTGTAAACGAGTTGGAATCTGAGATGAATTGCAAACATTCATATGGTTTTAAACTCTTGGAGGATCCAGTGGGTAATCAATTAATGTAGTTCAGTGCTCAGCTTTACATTCTGACATATGGTAGCCAAAAAAAAAAATCCTCCAATGTGGAAAACCGAAAGGACATATTGGTAATTTGAAGGGGCATCAATCAAAACCAGAGCCACACTTTGGATTTTCCTAATGCATCCATATTCATTATATTGTAGATGCTTTATATTCAATTTTGATGTTCAATATGCACTCGTCATGTCCACATATGGGTGACAACACGCAGCGAACCATATCTGATTCAGTGTTTTATACCCCAAATACAAACCTCTAATACTAGGGGCAGGTAAAGGCCAAACCACTGGATGTCATCAGTAGTAATGTTCTCACGACTTCTGATGAACATTGTCAAGGTGTGCTTTCCAATCTCAAAACGGATCAATACAAAGAGATCAATTCGGTTAGAATGCTCGCATAGAACTCTTGGACCATTGAAAAAAAAAAGAAACCATAAAGAGAAAATTTCTGACATGGAAAACCGAGAGGACGTGTTGGTAACAAAAAGAGGGTGATGTCTATAGTTGGATTCACTGTTAATTTCCCTATTGTACTCATTATGATCTCGTCGTAATAATATTATGCATGTTTGATCTTCTGCTTAGACGTTCATATTACATACATCGTGCCATTACACATAAACGTCCATCAGTAGGTTATTACATCCAAGCCCATGATAATGAAAATAAAGTTCATGTTATAAATAAGTGAAGCTCAGTTAGAATGTTTTTTAAAAAAATGTGTGTAGTACAAAACATCCGGTCTAGCTCTCATCCTCCTCAGACGACTCAGACTCACTCGGATGCGCCAATCTATAAGCATCAAAGTCTTCCCACATCTGGTCGAAGTCCGCCTACACTCGTCCCAACTGAGTCTGATAATCAGCCTGCACTCGTCCCAACTGAGTCTGATAATCAGCCTGCACCCAGTCTAGATCGGCTTGCACCCGAGTCAGCTCCTGTGTCGCAGCCAAGGACTGAGCCTCAAAAACTACGGCTTGCCTAGCCTAACCCTGCAGCATCCGCACTTGAGTCTGCAAAATAACAATACAAATTAACATGCATGCATACATTCATATTCATTCATGCATTGCATAAATCATGTGATAATGCAGGGACTACAGAATGCTTACCACCCAGGCGGTGTTCTCCTGAACCATAAAGGCCTCCAAGCCCAAGTACTGATAGGCTATGTCCTGCACCTGAGCCCGAGGGACCTAGAGCATACAGGAGTGTCAAAAAAAAAAAAGACTTACATGAGTGGTTTCCATCGGGGCAAACACAAGCGGTCGCTCACGGTGAATCGGTAGCTTCCTATAAGCATAGCTGCCATCTAGCCTTATCAGACTGAAGCCGGTCCTAAGATCCGTCATCAGCTGACCCTTCACCACTCTAGCAGCTAGAGAAGTGGATGCCACAGCACTGGAAGAATGTACAAGATGACTCCTGTCCTGAACAGGGGCATGCCCACCAGTAGTGGCGGTCTCAGAGCCCTCGTATACTAGACCAGATGGCTGAGCGGAACTCCACCCTTTGCGTCTCTTAACCTACAAATGAAAAAATGTTAGATGAAAAAAAAGTAAGTAAATAAATAAATAAATACCCGACGACCGGGAGGAGCCACTGGCACATCACCCTGGACAGGCAGCAGACACTCGCGGATGAAAGCCAAATAATAGCCATCAACGGAATCGGCGATGTATCCATCCCCGAAGATGTCCAGATCCACAGCAGGATCAGCAATGTGGGGATAGAATAATGAATGAGGAAGCAGCGAAGGGATAGGTAGGCCAGCAAAGCCATCTGCATGATCTGCCAAACGGAGACGCTCGCCCAGGTACCACTCCTAGGACATAGGGCACTCCAAGACAAGCCTGCGGTCATTATACCGCATAGAAACATGCACAACAAGAGATATGGCTCCCTGACCATGCCATGGGTGATGCTGAAGCTGCAAGAATATAATCAAAGAAACAAAGATTTCAACACAGGTAAGTAAATACTAAATTAAATTTTTCTTGCAAACGAGAATTGGTTTGCTTGCCCTCTGCCAGGAGACCTCCTGAAGACCCTGCCGGATCTCCCTCAGATCACAACCGATGCCCTTCCATCCCTGCGTCCAGGAACGCAGAACAGTCGGGTGATCCTCACCCTGCACATCTCTCAGCTTCGGTGGCTCTAAGATGCGGTGCTCAAACACCCAAATCTGCAATTAATAAAAGAGTTAAAAAAAAAAGGAAGAAAAGGTAATACCAGTAGGCCAAGCTAAAAGCCTAATATCTCCTACTGCCTCCCCCTGACGCACAGGTCAAGTCGGTAGTACAGCTGCCCCAACGCAGCTCGAGCCCAATCCAAAGAGGGAAAGGCAGCCAAATCCACCAGAGTCGGCAACAACGTCATATTACAAGTACTCTGCCCGGTGGAGAATAGTGTGCAGGATAACAAAACGAGCATGTAAGCCCGAGTATACCTCTCCACGTCCTCCTCCGAAGGGTTTGGGCGAGCAGCCCAATAAGCCTCTACCCTAGAGCATAAAATCTTCCCCTTCTGGGGGTGCAGCCAATCAGTTTGCTGAGGTAGTCATCCACCAGCTGATGCCAGTTCAGGTAGCAGTTAAAGCCGATCGGGGTCCTGCCAAACCCAAAACCGGTAATCGCAGCAAAATCTAAAGGAGTGACAGTGAACTCGTCTATCGGGAGATGGAAGGTGTGGGTGGTGCAGACCCACCTCTCACATAATGCCGTCATCATGGCATGAGTAGTATGAGGAGTACTCACCGGCAGTGAAAGAATAAATGTCTCCATGCCCAAGAGCCTAACCCAGGCCCTTACAGACTCGGGAAGACGACCCCACCAAACCCGGGGTAGAGAGAGATTTCCACATCTGGAAATCTCTCTATCCTACACATTCAGGAAGTATAACGCATACATAATTAATTTTTGCACAATTACCACATTAATCATAATCATCATCATTACTTCATCGAAAAAAAAAAAGCACGCATATATCATAATATTTATCATTAATCATCATCATAAAAAGTATGCATATCATCATATATATAAAAAAAAAGCTGGAAACGTAGCTACAGTAGTACGACTGTAGTTCAGTCGTACGACTGTAGGAGCACTCGTACGAGTGTTCATCCTACACTCGTACAAGTGTTCATCGTTCCTGTGAGCAAAAATTTCAAATTCCAATTTTTCATGATTTCTAACTCGTTTGTCCTAGATTCTTATACCTATTGACTACAGGGGACCCCTAGCATGCATCCTACTCAACCAATTGATCCAGAAAGCAATAAATCATGCGAATCAATTCGGAAAATATTCATATGGAAAAACCTCAAAAATCCAAAATTAAGGATGGATTCGGATTCTAACCTGGAGAGAAGACAAATGGGACCCCATCTCCAGCAAGATGGGGATCTCCAATCTGAAACGGACCCTAAAATGGTCCGTGTAACGCGAGTGGCCGTACCCATCCGAAACACTGACGAAAAGGATATCCCGTGCACTGCTAGGTCCCTGGATTTGGTTGGCAGAGAGTTTCTTCAATTTTTTTCCAAGTTTCTTCCACATTTTTGTTGTTTCGAAGGTTTGGGAATCGGTTACTTTGAGAGAGAACGAAAGAAGAGAATGTGGAAAAGAAAAAGGGGGGCGAAATGCCCTTTTATTTTTTTTGTCCCGCGAAGTACAGTCGTGCGACTGTACTTCATCTACAATCGTACGACTGTAGTTGAATTTCAAATATAGTCGTACGACTATAATGAAAAATAGGGAGGGAAAATTTCTTTTCTTTATTTTATTTTATTTATTTCATAAACCCTAATTTATCACCAAATATTTAATATTCCCCACAGGAAGATATTTCAGTGATTTTACAGGGCCAAAACGTCAGCGAAAATTTTTCTAACAATGGTCCGCCTCGTCCAGGGGCACGACACCCGAGAAAATTGCGAAAAATTCACTATAAGTACAATTTCACAAAATTGCATTTTCGACGCATCGTGTATGCCAAGTCATGCCAGATCGTCACATATTTTCACAAATCACGATCCACCACGACTTTAAAAGGGAACCCAAAATTCAGTCTCAGTCCATTGAGTGTGCCAAGTTGCACACGGCTATCACACACTTCAACAAATCACAGTCCACTACGACTTTAAAAAGGAACCCAAAATTCAGTCTTAGTCCGTTGAGTGCGCCAAGTTGCACACGACTATCTCACATTTTAACAAATCTTAGTCCACCACGACTTTAAAAAGGGAACCCAAAATTCAGTCTTAGTCCGTTAAGTGCGCCAAGTTGCACACGGCTGTCTCACATTTTAACAAATCTTAGTCCACCACGACTTTAAAAAGGAACCTAAAATTCAGTCTCAGTCCGTTGAGTGCGCCAAGTTGCACACGGCTGTCACACACTTCAATAAATCACAGTCCACCACGACTTTAAAAAGGAACCCAAAATTCAGTCTCAGTCCGTTGAGTGCGCCAAGTTGCATATGGCTGTCACACACTTCAACAAATCACAGTCCACCACGACTTTAAAAAGGAACCCAAAATTCAGTCTCAGTCCGTTGAGTGCGCCAAGTTGCACACGGCTGTCACACACTTCAACAAATCACAGTCCACCACTACTTTAAAAAGGAACCCAAAATTCAGTCTCAGTTTGTTGAGTGCGCAAAGTTGCACACGACTGTTACACACTTCAACAAATCACAGTCCACCATGACTTTAAAAAGGAACCCAAAATTCAGTCTCAGTCCATTGAGTGCGCCAAATTGCACACGATTATCACACATTTCACAAATTCAGTCCTACATGACTATAAAAGGTAACCAAAAACGCATCTACCAGTATTTATTCTTGATCGAAGGAATAAAAATTTTTGTTTCAAAATTATCGATCAAGGAATAAATACGCTTACCAATTGTACACTACAAACACTATGGCTCTGCATGGTAGGACATATGTGTCTATTTGATTCCAAAAAATCATCTCTTCCCGGTGCTGTCCTCATGCAAAAGGCTTATGGACCACCTGACTACCAAAAGTCTCAGGGAATTAATGCACAAGCCACACACGTGCACACTACCTTTGATCCCGTGTTCTTTATCATGTACCTAAATCCGTGCAAAGAATCGGACTTTAGCTACACGAGGGGCAGCCTGTGAACACGGAATTTTTCGGGTCTTAAAAAAAACGGCTTGATTACCATAACTGTAATTACAGTCATGGGGATGTTGCTGCAGTCATACGATTGTAACTAAATTATAGTCGTATGATTGTACGGTCGAGGCAGGTTGCAGAGCTATACCTTTGAAATCAAAAATTGGGGAAAATCAAGAGCAATTAATGCTCGTTGATTTTCAGAAGAAAAGTGGGGTTAAGAGGCAGACACCAGCAAGAAAGAGGGGACTTTTGGCAGAAAATAATTGAGAGAAACTTAAAAGAGAAATTGGAGGAAAAGAGAAAAAAAGGAGAGAAACCAAGACCTAAAGCTTTCTTCTACTCTTTTCTTTTTAATTTTAGAGTATTAATGCTTAAAATTAATTAGAAATCGTAGGTTAAATTTGTCATACGAAATCTAAATCACTTCCAGACCATAAACTAGCTTAAATCCGTAACATTTTGGAGCTTTTCGGACCCATTTTCCAACCTTGATACACCAAGGAAAAGAAGCAATTTCAAGTGGATTGGTGCATTGCCAGGGGTCATTCCTACGGTGGATCAGCGCCAAAGAGGTAAACACACTTTAATCCCTCATTTTTCTATGTTTTCTGGGTATTTTGATTGATTTTTGTGCATAAAACTCATTTTTCTTAGCTTGCTGTTTCTGGAAATTAAGAACAGTCATACGACTGTTCTTGTCACAAAGAACAGAGGCACGACTATAATTACAGTCGTGCCATATTGACTATAGTCGTACGAATGTTATTAAATTTGCCCGGTTTTTACCTTTTCATTTAAATAAATTTGGCGATTTCTGCTTAAGGGTAAGCTACAGTCGCACGACTGTAATTCTCACCTAGAAGCAGAAAATTCGGAAAAATCACAAAAATTCATAAAAATCATAAAAATTCAGAAAAACCAGAAAAATCACCAAAAATGAATTTTGTTATGTGCTTTCACTACCTTAGATTTAATTTCCAGTGAAATTGCATTTAGAACAATACCACGATGGAGACCCGATTCTCCCGAAAACCGACCCATCTCACATGTTAAATTAAATTAAACCGGAAAAATGTTTTCAAAACAATTTTCTCACAAAACCAAAATATAGGGACGTTTCAAAATGTTTTCCAGGTCTAATCGGGCCGGCTAGCCGGGCCGACCCAGTTATACCCTTAGATGCATGCCCCGATCTCTGAAATCTCCAATTCTGTCCTATTTGAGTCCAATTTGTGGTGTGCTATAAACTGTGCTAACCATTTGTCTCGTAGCTTTAATTTTTTTATTTTTACTTTTAATGTAATTTATAGCTTAATTCGTGTATTCTAGGCGATTGTAATTTTTAGATTCTTGTGTATTCTAGGCGTTTGTAACTTGAGGCCGAGAGTTTTTATTTTCATTCGATTGGGTTGTAATGATTTATATATATTTACTGCTTTATCTTTATTTTTGTGCACGCTGTATGCTTCAATTTAATAAAATGAATTTTTAGAAATTTAAAGTGTCATAATAGAACATTGGTCGTATTTATTTTGATTAGACATGAAATAAGGGACTTGTCCAAACCTAGATCTCTGGAAAGTGTGGCAGTTCCATCTTTGGTTCAGTTACACCGTAATTTCCCGGTTGAGCTAAACCGGGTAGCGACTCCTACACTTTTTTATCGAGATTTAGGTCTCGATTCTTTTACGAAACAATCTGATTTTCTAAAAACGAATTTCTAATCCAAAAATCCCACGCGAGGGAGGGGTCCGCCCGAAATCGAGACGCCCCTTCCGAAAGGGAATCCGCGTTCCGTCGAAAACGCCATCCGCTCACAGCTGGTACAAAAATATATAGCACAGAAAATGTGAAATGATATTTAAAATCTACTAATATAATAGTGGGTGTTAGGAATTATTTTATTTCTAATAGTAATAGGTACAAAAAGATAGATAATGTTAAATGATAAATGAAATCTGTTAGTATATGTAGTAAGTGGTCTCAAAAAATTTAGAATATGGCTTTCAAGTAGTAGGCGTTAGGATTTATTTTATTTCTAATAGAACCTCGAATTTCTTATAGTTAAAGTGCGCATATTCTTGATTTGTTCATGCGCTCAAATTTGTCGCGGGCACCCAACATCTATCAAAAGACCAAATGTAATCATTGTTTATGTACTTCAAAATTGAGCTATTTTTCAAGATAAACTGAATGTAGTATTTACCATATAAGTCATAAGTAGTCAAATAGACCAACTCGTTGTTCAATTGAATCAAAGTCTAAAAAGTTGAATTTTTCAAATGGCAAGTCCTGCATTTGATTTTTAATTTTTTTTATATGAGCATTGCTTGAAATTTTCAAATGAAATGGATGTGAAGTAGATCTATATCTTGATGGTACATTTAGAACTTCAAAACATGATATGTGGTAAACATTGCCTTCTTGCATAATAGGGCGAAACTTCTCTCAACATATTCTGGTTGGATAATTGAATGAATAGTGCCTCCCTGTAATAATAATTTGAATTATTATAAGTATATTAATAGAATAAAATGTGTTACACGTTCTACCTTGTGATCAATGAGCAACAAATCAAAGTTGTAAATATGGTTTGCATTTCTTGCATTAATGAAATCCCAATTGTTGTTCCCAAAATGACACTAGCAAGTGTACTAGGTCCGTAAGTAATAAGTGGAAAGTCTAGAATATCATCCTCAAGGATTGTAAAGGTGTGAAAATAACAAAACTCTCGGAGAACAGGCATGATTGAGTTTTAGTGATTCTTTTTAAAGTGTTTAGAGCTAAAGATGATGAAAAAAGTATATAAATTAAATGCAAACAACAGATCTAGTAGTAAAAAAAGTAAAAAAATGATTTTCACAAATAATATTCAAAGCATAAGCTTGGTTTAGTCTGGAACAGGCTGTTTGGTACTCAATCTCAACTTATGAACCTGAATGATATTAAAGAACATAGGACTAAGGTATCTTTTACTTACTTATCACTCAAGCCAAGTCTCCTTGTACAAGAGATTCTATAAAAACTATTCTACCAAGTTTCTTGCATAGACATCATTTTTAAGTATTAAGTACAAATAAGCATTTTGCAACAAAGGTAAAAACCCTAACATGCAGCTAATCGTGTCTCCAACCATAGCATAGAAGTGTTTAATGACACATCCATGATTTGAACAAAGTCTCCTTGTATGTAAACCACTAACAGTAAGTTGATCAAGCTTATAAAGCATTAAAAGCATCATTAAACATCTAACAAATGTGTCATTTGTGAAACAAATGAGAAAGAGAGCTTACTATAGCTAGGCCCAGTTGGCCAAGCTTGCAAAAGGGAACTACTCACACTTCATGATAAAAAGATACTTCATTGATACTAAGAAACTAAGAGTTTTTATAGAAATTAAGATGAGAGTAGAGGAAACCTTAGTAGTTAATTCTGTTAACAACCCACAAAAGAGAAGAATAAATAGCCAATCCTTAGCTACTAGAGTTGCAAAACAGATCCTGAAACAACTGTTCAAAAGCTAAAAATGAGATTATATCCAAACCACATGATTCTAAGATTAAATAAAAATGGGAAAAGACTTTAATATAGCTGGTGATCAATTTAAATCTCTCCTCCATCTTACTGGTACTTGAGTTGACTTTACAAAGGAATTGAGGGCTGAAAACAGGCTATTCTTACTAAAGAAGCTTCCTTTAGCAGCTTTTTTACTTTTTGCACATCCAAGGATGGCCTTTCTATATCCCTCAACTATTCAGAAGCCATTTATGCTTTATGTCACGTGCAAAGATGATTTTAAGCATTAACTGGGCTGTTTTGTCTGCTTTTACACTGTTCCTTATAGCTTTGTCCTTTGCAGCTGCCTTTTTCAGCTTTTTACACCTTAAAGCTCCATATTTCCTATGTGAAAAGCTATAATCATAGCATAGAACAAAGAACAAATTGAAAATTAGATCATTTTAGGTAAAACGAATAATTACACTAAGGGTAAGAATGCATGGGCAATCAATGCTTTAGTGCAAACTAACTCAAATTCTTAATAATATCATATTTCTATTTTTTAGTTGTAAGAATAGATTCGATGAAATCAATGTAAATTAAAGCAACACCATGAAAGAAGCAACAAACCTTTCTCTAATGCTGCATCAAATTGATAGGGAGTTGAAACAGTGGCATTCGAGCAGCCTAATTTTATTTTCTAAATGTGGTCTAAATTCCTTTTTTGTATTTAACTGTGGGAGTACTTTATATAGTACGTGGCTTTGACTAAGTAAACTACTATCTCTTTAAACTTCTTTCATTACTACTTATTCTTCCTTGGCAAAGTGTACAAACAAATACAATAATCGATCCTTGACTGCACAGACGTATATATAAAGTTGAAACATCAACAAATTCCATTCCACACCTTACTCTAAAAGAATAGTTTTTCAATTTGAAATTAAACTACTTTAGAAACCCAAATTTCTCAATAAAACAACAAAAAGCAGGTAAACAAACCAAAAGAAACCCACTAGTCTTTAAGATCTTGTTCAAGTGTAAGACAAAGTAAGGTGAAAATAAAAAAAAACTTGACAATACAACAATAAAAGAAGAGCTAATCAAAATAAATGAAAATATGATGCTCCGTCATGTAGTTGATAGATTACAAAACCGATTTACAAATCGTATTTGTATTGACTACAAAATATGATATGAAGCAAACTGAAAAGAATTAAAGCACATGCAATGCAGTAATGTTAGCAACATTTAAAACCTTAAATAGAAGACCCAAATCAATAAGCTATAACAAACAAACACTTTTCTTTAACCTATCAAAATAGAATCCAAATGATGAATAACCAACTAACTAAGAATGCAGTTATATTAACATAGTTAAGAACTCGTTAAAGATAAAATCATATCTTTCTTAAAAAATTTAAAAGTCCCATATAAATAGAGAATTGGGAGGTTTTACTATCCAGCTTTAATTAGCGATATAATTAAGATACAAATTATACATGAAAAAACTTTGTATTGGTAGAGGCACCTGTGATTTTCTAGAAAACCAAAGAAACATCTCGTGAAGATCAAAGTTAGCAAAATCCAATAGTCAAATATCATAATCATAGCAGTTAAAGCATTCTAAAATCAAAGAAGGAAATCAAGATCAAAAGACGTTGAAAAGAAAGCATTTTTACCTGGAAGTAAAGAGCACAGTCAAAGCAGTCACAAATCAGTAGCGCTGATATCATCCCTTACCCCTCTAACCCTTTTTATGTCCCTGTTTCAGGCTGGGAGTAGATCGGTGGCTACAATATTGACATAAGATGAAAATAAAAAAAAAACCCATCAGTAAACTCAAAGAAATAAAAGTAAGAATGGAGAAAGTAATTTTTCAACAAAACTTTACCATATGTTAAGAATTCAGCATTCAGCACTATCCGAGTTTTAACAGAAGAACATAAAAAAAATTTGAGAGATCTAGCATATTCGAAAACGTTGTCCATAGTTAAACGCAGGAGGGTAATCCTTGTTGACCAATCTATTTTGTAGTGGAAAAAAACCTCGTCGAATCTTGAATATATGAAATCCTTCTTCATCGATGAACTTCGATATAATATGCTCTGATTTTGAAAGTTTGGAGAAATTATAGGAGCGATCGAACATAGAGACAACTGGAAATGGAAAAAGGATGAACTCAAAAGCGTCAATAAATTGAGTGAAGCACAAATGAGGGTGGAAAAAAGACTAATTTTTAGTATGAAAGGAGTAGAACATTGTAACTTTGTAGCAACCGTTTGACAAAGAGCACTGACGAAGAGAAGAGAATAAGAGATCAGTGTATGAAAGCGAAGGTAGAAGCAAGCATTGCGATGCATGTTTCGAGGGAGGAGAAAAAAGAGAAAGCAAAGAGAGAGAAAAAGAAGAAGAAATGGAAAGCGAGGTGTAAAAAAGAGCGATTTTATACCTTAGAATCTATTGAATATTGAAAACGTTGTCGTTTTAATTCCAGCGCGCTAGGATTATTGAAAATGTTGGAGGGCAAATTAGTAAAGGCGAGGCTGGAGGGATCAATTGGAATATTTTGCAATCCAATTTCAATGAAATTGGAATTGCAATTGTAGCTTCTGCTTCAATTTTACATATATTACTAATATATTACAAATACACTTCCAATATAAAGAAAAATCCACTTCTTAATACATATCAAATATACTAAAGAGAATTATTTATATTCAAATTAAAAACTCAAAATTTTCTAATTATTCAATTTTAATATATTTTGAATGTATGTATATGGAGAAAACACTTTTCAAACTTAGAGTATTAAATTAATTCTAAATAACTGTCAAATAAATCAAGTTTAGAAAAACTTTATGGAGTACTAGTTGATTACAAGCATAAATTATTTGTTATCCTCTCAAACTTTAAAACTATTGTGGAAATTTATTTTGGACTTCAATAATGTAAAGCATAATGGAAATTACAAGAAATAAAGAAAACCTTAAGTGGTAAGTGTGGAACTTGAGCGAGTTGAGAAACAAAAACAACAGAGGAAAAAAGTGATTAACATGCATGAGCAACAAAAAGAAGTAGATAATCGGTTCATGTTGATTATAATTTGAAATTCTTCGACCAACATCTACCCAACTAACTTTATGGCTAAGTGTATCCGGACGAGTGAGAAATGGTCAAGAACTCTCCTTGGTCTCCTTAGGGGTTTTTTGTCTTTTTTTTTCACCTTCTCTCTATTTCCTTTCTCTCTTTTTGTTGTTTCCTTTCTCTGTTTCTTTTCCTCCCCTTTTCTTTTTCCAATTTTTTGAGAAATCTCTCTGCTCCCCTTACACTCCGATTTTCTTTTTCTTATATCTCTCTTCCCCTTTAGTCACTTCCTACATTTAATGAGCCCTCAAAAGAAATCCGGCTGCATCACTTTGAGCCGAAATCCCTTCTTTTCAGCCAAGTTGCTTTGCTTTTGGCAGAGCAATTTGGCCGCCCATTAGAGCCGCACGACTCTAAGTGTTAGAGCCGTGCGGCTCTGGATCTATAGTCGTGCGGTTCTAGACAGAGCCGGGGCAGACTCCCCTAATTTCTACGCTTACCTCTAAACCCTGTAATCACTCGAGGGACCTTTTTCGGGGTTTCGGATTACGGGTGGTTCGGTTTTTGGAGCGTTTAAGGTGTTCCAGGCGACATCCTACTCATTCCCAAGTCCGACTACTTAACAGGTAATAAAGAACTCTCATTACGGAGGTCGAGAAAACCCGTGCTCACACTATTTTAGTTTTAGTTTATTTGATTCAGCCTTTTTGTGATAGGCTTTTGGTATATTTTTATTTCTAGTATAACTCTAATTACATTTTCCTACAAAAATCTTAATTAGAGTTATTTCCTTTTTAGAACTCTTTCCTTAGTTGATTAGGTTTAAAAAGAGTTAGGTCAATTGTTTTCTTCCTCATTGGACATTTTTTTTGTGGGGAACTTTTTTTACAGCAGCTTTCTTTTCTCTCTTCTCAACATGTTTTTCCCAACCATAAATAACTAAAACCCTAATTTCTAGCTAGAAGGAAATTCGGTCTTGTAAAGTCAACTGTGAGATCAACTGTTCTTAATTTCTTCTTTAATTCAAGTAATCGATTTCATTCTGTTCTTATTACTTTTGCATGATTTAATTGAATCATTGATTTAATTATTTACTTGTGATTGATCTGCTAGTTATGTGATTAAATACGTAATCGTTTAATTCACTTAACCTAGGTAGCGAATAACACGGTTAATTATGGACAAGTTTTTAATTTGTGTTACGAATGAAATTGATATGCTTTAAATAATCCCATTTGTGTCATTATTGAGTAGAATTAGTGTCTATTTCGTGTATTAATGCTTTTGATTGAATTAAATTCCGAAACTTGTTTGGAACTGTTTGATTAAATAGAGATAATTAACGAGCTTCTTTTAGTTATCTATTTTGTAAGAAGAGACTAGATGATTCATGCTTTATAATAACTATAGCTAATTTATTTGAATGCATTGAAGTTATCCTTTGTGTTTGATTGATGATCGGTTGGTTTGACTCAAAACTTGAATCCTTCTTCTAGCTGGAATTCGCCTCATATAGATTTTTATCAAATTATTTCGTTTCTGTTATTTTTAGAATTTTAATTGTAATTTATAAACAACCCATTTTACTTTTCTTGCTTAATTTTAGAAGAAATAATCCAACCAATCCTTGTGGATTCGACCCTGCTCCATCTGTAGTACAAAATTTTGTTCCCGAGAGTAGGTATTGATTTTTGGTGTGTTCGACACGCATCAACAAATCAATTAAATATCATAAATACAAAAAAGATTAGACAGAAGTCAACACTTAACATAATAATGTCAATTAAGTATCATAAATTAGTAAAATATCAACAATAAACATAAAAAAGAAACTAATAAAGATGGTTAAAACGGAAATTCTAAATAATCATATTTCCACATAGATGAAAACTAAAATCTATTTTGAAAAGGAAATCAAATATATTTATTTATCAATTAAATACACAAAAACCATAGATGTATGTAAACAAATCTATTAACATGAACATCCACACTCAAACAATTCTTGCGGTTGTTTTTTCTCCTTTCATAGGGGTGCCGTAAAAATTAAATTTACTCCAATTTTATCTACAAAGACAAAGTAAAATTATAATTAAAGGGTTATCAATGACAAAAAAAAATCAACACAAAAACAACTATGAATAGAACTTGGTAACCAATTATTGAAAATAGTATTTACAATATGTAATCCATCAATACTCTACTAGAGAGCAAGTTAAATAAAAATCAATATTCATTCACACAGACGATCACATTAATACTCTAATAATATTCTTGTATAGTACATTAATATTTAGATAATGATCCAACAATATTCTAATAAGAATCTAATAATTTCTTGAACCAAAGTGCATAATACAATAATATTCTGATAATAATCCATCAATATTCTAATAAGAATCCAATCATATCTCGAACAAAACTACATAATAAAAAAAAGTTCAATTTTGCTAAGAAGACAAAAAAATAGAGAGCACAACTTTATTTGAGATATGACAATGATGCAAATAATACTAGAAAACTCTAAATTAATTGAATAAAATTGAATTTTTCAGCTACCTATTCTCTAATTGTCCACCTAAGTGGTTTCTACTAATAGAATTTTGATGCCCAATTTTAATAAAACACATCATATTGCTCTATTTTTATTTTTTATTTTTTTCCCCTTCTCACTACAAATAGGATAAGATTAAAGGTTGAAATATTGAAATTATTGCCATTTTAATGTAAATTTTTATCCTCTTCACTACAAAAATAATACTATGAAATACAATAAAAATCTGCAATTAAAATTGGATAAATCAATTAAGTGAACATAAAATTCTATAAACTGGTATCTAACTATAAAATTTCGAACCAGTTCTAGTTTCTTGGATTGGATGAGTTATATGTGTTTTCACTGTTCACCGTATACGTAGATCCTTTCTAGAACAAGTCAAAATTTTACCAGGATTATGAAGTAGTAAAGGTCTTGTTTTGCTTGCCGATAATTGTAGTGAGACTGGTTCTTTTACATAAACATAAAGGGATTGATAGATGTAGAGAAGTTGTGAGACGCATTATTCACGGAGGAGGAAGAGTCATTGAAGAATAATAATTTCATAAATCATATACATGTATAGCTTTGAAAATCAAATTCTTCTTAAGTAATTACTATAATTGAAAATAAGAAAGCAAATCAATAATTAAATTACTGTAAGTATACATAATTGACAGATAAATAATTAATTTCAGCATATTGACAATAAAAAAAAATATTGCACAACATTGATGAATCATATTTAATTAATATGAGTTCTTATAAATCTTTATTTTTGAGGCTGGATTTGGTTTGTAAGTGTGTGAGAAGTCCATTAAGAACAAAAATGGCCTTTCTATAACATACAGAAGGAAGTCCATTTCATCAATTTCAATCCTTTAGAAGGAAAGAAAGGCCCAAAGCTTTTTCTTTACTTTCCTTTCTTACTGTTCTAACCCGCCAAACAGAAATCAGAAGAGTCCGATATAATGTTCATGTAAACTGTGTCTGTGAGCACAAGATTTCTCGCAAGAATTAGGGTTTTTATTTTTATTTTTGTTTGTTATTATCGTTCTTTCGAATCGATAGACGATACTAATCTATCTCGTTGCAGATTCCCTTTTGTACGTCCCTTTATCTATTCTCTAATTTTTTTTTTTATTTCAATCCGATTAAGTTGCTTAGGCAGGCTCTTCCTTTCTTTCTGCTTCAGCTGAGATAGCGTAATTGCATTGCAGGCTTATTTACCTGTGATTTTATGGTTTAGACATGTACTCCTCTAGAGGCGGTAGTGCCTATGGGCAGCAATCGTACACTGGGCAATCTGGCTATGGTCAAAACGTAAGCCTTTTTTACAAAACTCGCTCTTTTTTTTTTCTTTTGTTTTAGGATTTTATCGTATGTGTTTGAATGGGGTTCTTTGGATTACCTGTTGGTATTCTGGGTTTTGAGATAATTTTTGTGCAAGTCTTCAACAATTCTGCTGTTATTTATCATATCATTGGATAATTGAATTTATAAGTTGTAGATATGTCATGTCCATTGAGATTTACAGTGGCCTTTGTTATAGTCGTAGTTTTGGCTGTTGTGACATTTGTTTGTTTTATTGTCTTATTCTTTAAAATTCATTTGTGGGAAGTTTTCAGAACTGTTGGGCATTATTACAGCTGTCTCTGGTTCTTTTTGATGGACATGGCTGACTACTAAATCTGTTGCCCTAATATATTTGATTGTTAAGCACAATCTATCTTAGCTGATAGTTTGTGGTATGTTTTTATTTTCTTTTTCTACGATTAATGATCTCATTTTTTCCTTAAAAAATTGTTTTCTTTTATAGCTGGGAACTGCATATGGTGGGAGTTCAGTTGGAGGGCCTGATGGGGGCTCGCAACATTCCTTGGCTTCTAGGCACGCATCTATGCTGAGTGGTTCTCAAGAAGCAGATGTTGGTGGGTATAGAAGTTCAGCAGCACATTATGGGGGGCAATATGGGGCGATCTATGGCTCAGCTTCCATGACTGGTACTCAACAGGTTAGTTGGGCGAGTTTCCTCTTTTAGGCCTTATGTTCAGAATATTCCTGTTTCGCTCACTAGGAAATGCATCAGAATTCCCATTAGCTTGTGTTGTTTTTTGGGGTTATTAACCTTATCTACATTCTTTACTGTCATTATGTCCCATCCCATTTATTGACATTTTACTCTGCATTTCCCTTTTTTTACCACAAGATAACTGCTTTATTGTACTTAGTTGTTGACCATTGGGATATGAACTTGGAAAACTTTATATTTGATACCACTACTCCTAATATTGTGGCCATAACTTTATCTGAATCGCAGAGATTTTGTTTCATTGACCCTCTGCCAGTGTGAGCTTTTAAGATTCAATTGGAATTTTGTCTTTATTAGGCACCTGCTATGAGTGCTAAAGTAACTGGACCATCAGCTTTAGAAGGTCGTGGAGGCTATACCTCAGCACTCTCTGATTCTCCAAAGTTTGCACCCGGTGAATATGTTCCATCATCTAGTCATGCATATGGTCACAAAAGTGATCAATTATATCCAGAGAAGATTCATGACTATCCAGCAGTGGAGAGACGACAATATGGCGAACGACAAAGTGCTTACGTGGGGAGGGACATGCAAAGTGATACAGTCTCACGATATGCTGATTCTGTTGGTTTTAGTCATCAACAGGTATTGATATTCACTATTCCTATACTGCATTTTCCCCAAAATTACACGTTTAATTTTTTTTTTATCTTTCCCTAATTATAATACACTTAAATTTTTGAAAATAAATTTATTTTTTAATTTCTGATACGCACCTAATAAATGTACTCTGTTAGCAGCAAGTGTGTACTATTGCAGTCGAAATGTCAAATATATGTAGTGATATATTAGGAAAGAGTATGGGAAAAATCTGGTTAAATTTTTAACCATGTAAAGAGAGAAGTAATCCTATTAGTTTAGGATGAGAGTAAGCTTTTTTGTCGTGACTTGGATGTTGTAATTATTTCTTTTAACATGTCATTTTTTTTTTTTTTGTTAATAATAAGTGATGAGGTACATTCACTCCTAGTGATTTTTTTTCACTTTTGATCCAAATGTTAGAAATGCTAATCAGTTAATTAATTTACCCGCCCCCCCCTACCCTCTTCTTAATGTTTGTGTTTGAGGTGAGCAGTGTTTCCAACATTAAGGGCGTAATTGACTAAGAAAAGGCTTAATTTACTAGGGTTTCTACCTTTGAGGACGATATTAGACACGGAAAATGTTAGGGGTTAATCTGAATTCCACAAAACTGTGAAGGATGAAGTTGCTTCTTTTACTAAATTTTAAAGTGAAATGTTAAATGATAATTCTCAATGTTTTCCAGACTACCCTTACATATTTGTGTCCTAAAATTTTCTCATCTCTATTTTGGAATTTGAGCAAATGATGTGCAAGCAATCAAGTCATATTTTCATATGCTATATAGTTCTTTCAAATCATTTAATTTTCTTAGTAAAGTAATTGAAATCTTTTACTTTTTTTATTTGTTTTCCCATAGAAAGATTTTATGAGGAATGAAACAATTGAATTGAATTCCATCAAGATAAAAGCTCCAAAATAAGTTTTAATGGTTTTGTAACAAGAATAGAGTTGACAGGTTTATTAATAGTAAAAGTTCTCCTCAAATTAAATTAAAGGAAAGCAAAAGTTTATCATTTTTGGGTTCAAATGTATAAACACCAAACTTTTATTGAGAATAAAAATGATGTAAACAGATAAAATGTATACTATATACATTAATTCAATTAAGTTTATGAATTGACATTTATTTATTTATGAATTATGGGACACTTTTCATTGTAAGGAACCGAGTCATGTGAATAATATTATAATAACTGTTTCAATCTTCTATCATGATGTCATCAAATTTCAATGATGAGGTCTTTTATTTAATTATGCTTGAGTGCAAAGGGTTATGTTTATGGGTGTTATTATGTTAAAGATCACCATGGAAATTCAAATTGGGTTGATTTGTCCCACTTAAAAGTATATGATATATCCAGTCACCTGGACAGCTTTGACAATCAACAAAATACTTTGTGCATGACTGGTATAGTGATCATCAATTGGTGTTCCATGAGTCAACTTCAAATGGTTGACATCAATGCAGATAAATAAACTTAAGATTATGTGATTAGATACGCGACTTTTTTTGGTTTAGTTTCACATAAAATTTCTATTTTGACAGCCTGGGATTTATGAACGTGTTGAACAGGCTTCACTACTTCGACAAGAACAGATACTGAAATCTCAGTCAATGCAGTCTTCTTCTCTTGATGGAACTACCAGGTAATTCATGTTTGTTGTGGATTTAGTTTGTGATGATGGAGTTTATTATGCTTGATAAGCACATCCTTTTCCATTGGTACACAAGGTCATCCTTGCCATGGTATACGACATTAGACCTTTTTGTTATGATGATAGTCTATGCAAAGCTACCTTAGCTAGTGTAAATTTCATATTGCACTGAGAGCAACGTATTTCTGGCAGACAAATTGATTATCTTGCAGCAAGAAGCACTGCTAGTCGTCATCCCACTCAGGATCTTGTGTCTTATGGAGGAAGAATGGATGCTGATCCTCGCAATTCATCGATGCTTAGTACTTCTTCATTTGGTGGGCAGCATGCTCCATCAATATTAGGGGCTGTTCCACGAAGGAATGTAGATGATCTCCTATATCCTCAAAGTTCTTCAAATCCAGGCTATGGAGTTAGCTTGCCTCCTGGTAGGGACTACGGGACGGGAAAAGGGCTTCATGGGACATCTGTTGAGTCTGATTATCGTGGTGGTAGTCATTCGAGGCTTGATGAGCGTAGGGATGATAGAGCTGGTTATCTCAGAGAGTTTGAGCTAAGAGAGGAGGAGCGCCATCGAGAGCTTTTGCGTGAGAGAGAGAAAGAAAGAGAAAGGGAGAAGGAAAGAGAACGGGAACGAGACCGTGAGCGAGAAAGAAAGCGTGAAAGGGAGCGCATGTTGGAGCGCCGTGAAAAGGAGAGGGAACGGGAACGAAGACGTGGACTTGAAATCAGGCGTGAGCGAACTCCACCGAGAGCCTCGAAGGATAGACGTGGAACATCTTTGACGAAGGAGGGCAGAACCTTGCGACGGGATTCCTCCAGTCATGAAACTTCACATAGGTGGATCATGATGTTTCATTTGCGTCCTACTCTAGTTCTGCACATATAGCTGCTTGTTTATCCTGCAGTCTTCATAACTAACTCGTTCTTCTCTTATGCTGAAGGCGTCATTCACCCGTTAAAGAAAAAAGAAGAGAATATGTCTGCAAGGTAAAGAGAAAGCAACACAGAGTTTAGTAATTCAATGATGATAAGAACTTTTACCTCATCAAGATCCCATATTTTTTCTTATACGTTCTGGAGTTTGTGGCTTTCTTGAATCTGCCATGAACTATTTCTTTCCTATCTATTATTGGCCTAACCCTCCAGGCTGCTTGGCTGCTAATTATGACTCTCTCAAAGTTCCATTTTTTTTTTCTGTTTTCTCGGTTGTTTGAGCTCTTTTATCCTCAGCTGCTATCTTTTGGCCCTGGGTGTTTGATTCCCAGTGTTTCTTGTTTTGCTCCTGAGTTCAGTTTAACTCCATCTTGCCTCTTTCTCTTCTTCGTTTATCTTTTATTTGCCACTTACCAGCTGTTTTTCATATTGCTATACTCCTGGCGAACACACTTGCATAATGCCGATATGTTGCCTGTCTTTCTTAGAGCTTCAGTGCATTTGAAACCTAAACAACTTGAATTTTGGAAATTTCACATATGGAAGTTTGTTCGTTTCAGTGTTTGATTTTTTGTTGACTACTGCTGTAAAATTGAGGATTATTACCCTCAAGTAAGAGAATTTGCAGCACAGTTGGATGCAAAGCATACAATATATTTTGACACGTTACAATAATGCTTCTTGTACTGGTTATCCATTTATTTCATTTGCATCTGTAATAACTGTTGTTTACTTGCAGATTCATGCATCCAGTTTGGCTGATACAGAGCGGGATTATTTGTCAGTGGATAAGAGATATCCCAGACTATTTATATCCCCCGAATTTTCCAAGGTATTTTTCCCAGTTTTGTCCTTTATGTGAAGGGAAATCTTGGTTAGATAGTTTAATGTTGTTCTGATATACTGTCTTTCTTGTTCTAGGTCATTGTGAACTGGCCAAAGGAGAATCTCGAACTTTCTATTCATACGCCCGTGAGGTATTGCTTTTTCGATGTGTTGAATAGGTTTTATTATCTTTTTTTTTTTTTTCTGTGAAATGGTCATGATGGTGTTGACAATGGTGGTTGAGTTTTCCAGATATAGATAATGTGGCTTTCCATTGATCATTGCCACCTCTTACATGCCATTCTAAATCCATGCACATTTGGTTTCATAAGCATTAAACCACCTCTTTCCTTTTCTGGGCTTTAAATAACTCTTACAAGCTTCCACCAAAAAAAAAAAAACCATGATCTATATTTTTATTTGTATTACTGAAGAGGGAAAGGAATCATTATGGCCTAATATAGCTTATGCATCTTGAGTGCAATAGTTTTGAGCATGATTTTCTTGAAGACGATGATGTAGCAGAGCTGAAAGAGTCCCCATCGACTAAGCTTTCAGCTCAACAACTTATAAAAGTGGAGCCTGGGCGCACAATATGGCATGCAAAGGTAAGTTAAATTGTTTGTTAGTTATTTTTGAGAATCATGTATGCGTAAAAATCTGATTGTACTGTTTTAGAATGATGCTTCTAGACTGTGACGAACTGCATAGAGTAAACAGACATGTGATCGAAACCTTCTATTTTAGAAACTCTTTCCCTTTATGTGAGAGTCTAGGCTTGATTAAATTCAATGTGCAATTTGTCCTAGAAGTTGCTTCTTGTGTACCAAGTATTTTTCAGTTGGTAGTAAATATAAAATGTACACTAATGAAATTATTGACCTACTCATTGATACTTGAAAGCTGAGTACAAAAAGAATTAAGAATCATATTCTTATTTGGCGAAAAATTGTGCGCACAGGACTGTATTTTTTTAATTGGAAATCAATTTTATTGATCAGCAATATACAAGCAGCAGATATTACTGCTTGTCCTCATGTACAGTGCTGTTAGGCCATTGTTTCTTTGTGACCCATAATATTTCTTAAATAACCTAATTAACTTTTATGGACTCACACTTGTATAAAATGGTCATAGAACTAACCATTCTTCGTACAAATGGTTGATAATCATGTCCATGAATTGAGTATCTGAATGAAGGATGTTAAGATTATGGCAATTTAAGAGGATCACGTATAGTTTTTATTTGCTTGCCAAAATTGAATGGCATCACTGAGGAACAGTTATAGTAATCAATTGATATTTTTTTCCTTTTGTATTTTGCTTAAGGGTAGTTTTATTTTAAAGAAAGATTGTATTTTAGGAGTAGGGAAATAAATGGTTTAGGTTTAGATTTTGGTAAATTGGTTGGTGGCTTGACAAATTTTTTGCTTTTATGCATTTTGGAGGAGCACTCTGTTGTAATCGGAGAACTTTGGTGTGTTGAAAGAGGCAGCTTGAGAGGTTTTTGTTGGTTGAAAAGGGAAATGTTTGGGTGCCTTGAAACATGCCACATTCTAACTCTGCTAACTTGGCAGTCTTATGGAAATATGTGCGTTGAGAGATGCTCATGTTTTCAAAGTTCAGGCTATGTCGTTTACTTTGTGGTGCAATGCGCTTTTGCTTCTGTTTACGTGAGCGCATCCCTAGATTTTTGTACATGCATGCATGTGTTTATTATATTAATTTGTGTTTATTTTCTGATTACTTTTTGCCTTGGGAGATAGTGAGGTTGTATTGAGTATTCTTTGATAGCAATCCAGATTGATTTTAGCTCTTTTTAGCTTGCCTATGATATGTTCCTATGTAGTTGTCTGCTGGATTAAATGGAAGGCTTCCTTGTCATTGATGTACTTCTCATTTTTCTCAATACAATGCCTCTTGTTCCTCCCCCCCCCCCCCCCCCCCCCTTTCTTTTTTTTTCTTTCAAAACAAGTTCTATTCTTACCAGAAGTAGCCTTGGATGTGGTACATGTGAATCAAAAAAATATTCATCTATCTGGCTAACCATTTTTGGTGAAGAATCAAGTATCATAGGACTCCAAACATTGTTTAAAAAAAGCTATGTATTCTACAGTAATGATCGTTTTCTGGAATTTTATGTAGATCTACATTGTCATTCCTGCAAATGATCTCTCTTCACATTTCTTTTGTTTATTTAAGGATTGTTTGATGTCAGTCATTTTACCTTTTTTACTTTTATGGTTTTGTGATATAGACATTAATATTTTCCACTTGGTAACGTGTAGTTTTTTCTCTTTGATTCAGGTAATTTTGATGAGCGGACTTAGTAAGAATGCTCTGGAGGAGCTCTCATCTGAGAAAAGCTATGATGAACGTCCACTGCATATGTGCAATATTCTGAGGTTTGCTGTCCTGAAAAGAGATCGTTCTTTCATGACGATTGGTGGTCCATGGGATTCTGCAGATGGTGGTGACCCCTCAGTTGATGGTTCTGTTTTAGTTCAAACAGCCCTCAGGTCATTAACTCAGTATAGTCTACCTTCCTGGATTTGGTATGTGCAAAATCGTTGTGTCCTAATTTTACTAAAGTGAAGTTCACTTTTTAGGTATGCGAAGGACCTGGCTCAAATTGATTTGAAGAATTGCCGTAACTGGAATCGATTTTTGGAGGTAATAGCCTGCTTCTTTTTAATATGAAATGAATCAGAATCTTTTGAGTCTGTGTTTCATATACAATCTGGCTGTGCACTTAGGTTGCAATAATGCAACATATCTTATGGATTATTATAATGAGCTGAGAGATAAACTTTTATAAGTTTTCTGCTTAAAAGAAAAAGGTTTTGTTGTTCGCAGTTAAAATAGATGCTATTTCAACTGGACTGACCAATTTGATAAAATTTTCATTGATTGAATCTGTGTTTGAAACTCTGTGGTACTGATACGTAGGGCCTGGCTTAGTGGTTGCATTGTACATGAACTAGTGCTGGGTGCACCGTTAAAGTAAAGTTGTGGAAGAAAAAGAATATGAACGAAAATCTAAAGCAATTATACATTTTTGGTATGCTTAAGTCTTGTGCTTTTGTTGGTGTCCCTTTTGGTTGGTGTAGTAAATTTTTTAGGAGGCATAAGGAAGAAAATAAACATTGAGGCAGTTTTGGGCTAACATAAATAAAAAGTACAACTATGACTAAAACCTGACAATTGCATGTACTGTTTGCTTTATGAAATTCTATTGGTGCAGAATTATAATACCGTGTCTGTATTTTAAGTTGGGAATATCTCTTATTCAACCAAGCAAATGGATGTATCATTTAATGAATAAAAAGATAATATAACATTAGTTGGGATATTCATCATGGAAAGGATCTTAAATCCCAATAGATACCTCTGTATTTGATATTGTTTATTGGTTGAACTAATGCTTGTTTAGCCTAGGAATTTATCGTTTATCTTTAAATGCTATGAACTTAAGACCTCCAGCAGTTATCAATTTAATAATGAATACACTTTTGATCGCTTAAAAGTTAACTGTGCAAATTACTTAGATTGACTAGGTTTGTGATATAAGCACATGGTTGATTTTGTTGTTTGTATTACTCTTAGACATTTCTTTACTTTTCTGAGCGGCATGCATAAGATGTTTATTTCTTTTTGCCCTGGTCATACGTTGAAATTAAAAAATAAAAAATAAAAAGGTGATGTTGGGCTTCTTGTTGCATCTGCAGATACACTATGATAGATTTGGCAGCGATGGGTTTTTCAGCCATAGAGAGATCACTGTTCTGTTTGTCCCAGATCTGTCCGAGTGCCTGCCTTCTTTGGAAACATGGCGCAACCAGTGGCTTGCTCATAAAAAGGCTGTTGCTGAGAGGGAACGGCAACTCATTTTGAAAAAAGAGGTGTCTTTTAATGTTTGCATTCGCATGCATGTGCAATTGTGCTTCTATTTCCCTCTTCCTCGTGCTTATTGAATTTTCTCAGTATCTGGTGGATCTTGTAGTTGATACTTTTCTTTTTCTTGAAATTTTTAATATGAATGTTAACCATGATGTGTTAAATGCTACTTTTTTTGTCTCAATTTTCCAGAGGTCCAGGGAGAAGAAGGAAGGACTAAAAGGTATTTGTGGGATCTGTGCTACCATTTGTTTCATGTTTGACTATGCTTATATAATTATGAAATTTATACGATTATTGTCTTGGTCATTAAGGAACAGATTCTTCCAAGGATTCTAAAAGGACGGAAAAGGCAGAGAAAACCAGGGAGCCTGCATCAGCTAGTGTCAACGCAAATGAGAAAGATGTTAAAGTGAAAGCAACTGCACAAAAGGGCAATGAGATTGACAGGAACCTTGTGAATAAGGATGGGACTGAAACCGGAGAGGAACCGAAGAATGTTGAGAAGAAGGAGCAAGGGGATACTGCGGGTACTCAGAGTACTAGCAATGTGAAGGTAGGAAAGAAGAAGATTATAAGGAGGATTGTCAAGCAAAAGGTTGCTTCTAAGAAAGCTGATTCTGAGACTACCACCACAAAGCAAAATGAAGATGGCAAGAATGCTGCTGAAAACAATGAAAGATCTGAAATCTCTGAGCAGAATGAATCTTCGGCTGATCCTTCCAGTGTTAAAACTTTTGTGAGGAAGAAAGTCATAAAGAAGGTTCAAGTGGGCAAAACTATTCAAACTGAAGATAAGGGCCTCCAGCCTGAGGTTACAACGAAAGTTATTGATGTCTCCGAAGATAAATCAAAGGATAATTCAGAAACCACAAGTGCTGCAGCTGTACAAGGTTCTGCTGTCAAAACAGCTGTTAAGAAGAAAATAATTAAAAGAGTACTTAAAAGAAAGCTTACTGGAGCTGCAACTGTTGAGATTAAGATGGAAAACAAAACAGCAGCTCAGGCAGGTACAGAAACAGAAAATATGGAGAAAGAAAAAACTGGTGCACAAGACCTGGGAAGTGAAGTACAGAAACCAGAAAATAAAATTTTGAAATCACCAACTGCAGATAAGCAAGGTAGTTTACCCAATTCAAATAAAACAGAGACCAAAGCTGTGAAGGAGGATGGCAAGGAAATTGACGGGAAAGGGAGCTTGGGGATAAAAAGTGAGGGCAAGGCTGACAAGCAAAAGGTTATTCAGAAGGAAGGTCATGATGCCAAGAGAGGGAAATCAAAGGATGATGCAAAATCCAAGGATGAGAAGAAAGACAAAGATGGAAAAGATGAATCTAGAGCCAAATCTACCAAGGATATTAAAGAAAAGAGAATCCTTGAAGAACCTCCGAAATATCCAGGATTGATTTTCCAAATGAAAGGGAACAAGGAAAATAAAGTATGTTGATGGTCGCATGAAACGCATTGTATTTTTACTTAAAAGGCAAAAATTTTACTAAATAATGTTTTTCTGAGAAAGTAGCAAGACAAAAAGAACTCTGTGCTGTATAAATGTTTGTCATTTACATCTCTTCTCTAATTGTGCATTTTCCTTGTAGCTACGCTCTTTGTCGCTTTCACTTGACTCACTCTTGGATTACTCTGATAATGATATTGAAGAATCAACGTTCGAGGTTTGTTGTAATAAACCTTGTTGTTTATAGCTTTTGTTCCATAAAATCAATATATATGTAGCATTTGTTCCACTAAATATATTTATCCCCTCTACTTTCCTATGCCGAATTGAAACCTTGCAGCTGTCATTGTTTGCTGAGTCTTTTTATGAGATGCTTCAGTATCAGATGGCCTCTCGTATTTTGACATTTCTCCAGGTTGGTTCACAGCATTCAGCAGCTTGCTTATCATGCGAGTCATCATTTGTTAAGACATCCTTCCGTTTGTCCTTTTTGTCTGTAGAAACTACGCATAAAATTTGTTACAAAAAGAAATCAAAAGAAGAGGTTGCGGGAGGAAATAGAAGAGGAGCGGAATCCGACAAACAAACAGCTTAAGACAAAGGAACTTCCTGTGAAAACTAAAGCTGTTGACCCTGAAAACACAGATCACCCAGATCAAAACAATGAGAAGAAGGAAGATGTTTCTGTTCCTAAGGTTAATGAAGCAACGTTGGAAGAGGAAACTGATTATGAAGAAGACCCAGAGGAAGATCCTGAAGAAGATGAAGAAATGGATGATCCTTATGATGACTCCTCTGATGAGGTAAATACTTGTAAATGTTTGAGTAGAAATTTTTTGTCAATTACCTAGAACATAATAGCATGGTGCAAGTCAGGTTTAGTCTGAAGATGGACCTTCACTTGTCAAGAAGACACCAGTACAAAATGTCTTGGTGATTTATATTATTTGGTGAAATTTGTACAGAAAACTAAAGAAGAGGGAAAGATGAATGTGGATGCCAAGGATGAAAAAGTGGCTGGCAACGGAAAAGAAAAAGTAGAAGAAAAGTCCAGAGAAACAAAAAATGAGGAGGCGAAGCCCAAGTCTGATATTGATTCCTCTGGGAAACAAGATGCGAAGGTAGAGAGTGGGAAGAAAGAGCCAGCAACTGTCAAGGAGGCTGTGATTGACAAGGAACTATTGCAGGTTTTTGTTTTGAGGGCTACAATTGCATTTTTCTCTGTTCATTTGAAAATGGAAGAATCTCCCTTATAGATATGATGTGCTTTCTTTTGTTTAAACAGGCTTTCAGATTTTTTGATCGCAATCGGACTGGCTATATTAGGGTAAAGATCATTTTATATTATTTTATGCATTAATAATGTGTTTGGGTTATGCTGAGTATTTGCTATTTTTTTCAGGTTGAAGACATGAGATTGATCATCCATAACTTGGGAAAATTTTTTTCCCACAGGGATGTGAAGGTGAGAATTTGCAATCCTCATGTTCAGCTATTTAATTCCCACTCATGACTAGGGAAATTTGGTTCATAGTAGTGTTTATTTGTTGTTGTGTCAGGAACTAGTGCAAAGTGCCCTTTTAGAAAGCAACACTGGGAGGGATGACCACATACTTTATGGCAAGCTTGTGAGAATGACCAACATTTGAGATTTGAACTGTCTGGTTTCTTGTTGCCCTGCTCATCGTTGTTATTGTAACATCACCTCATAATTTGCTTCCGAATGATAGTTAGGACTAGGAGGCTTTTATTTAAACATTTAAATCTTCTCATTTTTGTAGTTTGGTATGCCTTTTCGAGGAGTCCCATGACATAAAAGATAAGTGGAATAGTTTTAACTAGTTGCTTTTGAGAAAGAAGGATGATGCTTTTGCATGTGTTGTAGAGCATTGTTAGGCATAGGTTTGTCAAAAATCTTCTATTGTAAATTCTATTTTTCATTATTAACAATGAAGATTTGGGTGGTCATTTGAGAAGTAATTGTGGTCGCTTGAGACACTTGATTACAGGGACTAGTGGAGTTACTATTAAGCAGCCATGTACATCCTCTCTCGTTTTTGTAAAGCGTCTGGGGTTTTACAGTGTGTGTATTAGTGTTTGAAATTCATAGTAATAGTCAGAAGTCCTGATATTAGATGTGAAGTTTGGACTACACTCCAAAGAAAGGAATGTAAAGTCCATTGTACTTAATAGGATTACTACATATTGTTGTCCAATCACAGTGTTATTTTATTGGATAGGACTTGGATGAGCATTATTGCTATATTATCAACATTGTTTTCTCTCGCGGTAAATAATTTAAATATTTTGGAGTATTGTTATCCCTTGGTGTTTTTCGATTACATTTTGATTCCATCATGTAGAGGATTTTTCAGTTAAGCTGCTTATGTGAAACATCAATACACAACCTTAGAGGGACCAAAATACCAACTACTTCACTCAACTCTTTTTGTGTATACACTTAGGTTGTGGCCCATTTGATAGTCAAGACTGAATTACATTCGCAAGACGGGATGAGGAGACTTAAGTGGGACCAAGTCACTAACAGAGTTATTTGGCAAGTTCTTTCTCATCCCATGCAATGCAAGATTTCTCTCCGATTACGGTCTGTTAAAGAAAGATTCTTACTTGAGTTTTGCCGAAATAGAATTTGATTGAATATGAATATGTTCCCGCTCTTAGATAGGATTGGAATTTGATCACTATTCTTATATTTAAATTTATCTGATTTTATCATGAGTGGCTAAGAGGACGAAATCAAGAAATTAACTCATCCAATAACACAGAAACAAGATTTTTTTTAAAAATGAAAAATAAGAAGAAAAGCCTTGAAGCAGATGGTTCAAGAACTTAGCAGAGACCTAACTGCCTGTTGCTTCTTCATCACTTTTCCATAAATTCCTCTTCCGTGTCTCACCGCTCTCTCCATCATCTCAGCCCCACCATTTTGACTTGTCTTCAATCCTTCCATCAAAACTTTTGCTACCCTCTCATCACTTCCAATGGCCTCTCCCACACTATCCACCACCACATCAACAGCAGGAAGCCGCCTTCCCCACCTCTTAACCACCTTCTCTGAGCCATATGCCTCGCTATATGCACCCCAAAATGATGCCCTCAAGTACCCCTTTTCTTTCCCTCTTACAATCATTCTTTTCATTCCTTCCTCTACTCTAAATACTGCTTCACCTACGTCTATTCCTCTTTCCACCCCTATCTCAATCTCCTTCATCTCTTGCTTCAAACTTATTTGCTCTTCAAATTTGCATCTCCTACAATGGCACTCAAAACCCCATTGTTTTGACATTTCCTTTCTCTTGTCTAGTGGTGAAAGAACATCAAAATATGGGAATGTGATTTCTTCTCCTGCTTTTACATCTCTTGAAGCATGGACTAATACATAATCTCCTATATGCAATCTCCTTGCATTGGGGTTACATGAATGGTTGATGAATGAAGCTAGAACCCACAATCCAACTCCATAAAAACCACTGTTCTTTCCTAGGACTTTTGCTGAAACTGAATCCTCAACTAGAGAATTCACATCCAATATGCTCATCAATCTAACCATATCAAGTTCTTGATTTGGTGGGTTAATAACATCTTCATCTGGCTTAAACAGACTCATTTCAGGAACATCAAGCTTGTGTTCCTCTTCGCCCGTAGACAATGTGCTGATCCAGGATTGGATTCTTCCACATTTTTTGGTAGATTTCACCACTTCATCAATGAAATTCTTCCACATGACTAATTGTGCATTCTCGCCTGAATCATCACCTGCCAATATGCATCTTTCTGTGGCAATTGCTTTGTTCACTAACAACAAACTCCCAGCATCTATGTTCTTTACTGCAAATAGGCCTCTCCCGCTGAACTCTGACCTCTTAATTTGAATCGGGCCAATATATTCAGCGAGCTCCGGTGACTTGCCCCGGAACCCACTTAGTGCCCAATCAGAGAGATCAAAAGCTCCAGTCTTTGATTGAAATTCCAATTTCTTGCATTTCTCCACATACCCATTTAATGTTTCAAGATTCCCATTAGCCTGCGGATCAAGAAGAGCTTTTTTGAAGCAATCCAAAGCCAGATTGTACCTGTTCAAACAGAGCAAGATCTTACCTTTAGAGAGAAGAGACTTGAAATGGGTATTGTCGATTTTCAAAGCCTGATCACAATCTTCCAGTGCTTTACTGAAATCTCTAAGCCTAAATAGAGCTTCGGCTCGGTTGGAGAGAGCTAAACAGAGGGATTTGGGGATTTTGAGAAGTTGATCGGGATTTAAGTGATGTTGATTGCTGTGGTCTTGGGAGAGACTGATGAATTGAGTATAAATTTCAACCGATTCTTGCCATTCTTCCCGAAGGAGGAGCTCATTCGCCCTCAATCGGAGATTTTGCAATAGATCATCCGACGATGGTTGTTGCTGTATGCCGTCGTCTTCTCTCATCGTAATTTGGGAGGGAGGGGTTTCAATTCAATTGTGTTTGTGTAATTTGTCTTTTTTGATTTAAATTTGGGAGCTTGTAACGGTCACATAATGTAACCGCAACGGCTATATGTAAATAATAATTAGTAAATTTGGTTTGAGATTTTAAATGAGACGATTTATTTATATCTTTTACGTTTATAATCTAATTGGAAAAGGTAGGAATAAGGTAAATGCAGATATACCGGTATTTGCTCTTGGAGAATTAGGAACATCAATTCAGAATTTAATATTTTAAGTTCTAGCGTAAATGAGGGTGTGCAAGATATGTAAATATTTTCATATGTTCCTCTATAGTTTTAAGACTTTTCCTGCCTTAGGACAGAAGATATTCATCCTACCCTAAACTTGTATATATAAAGTTTCTACCCATGAAATGAATTATTTGAGTACCATTTGTGCAAATAAAAACTTGGTCAAAAACAAGAGTTTATCTTAAGTTAAAATAATTTTATTTTTCTAAAGTTTAACAGGCTCATGGGAGAATTACTTGGGTTGCTAATTTTTTTCAATGCTTTTCTTCTTTTTTTTTCCAAATGTTTCTCTCTTTTTTTTTTTTGTTGGATAAAACGTATGTTTCTGTTTATGATTATGAGAATACATCTCTTAGTTGGATTAGGAGGTTTAAGAGGGGCTGCTCCAGAAGATATCTATCATTCAAAAAATAGTTTTTCTTTTCTTTTTTTAATATGTATAGAAAAAGAGAAATAACGGTTGCAACGGTTTAAATCATGTTACATCTTCTCATATGATTCATTGTTACTGTTAAACAGAAAGTAAAACCACATGCGATCTGCGAATTCTATCACGAATCTTCTTTGTCAAATAGGTTTTGTCTCAACTTTTGGCTGACCAAATCAAATTTATATTGGATTTGATATCACGTGCGAGCAAATTATAATCAATTAGAGATAATAAACCTGGAAATTAGATCATAACCGTTTAACTACCATATTCAAATATAAAATTTATAGGCACAGTAAGAAAAGAGTAATCCTTGTTCTATCCTAGTCAGGAACCGAATAATACGAACATGCTCAGATCACATAATGATGCAGAATACTACTACCAGATTCAGCTGCATAATAAGCATTTTCATACTATTAACATCACAAAGGCGACCTGGTGCGGAGGAATATATACTCAATAAATCATCAACTCAAAAACCAAATGTGCATATATGAAAACTGAGAAGCATTTCGATCAGAATCCATTCCCATGCTGCAATAATAGTCCTTGTATCTTTTACTTTTGAATACTATATCAGTGCCTATACAATTCGAAAACTACCAACTTGTTATGAGAACGCAGCAGAAGAGCAATCTCCTTCAGAGGGTGGGTGCTTGAACTCTAGTAATTCAGTAATCCATGAAAAACTGCCAACGATTGCTTAGCAGCAACGGTAGGCTCATCACAAAAGGAAGAGAATATGTGTCAGGAGGCTAGTGAAGATTGCAGGCGATTGATTCCAAGAGGACCATGCTACAACAATGGGGATCATTGTAAAGAAATCTTGCTGCACAGAGTTCCGATAAACAGGTCGATAAACCATCATTGTCATAAATGTCCTCTTCAATTTAGAACCATTACTGACATGACAGTGGTAAAAAAGATTAATCATACTAGATGATGTCCTGATATAGTAGTGCAGTTTCAATATATTATGAAACAGAACTCATTTTTGCTGCTTCCAGGGCAAATTGATCTGCTACTTCTTCAAGCAGTACATTCCATTTCGTAGTTCCAACTTCTCTTCAGCAACTAAACCTGACAAGAAGCTTTGCAGCTGCTGGAGTGACTTGTCATAAGGAGGATCAGCCACACAAAACATCTGAAGCAATGCATTTGATTTGAGTAAGGCTAAAGAAAGTAGCTCAACACTAAGCCTGACACTTGCTAAAGCCATTCTTACCTTGAGAGTATTATGAATGCGATCCAATGCCATGCTACCAAAATTTGTAAGCATCCCCAATATAAATTTCTACAAGAAACCAAATACGCTTTAGAAATTTGCACACACAAACTTTGGGAAAAAATTTTACACAAGTCCAAGCACGTAGTTTTAAGTGCCAAAATCTGTTAGCTGACAAATATGTTACCACATAGCTCCGTAGCAATAACAAAACAAAAGTAATATGAAAAGAAATATAAATACATGAACCCCACATAATTTTTTTTAACATAAATTATTCAGAAATAAACAGTTGGTTTAAGCATCACCGTAAGGGCAACAGATGGCTTTTCCTGGGAGCAATTAAATCAAACTCCAGCCCACAAAACACAAAGTACGCCAGAGACTAGTGGAACAATTAATCATAACATAACTCAGTAGAGTGTAGATAGTAGATAACATTCATTTCTTGGCACATTTCAAATAATACATCTAAACTTAAATAAATAAATTAGATGATCATTCATAATTCAAGCCACATCCTACCTCATAAATAGTCATTTCCTTGCGTATTTGATCCTCAACAGAAGCTACAGATCCGTCTCCCTCATCGTCACCAACAAGCATTTCCTCAGAACTGCCACTGTTACCTCCAGTCTTATTAGCATCAACTACATCTTCCACTAGGGTAAATATGTGATCATTCTTGTCGGTCCCAAACGATTCAGCAAGAATTCCCTGGGTGCAAAGAGGTGAAAATGGCGACTTACATCCGAACAATTTGGTCATTTGAATTTCATTTCCACAATTAAAATATTCAATACCATGTAAAAATATTTTAGTTCAAAACTTGCCAAGAGAAGCGAATAAGCAATTGACTTCACAATAAAAGGAAATTTACTTTATTCAGATATAAGAACAATAAAACCTGGATAAATGCAAAATTAAACGACACAACAAGCTATACATGTTTGTACCAGGGAATCTAATAAACATCAAAAAGTGAACGGCAGAAAGACACATGAGCAGTCAAAAGTAAAGAATATAATCTTTTCTCGGCTGACCTTGCTTGTCCAAAAGCTTATCCTCCGATTGAGTACATCAACCGGTATCCCAGTAGCAGTTGCAAGCTCCTGCAAAGTCCAACTGAGGTAGGAAATAAGAACTGTTACACAATAAATGGATAAAATGATGTCTCGGAAGTGACTCCCAAAGCTACCTCTTCTGATCTTGGAACTGCATTATGATTGCAGCATGTACAGGAGTTACAGTAAATTGAATTGATCTGTCTTCAAATTGCAACTCCAACTATAGCACCATATCCATGGTAAGATGTGTTGTTATGTATTCAGCATAAAAAAATGGCAAAAAGAAAAACAAAAAAGAAAGGATAACCACATGGAGATATTGAAGCAACTAACCTTGACAGTGCCAAGATTCTTCTTCCAAAGTAACTTACGAGGGGTCTTAATTTCATGAAACCTTTTTGCATAATCAGTGAGCAATTTATCAACAGGCTCAGGTACATTAAGTGTCTCATCCTGAAATTAAGAATCACAGGACTCATGCTTCTGTCAAAAATTATCTTTCATAAAAAGGATGGTCTTGACAAGGATGATACAGACCAAAATATAGTATATAAATGGATGATCATCTCACTATTCTTATATCATTGTGAAAGAAACATGGGAATAAAAGAGCAAGAATTTTTTATTTCTTTTTTTATAGCGTTAGCTGTGAGTCAATATGTAATAAAATAATTTTGCACGGGATTGCAGAGCATTGTGCTGCTTGAATCTGCTGCCAAATCTAAAGCAAATGAGTCCCTGCATAATTATTTTTTACTCACAATTAATCTCAATAAGGGAGACAAGACACACCAAACCAAAACCACAAATACCTAAGAATGCCTTCCAACAATAAACAAGAAATGCAAAAAAGTTCTACGATCCTGAGTACCCAGGAAGATATCTTTGATACATCCAAATGAAATTCCTTGATCCATGTCTTTCTCCAGTTCTTTGAGGTCTATAAATGGATCTCAGTGATAACAAAAGCAAGCATTAATACCCAAGTCATATCTAATACCTGGATTGGAGGCCAGAAATTTGAAGATATAATAGTTGCATCAAGAATATCAAGAGATACTCCTGTTTCTTGCTGCGCTGGATCTATGATGCACTCAACGAAAGGAACATTGTTAACATCAAAACATATGACAAATAATGATGTGCTAGCAGTTGAAGAGCTCAAATAAGGCTGAATCTTTTTAAGATCAAGGGATTACCCATTTGAGATGGCTGTATAGTTGCTTTAATATTGTGGTTTGTTCTCTTGGAATCAATCAAATCATTAAGCATGATTTCACACCTCTGCATGCTGCCCTCTCCAAAATGTATCTGGACAATGAAAGAAGAACACAAAAGTTAAAAGTGGAGTATTCGGACACACACAAAAATAAAAAATAAAAAAAAAGAACGATATCTCCATGCAACAAACTCAATTAAAGGAAAAAACCAGAATAATAAAAGACCACCTGCCTTAAGAAGTTCTAGAGTACGTATTTCTGAGTCAATATCATAATCCGATTTATTAAGGAGCTTTTCAGCAAGCATCACTCGATATTCATTAACAAGTTGGTCTTTTGAACCAATTATGCTAACTATCATCCCTAATATGTCAACCTTCCTTTGATTCCTACTACCCTTTGATGGGTCCACTTCTACAGGATCAGGCTCCCAGCTGAAATGGTGAAATTCAAGCAAAGCCACATGTCAACCTTGTAATAGAGCAAAATGAAGTTACTGGCACTTGCCAACAAGCTTGAGGAGTAAAATGAATTTGAATTACAAGTCTGACATACCGTACAGCATCAATCCATGCTTGCTTGTCATCAGTATGGAAATCATCATCAGCACCGGCATTTTCTTGACTTTCCTCATCCCTGTTTAATTCTTCAAGAAGGCTATCCCCAGAGATTCCAGATCCGTTTGCATTTCCCCCACTCCCATCAGTAAGCATGGTTACAATGCATTTTATGGTGTCTTTCCTACCTCTCAAATAGTCTCTTATCGGTTCACCAACAGCTTCAAGAAAGACACCAGCAGGATCAATTGTACGCAGCGCTTTAATAGTTGAAACATATTGATGCAGTATGTCATTGGTCGAGGCACCCGCAGTAAGTAAGCGATATCTCAGTGCAGCAATAAAAGACTCAACGAGTTTAGAGTGCTGTCCAGTATATTCAAGGCACTGTTTTAAGTCCTCAATAGCAGGAGAGCTGCAGGACAAGATAAATAATTAGGAAACATCAAGGAACTTCTAGCAGTATCTTACAATCACCAATGTCCAGTTATTTAGCTGATTGTCCTGAATAGAAAGATAATGGATTATTTGTTACATGTAAAAGGAAGTGAATCCAGGTCACAAAAGCAAACTGCAAAAACCATAAAGAAAAAAGAAACTTCTTTAAAGTTTATTTTATGTTTTCTGACTTTAAGGTACAAATCACTCCATAAATTCAAGATTAACATTCGCCAAAGAATATCCCTGTCAAAGAACCACAACACCCAAAAGCTTAAGCCAATGGGGGAGGCTCCATGTATAGTTTTATTATCTCAAACAACCTCCAGGAAATAAATAAGCCAACTCAGACAATGACTATTCTTTTTAGAAATACACTTGCTGATCTCTATGATGAATAAGATAAAAAGACGAGCAGGTGATGCACCTACGTGGAACGCTTTACCATATCCATTTGATAATAAATTTTATTCACATCTAACTTCGTGAAAAGTTCAAAGACTCGCACATGCAACAAGACAAATGTTCTTCACACTCAGTCCAGCATTATGGAATAAATTTTTCTTCTAAAGGAAGAGACATGCCGGTCAAAAACAAGTTCTATTATTACTCCACTTGAATTCATAACTCACCAGAAGCATAATGATAGGAGCAGCACAACATATTGGGTTCTTAAAATGCCACTGCAGACGCTATTGTGCATCAAATTATGTTAGTCACAAAGAAGTACAGTACTCATCGTCTCATCGTCTGTCACTTTCAATAAAATGGAACTCAGACAGCTAAATGACTAAATGCCATTCATCCTCCCGCAATAGAAATGTATAAATAAGGCCAGAATGCAAAAAGTCTTGCCTGTCAGGATAGTCCACAATAATCTCGAATAGTTTCGCTATTCTCAAATCTTGCAATGTTTCATATGCAAAATACTCTAGCCGTAACTGCCATCTAATGAGTCCTTCTGATGGAGCATCAGTTCCAGGATGGATTGATGGATGAGTTGCTAAAGGTGACTTCAGACCAAGTGAAGGGCTAACAGAGCTAACAGAATCGCCAAGATATGCAAGAAGTGCATGCAAGAATTGGAGTGGAACAGCCTGTACATTAAATCTCCATGGAATCATTCACTAGCAAACACAAGGATACAGACCCGACCATAGACATAGTAGGTAGCATGCATAAAACTAAATGATTTGAACCAATTTAACTTCTTTTCTGATAATGTCAGGGTGCAATATGCAGTCAACTATGTATTAAAAAAACAAATGACGCAAGTAACCACAATAACAAATAGGCTAATTTAGTATACTACCAGGATAATATTATTGGAAAACAAAAGCATCCATAAATGGACGGATCTACATATCCACTAATTGAACAGACTGAGAAAATTAAAATTCAAAGCAAATACAGAACAGAACCTTTATCCACTCTTTGATAGACTCTAAAACAGAAGCCCTGTAATCATCTCCAGCCAGATCATGCACTTTAGCCTGCCATTAAAGAAGGAAAAACTCTGTTACGACCAATGGCATTATGTTGTATGTGTTACAGAAACTAAATGATTGACAGCAAACTAAATAAGTTAGATCAATGAATTGTGCTTTCACATGCATGCTCGAGTGTGTAACCTCATTAAGATGCAACAACATAAATGCAGTATAGAAATAAATAACCTAAAGACTTTAAAAAATGCAAGAAAAATAAAGAAGCCTATAAGTAACTGTGGATTTCAGCTTTCCAGGTTATCTCCCCTTTTTTATCTCTCTAATGCCATCCATATATTTATGGTTTTATTTATTCAAAAAACTTACTACTCCACAAAAGTTTCCATTCTAAATACCAGAGCTGCAAAGTGTCCTCTTTCAGAAACAGAAAAAGAAATATGACATGCTATACCAGCAACATCAAGCTGAAAACACCTTGAGTAAAAAATTTACATTTCTCACCATACAATTATCTAAAAGGAAGTCATCTAACTAGTTATATCACCATGAACACTATACTATCATACAAAAAGATTTAAATCATAATTTGAAGTCATGAAAACAACTTTATTTTAAAATTATAGTTATTCATACAGATAAAAAGTGTGTTCCAATATCTGTTCTCCATTCTTACTTCTTTTAAATCATAATATGTAATTGTATTTTGAGATCCAAGGACCCATTGCTTACTTTTCCTTGGAAAAGGAAATGCAACAAAAGTAAAAGTACAGCTAATCCTTGTATCAAAATTAGAAAATTGTAAATTAGCCCCTTATTTTTCTCTCGTTCTAGAGCTACACAATGTTGATGAAATGATACCACACCTTTGTTTCCTAAGGTTTGCTTGATAAAGGAAATGATCAAACTTTCTAGTAACGTTTCTACTTGTTCTCATTTTCTTAGCGGTTGGATGTTTGATACAAGTATTTCACAACATGAAAAGATTTTAAGCAAAGTAATGAAAAAACTGTTTCTGAATTTTATTAAAAGATAAGATACAAAATTCACACGTGAAAACCGCTTGTGCTTCATGGCAGTGGCAGATTATCAGTGAGGAACCAGATGAATCAACCAATAACACATTCACCTTTAGAAGCAAGAAGATGGCAGAAGCATAAGCATCTTCAGTCATGGAAGTAAATCCAAGACTTCGAAGGTCTCGAACAACCTTCCCAATGTTCTTCACCAACTTGTTCTCTGTCAAATCACCCTGAAGATAACATTCATCAATATCCATTTCACCATTTTTTGAAGACAGTTTGCTTTTTTCATCCAAATCCATGTCATCTTTATCTAGAGGATCATCATCATCATCATCATCATCAATACCTCCATCCATGATTGTGCTTAGCTCCTCTAGCCTTCCCTTAAAATACCAGTGCAGTACTTCTAAGAAAATTGTAAGGCATACAAAGAAGGGTACTAATTAAACTTATTACAAAATAGAACATAGTAATCCAAAACATACATGACAAATGAAGGATAAATGTATACCATGAAAATGTCGAGGAAGACTAGCCATAAGAACTGAGGATACCATTAAGGGATATCTCGAAAGGAGATGTAATCTTTCAGCATCTGATTTTTGTTTTCCCTTAGGCAAAGATTCTTTATAAGATTGTAAAGCATTCGCCAGCATTAACAAGCACTTCTCTTGATACTCTTTTTTCAAAGAAATCTCTTCGAGAGCTCTACACAAGCATTGCTGCAGCTCATGGTCAAAACTCTGCAGTTTTTTTGCCATTTCAAAATATCAATAGCATAGCACAACAAACCCAAACTGGCAAAAATGAGGTGCTCACTTACAATAGTATTCTTCTCCAAAGCTCCCATATTGGTATAATTATTAAAATGCTGCCAAAATTTTGAAGTGCCTTTTTTCTCAAACGTTTCCTGTTACAAATGGAACACGTTATTGCGCTAGACAAATTCATGAAAAAGCATATAATCATACATAAACTATAATCACTCTTGAAATTTATACTAAAAAGAACTTGCCAGAGAAACAAAATTCCTTACTAGCCATGGGTCATAAAATGGCAAATACCTCTAATGATTTGAGGAAGTGATCACAAACGAGAGTCTCAAGGCCGTGTCGGCAAAGCGAGTGAACGTGAGACACGAACTCCGGCGCCGCAGAGAGACCACCGGCGCCACTGAGAAGAGCTTCAGTGGCTGCACAGTATCCGGTATAACCCTCGAGAATTTCATGGATCGAGTGGCCACTGAGTGAATCCAAAATCCCTAAATTGCTCACAAGAGGAGTTGCTTCTTCTCCTTCTCCCATTACCTTCACTCTCTGGAAAACCGTAGGGAGAGCCAGCAAAGTAGCAGCAAGGCCGAGCTGAGAGCGTAGGACAAGAGAGGAGAACAAAATTGTTTTTTTTTTTTTTTTTTTCTTCTTAATTTCAAATGCAATGTCGACGGCGCCTATTTTGCAGAGTTGGGACCAGCTGGGTATGGTGGAGTTGTGCGCAACTCTGATGGCGCGTTCAGTGTCCTTATAACCCGGTGTTGTTGGAGGCTCTATCTTATGAAAGAGGCTTAAATGCTTCGCTCCTCTTGCCGCAAAGCGCTTAATTATCAAGAGTCGCTGCGAAAAGTCGATGCTTTATTAGTTTTTGGCTTAAATCATCTTCCGCCACTCTAATTTATCCAAAAGTGTCATTTGCCCCATGAACTTTGCCAAATGACCTTTAGAATAACATACCATTTAACAAAAATGAACATAGCACTAAAAATCTTTCAACCCAAAAATGTATGCACATTGTATGAACCAAAAAAATCTACATTAGAACATAATATCAAAAATTCACTAAAGCTAGCAAAATATAATACATATACCAACTGTAAATCTAGATGTACTTAGAGCAACATTAATGGGGATTAAGCCCTCACTTATTTTACTTTCCATTATTAACGTCTCCCACTAGAGAGAGATTAATCAAAGTTGATTGGATTCAACGAGTTAAACGGGTTGATATATATCGATCCGTTGAATCCAATTCTTTTGCCAGCAAAAGCTAACAATTTTCCTTTTATTTTTAATTTTTTATTATTTCAAATTTTTTTTCAATAATAATATATGTTTACTCAACCGTAATATATTTAATTATTTTTTATTGATTTGTTTTAATTAACTTTTTCTTATTACTCTAAAACTTTTTCTTAATTAATTTTTTTTTTAATTTTTCATTTCAAACTGTAATTAATTTTTTTTTTTTCATGCCAATAAATCTTTCAATTATTTTTCATTCTTCTTTATCAATCTTCTTCAATTTATTCCAATTTCTACCATGGAAAAATTTATCCTCTCAAAATCCAAACCCAAATAATGAAAATTATGAATATTCATTTTTTGCCCAAAATGCAAATAATTCTCAAATTCCTTCAAACTATCAAAATCCAAATTTCCAACCACCTTTGAAATTTCCAAATTTTGTTAACTACAACCCCCAATAAAATTTAAGAAATCAATCAAATTTACAATATTTATATTTTTCAATTTTATGACCGGGGTATTTTAATTCGTACATACCTAATGTGTCAAATATTGGCTCCCTTGATGCATTTTCAAACCATTCGAATGAGCAAACAAATTTGAAGAGATCATCAGCTACTGACCATGAAGCAACAACATAGACTCTTTCTGGTTCTACATAACCAAATAATAATATTATTGAGCTTCAGGATAATAGCAAAGAGAAACGCTTGTGTTGGAGCAATGAAGATGAAAAAACGCTTGTAAGTTCTTGGCTTACTATATCAAGTTGTAGCATTGTTGAAAACAACCAAAAATCAAATGTATTTTAGTAACGGATTGCAGATTACTTCAACAAAAATGTCAAATCCGGTATGAAAGAAAGACTTATTCTATTAAGAATCATTGGTTTTTTACGCTTCCATTAATCAATCAATTCAATCAAATTTACAATAAATTGGTTGCAGAACATCATAATGGTTGGAGCGATGATCAAATGAAGAAATTTGCTTGCGAACTTTACAAACTCCAAAAGAAGAAGAAATTCCTTCATTACCATGTTTGGATGATGTTGAAAGATGATCCAAAATGACAGACAAATTTTTCTATTTATCAGTTTTCCAAAAAGACCATAATTAGTGAAAGTTGCTTACTCTTCCTCATTTAATGGAGACGTAAGTATTGATGTAAATGGAGCCCGATTGGACAAAAAGCTGCAAAGGCAAAAGCCAAGAGAAAGGAAAAGTCCAGTGTTGAAATAACAGTTGAAAAAGCAGAATTGAAGAACTATTTGGCTGAACTAAAAGAGGCAAGGAAAATAAAAGCAGACGCAGTTGAAGGGTTCAGAAAAACAATTGAAGATTTGGAAAATTCATATCAGATATCTGAAGATCATAAAATATTAACTGCGGATACCAGCCATATAAACGCGGAGCAACTCGAAAATCATTGTTTTTTTTGTAATCAAATCAAGGCTAAGTATGCGACTTAGTAATGATATGTTATTTTTCATATTTAATTTTGATTAAAATGTCATTTTGATTGTAATGTAATTTTATTATAATGTAATTTTTTTAATTAATTTAATTATTGTGTTATAGCCATTTTTTTTGTTAACTTGAAAAAATTAATGCAAAGTTATAAAAATAGTCAGTGTTAAAATTGTTGTTGTAAAAATAACCGTTGTAAAAGTAGAGTTTAATTAACAAAAATAATTATTTTTTTAAAATTATTATTTTGTTTTAAAATTAATTATTTTATTTTAAAATTAATTATGCACATATAGTTAAATAATTAAATAAAAATGTTTAAAATAAAAAGTGTAATTTGATGGTGGGTCCCATATGATTAAGTTGTTGTATAGTTTAATGGTTGTGGAAGGGAGTTTAATAGAGTTAAATTTATTATACTAAATGATGTGTCGATGACGTAGCGAGATTAATAGTACTTTTTGGGATTAACCACTAAAGATGCCCTTAATACTATTCGAACTTAAATTAAAACAAAGTATACCAATTATATACATGAGTGTGATTGTTGCCGAGGCAATGCTGAAGTGCATTTGTGATGAAGTTATTGTTGCCTTTTCTTAAATGTCCTCTTTAAATATACTGCACAAAATCTTACCAAAGATTAAATTCAAATTACTTACTGTTACACCCATAATTTAATGGGCCGATTTTACAAATAATTTTTGGTCCAATTAATGTCTTTGCCTAATTTTTAAGATTAATTAATATATTAGTTAGTTAGTTGTTTATTTATTGGGAAGTTTATGGGTCTTGGAAGTTAAGAACCCGATAGTTTAAACAAATGGTAGGGTAGAAGTGGGTGTAGAACGTGTACTTGTGATAGAGGTTTTTTAGTGAAAAGAAATAGAAATGTGTGAGGTTATAAGTGAAAAAAGTGAAGAAATACATATTTGGAGCTCAATGTGCAAACAAGAGCAATTGATTCTCATCCATTTAAATAGCAGAAGTGACAAAGAGAAAAAGATCGCAGACATCAATCAACAAAACTCTACTCAATGGAGCAAACCAGTCAAATTTTCAATTCCTTTTATTCAATTTCATTTTGTTTTAAGCATTTATTTTCTTAGAGAATCCTTAGCCATTTTTGGAGAATCCTTAACAATTCAGATTCCTTCAGTCTGTAAGTTTGTATTTTCTGCAATTCAATTCAATTCAAGCATTGTTTCCATTCTAGTAGTTTTATTTTGGCATTGTTATTTCAATTGATCTAGTGCGATAAAGTTAATTGCGAACCTCAAGCTTTGAGTCCTTAAGTTTGCTACAATCGTTTGTTTAGAAGTCAGATTTCAATTTCACTTTTGTAATTTTTCAACAAAATTACTGGCACGCTCGCTTAAATTTAAAAAGACAAGAAACAATTTGGCACGCTCAGTGGGACAGAGCAAATGCCACCAAAAAAGATTCTAGAGACAAAGAAGTTGTTGCATTTGAAGATGCAGATGATGTGCCTGATAACATAGGACAAGTGGTTAACTTGGTTGGACAATTCGACACCGTTGACATAGTCCCTCTGGTTCAACAACAAAAGGAGGGGCACAACCAGCAAATTCCAGGTGAGAATGATTGTCCGAATGTTGCTGCTGCTTTGGTTAATTTAACCAAAATGATAGGTGAAGTGTTGCATGAAATCCGACATTTAAGTGGGAGTAGGAAGCAAGCTGAAGGAGTGCTACTAGTTCTTCACTGAAGGGGAAGAAAGTTGTGGCTTCTATGGAGGACACTAAAGGTAGTCAGGCAGAGAAATACCAAATTCCTTCACTTAGGGAAGGAGGAGGGACCTGTTCAAGGTCTCATCCAAGGAGGAAGCAGGCCAAATCCTAATGGTGTTCCATTGATTCATATATAAGGACATACCAATATGCAAGCTTCTCTAAACAAATATGTGAGGGAAGAAGAGTTAGACTTGAGGGGCATGCATAGATATAGGTTGAATGGAGGAATTCCTATTGGTGGTGTTCCAATTCATAGACAGCCACCACCTCTTATTTATCACCAGCATGTAAATGCAGATGTAGGGAAGGAAATTATGGAGGAATTGTATTTTATAGGCCTAAGGTAGGTGGGAAGGCAGGAGTTTCATAAACCATAGCCGGTTGTTATGGATCAAGAGAACCTTTATCCTAGGGGATACCACATTCCAGATTTCAGCTTATTTTCTGGAGGGGATTGGATAATCTACCTTGGAACATGTTGCCAAGTTTACAATACAATGCGGGGAATTAGCCAATCTTGTTAATTTTGATAATTATAAATTACACATATTTTATAACTCTCTAACAAGGATGGCATTCATTTGGTATTCTACACTACCAAGAAATTCTGTTTATGGCAGGAGATGGAGAGATGCTTCCATACTTAGTTTATTCATACTGAACTAGAAGTTTATGTTACAGAGATATCCAGGATGTCTCAAAAGAATGGTGAAACAGTCGATGCTTACATAGCTCGTTTCAAAAGAATGAGAAGCAGATGCAGGGTATTTCTGCCAGAAAATGAGTTTGTAAGGATGGCTCAACGAGGCTTAGATATTTAACTGTAGAAGAAATTTTAAGGCATGGAGTTTAGGGATTTCTATGAGCTAGAAATAAAAGTTTCTAAGTATGAGGAGCTATTAAGGGAGGAGGACCATAGGAAAAATACTCTTCTTGGTTCATATTTTTAGGAGCTTAATGCTCCAGATATTGCTATAGCTGAATTTTTGAACAAGGGAACTAAAGTTTTTCCAGCTACCTTTATACCAACAAAGGAAAAGCCAAAAAGAATAATGTTAACTTCACTTTTGATGGTGGTAAGACAAAAGAGATCTTCAATTACTTGGTGAAAGAAAAGTTCATAACTTTTCCATAGAATTTCAAGATGCCATCTAGAGAAGAATTGAAAGGGAAGTCCTATTGCAAATATCATGACTCATGGAACCATTCCATTAGTGCATACTGGGCTTTCAAAAATGTGGTTCAAGACAAAATTGACCATTAGATTCTTATATTCCCAGAGAAGAAGTCTATACTAGTAGATGAAGAACTTTTCCCATCAACTGCTTCAGTTAATATGACCTCTTTTGATCTTAGACATGTGTTTAATAAAAGAAGAGATATGACCAAAGGAGGTTGTGAGAGCGGGTTTTTCATCTCTGGATTTGATGATGATTAAGTTGTTTATTTGCTTTTATAGCCTTCCACAATCACAGGAGTTAAAAGTTAATTCAAGATCAAAGCTCCGGTCGACCTGTTGCTACTCGACTTTTAGATGCCGAAGTTCACTCCTTACAAGGGAACGAGGCCTCCAGGTCCTCACATTGACAACTATGTGACAGTAATGACAATAAATGGCTTTACCACTAGCTAGCTTTTGGGTCTGTTCCGGACCACTCTCGAGGATGGTACTGCTTGGTGGTTTAGTAATCAACCAGTCCATATAAGAAAAGACTAGAACTCTCTTGCTGAGGCCTTTGTGAAACATTATAGTTATAATACTCAAATCAAAGTAACACTACAAGACCTGGAGGTAGTAAAACAGAAGCGAATAAGACTTTTGTTGAGTATTACAAGAGATGGATAACAGTAAAACAGAAGTGAATAAGACTTTTGTTGAGTATTCCAAGAGATGGATGGACAAGCAAGTGCTATTGGAATAAAGGCCTAGAGATTCTGAGCTTATTATCAAGCTTAAAGATGGGAGTTTGAAGAATTACCATGACAACATGAACTTCATGACTTTAATTCTTTTGTGGATGTGTACAATCTCGCTAAGAAAATTGAAAAGTACGAAGAGGAAGACAAGCAGAATAATGGTAGCAGCAACAGATATCAGAGTGGTCAGATCTATACATCTGGGTTCAAGAGCAGCAGTGGTACAACAATGACTCCAACTAGTCCTAGCTACAGCCCGAAGCCTACTTAGGCTTCCACCTTTATTAAACAAGTTGAATTAGCGGCAGTAGCTCAAGGAATAGCTCCCTAGCCCAATTTGAAAGGAATATCGCCATGGACCAATTCTTTGAGTAGAATCTTTGGCAAGTGTAGAAAGTTGGGACTCTTACAGAGTTTGAAGCCATTCCCCCTCCTGTTGAGGTGGACAGGGATAATTTCTGTTCCTACCACGTGGCAAAAGGGCATTGAATGAATGACTGCCTTTGTTTATGGGATGTCGTTAAGTAATTAGTGACCAAGAATAAGATCTAAGAGTCAGATGTCAAGCCAAGTGTGTAGAGGAATCCACTGCCCAACTTTGGGGGCCAGGTTAATATGATGCTGTAAGCACCGGAATTTTACTCCCTCAAAAAAGAAAAAGAAAAAGAAAAAGAACAGTCGTACGACTTAACCTACAGTCGTATGCCTGTAATCAAACTACAGTCATACGACTGTAGGATCGTGGCAGGTGAGCCAGCCCATACCTCTGCGGTGGAAAGCTGAAAAATGGAGAGAGAAAGGGAGCAATAAATGCCCCAACAGAAAGGAAGGAAAGGTGTAAGCGTCGGAATTTTACTCCTAAAAAAAAGAGTCGTACGACTATGCTTACAGTCGTACTACTGTAATGTCAGGGCAGTTGTAGAAGCCCATACCTCTGCAGCAGAAAATGGAGAAAAAAGGAGGAGCATTAATTGCTCTGGTCTGAAGATAAGAAACCTCAGAAAGCAGAATAAAAAGAAGGAGAAGGAGGACAAAAGGGTGGGATTCTGGTTTTAGTAAAAAAAAAAAATTTAGAGAGTAAGAGAGATAAAGAGCTGGAAGAAAAATACCAAAAAGCTCAACTTTCTTCCCTTTCTTTTTCTTTTGATTCTCAAAATTAAGATTAAAACTTACTAGAAATCCTTAGTTTAATCACTTAACCTCACAAACAAATCAATATCTCAGACTTAAATCATCAGAATCCCAAGCATTTTGGATTTTTGGACACAAAGCTCTCAACTCCAATTCAAGAGGAAAAGTGCAAATTCGTATGGATTGGAGCGACGCCAGGGGTCAAAACGACTTGGATAAGCTTCTAAAAGGTAGGCACTCCCTTTTCCTTTCACCTTTTCCTGCCTTCTGGGTGCTGGATGTGATTTTTGTGCATTTTTACCTTATTTCTGTGTTTCTGCTTCTGGAAATCAAGAACAGTCGCACGACTGTTCTTGGATTTGATGAACAGTCGTACGACTGTATATGCAGTCGTACGACTGTTCTTGATTTCCAGGCGTTTTCTTTCCAATTTTGTTTCAAATAAATTTTGGCGAAATCCTGACTGTGGCTCGCTTACAGTCGCACGACTATAACATGAGTTCCAGAATCAGAATTTCCGTTTTTATTTCCAAAAATTTCCAAAAATCCATAAAAATTAAGAAAATCCAGAAAATCATCAAAATGAATTTTGTTGTGTGCATTCACGACCCTAGATTCAATTTTTAGTAAAATTGCATTTAGAACAATGCCACGACGGAGACCCAGTTCTCCCGAAAACCGACCCACCTCACATGTAAAAAAAAGCATGTAAATCAGAAAAATTGTTTTCAAAATGATTTTCCTGCACAAAACCAAAATATAGGGACGTTTCAAAATTTTTTCCAGGTCTAACCGAGCTGGCTAGCCGAGTCAACTCGGTTATCCCCTAAATGCGTGCCCCCAATTCTCGATTTCCCATTCTGTCATGTTTGAGTCCAACTTGTGGCGTGCCGTAAAATTGTGCTAACCTTTGTTTTGCAGCTTTTATTTTTATTTTTATTTTTATTTTTGATGTATTTAATAGAATTACTCGTGTATCCTAGGCGATTGTATTTTTATAGATAAATCGTGTATTCTAGGCGCTTGTAAAAGTGATGGGAGAGTTTTTATCTTTTATTCGATCGGGTTGTAATAATTTAATTATTTACTATTTTATTTAACCTGTATGCGAGCTGTATGTCTATTCATTTCAATAAAATTGACTTTAGAATTTGAAATACCATCTATGAACATTGACCAATATTTATTTTAATTAAACATGAAATAAGGGACTTGTCTGGACCCGAATCTCTGGATAGTGTAGCGGTCGTTTGTCCGGTTCAGCTAAATTATAAATTTCCTTGTTGACCTGAGCCGGGTGGCGACTCTACAATATTCATCGAGACTTAGGTCTCGGTTCTTTTATGCATCATCTATTTTTCAAAATCGATTTTCCATTCATAAAAAAAACCCCACGCGAGGGAGGGGCCCGCCCGAGATCGAGGCGCCCCTTCCGAAAGGGAGTCTCGCGTTCCGTCAAAAATGTCGTCCGCTCACAATGGCGACTCTGCTGGGGATTTCTTAAAAAGTTTTCTTAAAAACTTAAAAGAATTTGACAAGCCCTGAAAAGTGTCTAATTAAAATAAGGTGGATGATTCTCGATTGGTACTTCATTTTGCATTTCAGCTAGACATGCTTGCATTAGGTTAGATATCCCATTTTAGCCCGGTGGATTGTTCAAGTGTCGCCTTTGTTCCTCATGGTCTTAGGGGCACAGATACAAAACATCACCCATAGCCTTGTACGAACTCCTTCGTTCAGACCTTGAGTGGGGAGAAGTGAGGAGTATATTTTGCTATGGGAACCTTGATTTTAACCCAACTTGGACCGAACTCATATAGGCAGCCCTAGTTGGATTCCCTTAGCATACCAAAATAATTGTGTGAATATAATCAAATCGCACCTTCATCACCCGTGGTTGGTGATCAAAGTGAACCCCACCTAGGATTCGGTTAGAATTTTTGAGACCGACCCTGTTGGAGAAATAAGGTTGGAAGAATTCGCTTCGTGTGCTACGTGTTACACGCTTCTTGACATTTCATGACATACCATAATCATCATCTTCCATACACAATTAACATTTTCCATACATAAAGCATTTTTGTGTGATACTAACCCACATTTTTATGCAGCCACGTGCATTTTATTTTCGTGTGCAATCATTAAATCATCTGTTTGCCATTCATACTAACCATTTCTTTTTCAGCCATAACATTAAACTTGTGTGATTAGCATTTTTCACATAGCATACATAACATCATTATGTATGTCATGCATCCTAACCACATTTTTGTGCAGCCATTTGCATTTTGTGTGTCATAAGCATTCACGACATATCACCTAAATTAAATTAAGGGCATTCCAAGGACGCCCACCACGATCATATCATTCCATCATATATCGGGTATCTCAAAATATCCGTGTTTTGCCAATGCATCGGATTGCATTCGGCCATTCCACCAAATCATTTCATTCAATAAAGACCACAATGGTCCTAGGTATGTTTCCGTGTGACAATCTATACGATGCATTTCATGACATCATACCCACTCGTCATAAACATCATACAACACTGTGATCCATATCGGGTTACTTCATGACATTACTATATCATTCAAGGCGCTCCCTAAGTGTCGGGTTAGTACACATGTAGGGGCATTTCATAACATCCCAAATCATGAAAGGTGTTCCCCAAACGCCGAATTTCTGTCTCTGTCTCCTATGGCATATGACTCTCTCATAATATCATTTCATATCATATGCTCAAAAGCAATAGAACTCTGTCCATGGGCCGGTCTAATGTGACCATTTCATATCATCTCATAGACCTACAAAGTGTCGAAACTCTGTCTGTGTGTCGGTACACATGCGACCATTTCACGAAGTTCATTAGGTGCCCTAAAGGCGCCGAACTTTTATCCGTGTGGCGGTCCACACCAGTGGCGGTGCCAGAATCAGTATGCTGGGGGGGCAGAATTTGGTTCAAAAAATTTCCGGCCGGTTAAGAAAAATTTCCGGCCGACGAATCAAAATTTCCGATCGACCGACAAACCTGAATGAATTTAATTCAATTCAATAAAAACACAATTAAATTAATCCAAACAACAATTTCATTTAAAACATAGGTCTACTCTAACATAATCAAATTAATCCAAACAATTCAATACAAAAAACATACCAACAATTAATTTTTTCTAATCGAAGGAGACGATGAAGAACTAGTAAAATGAGAAGTTTTGAGAGGTTTCAAATAGTTTTTCCGAGATGCCAATTTTTGAAAACACTGCATAATATCCTCTTCATCAATGCTGATGAATATCTTTTTCTTAATGTAACACAATAAGCAATCTGATAGCAACTCATCGCCCAACCTGTTGCGCAGATCAGTCTTCACAATATTCATGGCAGAAAAACATCTTTCAACAGTAGCTGTTGCAACTGGTAAGACCAATGCCAACTCAATAAGCCGATACACCAAAGGAAAGCAAATGTGAGACTTACTCTCCACCATCTTTCTTGCAAGAGCTCCAATATCATCAAGATTAGAGAATTTAGGATTATCTCTCACAGCAGAAATATATAGCTCAAGTTGGAATCTCAGCTCGGTTAGCTCAATACTAGAGAAATCATCAGAATATAAACCAGCAAGATTGAGTACTTCATCATGATCAAAATGTGCAAATGAGTTTGAAGGATCAAGACTCATTATGCCCTTAAGCAGATCCGTGTTTGCCTCATTGAAACGATTGTTCAATTCTATAGCAACCTCATCAATTACCTATTATTATATAAATAAAAACAATTTAGAACACTATCCATTTAAAAAATAGAAACCAATAATATATATATATATATATATATATATATATATATATCAATTACCATAAAATAAAATGGAATACCTTTGCAAAGATTTCTACCCGAAAATGGTGAAAATGAGTCACGGGTTCTCCATCAATAAGTGCTCTACTACGGCTTTCAATAATGTCCTCCATATTTGGCACTTTAATTTTTTGTTTCACACAAAATTCAGTGGTTTCTTTCAACAGCTTTTCCCAGCCATCTTCTCTGTATGTTTGTAACTTCGTTTTCAGCGTTTGAACCATACAAACAGCAGTGCCTATGTTTTGATCCTTGGCTTGAAGCATCTTTGATAAAGGATCTATCACCCCCAAAATATACAACATTAACCTTCCATTAAACACAAATTCAAAAGAACCCATTTTATTCACCAAACCCTTAGCTGTGCCTCGATTTTTTCTTGTGTCACCATCTTTATTTATTGCCAAAAGCACTTCTTCCACTGAATTCCACATATCAAAAAGCCGGAGTAATGTCTTATAGTGAGAACCCCAACGTGTAGTCCCTGGTCTCGCTAAACTTATTTCTTGATTCTGCCCCTTTCCTGTTGAAATCTCACCACTTTGTATTCTCTTCACAACTTCTTCATGGTGCAATTGGCGAAGAGTATCCTGCCTTTTACATGAACCTCCAACTATATTCACAATCATGGAAACATAGTCAAAGAATTGGCTCACATCATCATTTTCCTCTGCAGCAGACACAACAACCAACTGAAGTTGGTGAGCAAAACAATGAATATAATGCGCGTGCTTATTTTCATTTAGAATGAGCGATTTCAATCCATTAAGCTCACCGCGCATATTAGAAGCCCCATCATAACCTTGACCCCTAAGTCTTGATAATGATAATCCATTCTTCGCAAAGAATTCATCAACAGCATTTTTTAAACATTGTGCAGAAGTCTCAGTTACATGAACCACTCCAACAAATCTTTCAATAACTTCTCCATTATCATTCACAAATCTCAAAACCACAGCCATTTGCTCCTTCACAGAACTATCTCGGGCCTCATCAAGCAAAAGAGAAAAGTACTTGTCTTTGATCTCATTCAAAATGACTTTTCTCGTTTCTTTTGCACAAGCTTCAATTATTTGTCTTTGAATGGTAGACGAAGTCATTTGATTATTTTTTGGAGCATTTGATTGCATTACTTTATTTGCTTCTTCATTATACTTACAAAACCAACTAATGAGTTCAAGAAAATGACCCCTATGTATTGATTCTTCGGACTCATCGTGTCCTCGAAAACCTAAACCTTCCCCTAAGAGATATCGAGCTACTCTTACAACCGTTGTCAACCGAGTACGATACTCATCATTTAAAGCATCACTTTTATTACTTAAAACAAAATCCATATTCTCTCTTTGATTTTGATATTGACCAACCTTAATTCTAGCAAAAGTGTGTGGACTATCCGGACCTCCTTCATGACCAACAAAATTTTCCATAGCATGTTTCCAATTATTATACCCAACTTCTGTAAAAGAATTAGCCCCACTTTTATTGCTATTTGTAGGAAACAAATAGCAATATAAACAAAATGCTTTGTCTTTCGAAACACTATACTCTAACCACGCAAATTTTTTAAACCAAGCAGATTGAAACCTCCTTTTACATCCACTATAAGTACTTTGAGGAAATTGATGACTAATTGGTTGACAGGGCCCTAACTCTAAGTATCTCCTTCTCAATGTATCTCTCATCTCAATTGGGTAACTATCAATTGGTTTCCTCAATCCCGGATCACCAATAATATCATTGTCTGAAACTTCAACCTCTATGCGGGCTCGTTTTTCACTACCTTGATCAATTGGGGTTTCATTACTAGTTGATGATGGTTCGGGATTTGATAAATTATTCCGCTTTGTTCTAGTAATAAACTTATCCATATTTCTAATTCCTACAAATAAAAACACAAATACTACAATTAATTAATCAATTCATAACTAAATTTAAACATATTTTATCAATTCAAACCCAAAAATAACAATGCACAATCAATTTAATTCAAACCCACATTCAAACATAATTCATCAATTTAAACACACATTCAAACCTAATTTATCAATTCAAAACTAAAATTAACAATACAATTTACACAAAATAAATTTATCAATTTATCAATTAATTCCCCAATTTATCAAATTTATCAATTCAAACCCTAATTCAAACATAATTTATCAAATAACAACACAATTAACATAATCAATTTATTAATTTATCAATTAATATCTCAATTTATTAATTCCAACCTAATTTACACAAATATTTATCTTTAAAACCTAATTACAATAAAACCTAAATAAATTACAAAAACCTAACATTTAAAATTAAAACTAACCGGAATAAGTAGCAAGGAGGAGAGGAGGAGAGGAGAGGACGGACGGACGCGAGCGGCGGCGGCGGCGTCAGGCGGCGGGCGGCTGGCGGCAGGCAGTAGGGAGGAGGAGAAGGGAAGGATCGAAGGTGAGAGTGAAAGTGGGAGGAGGAGGGACGATGAACTGTGTGTATGAATCTGTCTTTTATTTTTTTTTTCCAAACCAGGGCAAAACGACGTCGTTTTGCCCTGGTTGGTTTAATTTTTTTTTTTTAAGTTACAGGGCAAAACGACGTCGTTTTGCCAGGGCAAAAACGACGTCGTTTTGCCCTGGTTGTTTTAATTTTTTTTTTTTAAAGTTACGGGGCAAAACGACGTCGTTTTGCCCATCCCCAACCCAAAAAAAATTAACCCCCTGATACAGGGGGTTTCGCCCCCTGTATCAGGGGACCAAGAGCAGGGGCGCTGCCCCTGCTCTTGGGGGGGCGGGGGGCCGCCGGAAAGCCCCCTACTCAGGGGCTTTTCCGGCGGCTGGGGGGTCAGCTGCCCCCCAGTGACCCCCCCCGCCGCCGCCCCTGGTCCACACGTAACATTTCCACATAGCATTGGGTGTTCTTGAAATGCCTAAAGTCAAAAAAATAAAAAAAAATAAAAATAAGAATAAAAACAAGGGAATCGTCCTTATTATCTCATGATGTACATCTCATTCACCCATCAAACATTCAAGCACTCCACAACGTTCAAGCATTTCACAAGCATCAAAGACTTTACAACATACACTGAGCCATTTAAGTGTTCCAAAAACGCTAGAAATTCCATTAAGCCCTTTAGGTCTTCCATAATCATTAGAAACCTTATCCTTGTGTCCCGTGTACATAAGTTCCAAAATATCTTCCCGTGCAAGACAAGCTCTGCACATACCGCATCAAACTCTACCCATCCTCCCCATGTAAGACAAGCTCTACACGTATCGCTCCAAAATATATTCCCGTGCAAGACAAGCTCTGCACACATCCTCCCCGTGTAAGACAAGCTCTACATGTACCACTCCAAAATATATTCCCGTGCAAGAAAAGCTCTGCACACTTCCTCCCCGTGTAAGACAAGCTCTACACATACCGCTCCAAATATCTTCCTGTGTAAGATAAGCTCTGCACACTTCCTCCCCGTGTAAGACAAGCTCTACACGTACCGCTCCAAATATCTTCCTGTGTAAGATAAGCTCTGCACACTTCCTCCCCGTGTAAGACAAGCTCTACACGTATCGCTCCAAATCTTCCTGTGCCAGACAACCTCTGCACGTACGGCATCAAACTCTACCCATCCTCCCCGTGTAAGACCAGCTCTACACGTACCGTTCCAAATATCTTCTCGTGCAAGACAAGCTCTGCACACTTCCTCCCCGTGTAAGACAAGCTCTACACGTATCGCTCTAAATCTTCCCGTGTAAGATAAGCTCTGCATGTACCGCATCAAACTCTACCCTTCCTCCCCGTGTAAGACATGCTCTACACGTATCGTTCCAAATATCTTCTTGTGCAAGACAAGCTCTGCACACTTCTTCCCCATGTAAGACAAGCTCTATACGTATCGCTCCAAATCTTCCCGTGCAAGACAAGCTCTGCATGTACCGCATCAAACTTTACCCTTCCTCCCCGTGTAAGATCCGCTCTACATATACCGCTTCAAATATTAGCTCTCCTCCCGTGTAAGATACGCTCTACACGTAAGCGCTTCGCAAGTATCACCTTGCTTCGATCCGTGGACACCCTGTGTGTCATTTTATCCATATGGTGTATATTTATATGCCACGCTCCCCTTTAGCACATATCTTCATCAACAACATTCATTGCATCTTGCACGTCTCCATTCTTGGCTTTGTGTGCACTTGACTAGCTTAGAGTTGCATAACATGACATGGCATCACATGACATCATTATTCATGCATGCATGCATCATATGCCGCATTTATACCTACATCATCCCTTGACTTGGCGTTTTCCGTCTGCACGCCCCAGTCAATGCTTACAAATGTTCTTATCAAGGGAAAAGGGGAAGGAGTCTTGAGAATGGCTGGTCCAATGAACTTCACCACCATAACAGATGTCGTGGATGATTACGTTGCTTCATCACGATTTCAAAAGGCGGTCAGGGATGAGGCGGCGACAATGTTGAAAGAGATGCTAGGAGATGATTGTGACAAGGTAGAAAAGCTGACGGCTAGGTGTTTTGAATTGGAGGCACGTGTGACAGAGCTCGAAGGAGTAATAAGAGGGCTGACTAGTGAAGCAGAATCGAAGGCCCCCCTCAAAGTGAATACTGACCTTATTCCACAACAAACCAGGAGTCCACTCCTCGAGGGTGACTGAAACGGCATATCCCCATGGGCTATTTCGTTGAGCCGATTATTTGCCAAATGTAGGAACGATGATCTCTTGAGTTCTCTGAAGCCGTTCGAGAATCCGGCTGAGACAGACAAAGGCAAGTTCTGTTCCTATCACGTGACAGTGGGGCACCACACAAACGACTGCAAGCAACTGCTGAAGGCTATTCGACAACTAATCGCTGACAGGAAAATGGTCAAGCCACCCTTGAAGCCTAATGTCCAGAGCAATCCTTTGCCCAGTTTTGACTAGCTTTCAAAGTTGACGATGCAGCAGCAAAAGAGGACCCTCCGTATGTAGAAGATGTTAATTATTTTGATGTATCTATTTTGTTCTTTATCTTATTTTGTGAACAATGCAGCCCACAAGGCATTTAATGTTATGTAATTTGATTTCAGTTATTTGTGTGATATTTTCCTGGATGAAACATTGTGCATGCATACAAACATTCATTTAATGTCTTTAGCATACATGACACATCATCACATGAAATGAAATCTAAGGACAGATGGGTATCTAAAATGGTATTCGTCCTGAAAGACCTTACGACTGATAAGAGAAAGAAAAATTGCAAAATGCCTAAAAGCATGTGAAGACCTTCGCCCAGTCCTATGACGACACATCTAGAGATCAACAAAGGATCGCAAGATGCAGAATTACAAAGAATTCAAAGGACAAGTCCAACCAAGCGGAAGTTCCGTAGTAAAAAAAAAAGCAACAACACAAGCAAAATAAGCATGGTTTCAAGTTCCAAAATAAGAATGCATCGGTATCATATGATGTTTCGTGCCATATCAGCCCCGATAATAGAATGCAAGTTCTGGGGCAACAGTACAATCATTCCAAAAAGGTGTTGCCAAATATGGCATCTGTCTGCAAAGGCTAAGTTAGCATGCTCCCATTTGTCTAGCAAATACATTGAATTAATGCAAGAATAACACTGCAGAATCGAAGCGGTCTTGCCGAGGAAGACAGAGACCAAGTCGTCAATCCCTTCAATCGGGACAGGCTCAGGTTTCAAAAAAAAAGTCCGATGGATTGAAAATCACGAAAGCAATCTATGCAAAAGTTAGGACAGTGAGGCGAGCACCACCGGCAGGAAAATTCACAAGGACCAGTTGGTGGCAGTCGTGGGTTCGGCCGAGACGGATACCATACTCATCTTGTCCTCAATTTCATTTCATATATAATGTGCATTATGCTAAAACATTATCAATGAATGAATGAATGAATGCCTTGCCCTGTTCATTTAAATATCCCAAGTTTGCCTGAAATTGAATTCACATCGTGCATCATATATGGCTTTACGCTTGTGAGCTTCGGCAACAGCGATGGAGCAATCAAGTCCTACAAGACTTTCCACAATCGTCTCATCATCAGAGGGACAATAGAGCAAGTGGGCATGGCAATGCTTCAATTAGTCCCCGGTTATCGTCGACCTGTACTGAATTAAAAGCCTCCATCTCTAAAAAAAAAGGAGCTGATTGAGGTGAAAACCGAAAAGGCACCTCAGGCAAAAATTAGAGCAGCTCGCTAAGCTAAAAACCCATATTGGGCAGTTTAGGCAAAAATTAGAGCACTTTAAAAAAAAAAAAGAAGAAGAAGCTTGCTGAGGTGAAAACTGAAAAGGCGGCTCAGGCAAAAATTAGAGCAGCCAGCTAAGCTGAAAACCCATATTGGGCAGTTTAGGCAAAAGTTAGGGCATGTGAAAAGCTCGCTAAGGTGAAAACCGAAAAGGCGCCTTAGGCAAAAGTTAGAGCGGCTCGCTGAGTCGAAAACCCATTTTGGGCGGCTCAGGCAAAATTTAGAGCACTTCCAAATCCATGAAGCCTAGGGGTAAAGAAGGCAAAACCTCTCCGTCATTCCCCCAGCAGAAACATTTCATCAATCTCCAACAAGATCCTCTGTATCATTTCTCAACGACATCGTTGCCAATAACAGCATCACTTTATCACTTTATCTCCAACAGTTATCGTACTTCCTCATTGGCCATCATAAATCCCTGGTAGGAACGCAAGGGTTACATTGCACCCAAAATTTTGCTTCCCCAGCTATGGACGATTAATCGCACAACATATCTTCCCCAGCAAGAACTTGGAATGTCAAGATATAGCAAATGGCGTGACATGCATTTTCAGAAGTTCATTTGCATATGCATGCATTGAAACATATACGTGCATCGAAAACATACATGCATACATGCATACATCACAACCAACCTAAGCACAGGTACCCATCATTATCATCGGGCTATTCTGAACCAGGATCGCTCTCAAAGCAGAGATGGCACAACGCCGGGGCATCTATTGGACCCTAAGCGTCAGTGCAACTCCAAAACTCAACATATCAAGTCTCCAAGGGGTAGAACAATCAAGCCGTATTTATCCTTGATCGAAGGGGCAAAAATTTTTGTTTCCAAAATCATCGATCAAGGAATAAATACTCATCCTCGAGCCATTATTATCCTTAAAGCTACCTTTCTTCATTCAAGCCAGATTTCAAACCCTTGAACTCCATTACGTTCAAGCATGGTCGCAAATTCTTGAACCCCTTTCTTCGTTCAAGCATGATTGCAAATCCTTGAACCTCTTATTATTTCAAGTCCATCCAATTCTAGTAAGATTCCAAATCATCAAAATTCCATCTTCCTTTGCCTTAGGTAACCTAGACCCGACATCGGCTTATTTCTTCCTCAGCTTTGCTTCAGGTAACATAGACCCGGTATCGGCCAATCCATCAATCCATCTTCCTTTGCCTTGGGTAACCTAGACCCGACATCGGCTTATTTCTCGGCTTTGCCTCGGGTAACCTAGACCCGACATCGGCTTATTTCTTCCCTAGCTTTGCCTCGGTTAACCTAGACCAGATATCGGCTTATCTCAATGGCGGGTTCTTTCCTGTGTCTATGGCACTTTGAGTCGCGTTTCTCAAATTCACATCAACTATCCTAGACTAAGATCAGGTGGTGAATTTGATCACGCGAGGGGCAGCTGTAAGCGTCGGAATTTTACTCCTAAAAAAAACGAGTAGTATGACTGTGCTTACAGTCGTGCGACTGTAATTTAAAAATTACAGTCGTACGACTGTAATATCAGGGCAGTTGCAGAAGCCCATACCTCTGTAACAGAAAATAGAGAAAAAAGAAGGAGCATTAATTGCTCTGGTTTGAAGACAAGAAACCTCAAAAAGCAGAATAAAAAGAAGGAGAAGGAGGACAAAAGGGGGGGATTCTGGCTTTAGTGAAAAAAAAATTTAGAGAGTAAGAGAGATAAAGAGGTGGAAGAAAGAAAAATACCAAAAAGCTCAACTTTCTTCCCTTTCTTTTTCTTTTGATTCTCAAAATTAAGATTAAAACTTGCTAGAAATCCTTAGGTTAATCACTTAACCTCATAAACAAATCAATATCTCGGACTTAAATCATCAGAATCCCAAGCATTTTAGATTTTTGGACACAAAGCTCTCAACTCCAATTCAAGAGGAAAAGTGCAAATTCGTATGGATTGGAGCGACGCCAGGGGTCAAAACGACTTGGATAAGCTTCTAAAAGGGAGGCACTCCCTTTTCCTTTCACCTTTCCTGCCGTCTGGGTTCTGTATGTGATTTTTATGCATTTTTACCTTATTTCTGTGTTTCTGCTTCTGGAAATCAAGAACAGTCGCACGACTGTTCTTGGATTTGATGAATAGTCGTACGACTGTATATACAGTCGTACGAGTGTTCTTGATTTCCAGGCATTTTCTTTCCAGTTTTGTTTCAAATAAATTTTGGCGAAATCCTGACTATGGGTCGCTTACAGTTGCACGACTGTAACGTGATTTCCAGAATCAGAATTTCCGTTTTTATTTCCAAAAATTCCCAAAAATCCATAAAAATTAAGAAAATCCAAAAAATCATCAAAATGAATTTTGTTGTGTGCATTCACGACTCTAGATTCAATTTTCAGTAAAATTACATTTAGAACAATGCCACGATGGAGACCCAGTTCTCCCGAAAACCGACCCACCTCACATGTAAAAAAAAGCATGTAAACCGGAAAAATTGTTTTCAAAATGATTTTCTCGCACAAAACCAAAATACAGGGACGTTTCAAAATGTTTTCCAGGTCTAACCGGACTGGCTAGCCGAGTCAACCCAGTTATCCCCTAAATGCGTGCCCCCAATTCTCGATTTCCTATTCTTCCATGTTTGAGTCCAACTTGTGGCGTGCCGTAAAATTGTGCTAACCTTTGTTTTGCAGCTTTTATTTTTATTTTTATTTTTATTTTTGATGTATTTAATAGAATTACTCGTGTATCCTGGGCGATTGTATTTTTATAGATAAATCGTGTATTCTAGACGCTTGTAAAAGTGAGGGGAGAGTTTTTATCTTTTATTCGATCGAGTTGTAATAATTTAATTATTTAATATTTTATTTAACCTGTATGCGCGCTGTATGTCTATTCATTTCAATAAAATTGACTTTAGAATTTGAAATACCATCTGTGAACATTGACCAATATTTATTTTAATTAGACACGGAATAAGGGACTTGTCCGGACCCGAATCTCTGGATAGTGTAGCGGCCATTCGTTCGGTTCAGCTGCATTATAAATTTCCCGGTTGAGCTGAGCCGGGTGGCAACTCTATAACATTCATCGAGACTTAGGTCTCGGTTCTTTTATGCATTAATTCCACATTTATTTTTCAAAATTGATTTTCCATTCATAAAAAAACCCCCACGCGAGGAAGGGACCCGCCCGAGATCGAGGCGCCCCTTCTGAAAGGGAGTCTCGCGTTCCGTCGAAAACGTCATCCGCTCGCAAAAGGGAGATCAGAAGATAAAAAAAGAGAGAAGAAGAGAGAGTGGAGGATTAGCTTTGGATTCTGATTTTTAGAGAGAGAAAGGGGAGTAAAAGAAAGGAAGAGGAAACCACCAAAAGAGGACTCTTTTTCTTCTTAATTCTTGAAGTTGGAATTAAAATCTGTTAGAAACCCCTAGGTTAACAATCTAACACTCTAAACAAGCTAAATTACGGACTAGAAACACTAGGAAACTGTGACATTTGGAGATTCTTGGACCCAAAGTTTCTAAACCTCACTCAAGGAGAAAAGTACAAATTTTAGTGGATTGGAGCGACGCCAGAGTCAATCCTACGGTGGACGTGAGCCAAAAAGGTTACCACTCTTTATCCCTTCTGTTTTTCATGCTTTCTGGGTGATTGGTGTGTATTTTTGTGCATCTTTGCTTTATTTTTGCGTTTCTGCTTCTGGAAATCAAGAACAGTCGTGCGACTGTTCTTGAGTTTGATGAACAGTTACACGACTGTAAATACAGTCCTATGAGTGTTCTTGGTTTCCAAATGATTTTTTTCTAGTTTATTTCAAATAAAATTTTGGCAAAATCCTGAGTTTGGATTGCTTACAGTCGCACGACTGTAACACTCTTCCAGAATCAGAATTTCGAGAATAATCCCCAAAAATTTCCAAAAATCCCTAAAAAATTCAGAAAATCATCAAAATGAATTTTGTTGTGTGCATCCACCACCCTAGATTCAATTTTCAGCAAAATTGCATTTAGAACAATGCCACAACGGAGACCCGATTCTCCCGAAAACCGACCCACCTCACATGTAAAAAATACATGTAAACCGGCAAAATTGTTTTCAAAATGATTTCCTCACAAAACCAAAAAGACAGGGACGTTTCAAAATGTTTTCCAGGTCTAATTGGGCCGGCTAGCCGAGCCAACCCGGTTATCCCCTAAATGCATGCCCCCAATTCTTGATTTCCCCAATTCTGTCTATTTGAGTCTTATTTGTGGCGTGATGTAAAAATTGTGCTAACCTTTGTTCTGCAGCTTTTATTTTTATTTTTATTTTATATGTATTTAATAGAATTAATCGTGTATGTTAGGCGATTGTAATTTTTAGATTCTCGTGTATTCTAGGCGCTTGTAAAAGTGAGGATGAGAGTTTTTATCTTTTATTCGATCGGGTTGTAATAATTTAATAATTTACTATTTTACTTTACCTGTATGCGTGCTGTATGTCTATTTATTTCAATAAAATTGACTTTTAGAATTTGAAATACCGTCTATGAACATTGGCCAATATTTATTTTAATTAGACACGAAATAAGGGACTTGTCCGAACCCAAATCTTTGGAGAGTGTAGCGGCCGTTCATCCGGTTCAGCTACATTATAAATTTCCCGATTGAGCTGAGCCGGGTGGCGACTCCTACAGTATTCATCGAGACTTAGGTCTCGGTTCTTTTATGCAATAATTCCATGTTTTCCAAACGCGGATTTCCATTATAAAAACCCCACGCGAGGGAGGGGTCCACCTGAAATCATGGCGTCCCTTCTGAAAGGGAGTCTCGCGTTCCATCGAAAACGTCGTCCACTCACAGATACAGACCAGGTTGCCTATAATTTCATGTTCGCACAGATTATTCAAGCCAATCCCACTATACAAGCAGTTTCTCTCAGTGAGGAGGCGGAGAAGGCAGTTGAGCTGGTGGCAGTGGTAAAGAGGAAGCCAAAACCAATCAACCTGAACAATGTTGAGTTAAATGATGATTATGATGAGTATGAAAGTATATTACCTGAAGCACTTGCACTTTCATCATCCTTGGAGTTATTGCTTTCATTTGTTTCAGGAGGATCCACTTCCGAGCTAGTGTTTTTAATGGTAGAATCATCACTTATGATATCAATTATCATTTTCTCAGATTGACTGGCTTTCACAGAATTTAAAGCCGTCAATCTATGGGACTTGCGGACTGGAGGAGCTCTTGGTGTTTGAGAAACCTTGCTCTTGGGAGGTTGGTTTTTTCTTTTAAGAGTAGGAATGATGGCCTTGTTGGAAATGCCCTAGTCCCGAGGCATTGGTCCTTGTATTTGTACTATACATTTATTGGATTTATGTGTTGTACTCATTTGTGTTATTAATAAAGGCATCAATTCATTTATTATATCTATCTTGTGCAATATATTAAATGAAGTATCCAATGGACGTATCTATATCCATGACGACAAGTGTCATGCACTTAGCAGTAAGACCATGGATAGGGTAAACGATATGACCATAAATAAATCCGTAGTCTGTTCCAGTCATGGGAATGAATGGAGCAACAGACTGTCATTAACCTGGTTGTATGGCGGTGTCTTACCGGTCATTGGACATGGAATGTCAACCAAGTTAATGGGTACATGCCTGGAGGCATGGTACTGGATAGATCCGCTAAACGAGTAATCCACATGGTATGGTATCACAATGGATTCTCGCGTAGTACTTGTATGGATCCTTTGACCTGACCATATGATGGTATTACATGTGAAGTCGCATACTTAGGGGTACGCCTAAAGGGCCTGTAATAGGGTGCCAAGTATGGGTGCTTTCGGGTATGTCACGGAACATGGTAATACTATGGATATGCAGAAGGGATTTGTCACTCAGTAACCCATTGAGAAGATATCACCGGCCACTTGATGAATGTGACTGATAAGAGTGTGGCCACACCCAAACAAGTTGGAACTTGTTTGTGAGGTTCAGTGCATTCGGGATCAAGTTAATGTCCGGACACAAAAGAGGGTGATCAATCCACGCCTCTGTGTTGGACACCGATATCAATGACATGGGATGTACAAGTTTAAACTACAGGGTTATGATATCAGTTAGACTGCCATCTCCATCTTAATTGGGGGCTGCAGTGGCTTGCTAGAGCCCAACTACAGTCTGTGGGCCATAGGCCCACTGCCAACATAAAGATGGGCCCACGGGATCGTACACATAGAACGACTGAATGCAGACTTAAGGAATCACTTGTATACTTGGAGTATACACAATGGAGGGAGAAGTGTGTATATATTAATTATATTATAAAGATCAATTGGATTGGTCATAATAATGAAATTAATATATTCAATTGGCTCTTCATAATTAATTGGATTAATTATAAAGTTATTTCCTAGGTGGAATTATTCATATGTATGGGTTTACATATGATTTTATTTTGTGTAGATTTAATTTTAATTTGATGGATTAAATTAATTGTCAAACTAATTTTAATTTAGATGTAAATAATATATTACTTGGAGTAATATATTAAATACATGGGTATATTAAAATTAGGCTTGAAATTAATTTAAACCAGAACAATTAAAATTAGACTGGGCCTAAATTAAAACATGGAAGCCCGCACAGAATAGACAGGAGCCAAGATGGGCCTGAATTCCCTTAAGGGAATTCGGCCAACCCTAGGTACATATGTGTCAAGCCCCTAGCCGAAATTCTCTAGCTTTTCTCTCCATTGTTTCGTTTTTCTGACACTAGCACGGGTTGCATTCGTTAGGCGTTCGTGTACGTGAGAGTGGAGGGATTCTACGTTGAATTCTGCAGTCTTCATCCATCTCTAGAAAGAGATTTTCTGGTAAGAAAATTAATCCCTTTCTATTTAATTTTAAGTTTTTCAATTTCCACTTCAATTGCTCCTGGGACTGGATTTGAGGAAATCACCGCGTTCTTCCGCTTTTATCGGGTGATTTCCGGTGACAAATCCCAACAGCCCTCTCCACCTGTATTTTTCCTTGTATAAAATAGAAGATAAATTAGCAAGGAAAAAGTAAGAAAGCACCAAAATTTAAGGAAGTTTGTTTATGAGCTCACCCTTGGGATCATCCTTGAAAAACCTAAGGAACAAAGAGTGTTAATATTCATCAAACTGGGAATAAAAGGTTTGAGCAGGTACACGACACTCAAACAATAAGTCTTCAAGTTCTGTAGATTGCAAGCTCTGTTCTTCAATTATTCTTTGGATATCCTTAATACTCATTCTGTCCCTAAGCTGGCCTTCTGGAAATTGACTGGCCGGAATGGCCATTTTCCATTGGACAAAGCCAAATTGTCTAGAACATAAAAAGGGTTTGTAACCTTCTAAGCAAAGAAATATGCCAGTGCCTAGTTTCTTAGTACCAACCCTAACATGTAGGAATGTAGGAGTAAGGTAGGTTTTCCAAAACCACTATCCAGTAGGATCAAGTCTCTAAAATCGAAAATCCCTTCTGGACATAGATAAATCTACAATGTTCTCGTGGAAGATGAAATAATCCTCTAGAGCCATTTTCAAGTTATGGAAAAAAGAGACACAATCTGAGTTGTTTAAGAGACACTCATAACCCACAATCTTAATCCCACCAAAACCTACAGGCAATGGCTTATCATCTCTTAAAGCAGGAAAATAAGAGAAAAGTCACAGCTACAGAAGCCATACACATCCATCACTTAGCTTGGAGAAGGGTTCTCTGGTTAGTGACAAGTATAGGTTGTGGAAAAAAGACCCTAAAAGCATTTTTCCAAGAGCTAAAGGCTCCTCCTCGGTCAAATATTTAGCTATAACTAGATAATCCTTGGTAGGATGGCCACTGATAGCAAAAAAGATATACTTGCAAATCAAAACCCATAAACAATGTATATGTTCATTGGTGAAATCAGTTTCCAAGGGTTGGCAACAAAGTGGTTTATGTAAACACTATAAGGCTTGGGTTTGGTGTCCAGTTCCAATGGCCTAAAAGAAGGAAAGGCATAAGACTCAACCAAGGAAGGGACTTCTGGACCTAAGATAGGTAGCCGGGTCAAAGCCAAAATGTCTCTTAAGGTGATGGACATCAGCCCTCCAGGGAAAAAGAAAGAGTAATAGTGTATGGACCACATGGTCAGTGCTGCAAGAACCATGTCTTGGGAGAATAAAGATGGTTGGAGAGTAAGGTATATAAAATCTTTAATACCTATTTATGTCCAATAAGTATAAAAAATAGGAGCTAATATTTCAACCCACTTCTTCCATTCCAAAGAAAATCGAAGCCAAGAATTCATCTTACCGCTGCTCTCTGGAGCTCGGGTTGGTTTGGCAGCAAGTAGTTCATCGGCTACTCCAGCAAGATAAGGGAAAGGTGGAGCCTCATCAATAGGACAACAATTAGTCAGACATGGCTGCAAAAAAAATGTTAGGCTTTAGGTTATGAATAGTTAGCGGCTAAAGGCAATTGAAGTAAGAAAGTTTACCTCAAGGGAAGATGGTGGAGCACCTTGAGAAGGGAGGCTTGATTGATCAGTTCTTTGAAACATTGTTGCAACAAAAGATAAGTAAGGTATGACTTATTATCTAGTGCATATAGCGAAGGAAAGTAAATGCTTACAATTATTATGTAATACAACAAAAATAATAATCTGGCTTCCTTTGGCGATTTCAAAAATGACCAAGAAAATCGATTATTATTTTGGTTAAGTTGAACCCTAAGACCTATTTTTATGCTAATTGGACACAAACCACCAAACACATGCAATTTATTTTGAATAGGCAAAGTAAAGAGGTTGAGAGCTTACTATGAGGGATTGTGCCGAGAGAAAAAGACTGGAATTGAGAAACTCGTTGAGGGTATTTTTTCCGGTGCCTGTGATAAGTTCTAAGGGTTTTTTGTATTTGGGAGGTTTGAGAAGTCCTTGGAGGTAGGTTGTGTTGGGTCTTAGCTAACCTTTTGAATGTAGGATGGTTTGGGTCTCAACACTCTAAGCTGTATTGGTATGGAATGTGAATGATGTTCCCTCTGATATAAAAATGGGGAGAGATAAGAATGAGATATTTGAAAGAGGCTAAATTGGTCTAGGTTTTAATTTGGAAGAAGCAGAAATAATATGGAGTTTGTAAAAAGAGTTTTGGAATTTGGAGAATATTTGAAAATGGGAAACAGGTGGGCAATTTATTTTTAAAGTTATATGAGGATGGGCGTTAATGGCAGATTTAAAAGGAAAAACCCAAGAAATTTCTCATATTGGGTTGGCCCAGGAAGTATTTCTAGATCTAAGTCATCTGCATTGGGAATAAAATTAAAAGCTAACTCGTTCAGCCTGCTAAATTGGACCTTGGGCCTATATTTCATTTGGGAAAAAAGGCATTATCTTTGTGCTAAAAACAAGAAAAAAAGTCTTGGTTAGTGGATTGGCAGCACATCATAGAGATTATAAATCAAAGAATGCTCTAACATTTCCTAGAAAAAATATTCTATTCTTTTGCCATGGAGGTTGATCAATAGCACTATCACAAGAAATATAAACAAACACCATATAAAGCCAAGCCAGAAACATAAAGACCAAAAATTCCCAAACCCAGCATCACTTTATCACTACCTATTTCTTTCAAAAATCAAGGCAGCAGCCAAAACTCAAACTATCTTCCTTATACAATTTCTACATCCCACAAAAATTCACTGCTGTTTATTTCTATTAATTGCGAGTGAAATTGTTCAGTTTGATTTTTAATTGCAAGTGTTTCTTTTTCACATTTGAATCAAATTGAAAAGAAGGTAAAAAGAAAAGAGAATCTGCAATCTCCACCAACATCTCGCCAAGCAGCTTAGCAAACAGTGCAGGTGGATAGGAGGAACACTAGGCGCGCATGGATTGATGGAGGGGCAGAGTTACAGGTCATTGTTCACCCTCTTTTCGCTATGTCGCCTAGTATTCGACCATAACCTAGTAGCAGGCCAAGGGGCGCGAGAAGCTGTGGGGATCGACAGCAGCAAGCCGTTCGTCCCAGCAGCTTCAACCTTACCTCATCAGGCTGTCGCACAGTAGCAACACCGCCAATATAGATGTCACCACCAGCAGGCAGTAAGGTATTCTTGCATTTGGTTTTTATCTTAATTTCAAAGCAATAAAAGAAGAAAAACACCCCAGAAAATCAAAATTAGTTGTGGATTATGAGAGATTACCTTTAGATTTTTAGTTTGGCACTTGAATTAAGCTTGGATTGAAGAATTAGGTTTTGTGTTTTTGATTTTGAAATTTGGAAAAAAATGAGAAGTAGAAGACGAAGATGAAGCAGATGGGTTTTCTTCATTTTGCTGTTTTAGTGGAAAATATCAGCCTTGGTCCTTCTAGTTTTAATTTCCTTCACTTATTGGTTAAAGTTTTTGGTTCTTTTTATTTTTGCACATGTACCTATTTAACTTTTAAATTAGGTACATGGGGGGCAATTGTTACACCCATAATTTAATGGGTCGATTTTACAAATAGCTTCTAGCCCAATTAATTTCTTTGCCTAATTTTTAGGGAAATTATCAAAATTACCCTCATTTTAGAATTTATTTTACTGGTTTACCTTTCCTTATTTACATTATTACGTTTTTTTTTACTATCTATTCTCCTTTACGCTACTCTTTCAGTTTTTCCTTTCTTACGTTTTTTTTTATTTCTCTCTTCTGCCTTCCTCTCCATCAGTTGGGTCGCCTCTCTCTTTTTCTCTGGACCTATCTCTGTTACAATCCTAACCCCTCCCATGTTTTGTGGTGTTTGGACTGAATTTTGAGGAAGGAAAACAAAGAGATGATTTTCTATAGATATTGTTTGGTGTTATTAATGGTTAGTTTTATTTTACCAATTGTATCCTCAAAAGAGCAACTTAGCTCCAGAGAATGCGAGGATCTGGGTTTTACTGGTCTTGCACTTTGCTCTGATTGCCATACTTTCACGGAGTATGTTAAGAATCAAGGTAATTAACAACTCTCTTTTCCTTTTCTCCCAATTAGCTTAATTTCATGGCTTTTCCCCTTCCCTTTTTTTATTTTCAATCCCTCGGTTGGATGGCTTCAAAGGTTCGCTATAATCTGGTAGCCTGTTTGGTTTGATTGTATTAGTGAGATAATGTTTAGTTCTTTGGGGGGTTTGTTTGAGTAAGAACCGGTGCTTATTTGGTCGCGAATGATCATTTGTGGTTCGTATTCCAATCCTGTTTCATTCATATATTTTGTATCTTTTTGGAAAAACATAATAATGCCTGTCATTTTTTCATACCAAGCGAGACAGATGAAACTCAGATTCTCGTTCGAAAGTGAATTGCTTTTCGAAATTTGTTGTGCTTATTGTTTATACCCTAATAGATTAATTGGTGATCTAATTGGCACAGCAATGTAATGCAATTATTTTCCATGAAGTATTGTGTTTTGAATTACATTGTTATAATGATATAATTAATATCCGGTTAGACAACTTACAGCTACCACGTTAGAACTTTCTAGTTCATTGTGTTTTTATCCTTTCCTTTTATTTTGTTGCTCCTGGAATCAAGGAGATGATGTATATTTTAATCTCAAGTTTTTCAACCTCCTATCTTTTTTCTTTTTTTTTGCTTTTTAGTGTGTGCTGTATAGTAGCTGAAGTTTTAGCTCTGAAGATGACTTCGCAAGAAGACTTGTTTGAACTTAGCAATGCATGTATTTTTTAGTTGTTGTTGTTGGAATTCTATAAATACTGCAGTTTCTTTGCTATAGCTACACAGTCCAATATATATTATCTGAGCTAAAAAGTTTATAAAATGCAGTAAATTTGTGCCTGAAGCATAAAGGAGTGAGATACCAATCAATTGGATGATGTATGCATTCCTGAATGCTCAATTGGAACGTCTATTCGTTCCTGGTAATGAGTCTCAAAAGCACCAATGAGGAAATCTATGTCAAACTGTTTATACATTGTTTATACATTATTTATACACCATTATACATTGTTTATATATTATTTATACATTGTTTATACATTATATACTGTTTATACATTGTTTATGCATTATTTATAATCTGTTATACATTGTTATACACTGTTTATACACTTCTTATACATTGTTATATATTATTATACACTTCTTATATATTATTATACATAATTTATACATTGTTTATACACTTTATACATTGTTTATACACTGTTTATACACTCTTTATATATTGTTATACACTGTTTATACACTTGTTATACATTGTTATACCTTCTTATATATTATTATACATTGGTTATACATTGTTATACACTGTTATACATTGTTATACACTGTTTATACACTTAGTATACATTGTTATACTTTCTTTATACACTGCTTATACATTATTATACACTATTTATATATTAAGATACACTATTACATTGACTATACCTTAATTATACCTTAAGATACACTATTCTAGTGATTATACCTTAGTTATTCCTTATTTATACCCTAAGATACATTATTATATTGATTATACGTTACTTATACATTAATTATACCTTAAGATACGCTATTACAGTGATTATACCTTTTTTATACCTTAAGATACACTATTACAGTAATTATACCTTAGTTATACCGTAATTATACCTTAAGATATACTATTACAGTAATTATACATTAGTTATACCTTAATTACACCTTAGTTATACCTTAAGATACACTATTACATCGATTATACATTAGTTATACCTTAGTTATACATTAAGATACACTATTACAGTGTTTATACCTTAGTTATACTTTAATTATACATTAAGATACACTATTACAGTGTTTATACCTTAGTTATACTTTAATTATACCTTAGTTATACATTAAGATACACTATTACAGTGATTATACTTTAATTATACCTTAGTTATACCTTAATATACAAAGGCATAATTAGTTATACTTTAGTGAAAAAAATATGTCGGAAAAAGTATATACATATGGACTTTGTTTCGAAGATAAAAAAAAAAATAAAAAAAACTTTCTAAAGTCGGATGACAAAAAAATAAACGGATTGAGAGATAAATACAAAATTAGATTTAAAATTAAAAAAATGGAGAGAGAAACGTGGACAAATTAGAGGATGTATTTTGGAGATTATGATTTTTTACTTTTGTTGTTTTTTGGGCAAAATTCACGTAAAACAGGAATAAGTTTTTTAGGTATTTTTGAAATTTTGGAAAGTTTTTTATGTATTTATGTAAACTTTTGATTTGTATGTAAAAAAGTTATATATTGTCAAAAGGTAAGTATTTATGTAAAAACCCCTAATTTTTAACATTAATTAATTAGTTAGTTAGTTAGTTAGTTATTTGTTGAGAAGTTTATGGGTCTTAAAAGTTAAGAATCTGATAGTTTAAAGAAATGGTAGTGTAGAAGTGGGTTTAGAATGTGTACTTGTGACAAAGGTTTTTTTGTTTAAAGAAATGGAAAGGTGCGAGGTTATAAATGAAGAAAGTGGAGAAGTGGCATATTTGGAGCTCGATGCGCAAATAAGAGTAGTTGATTCTCATCCATTTAAATAGCAGAAGTGACAAAGAAAAAAAGATCCCAGACATCAATCAACAAAACTCTACTCAATAGAGCAAACCCGTCAAATTTTCAATTCCTTTTATTCAATTTCATTTTGTTTTAAGCATTTATTTTCTTAGAGAATTCTTAGCCATTTTTTGAGAATTATTGGGAGAATCCTTAACAATTTACATTCCTTCAATCTGTAAGTTTATATTTTCTGTAATTCAATTCAATTCAAACTTTATTTATATTCCAGTAGTTTTATTGTTGTATTATTATTTCAATTGATATAGTTTGATTTAGTTAATTGCGAATCTTAAGCTTTTAATTCTTAATTTTGCTACAATCGTTTATTTAGCAGTCATATTTCAATTTCACTTTTGTAATTTTTCAACAAAATTATTGGCACGCGCGCTTAAATTTAAAAAGGCAAGAAACACTTACTATACTTTTTAACCAATTTATTGAACATGTTATCATCTTTTTTTTTTTGGAACAGAAAGCGAATTCGTTGAAAGGAATAGAAGTCCCAAGATACAAGTAATAGCTCTTAAGAAGGCAACTAAGAGTGCAATCATCATGATTACAAATAAGTTCAAAAACAAGGGCTTCCTTAACAATCACATGTGCTACCTTATTATAGATTATCTTAACATGCTTATAAACACAATCCTGGAAAAGAGAAGCATGATGCATAATATCATGAATAATGGTTTTAATGGTTATAGAAGAAGAAACCTCTAAAGAATTCAAGCCATTAATAATTTGAGAGACATCTCCTTAAAAAATGACTCGAGAAAAACCATGATTGATCCCAAAAAGTAAGGCATCGACATTGATGAACAATAAGAACCCTTATGATTTCGAATAACAATATTAGCACAGCCTCTGTTTTCAGTCGCCAAAGTTCCACCATCCATATTGATCTTGATCCAACCAAAATTTGGCTTTGACCATAAGAAAATTTGATGATTATTGCATTGATTAGAATTCGAACATAAATTACTGGATTTGCTGACTTTAACAGTAGCAAACCACTCATCTGCTTGAGACAACATATTATTTTGCACATAATGGAGATTGATTTTGGCTTTACATGATTTTTAACCTTACTGATCAAGGACAAGCTTTCTCCCATTAAAAATGGGACAAATAGTCATGATTTTAAAATGATAGTGATTAAAAGACCAACTCAATGGAAAATGGGACAAGGGGTAGCAAGTGGATAGGACATGGGCAAAAAATGTATTAAAGCCTTTGTTTCAAGGTAATTTAGATAAATACCCTCATTTTCAACAATTATCCCAAAAATACATAAAGCACTCAAAATCTCAAATTTACGCTTCAAGCTTTGATACATTTTTATGATATGCTTTAAACTATTCTCTCTCATCTTTTGTAATTTAAACGTTATTTTTTCATTTATCTCTCAAACCGTTCATTTTTTTGACATTTCGCTTTAACAAATTTTTTTCGTTTATTTTTTATCTTCGAAACGAGATCCATATGTATATATTTTTTCTCTTTTTTTCTATTGTTAAAAATGTATCAGAATTGTATTAGAAATGTAACTGATACAATTTTGATACATTTTTGATACTTTATGCATTAATTCTACATGTATTAGTTTTCATTTATCCTTCGTAACAATTAAAAAAAATTAGTTTAGGTGATTCCTCACCACAGATAAAACATGTGGAATTAAGATATAAAACACAGTACGCAAAGTATCAGAAAATGTATCAGAAAGTATCAACAAACAGACACTAATACAATATACTTTATTTTGTATTTTTTTATGATTAGCTTTTATTTAGCCTTCATAACAACAAAAAATCAGTTTAGATGATTCCTCATTACAGATTAAATATGAAGAATTAATACATAAAACACAGTATGCAAAGTATCTGAAATGTATTAGAAAGCACCAACAAATAGACATTGATGCAATATACTTTGTTTTGTATTTTTTTATATTGTTACCTTTTATTTAGCCTTCATAATAATTTCACTGCAGATAAAATCATTTATGATACAATTCTAAAAATCGAAAAAAAAATCCGAAAAATATATACATATGGATCTCGTTTTGAAGAGGAAAAAAGATAATAAAAATATTATAAAGTGATGTGTTGAAAAATTAACGAATTAGGAGATAAATGATAAAAATTAAAGTTAAAATACACAAAATGAGAGAGAAAAGTGAAATTATAATGTGGAGGTAAAACCGTGGAAAAGCAGAGTAAATAAACAATGTAAATAATATATTTGAAGATTGAAACTTAAAAAGGGGTATAATCATAGTTGTGAAAACCGGACCGGCCGGTCGGATCAGGTTCGACCGGAACCGGAGATCAAACCGGTCGGTTTCTATTCGATTTTCACTTTGGTCAATAACCGGTCAATGGTTGGTCGGACTGACCGGTTGAACCGAAAAACCGTGCCGGTTTTCCGGTTCGACCAGTCTTTTTTTTTAAAAAATTATTTAAATATAAAATTTAAGTTATTATTTTGAGGTGTTTTTAATTAAAATAAAATATAGTTTGTATTTTTAAATTATTTTAAAATAAATTTACATTTAATTGTAACTATAAAAACTATATTTCATAAATTGAATTTTTTTAATTAGTATATTGTGTTTGAAATGCTTAAACTTAAAGAATTAAAATAAAAATATTCAAATTTTCATAAATTATAAATATAAAAATAAAAATATTTTAATATTTTAATATATTTATTAAATCCGGTTCGATTACTGTTTATTCTGGTTTAATTCAAAATTCATGAATCTATCCCTTTACCGGTTCGATAATCGGTCCCGGTCTGAAAACCATGGTATAATAAAAAATTGTTGAAAGAAAAAGGTGAAAGTAAAAATGTATAAACATACGAGCGAAACTTGTTTTTGGGTAAATCTGGTGATTACCTTATTTCAATGAAAAGAATAGACCTTGACAGAGAAAAGCCTTCGGCATTTTTTCCTACTCTTCTTCTATGAAACCGAGCCAAAGCCATGGGCTCGACGAGTCCCAAACTCGGACGAAAACCTTGTTGGCCTCACTCTCAGCCATGGTGGCCGAGACGGCGACCTTTCCTATAGACCTTATGAAGACTCGACTTCAGCTACCCGGCGACTCTTCGTCATTCACTCACCCCACCAACGCATTCCGAGTGGCCGGCGAGATTCTTCGCCAACAAGGTCCTCTCGGACTCTACCAAGGCCTTTCCCCTGCTATTCTCAGGCACCTCTTTTATACCCCTATAAGAATTGTTGGTTACGAAAATTTGAGAAATTTTGTTGTCAATGATGGTGCCGCTGCTTCCATTTCTCTCCCTAGTAAAGCTCTCCTCGGTGGAATCTCCGGTGTTATCGCTCAGGTAAGAGATAAAAAAATCTATTATTTAGGATTAAATTCTGCTTTTGCAGATGTCGTAAAACAGGATTGCGAGATTTGCGTAAGGATTTTGATTTTAGATATGTTTCCATACCTCATAAACAACATGATTCGAGAGCAATAGCATTACTGTTTTTGTAGTGTCTCATCCTTTTCATCTAATTAAATCTTCTTTTTTGTTGAGGCCAAATATTAATAATACTAATTACTATATCAACGACTTATGGTGCAATCTTATAACGTATAGTTCTTGTTCTTCATGTTTCAGGGAGCAGCAGCATAATGTCAATATGTCATCTCTCTCTCTCTTTTTTTTTTTTTTTTTTTTTTTTTTTGAAGTTCAAAAGAGATTAACATCATAATTTCAATGATTTAGCTGCTATGCATAAATTATTTATGCTTAAGATCGCATTAAAAAAAAAAAAAAAAATCCGTACTTTCTAAACTAAGAAAGCCTTCATTGATAACATGCTGGCCTGCTCTTATTATGTGGCTTATCATTGATATCCATACACCCAATGTATTTTTTATCATTGGTTTAGATGATACATATTTAGTGGCTGAAGCTGTACAATTTTTTGCTTATCAAATTTGAGAAACTTATATTGATGATAATAATCCTGTTTGCTCGTAAGTTGCCATTCCTTTTTTTTTTTTTTTTTTTTTTTTTTTTTTTTTTTTAAAGAAGCCATAAATGACATAATACAAAGCATCCTTGTCTTTCAGAGGATACTATGAATTTCGTGTCTTTACAGGGCATGACTGAAAGACTGAGCTGGAATATTAATTCTGTTTTCTGTATTTTCTTCCATTCCACTTTATATGTTTAGATATAGTAATATGGGTTAAGGAATTCTTAGGTTGTCATGAAATGTTTCAGTAGGAAAAATTGAAGTATACACACATATTAGTTTAAGCTTGAGGGCACACCGCTTATGAAGTTATGACTAACTGTAAAGATGTTGCTTCTCTGGACAATAATGTCTGTAATGTACTAGTGATAGTACGAATGATATGTCATTTTGGTTTGGAAAGTTTAATTGTTTGATCTGAGGTGAAAACTTCTGCATTGTGCAATACAAAGAATTTTATCTATTATTAGTTAGATGATTCTTGGCTAGAATTTTCATGATTAATCTGATAAATTCCTTGCAAATAGTGATTCAAAGTCTCCCTGTTGACTGAATTTCATTTTCCATTATTAGTAGTACAGATGGTGGCTAGCCCTTCTGATCTTGTCAAAGTGCGGATGCAAGCAGATGGTCGTATGGTAATCCAAGGGCACCAACCTAGGTACTCAGGTACTTTTGATGCATTCAGCAAGATCGCACGAGCCGAAGGCTTTGGTGGACTCTGGAAAGGGGTTATCCCAAACATCCAAAGAGCATTTCTAGTGAACATGGGAGAATTAGCCTGTTATGATCATGCAAAACGATTAGTTATCGAAAACCAGATATGTGCTGATAATATATATGCCCACACTTTAGCATCCATTATGTCGGGGCTCTGTGCAACCGCGTTGAGTTGTCCTGCAGATGTGGTGAAGACTAGAATGATGAATGAGAAGGAAGGCAAGACTGTGTACAGGAGTTCTTATGATTGTTTGGTAAAGACAGTTAAAAATGAGGGATTGAGAGCACTGTGGAAAGGTTTTTTTCCTACATGGGCAAGACTTGGTCCTTGGCAATTTGTATTTTGGGTTTCTTACGAGAAGTTGAGACAAGCTGCAGGCCTATCTTCCTTCTAATAATTTCTAAAGATGGCTGCACTGCATCAACTTTCTGCTTGGATGCTATTACAGGTGTCTCTATGATGTTGGGTTTGGCTGAATTGGGTCTCTTTTATTCATTTCTAAAGTGGTGGTTAATTTGTGAACATGTCTTAGGACATGGTTGTAAAACTAGCCTGGAATAAATAAGATGCATCTTAAAACAAGCATTGCCTTTATTAGATAGTCCATCTCCAATCCTATGCTGGAAACTTGAAAGGTGCTGCTGCCTGTTGGTTACATAACTTCACATATTTTCTAATCAACTCTTTTGCTCTCATAACAAAATTAATGTGAAAATTCATACGTGCTATACATTTTCTCAAATGAATTTTCATTTTCTGCTGATATTTAATCATTTATGAATGAATTTATGAAGATAATATATTTAGTGTTATACTCATATATTGTTGTTGGAATTGCACATACAATATTATATTATTTTGATGCTGTGAGAAGCAAAAACTCATAAATCAAAGAGTTTCTCTCTTTAGCTTTTTTATTTAATATTGTGATTTTGATTGATTCATCAGGAAAAGAAAAGCAATGAAAATAACATGATTTTTTTTTTCCTGCAGAGATAGAACAATATATATATATATATATATATATATAAAAGAATCAGTTTCTCAGCTTGGCACTTGCTTATATTGCTGGAAGAAGCGCTAAAGTTTTCAAAGTTTATGGTAAGTCATAGAGATTTTAACTTATGTGGCAAACGTTTATGGTGGTGTGGAGAATTTATCTTGATATCCATGTTTTCTCTATATATTAGTGGGGATATTAGATCAATATGACATCATTTTGATTAGTTCTTTTCTTGGTCCTTGTTAGAATTCAAGACTATGTTTAATGTTATGTCCATGTGAAAATGGTCACTCCTACATGCACATCAAGAACTCTGTTTTTGATAAGGGGATAACACACCACATGTATAGTTATTTGTCGAAGTGCGAACCTTTCCTCTTTCGTTTTCTCATTTTAGTTCCGCTCATAAAGGAAAATTTATGACAATATATGTGATTCAAGCAATGCAATGGATAGCAAGCCAATGCCAATTGAAAGAGATCTTTCAATATACCAATTGCACTAGTTATGCCTTAGGGTGCAAAAGGAGCAGAGTGAGCGAGGATGCTTATGTTATGGCTGTAGCTCATTCTAAGGGGAGGACAAGGTTTAGAAGCATGTTGAGCAAAAAGCTAGAATGCTTGGAAGTTCATATGACCTAATAGGTACAAACAGTTGTCAATTATGAACTTCCTATGGACCTATGTAGAGATCTGGAATTGCTATTGTCATTGCCTGACAATATAGGCGTATTAAGTATGGGTTAAAAGCTACAGTACTTCTTCACCGAAAAAAAAGGCTAAGGTACTTGAGAAATAAGTTGTGAAGTGGTGAGTTTCTGTTAACTATAATGGTCATCAGAATTGAAGGCCAACTATGAATAGCTTCTTTATCAGTCAATAATCTTGTAGTGTTATGATGACTGTTGCCCGATCTGAAAAGTCATGCTTTAGAGTATAGACATGGTATTAAAAAAGTAAAACTGGACGTACATGTAATTAGTAAATCTGGAATTAACATTTGTAGGCATTTTTGAACAGCTGCAGCTCAGCATTGGTTAAGCCTAGTTTGTTCTTCGTCACCGTTATAAAATTGTGTGTTTTTCTGTTTTTCCGAGGAAGGAGTCTTTGTTCACTCTCTGCGACAAGTTGACAGGAGTTCAGTTGTGATGATATGTAGGCCTATAGGCTGAGACAATGGTAAATTCATACATGAAGCCCAAATGCAAAGTGTATTGCTCAGTAGTAAGTGGCAGTTCGATTTAACAAATATTGAACTATGTTTACATGTATAACACTATACATCTATCTTACAAGTGAAGTCCTGAGCATCTTCTGAAAGTCCTAATGTTGCTGCCTTCGGAAATTGCCATTCCAATTCCTGTTCTTCCTCCTCCTCCAGCACCAACATAATACAATCGCCATTCATCGACTTTATCTTCCATCTGAATCAGGCATGGGGATCGTACTCCCATATTGTCCCATTCTTCCCCTTTTTCAGGCTCAAGTATTGGATCTGCTTGGAGTCTCTCCCAATTCTTCAGCCCATCTGGAGATACAGCCAATCCAATACTCCTCATTCCATTAGCGGAGACACCCTCATATGCCATCAAGTATTTTCCATCTTTTCGACTTCTGACAACACATGCATTTTTCACGCCAAGCTCATCAAAACCACTTTTTTTCCCTCTACCCAAGATCTTCCCCAGCTTCACCCATCTAATCCCATCCCTGGATCTGGCAACTCCAAGGGCGAATGACCCATTTTCTCTGTCAAACGAATAATAGTACATCCTTATGTCATCACTTCTATGAACAACAACATGTGGTGCGGCAATAAATAAAGAATCCCATTCCTTGCCTGATCCTACATCAAGCAAAGCTCCACTATGAAGATCCCCTTCGATTCTGGCCCAGTGCCTGCCATCTTGGCTGCAAGCCAGACCTGGTAGAGACTTAAAAATCTTGCCAACTTGATGATTTCCATCCTTTGTATGTTCATTATTAACTCTTTCAGGGTTTTCAAACATTTGTGGAGAAAACCCTGGAATCTCTACTTCTTCAGAACTGAATCCTGTATAGTAAAGCCAATAAACTGAACTGTACATTTGGCTGGACATGATTACAAGCTCTGAAGGCCTAATGCTTTCTGTGTCAAATGCCCACCAGTTCGTGCTGCAATTCATCACTACATTGCTTGAGGACTCATCACCTGCATCATTGGCACATGGCATCACATTTTCTGATCCACGAGTCCAATGGACTCCATTGCTTGAAACTGCTAATCCAATGCGTCCTGTTTTGTCAGCATCTGAGCTTCCATGGTACCACATAAACCACCTTTCTTCATTGTCACCAATGTATCGTTTCACTACTGGAGATCCAATATCTGTGCTATCCCAGGAGTTTGTGGGGCCTATATCAAATACCAAACCTTTTAACTGTGCTGGTGTGTGTGATGGATTTGATCTTGGAGTTGCTAGTTGTTGGGCCATTGAATTGGGATCTAGTTCAATGGCAGGATTTCGACTTGTAGCATTATCAATGCCTGGTTTTGTGGAGCAACGAGTAAGCAGAGTTTTGTGCCTTGGATTTGCTGGAATTCTTTGATCGTTTGGAAAGCTAATATAGAAAGATCTGTGTGAAGAATATAGGGCAAACATTTCTAATTTGTTGGAAGGGCATGCCGGTTGGATTAAATTCGTTGCATTAGCCATGTTTGTTTTAGAGGATACAAAAACACTATTAGTTTTAATCCTTGTGGATGTCAATGATGCTGCATCCACTATTGAACTGCAGAAATGGAGAGAACGTAAAATGATAAACAGGTGTGGCAGAACCAAATGCCAAGAACTTGGTGCTGCATTTGATTGGGTTTTTGTTTAAAGCACAGGTTTTATTTTGGGGCTTTGTGAAGTTACTTCCTTGTTTTCCAGTATTTATAAACTCTTTACAGGTTAATTTCATTTTAACACGTTGTCTGGGAAAAAATGGGTTGACCAACTTGACCTGCTAACTGCTGTTTCTAGTCCCTATCTGTATTTCTTCCCTATGGTTTGGGCACATCTACCTGTCAAATGATAAAGGCCAGACATTAAAATGGGAATTGCTGACTTGTTGGGTCTCTGATGATAAAACCTTTGCCTTACAAATGTATGGGAAGTCTTTGATAACATATTAGTCACTTGTTAGGGGACATTGATGTAAAATATGTTTCACATGTTTTTAGATCAGCAGAAAACAAATTCGTACATGGTGTTGTGTTTTTCTAGAAGCTAGAGTTAGCTTTTATTTGAGTTTGTACTTATCCTTCATCTGCCTTTCCTTCAAATTAGTACTTCTGCACTCTCTTAGCATTGACATTCGTGCTATGATAAGAGCTAGAAATCTCCTACACATTTACAGTTAACATCTTTTTTTTTCCTAGTAAAATTTGAATGCCACATTGAATATGAACGATATGCATTCAGCTCACCAATGCAAAGCTGACACATGATTTTGGTTAATTATTTTTCGTACTTTATCTTGTCTTAATAGTAATGAACATATGAAGTAAATGGCTGATAGATTAATCTACATGCATTATACTTTGACTTGTGATATATAATCTGATTTTTAAGTTAATTTAGTAATGGAAGAATTGGTAGAGGTCTAAATTGAAAAGATCTTCATATATGTGCTCCATTTATTGTGTATTGTCTGTTTAATTACTATGTGGTTATGCTTTGAGCATGGATGACGAGCTTGGGGAGATATTGTCCCTTCTTACCTGTGGCATTCAATGTGTGCAACAATGTTTTTGTTTGGTTTGGTATATGTAGTTCTTGTTTTCCATTATAAATATCATATGCACGATCATCTGTGCGTCACATTAGTTACATTGGCATATTTCGGAAGAAAGCCTTAAAAACCTTACGTGTGTGTGTGCCTTTGTTGGAAAGGGTGGAACGTTGATGTGAAAAATGGAAAATATTTTGGTTTCACATGTTTGAGAACCTTATGGTGGGGTTGGTTCGACCTCAAACCTTTGATTTATTATGCGACTTAGGAAGAGGATTGTCAATGTTTGTTTATTTGCAATATTTTTTCCTGTTTCAACGAATAAGGTTGCTCATGTGTTAGCAAGGGCATCTTGTTCAGTGTCTCATTGAGGTGAGCAGTCTATTGTGCCATCTCATTTTATCCTTGAAGCCTTAGCTTAGCTCGTAATGTTTAATGGAATGGAGTTTGTTTCTCTTAAAAAACTGAAACAACAGATATGGGAAATGTGTAAGAGTCACTATTAAATAGTATGATAATGTAATTATAAGATGCCTTCGAATTATTCCAGAATAGAGATGAAACCTAGTACCACCAAAAAAAAGGTAGTAATTTTGGCTTGAAAGTTAGTTAGATTAGACATTAAATTGTAGTATGAATACAGTTGTATAGTGTTGGGGCAGGCAGTTGAGCTAGTTAAAAGAGCAGAGAAGTTTGAAGTGCTGATGTGTATGTCGGCTGAATCTTACTTCTTTTTAAAAGCAAAAATAAATGCACAGCCACCGGGGAAAGTTGGTTCTACTTTTCCTTGCATTGTCATTATCATCCCATGACGCTCTTTTGCATTTTTCTTTCTTATTCTAAATGATTAAACAATAATTACAGGAATAAAAGATCTTGGTTTCTATTTTTTGATTAATGTCTAAGTTTTCTTTATTTTGTATTGGTATTTTAGTGTGTATTATATCAGTACTTGTTGAAGACCATTAATTTCATTCTCATTCCATTTCTTGGTCTGCTCTGGCTTGTTCTCCTTGTAAGCTTTGACAGAGTTAATAATAATAATAATAATACACACAGCAGAATGAAGCAAATATTTATGTTATGTATGAATAAAATGATGTTGTATTTGGGTAGAATACAATACAATGTACGAGTAAAATACCCAAAAAAGAAAAAAAAAATTATGAATAAAGATGTTGGTATTTTTTGTAGGTTTGAATGCTTATTTGCTCCTTTCTTATATAAAATGTGTGTGTTTATTCATTGTTATATTATTATAAAACATTTGCTCATGTCTTATATAAATCATAATACTAGCCCCAAAATAATTGAGAAAACAAAAATCCATTGAAACTATTAATATAGATCCATTCAAAACACATTAATTTAAAAGAAATATAAAGTTTACAAGATCTGTATCGACAAAAATTAAACTATCAATTAGTTTCACTGCTTACATAATTTTACAAGATATAATTGTTTAACAACAATAAATTTTACTAATGGTTTTAACAAATTTGTGTTTTTTTGAACTATTTTTATGTAAATAATTCACAGGGCAAATGTTTAAAATAATATCTCAGAGCCAATTTTTGTATTAGTAATGTGGTATGCTTATATTTTAACCATAGGTTGGGAAAGCATAACATAGCATCAAACAGTCCATGGAATAGGCACACGTGGCTATCTAACATTTAATACGGTTGACAACCGTTTTTCAAATCACCATCTTGGCAGCGTACCTTTTTGCTGACTTTTTAATGTTGAATGAAACTTGCATGCGACTTCAGATTATTTAACAGAAAGGCATAGAGATTAATTATTTGGGAATGATTATTTGCAGTGAGGGAATATGATTATTGTACGGTTGCAGAGAGATTAGGCTGGAGATTTATATATTTTAATTTAGTTGCTTTTCCCAATATTGTTTATTAGGATCCGAAATTGCATTATATAATCAAGTTGACAGGTCAATCGGTTGCAGAGAAATTAGGCTGGGGATTTTTATATTTTAATTTAGTTGCTCTTCCCATTATTGTTTATTAGGATAGCAAATTGCATTATATAATTAAGTTGACAGCTATATGTCCTACATAATTAATATTTTGTCAGGAAAAAAAAAAATTACTGTTTGAGATTGGTCCTGATCCGACAAATGTATCTCCAAGTGGATACAGTTTTATTTTATGGGCTGATTTGCCGGCTTTTGATCTGAAAGTATAGTACTACTACCTTCTAACCTGTTATTCAAATTCAACATTTAGTGATTTAGGTATACTATTATTATTCAAACTGCCCCAAATAATAATCTAATTGAATTATAATAAAAAATAGTAACCACTTTTATTAAAATAAAAGAAATAGCAACTATTTTCAACTCGAGCAATTTATGTGGATATGAATAAATTATGTGCTACTGAAAACAATTCACCTATGAAAATAAAACAATTAAAAACCATGGCATGGGACTTGAGCATATATATGATTTTCTTTAACAAAAAGAATCGTGGAAGATAAGACAGGCTTACAACTTTTAGGTCATGTTTGGTTCATGGAATGGAATAGGGTATGAATAGAATAGTTATGACGTGGAATAAGAATATCTATTCTTTTTCCCATCTTATTTCAATGTTTGGTTCATTACTTGAATAATATATACAATATGTAATTAATATTGAATCGGAAAACGAAAAAAATGGACGAAATCGGATTAAACAAAGAAAAAAAAGGAATCAAATAACGAAAACAATAAGAAAAATGAGTAACACAGAGAAAAACAAACAAATAATAAAAAAAAAAAGAGAAGAAAATGGCAAAACACGAAAGAAAATAAATGAACATAAAATATCAAAGGAAAATGGAAAAATTGGAAAAAAATAAATAAGATAAAAATTAATATATAAAAAAAAAAAACTATGGAGTGAATCAAAGTATAAAATAGCTATTTAATCATGGAATAACTATTTCATGAAATAGCTGTTTGCTATTCTTTACTTCGAAGAATGACTATTTCATGAAATAGTTATTTTAGATTAAATATTGAACCAAATATTGGAATATCTATTCAAAATGAAATAGATATTATATTCTCCATATTTTATGAAACAAACAAACCTTATAATATTAAGTGCATTGTAAATGGGTTTTTGCACAGTAACACTACTCTCACAAAGTTTTCTTCAAGAATTGATTCATGGAGGAAGAGTAAATTACTAAATATTAAACCTTATTATCTATTATTAATTTCAATTTCGTAGTCACATTGTTGAATTATTGTTTTAGTTTTTTTAAAAACCCGTTCAACGGTTTATTTAGGCTTTTAAATAATAATAATAAAAAGGACATAGCATACAATAACAATGGAAATGGAAGTTGAAATGGAAAAGGAAACATAAACGGATCAATTCTAAAAAGCATAGCAAACAGAAACTATGGAGAAACATGTACATAAATAAAAATATAGCGTATATTATAAATATTAAAACTATAAAAATGTATTTATATAATTATATTTTATAGAAAATAGGAAAATAACATGCATTCAATAAATATATTCATCTAGTATTTTTAAAATATAAAATTAATTTACTATTATATTGTGATATTTTGAATTTATAAACGATTGCAACAGTCTAAATAGGAATAACTAGTTGGAATTAAAAAAAAAAACATGAAATAACATTTTTAAATTAGCAATTAAGTGTTTTAAATTGAAGAGTAAGTTTTAGTTTGGTAGATTTATAGTTTGAATTGGAGGTTAATTTACTGGATACAGTTTCCTAAATCATAGGAGACGAGTTTCCAACTTTTAATATCATAGAATCGTGCCCGAAAATGTTTTGTACTAGTTTTCGGGAGTTTCCATTTTCGAAACGGAAATAAAACGTGGAAACATGAGTGTTTTAGAGTTTCCGTACTTTATAACTTACTTGTGAAGCTGTGATAAAGTGTGTAAAAATGAAATTGGTATACAAAAAATATATGATATAGTTGGTGTACCATGAGTGTAATTAAGCAGAATGACCTCCGAGACATTATATGAGAAAAATGGTTGCTTGTGATGGTAGTCGTCTAGATTTTGGCTGGTGGGGAGTTTTCGGGGCCACTGATTTCGATGGTGAGGTTAAAAATAAATTATCTCGACTATTAGTATTTCATTTTATTAATTTATGTACGCCCCCACGGGTAAAACACAATCCAGTTTGATTTTAACTGGTGAAAAATGAATTTTAAACCCTAAAATCCAATTCCAGTATGTACACTATGAAAATAAACATACAAGTCATAACCAGAACACAAACTTAAAGGCTTTGGTACCAATAAAAGCATATTTGATTAGGAATACAAAGAATGCAATTCATCATAAACATATATCCTAATATAATCAATACAATAAATCTAATTGAAGGGATTAGGCTTACCTTATTGTTGGTGTGCCTTAGTTCTTAAGGCATTGGATTTTTGTATTTTGTATTATACATTAAGAGTCATATGTGAATACGTTATTTGTGTCACATTAATAAAGACAATTAATCTATTTCATTTATATCTTGTGCTATAATATGAGTAGAGTATCCATTGATTGATAATCATAAAACTTATCCTAGGTCTATTCTAATGGTAGGAACGAATATAACCACAGACTTATATATTCGATGACTGTATGGTAGTTCTTAACTAGCCAGAGTACTTATATAGTTAGTCATGAATATAGGTACATATCGTTGACATGGGACTAGATCGATCCGCACAAGAAAGCTACATGGTTGTCGCGTCATAGGTCTTTCTTGAGTAGGTCTCTTTTGTCCTCAGACCAGATTTCATTACAGTATCAATATGAAATCCAGTTCACTTTGACATACGCCTAACAGGTCTGTAAAAGGATGCTAAATATGGGTATGATTGGGTTAGACAGGTGAACATATTGATATTGATGATGAAGTGATGGAATTGCTACTCGGGTAACACCGAGATGATATCATTGGCCACTTGATGAGTGTGACTGATAATTGTATGGCCATACCCAAATAAGTTGGTTGTTTATTTGATTAATCAGTCAACTCAAGTTCAAGAAATATAATAAACAACGGAAGAAGATGATGGACACCATGCCTCTTGTTTATTCATATCGATATCGTTAGGCAAATGACACTATAAGATTACTACCGGGTGAGTGTCTTCTAAAGACTACTGCATCTCTGTCTTAATTGGGGGCTGTAATGGTTTGCTAGAACCCACTTACAGTCTGTGGGCAATGGGCCTACTGCCAACATAAAAACAGACCCATAGGATCGTGCACATAGATCAACTGAGCTGGAACGTATAAATATTGTGCATGTGATGTACATTGGAAGGAATGAGTTAATTAATTAGTTGACATTTGGTGTCGAGGTAATTAATTAACATTGGGTTGATTTAATTTAATTAATAAGTTTACATAATGTAATTAATTAATTTATCAATTAATTGAATTACATAAAATAAACAATTAATTAAATTATTTTCTTAAGTGTTATTTTATTTTAATTAGGGGTAATTAAATCAAGCCATATGGAATTAAATTATATATTATAAATCTTATGGAATAAGGATTTAAATATGTAATTAAAATCCTAATGGGCTTGGGTTTACTTTACCTAATTGGAGTCCATATTGCATAAGGACTATAAAAGGCACATTTATGGGAAAAATCACTCTCTTAACCCTAGGCACAAAGGAAATTCGGCCAGCAACAATATCAGCCCCAATAGTCGAATTCTTTGGTGCAATTTCTTCCGTTCGATAGTTGATCGTGCACCGGACTGTGGAGATCAATTTTAAGAAACGATTCTGCAGCAGTTTCTAGAAGAGACATAATCTGGTGAGTTTAATCTCTTGATTCAAATTGTTTTTATTTCAATCAATGATAATTGGACACAATAGGTAGATTCTAGGAAATTTTAAACAGTGTATTTTCTGCTGCGCCACGTTATTTTTCCGATGACGAATCCCAACACTGATAGCATAGATTGTAGTTGATTCCAATCCAAACCTCGAGTGCAGCGGAAAGAATCTTGTTAACATCACCGGTTGGATTAGTATCCACAAGTGCTGACTATTAATTTGATTTCAGTCTAAAAACCTAACAAATGGGGAGAGAGAGAGGGAGAAAAGCTGGCCAAATAGGCTTCCCTATTTATAAGGAGATTAGTCCTTAATTCGAAGGCAAACTCCTAATTAGGAGTTTAACAAAACTGACTAAAAAATATAAACTATTATTTGTTTTGTGTCATATTTTTTATTATACTAAACAGAGTCATGGGTAAATCCCATTATTTCATCATCCATATTATTTGAAAAGATTTGTGACGAATTGGATAGATTTTATAGTATACTTGACATACCACGTAATATATTTCAATAAAATCATGATAACTCATATTTCAATTAATATAAAAATAATAATATATAATTAATTAAATATTTAATGACTCTTTGAATAAACTAGATCCTAAAATAAAGGGAAATTGTCAAAACTACATCTGTTTTAGGTTTTGTTTTTGGACTCTACATTTTCAACATTACTTTTCTGCCTTTTTTTCTTTCATAATTATTGAATTACCTTTTCTTCTTAATTCAAATCTTTTATACATTTTTCATTGCAAAAATACCTTTCAAACTTTTCAAATTTACTTAAATACGTGATCCTACTTTGTCCACATTTCTCTCTTCTTTTTTCATAATTTTAATCTAATTTCACATTTATTTCTTAAACCGTTTATTTTTTTTATCATGTGACTTTAGAAACTTTTTTTTCTCTCTTCGAAACAAGATCTATATGTATATATTTTTTCCGACATTTTTTTTCACTAAGGTATAACTCATTATACCTTTGTATCTTAAAGTATAACTAAGGTATAATAACATAATAGTATATCCTAAGGTATAACTAAGGTATAATAACTGTAATTGTGTATCTTAAGGTATAACTAAGGTATAATCACTGTAATAGTGTATAACTGCCTGCCGAGCAGGCTTAAGCCTGCGGGAAAAAGACTACTCACACTGCATTTGAGATTGCTGCTTCATAATTTCAATAAAATATAAAATATAATAAAAGAAAATGTTATTGAAATAAATGAAGAACAAGGGGATGGAACACCATCCAAAGTCTTGAAATGCAGAAATGAATGAAAAGAAAGCAGAAATGATCCACCAAAGAAAAAACGTCCTCAGTCATGCCCAAACATGTGGCTTAAATAGAAAAAGAAAGTATTAAATAAATAGTCCACTTGCAAGGTAGTGAGCTGGCAGCCTCCACTTGCAGGGTAATGAGCTGGCAGCTTTCACTTGCAGCCAAAATTAGAGATCATGTCCATTCTTGAGTAAAACAAAATTAATTAATGACCATCAAGTTTTGTCTTGGCATCTTCTCTTCTCCCTATGCATGGAGGAATGGGCTGCACGTTTTTCTTGTCCAATTTAAACAGATTTCAGCCTGCTTGTTTACCTTGCTGCTCCATTTTCCACAATTAATTCCAGCAACCTGAAAATGTCCCAATTTAGCTAATTCTCTCTTCTTTTAATTCAATTTATATTCAATTTATACCCAATAAACTAGGTATAATCTCCACTTATCAAATATCCCCATACTTAAACCTTTGCTTGTCCTCAAGCAATTTAAAAGAACGAAGAAAAGAGAAAACTTTGAAAAAGAAATAACAACAGAAATGACATAGCTGAGAAAGCTTAAAGGAAAAACAAGGGCAGCAGCTATTACTTACTTTCAACTTTGAAGTGACCAACATAATCAAAAGGAAAAATACCAGTCTTAAGAAGAACAAGATGATGAGTTTACACAGGCAGCCTGCTTGAGTTTCAAAGACAATAAAGACCATGATTTATATTTCATATCTCAACAATTTGGCAATCATTTCAAAACAACCACCTCGCAATGGATATCACTCAATCACTCCAATGTGGTTTTGGTGAAAATGTAATTGAGGTGCCCTCAGCAGCCTACACATTCATCATAATCAAAACTTGATAATCAAAAACTCATCGCCAACACTTATTGAATATAATGCATAATCAAAAGGACTTTGCATGGGGGTTGTAACTTGGTTAAGGTTAAGGGTGTGTTAAAGGGATAAATTTGGGTGAATAGGATTACCAAAAAAAAAAAAAAAATTTGTGTTGAAGAGCAGAGCAAGCAATCTCACTAATGCAGCATTACTGAACTTAAGCAATCTAAAAAAAAAAGAACAATTATTGCACAAGTATCTTTCACGCATATGAGTGAAGGTGAAGCAGTCAAGAATTTTTGTTTTTTTTTTTTTATATAAAAGAAAATGTGTCCAGATTGTTTTGAATTTTTCTAGCAGCCTGAACAAAAAGTCTTATTGAAATGGAAAAGATAGGTAAAAGAGGTTTTTGAGCAAAGGATGGGCTTGCATCTTGAGATAACATATTGTGAATGACATTTCTGAGGTTGCTCAAGATACAAGGATGAATTTAGAGATTAATGGCTCAATTCTTAAAATTTTTGGATTTCTGGATACTGCTTGAAATATGATAATGAACTGTGAAGGGGTGTTTTTGACATCTTGAAAATTCTTCTTTTGTTCAAGAATTTTGACATTGGTTTTTAGAAAACAAAAGCTCAATATACCACATTCGATTGACAGCTTGCTCTAAAATGAAACTTCCATTTCTTTGGTAATTCCTTGGGTAAATTTTTGGAAAAACATAAGTGAAAGGCTAAAGGCAGAAATTTATGTGGGTTTCCGAAAATGAAAAGAGCTAGGCTTAATGGGGTTACTCTAAATGAGGAGTTTAATGGTGGCTTTTTAAGCTAAAAAAAAAAATGGTGAACCTAATGCCTTAATCCTTTTATGCACATAAACAAACAAGTGATTTTGACAAGCACCAACAATCAAATTTCTAATTACAACAAGGTGTGAGCCCTCTCACAAGAAAATTAAGCAAAGATTGATTCAATTTAAAGAACAAGTAGGCTCAAAGTTCCTCACATTGGTGTTAAGAAATTTGTAGTTGAATCAAAATTTAGCCAACAAGTTGAGACATAAAATAAAATTCTGGTTCTTGCAATGCATAATCTACTTTCACAAATCACAAGTGTAAACAAATCATCAAGAGTTCAAAATTCTTAGCATTTCACAGATGATTACACGTGCTCATAAGCTGAAAAGTATTCTTTAGCTGCTACAGACATGTAAAATTGAAAAATTTTGCAAATTTTCACAAAACACATCATACTTGAAAAACAGAACAATCAAGCAACCTATGCAAATTGCTGGATAACTCAGATCACAGGGAACAATAGATCAGACAGAAAATTTGATAATCTTGAGGACTTGCTTGTGTTCTAAGCATGATAATATTAGACAAGCAGAATCAATTGAATTTTAAATTGAATTTCAGCCAATAAATTCCCCTCCCCATACTTAAAGAATGCATTGTCCCCAATGTAATTAAAACAATATAAAGCACAGAGATTCTCGTGGTATTACCTTAGCATGATATGGATGGAAATAACAAGGGTAATAAAGTTTTAGACATACCAGAGAGATGAGCAGACACACTTGTCTTGTTAGTTGTAAGAAGGTGGGGAAGATTGCTGCTCCTCCTCCATATTGGTGTCCTTCCCATGAGGGTCTTCAGATTGTGGGGCTTTGGATGCTGTTGGCTTGGAGGTGTGGGTTGGAGAAGTTTCAATGCTTGTTCCCATGAGTTCTATTTGTGTTTCCAGAACTGTCACTTTGTTCTGAAGCTCCTTGATATCCTTCTGCATTTCCTCCATTAGCAAGGTATCAGAATACCTTTTCATCCACAATTCCTCCATCCACAGTACAAGAGTTTCCATGTTAACTTTGGCACATTTCTTGTACAGAGCAGCCTTATCTCTAACTTCCTCAACTTTTGGTAGGGGGATATTGAGCCCATCCGTTGGTTCATCTTCTTCTGGTTTCTTTCTCTTCTTGGTCTGCGATTCATCCTCAACTTTTATTACTTTCTTTGCATCTCGAGCAGCCTGCACTGCCTGCTCTCTTTCCTCTGCTTCCTTCACTAGCATCCATCTATTTCCCACTTTCTTGATAACTCCAATTTGCCTCAGATTGCCAGTATCTATTGGGGATGGCCTGCACTCCAGAGTTAAGTGTGTTTCCTTGAAGTTTCCAGCAGCCTTGGCAATCTTTGTAACATAGGAGCCACACATCAGTTTGCTGCTTGTCTTGCTTGGAAGGCTTGCTATGTAATCCCCAAACCATGCTCCTATATTCATTCTCTTCTTTTTCACCATACACCAAAGCGCAAAGAGATCCATCTGTGGTATATGGGACTGATTCCATCTTGCAAATATTGACCCAGCAATAAATTTCTGCATAATTCGATGAGAGTAACTGATGAGGTTGCTGGCGTTGCACTCTGAGTAAGAGTAGTTGTCTTGCCCTGTGATTTCCTTCCAGAATTGTGCAGCATCAAACTCTGGGTCATAGGTGGTTAAAGCATTTTTGTAATCTTCAGAGTCGATTGTGTCCTCATCAACTGCTCCAAGGTAGCGGTTGAAATCGTTCAATGATACAGAGTGCCCCTTTCCCATTACCCGAAAACTGAACTTCTTTGGGTTATTTGGATTCTTCACTGTTTCATCGTTGGTAAAAGTACAGAGAAATTCAAGTGTGAGTTCCTTGTACGCTGGTTCATTAATAGCAGCGAAAGATTCAAAACCCCCTCCCTGTAATAATTCTCGGATTTCAGTGTCCAGCTTGAACTGTTTGAGGGTCTTCCAACAAATCACTCTCGATGCTGCGGATGTGAAGTCTGCATACATCTTATACCGCTTTTCTTCTTCTTCGTCATAAAAGGTGAGCATCTTACTGAAAAGTTGCTCTTTCGTCATCGAATCGGTGCTGGCGGATGTAGGAAGGGAGGCGACAGCGTGTGAGTGTTGGGCTGCCTTCTTAAAGTTTCGTGTTTTCCCCATGCTTGCTGTTCTGACTTCTGCAACAAAAAAAAATTGAAAAGAGGAGAGAAAGTATGGAGGAGAGATAATGAACGGATGAGAGAAGAAGACACACAATTAATTGACAAGGAGGGCAGTAATTTGGGGAAACCAAACGGTTTGATTTTGAATTTCAAAGGGAGACAAAACTGTCAAGAATTAAAGAGGGAGTCCAAATCACCATGTGGGTTGGCGGCAGATGGCGGTTCTGGCAGTTCTTTTCATATTTTTTTTTTTTTTTAATAAAAGAAAAAGAAATCCGGTTGACTTGTACCCATAAAGATTTTTGGCTTATATTCTTGATTCAAGGTCCCATTAAAGCCAATTATTATCACAAGTATAATTTGTGAAAATCCCCATACTTGAGATTTATCATGGGTACCTAAAAAGAAAATAACAAAGCAAAAACTAAAACAAAATAAAAATAAAAGTAAAAGTAAAAATAAAACACGCACGAAAAAAAAAAAGATAAAAAAAAAAATAAAAATAAAAATGCAAGTTCAGAGAAATTGGGATTGACCCAATAAAATTTGCTTCAATTGGTGTTTGAAGCTGACACCATGTTTCTGTTTCAGGTTGTTGGTGCAGGTTGCGGGTTATGCACATTTCCAGCAACCTGAGGTGTTCCTTGGGCTAGGTAAGGTTTGAGTCTATGGCCATTGACCTTGAAACTTTCACCATTAAAATTACTTATCTCAATGGCACCATGTGGAAAAACCTTGGTGATTATGTATGGACCGGACCATTTTGATTTGAGCTTGCCTGAAAATATTTTCAGCTTTGAATTGTATAAGAGGACTTGTTGGCCCGGTTGAAATTCTTTTGCTTGAATTCGTGTATCATGCCACTTTTTGGTTTTCTCCTTGTAGTTCATGGCATTTTCATAGGCAAACAGCCTAAATTCTTCTAATTCCTGCAGCTGCAATCTCCTTTGTTCTCCAGCAGCTTGCCTGTCAAAATTGAGGTAAGTTAGGGCCCATAAAGCTTTAAATTCCAGCTCTACTGGTAAATGACAAGCTTTTCCATAAAGCAACCTAAATGGTGACATCCCAATGGGAGTCTTGTAGGCTGTCCTATAAGCCCACAAAGCATTGTCAAGCTTTTTAGACCAATCTTTCCTAGAGTTGTTTACCGTTTTTTCCAAAATGCGCTTAATTTCTCTATTAGAGATTTCAACTTGCCCGCTGGTTTGCGGGTGGTATGGTGTGGCAACTCTATGAGTTATTCCATATTTTTCAAGAAGCTTTTCAAATTGCAAATTACAAAAATGTGTTCCTTGATCGCTTATTATTGCCCTAGGCATGCCAAATCGGGTAAACAATTTCTTTAGAAATCTCACCACCACACGAGCATCGTTGGTAGGACTAGCTATGGCCTCTACCCATTTACTCACATAGTCAACAGCAACCAAAATGTATTTGTTCCCATAAGAATTCGGAAAAGGTCCCATAAAATCAATACCCCATACATCAAAAATTTCACAAACAATTATGTTATGTAAGGGCATGGCATTTTTAGCCGAGATGTTACCTGTCCGTTGACATTCATTACATTGCTTGACAAACCTGTGACAGTCTTTGAAGATTGTTGGCCAATAAAAACCACATTCCAGCACTTTTGAGGCTGTTCGTGTTGCACCAAAATGACCTCCAGCTTCCTTGGTATGGCACATATTTAATATTGCTGGAACCTCATCTTGGGAAATGCATCTTCGTATAATTTGATCTGCACACAATCTAAAAAGGAAAGGCTCCTCCCAAAAATAATACTTAACATCTGAAAAGAATTTCTTTCTTTGTTGAAAGGAAAGGTCACTAGGTTTTAAGCCACAAGCAAGGTAATTAGCAATATCAGCAAACCATGGAAAAGAATGTACCAAATAGAGTTGCTCATCTGGAAATGAGTCCCTGATTTCTGGTTGCGTGCTGAGGTTGCTCGCAGGAATTCTAGACAAATGATCAGCAGCCACATTTTCTGCACCCTTCTTGTCTTTGATTTCAAGGTCAAATTCTTGCAACAATAAAAGCCAACGGATGAGACGAGGCTTTGCATCTTTCTTTGCAAGCAAGTATCTTAAGGCTGCGTGATCAGTGAAAACAGTGACCTTGCTGAGTACCAAGTAAGCTCGAAATTTATCAAATGCATATACTACAGCAAGCAGCTCCTTTTCTGTCACAGTGTAATTCTGCTGAGCTTGCGTGAGCGTCCTGCTTGCATAATGAATTGGCTTGAAATGTTTGTCAATCCTTTGACCTAAAACTACTCCAATGCAATTATCACTTGCGTCACACATGAGTTCAAAGGGGAGGTCCCAATCAGGAGCAATCAAGATAGGTGAGTGGATTAATCGATCTTTGAGTTCTTCAAATGCCTTCAAGCAATCTGTATTCATCTTGAATTCAACATCTTTGTGGAGCAAGGCTGTGAGTGGTTGAGCAACCTTAGAAAAATCTTTTATAAATCTCCTATAGAAGCCAACGTGTCCAAGAAAGCTACGAACTTCCTTGACTGATGTGGGGGCAGCAAGCTTCTCGATCACTTCCATTTTTGCCTTATCAACTTCTATGCCTTTCCTTGAGATTTTATGGCCAAGAACAATGCCTTCATTTACCATAAAGTGACATTTCTCCCAATTCAACACAAGATTTGTCTTCTTGCAACGTACTAGGACAGCTTCGAGGTTGCTTAGACAAGTTTGGAATGTCTTGCCATAAACCGAGAAGTCATCCATGAAGATTTCCACGGTCTTCTCCACCATATCATGAAAAATAGACATCATGCACCTTTGGAAGGTTGCTGGAGCATTGCATAGACCAAACGGCATTCTTCTATAGGCATAGGTACCATACGGGCAAGTGAATGTAGTCTTCTCTTGATCTTGCGGGTGTATTGGGATTTGATTGTACCCCGAGTAACCATCAAGAAAACAATAGAATGCATAGCCCGAGAGTCTTTCAATCATTTGATCTATGAATGGAAGAGGAAAATGGTCTTTCCTTGTTGCATCATTGAGCTTGCGGTAATCAATGCAAACTCGCCATCCGGTGATAGTTCTTGTAGGAATGATTTCCTCCTTCTCATTTTGAATCACAGTCATCCCTCCTTTCTTAGGAACAACATGAACCGGGCTGGTCCAAACACTATCTGAAATTGGATAAATGATTCCGGAATCAAGCAGCTTGATTACTTCATTCTTGACTACTTCTTTCATGTTCGGATTAAGCCTTCGTTGAGGTTGCACTGTTGCTTTGTGATCTTCCTCCATTAGAATTCGATGCACACAAATAGAAGGGCTGATCCCTTTTATGTCCGAGATTGTCCACGCCATTGCTTCCTTGTTTCTTATAAGGATTTCAAGAAGTTGGTCCTTTTGCTCTTGGGTCAAATGAGAAGATATAATAACAGGCAGGTTGCTGGGCGGATTTAGGAAAGCATATTCAAGATGGGGTGGTAAGGGTTTGAGTTCTAGAGTGGGCGGTTCTTCAATTGATGGTTTGGAAGGTAGTGTGGGAGTATGGTTTAAAAGTTCCACAAACTGCCTGCTTGATGATGTTGCTAGACAGCTTGCTTCAATGTCGATTTCTTCTCTAGCAATCTCCTCATTATCAAATTCTTCTTTATCTACCTGCATAAAGAATGGGTTTAAGTCCAAATCAGTGGTATCCATGAAGTAACACACATCATCACAAGAAGAAGGATGTTTCATCGCCTCATTCATTTTAAAAACTACTTCTTCATCATGAACTTTTAGAATTAATTTCCCATTATTCACATCTATTAGAGCACGACCAGTAGCAAGGAAGGGTCTTCCTAGTATAATAGGCACATGAAAATCCTCAGCCATATCCATTACAAGAAAGTCAACAGGCAATATAAACTTTCCTACTTTAACTAACACATCTTCCACTATACCTCTTGGGTATCTAATGGATCTATCAGCAAGCTGAATAGATACCCTAGTAGGTTGCGGGTCATCTAATCCAAGTTGTTTGTATATGTAGTATGGCATAAGATTTATGCTAGCACCCAAATCACACAATGCATTATCAATATTGAGATTGCCAATAGAACAAGGGATAGAAAAACTCCCTGGATCTTTTAATTTCTGGGGCAGAGGTTGCTTGCATTGCAGAATAGATGAGCAGTCTCGGTTGAGCTGTACCATAGCTACGTTTTCCAATTTCTTTTTGTTTGACAATAGTTCCTTCAAAAACTTCACATATAAGGGCATTTGGGCAAGTGCATCTGCAAAAGGAATGTTAATGTGAAGTTTCTTAAACACTTCAAGAAATTTATCAAATTGCTTAGCCATTTCATGTTGCTTGGCTCTTTGAGGATATGGTATCCTTGGTTGGTATGCTGGAGTAGCTTGCTGGGTTGAGACAGGTTCAGTTCCAGCGACATCAATTGTTACTGGAGGTTGCGTGCTTCCAGTTCCAGCAGCCTCAGGTTGCTTACTTGGGTCTACAGATTTTTCTCCAGTTTGGGCAGGTTGCTCGTTCACCTGTTCAGTTTGCATGCCTGCACTAACAACATCATTAGTAGCAAAATTATTCACTTCTCCAACATTTTTACCAGTTCTAAGCATGATTGCTTGACATTCTTCCCTTGGATTTGGTTCAGTATTGCTTGGAATGGTTCCCTTGCTTTTTGGAGTAACAATTGTCGTGAGTTGCTGAAGTTGTGTCTCCAAATTCTTGATTGAAGCTTGAGTTTGCTTCATAAATTGCATGACAAGCTCCTCTAATTCAGGTTTCTTGGGCTCGCGTGAGGATCCTGCCTGCTGGAAATGTTGAGAATGATGGGGTTGCTGGAAATTGTTGTGCGGCTGTTGAAAAGGCGGTTGAGATTGTTTTCCAGATTGCTGGTTCCATGAGAAATTAGGGTGATTGCGCCAACCCGGATTGAATGTACTTGCATATGGGTTGTTCATCTGCCTTGGGTTGTTGCCAACATAATCACACTCTTCTTTGCTAGAAATGTCTAGTGGTCCTTCACAATCAATGTTTCTATGGTTGCCACCACAAAAATCGCAGATAGTTTGAGCTTGCTGGATGGAAGATACATTTTGCTTAGCAAGCTGCCTCAGAATCAGGTCCACCTTGTTTGACAATTTGGAGACAGCCTCAGATTCACCACTTCTTCCTCTATCTTCACTAACCGAATGCCATTTGTAACTAGTGTTTACTAGTCTCTCAATAAGATCATAAAGTTCCTCCGGGGCAAGTTCCTCGGGATCACCATTAGCCACGGATTCAATTTGTATTTTGTAGGCATTGGTTAATCCATTGTAGAAGTTTTGGATTTGCATCCACATTGGAATGCCATGGTTTGGCACTTTTCTCAAAAGCTCTTTGTATCTCTCCCAAGCTTCGGAAAAAGATTCGTCAGGTTGCTGGCTGAAATGAGTAACTTCATTCCTGAGTTTGATCGCCTTTCTCGGTGGAAAATATTTCGTCAAGAAGGCTCTGGCCATCTCATCCCAGGTTGTTACTGACCCTGCTTGAAGGTTTTTTAGCCAGCTCTTAGCTTTATCCCTTAATGAAAAAGGAAAAAGCTTGAGTCTAATGACATCGTCTGACACGCCACGATTTGTTCGGAAGGTGTTGCACATTGTGACAAAGTCTTGGATGTGTGAGTTAGGATCTTCTCCAGGTAATCCTCCAAATTGCACTGCGGCTTGGAGCATTTGGATCATTGAAGCTTTAATCTCAAAGAGATTGTTCCCTTCATCGGGTAGCACAATGCACGAAGAGTGTCCCTCGGTTGAAGGTCTCGAATACTCCTTGAGAGTTTGCCTTTGGGGCTGAACAATGTTTTCCCCCACGTCATCTTGCTGTTCTCTTCTTACTGGTTGAGGTTGCTGTATTCCTCCAACAGGTGGAGGCAAGTTGTTATTCATTCTCTGATTTTGGTGAGCTCGCCTGGCTGCACCACTTCTTCTTCTGCAAGTCCTTTCAATCTCCGGATCTACAGGAATTAATGGTAAACCGGTTCTTCGCATACAAACCAGACTGCTTGGAAATCAAGTAACCTCAAAACAGAATGAACAAACAAGGTTAAAAACTATCAATTTACTAGAAAATTTAAAACTTTTTACTTTTAGTCCCCGGCAACGGCGCCAAAAACTTGTTGTCGCCAAAATATAACACTAGCAAGTGTACTAGGTCTTGTTGTAGTATAGGACTGGCGAGTCCAAGTGTCGTATCCACAGGGACTAAAGTAACAAATCTTAAATTATTCAAGTAAATTAATAGATCTGATTTCTTTCAAATAAATGGATGTAATTAATAATAGCTGAAATATAACAACAACAGGAAAATAAATTATCAGCAGTGTTGAGGTTGCGTGAAACAGATTCAGGTCGTGGGATAATATGATAATAAAGAATACAGACTTAAGCAAGCAAGGTCAGACACTGTAAGTTAACTTGTCCTTTATATGTTATGAGTAATGTTAGGCATATGGATCTAAGGTTTCTTGTTCTTAACTCACCATGCTTAGATCTCTCCCTCACATGGATCCTATGGAAGTTAATCTACTTAAATCTCTTCCTCATAGATAAAACTTTCATGCCTTAAGTTCTAACAAGCATTTTATTGATAAATAAAAACCCCTAGCATGCATCTAATCTCCTCTCGGTTTCATAGTCTACATGTGTTTATTGATTTTTCCGCAATGCAAATACCCTCTCGGTTTCATTACATATACTTGTTATGAGGTGATCATTCTCAATGTTGTTAAGCACACCAATAAACAATCTCCAATAGATATTACTCATAAACATTTGAGGACTAGTTAACTTACATATGCCTGCCGAGCAGGCTTAAGCCTGCGGGAAAAAGACTACTCACACTGCATTTGAGATTGCTGCTTCATAATTTCAATAAAATATAAAATATAATAAAAGAAAATGTTATTGAAATAAATGAAGAACAAGGGGATGGAACACCATCCAAAGTCTTGAAATGCAGAAATGAATGAAAAGAAAGCAGAAATGATCCACCAAAGAAAAAACGTCCTCAGTCATGCCCAAACATGTGGCTTAAATAGAAAAAGAAAGTATTAAATAAATAGTCCACTTGCAAGGTAGTGAGCTGGCAGCCTCCACTTGCAGGGTAATGAGCTGGCAGCTTTCACTTGCAGCCAAAATTAGAGATCATGTCCATTCTTGAGTAAAACAAAATTAATTAATGACCATCAAGTTTTGTCTTGGCATCTTCTCTTCTCCCTATGCATGGAGGAATGGGCTGCACGTTTTTCTTGTCCAATTTAAACAGATTTCAGCCTGCTTGTTTACCTTGCTGCTCCATTTTCCACAATTAATTCCAGCAACCTGAAAATGTCCCAATTTAGCTAATTCTCTCTTCTTTTAATTCAATTTATATTCAATTTATACCCAATAAACTAGGTATAATCTCCACTTATCAATAACTAAGGTATAATCATTGTAATAGTGTATCTTAATGTGTAACTAAGCTATAGCTAAGATATAATCATTGTAATAATGTATCTTAAGATATAACTGAGGTATAATAAAATTATAATCACCGTAATAGTGTATCTTAAGTTATAACTAAGGTATAATCATTGTAATAGTGTATTTTAAGATATAAGTATGGTATAATAAAAGTATAACCACTGTAATAGTGTATCTTAAGGTATAATCATTGTAATAGTGTTGTTATACCATAGTAATACCTTTGATACTCTTATTATACCTAACTTAGAACTTTGTATAATTATTATACCTTAGTTATACCTTTGATACTCGTATTATACCTTAGTTATACTTACTGATATACTAATACATTGATTATACCTTAGTTATACCTTTTAATACACTAATTACACATTTTGACATACTGATTATACTTTATTTATACATTGTTTGTATCTTATTTATTCATTGTTTAAGTACTATAGCATATACAAAAAAAATAAATGGTTTAAGAGATAAATGCGAAATTACATTAAAATTATGAAGAGATGAGCGAGAAATGTGGACAAAGTAAAATCAAGTATATTAGTAATTTTGAAAAGTTTGAAAGGGATTTTGGCAAAAATTTCCCTTACACATAAAAAAGAAAAAAAAAAGTGCCAAAATGTAAGTATTATTTATAAAATCCCCTAAAATAAATACTCGGGACTCTAATTTAAAAATTATAAACCTTAAAATATATTAGATGGTGGTTTGGATATATTTCCTATCTCCCCTTCTCCCTTTGTAGGCGTTTTATATCCATTCTAACTTAATATCCACTCCTTTTCCTTGTAGGTTACTTAAGGATGGTGGGCTTCTGATTTTGTGTCTATGACTACGATGGTGGACCAGATGGGGTTCCTAGCGGGCCTTGGTGGCTTGGGCGCATTTATCTTTTCGTATCTTGTGATATGATTTTATTAATTTGGTTCACATAACATAGCGTAACAAGTGTAATAGAATTTCTAGTACATTTGTTTGTTAAAAGGTTTTTGTCACAATGATTGTATTACAATTATTCCTACTTGGTTTTTTCATTTTTTTTTTTTAGGATATTTATTTTTTTGGCTGAGTTTTGCCGAGTCAAGGCAATTAAGCTTATGTCTGGGTGAAATTGAGGTAAGCCTTTATAGGACTTTAAAAACAACGTTAGGTCCAATATAATTAAGAAATGTGGCCCAAACTTTAATTCCCTGTCCACAATTCCTTCATTGTTTCCTCAACAATATTATAAATTCAAATATGACAAAATATATATTCCAATCCATATTTTAAGCAAGATTATTCACTTTATATTACTTTCCCTTTTCTCATTTTACTTGATTGATGATTCCAATAACTCTTTACTAAGAAGTTTTCAACTCCTAAAACTCATATAAATTGAAATAACATATTACATCTTTAGAACTATACTGTAAAATTGTTGAATAAGTAGGATACGTATTTTTAAAAAATTCGTGGTTTAGTTAGAATCTATATGAAAGCTGAAAATAACTTTATTATTATTTCTAAAAATTATAATATCCATAATAATATGAACATTGCTTAAAGAGAAAGAGTTATTATTATTAATTAATCAATCAAATTAATAACTTGTTGCTATTTCCTACAGGTTTAGTTCAGTTGGCACTTCAGACTGAATTTGTGAGAGAAAACTCAGGTTCAAATACTACTAAATATATTTTCAGGAAAATGTGAGAAAATTTAATTGTTGCCACTAAAATTTGCTATATGGTATAATATTTATAATTTTATTATTATTTTGAAATCAAATGTTGATGATTAAAATGAGCAAACAAATATAAACTTTAAATGACAAAAAAAAAAAAAAAAAAAAAAAGCAAAAAATTTCCTGAAATCATGTAATAGTATTATAATACAAAATCAGTCCATCTCCGAAAACTAGTGAAATCACTTGCTAAACAAAAAGCCATTCCAATCCCACTTGTTCCTCCATCACCGACTCCTCTGTAGTACAATCTCCACTCATCAACATCACCTTCCATTTGCATCAAACATGGAGACCCAACTCCACTTTTATCCCATCCATCTTTTTCACCTCTCAAAACTCCTCCTTCTTCATCATATCTCCTCCATTCTTTTAATCCATCAGCTGAAATTGCCATTCCTATACTTCTCTTTCCATCTGCATCAATTCCTTCATATGCCATCACATAATTCCCATTCTTTTTGTTCCTAACAACACTTGCATTCATCACACCCTTTTCATCAAAAGAACCACTCTTTCCTCCACCCATTATCTTCCCCAATTTCACCCACTTAATCCCATCTCTTGATCTTGCTATCCCAATTCCAAATTCCTCATTTTCTCTATCAAATGAGTGATAGTACATTCTCATATCATTACTTCCATGAAAAATAACTTGTGGGTTTGATATGAACAAAGAATCCCATTCTTTTTCAGTCCCTACATCAAATAGTGCTCCACTATGATGCTCTCCTTCAATTCTAGCCCAATGCCTTCCATCCTGACTTATGGCTAAACCAGGCAAGGACTTGAACAATTTCTCATTTCCATTGCCAGAATTCTCACTATCAACCCAAAACCTATCTGGGTTCTCTAAATTGAATTTCAAAGAATCACAATCTATGAAAGACTCAACCTTTTCAGCACTGAAACCAGAGTAATAGAGCCAGTAAACTGAACTTGAGGATCTAACTTTACTGCTTGACATAATAACCACTTCACTTGGCCGAACACTCATTGTATCAAATGCCCACCAATCTTCCCCATTTTTCATCACTAAACCAACATCCCCACTCGATTTTACACCTCCTTCCCCTCTTTCCCAATGAATCCCATTGTTGGAAACTGCTAATCCAATTGAATCAGAAACTGGGTTTTGCCCAGAATTACCATGGTACCACATGTACCATCTCTCTTCTTCATCACTGAGGAATCTTTTTACAACGGGTGACCCAATTTCCTTACAGTCCCATGAATTCGGAGCACCCAAATCAAACACCAATCCCCGCGATACTAATGGCGGTTGAAAAGAAGAAGAGGAGGAATGTAAATTGGTTGAATCAGGAGTTGAAGGGTTCTGCGAATTTTGAGTGTGATTGGAGCCAGTAGTCGAATTTGTGTTGGAGTGTGGTTTAGAGGAGCAACAGAGAGTGTTGTTCTTTGAGAAGGAATTAGAAGCAAAAAGAGGGGTAAAGTTGATTTTTTTAGAAGGTAAGAATGGGATGGAGGGAGATGGGTTAGCCAATTTTTGGGTGAAGGAAGTAGCAAGGAGATTAACGGTGGCTTTGGGTGCTGCAACTTCCATGGCTGGAGAGGGAAGCGTAAAATGATGATAAGGACCAATAACAAATAATTCTTTTCTGCTTACAGATTTTAGAAATATTTATTTGGTCCTTTAGTTTCCATTTTCACCCTATTTTATTGATAAACTTTTAATTTTTTTTTTCTTTCTTATTTCATCCTTATTTGTAAGTTTTCAAATATTTAGAAAATATAAAATAAAATCTGCTTTATATATATATATATATATATATATATATATATATATATATATAAATAAAATTGTGATAATAGAAAAACTTTTCAGTGACGGCCTAAAAGGTTTAGAATTCAAGTCTACTTAAGATCACGTACGGCACAGTTAAAAAGAATTGAATACATAAAAAAAAAAAAAGGAAAAACTATTAAATTTACTTTTTTTTTTCTTCACACATTATTTGTTGTAAATAAACTTGTATACAAAGAAAAATATAGTGAATGATCATGTCTTTCTTTTATTTATAGGCTACAAGGTTGTAAAATTCAAAACTAAAGGTGTGAACATAAATATTTATTTTAATTACTCAAAATTATATGTTAAATAATAAAAAAAATATGTTTTTAACTGGATCAAAAATATACACTAATTACTAAAATTAAATACTAAAGAGAAGTATATATATATTTGAAAACATACAAACAACATCGATGAAATTTCTTTTAAAAAAGGATTATATACCAAAAAACTATACAGTTTAAGAGCATATAAGTAAATTTTCCGTTATTTCAATTTTTTATTGATAATTTTTAGTTTAAAAATTTGAATTAGATATTTTATATTAAATTAGATTAATTTTTTAACTTGACTCACATTTTTGAGTTGTATTATTAGTTAATTCTGAAATCAATAAACACTAAGGGTTTGTTTGTTGTTTTCTGTTGACAATTGCTGCTTGTTGTTTATTGATTAATAATTAGTGTTTGGTCAAAACATGATAAATTTTTGCTATTAGGATATAAAATAATTAATTTGGAAAAAAAAATACAACGAAGTGTTTTTCGTGAAAAACAAGTTTTATCCACTGATAGGGGCGGTGCCAGAGCATTTTCCTCATGGGGGCCGAATATTGAGAGATTAAGAGTTAAGAAAAAATTACAAGTATATACTCAATGAAAGAAAGCAAAACAATATTGTCATTTAAATACTGAATGATTTTCCTTCAAATCAACAAACTTATCAAGTAGTCTATTTAAGTCAAATTCCTTAGCAATTTGTTTTTCTATGTAGACAATTAAACTATCTGCAAGAAATTCATCTTTCATCCTATTGTGAAATCTTGTCTTTACAATATTCATTGCTGAGAAAGCTCAATCTGTAGTTCCTGTTCACATTGGAAGAGTCAAAATAAGTCGAATCAATCTGTCAACAAGAAAATAAGTCTCTAACTTTTTTGTGGCTGCCAATGCTTGACATAACTCTGAAATAGATGATAAATCTTTAAAGTCTGGATAATTAGATATATCCATTTCAAAATGATTCAATTGAAATCTCAAATTGATCTTCGCCTGCTTAGTGAAATCAATATAATAGTACTTTTCTACAAAGTTCAAATATGATCAAGATTGAAAGACTTATAACCATTCTTTGGATCCAAAGTAGTACTCGAACTAAAAAGCTCCATAACCTTGTCACTGAACCTACATTCTAGTTCTTGAAGTTGGATGTCTATGGCAGCATGGAATATGTCAAAATGATCTTTTCGATGGCAATGTCTTCCTTCAAAATATCGAGCACCAAAATCAGGAATATCTATATCATGCTTTTGAGAAAAATTCATGACATCCTCAAGTATTCTATCCCCTCCATCTTCTCTCAATTTTTGAAGAATTGATTTTGTACTTTTTAACTAATTGCATGGCATTCACTATATTTTGAGATTTTTGCTGCAAAGCTTGACATAGAATATTCATGACACCTATTATTTCTTTCATTAAATGCATGATGAAAATAAACTCAAAAGAAGTTAGCATTCTATCGGTTGCCTGAGCATTTCCTCAATTTGAAAAATCAGAACCATCTTATTTAATAATTTCAAGCACTACACAAGTAGCACCAAACATTCTAACAAGACTACAAATAGAATCACAGTGAAAACTCAACCTAATATCACTAGCTTGTCTCAATGTACCAATTTGACTGGCTCCTTTTCCAGTTTCAAGTTTACCAAGAGACAACATGTATTTAATTTCAGATTGTTGTGCATCACATAATTCATCATTAGCTTTACGAAAAGAACTAACAGTATTAATAATAAAAGTTAAGTTAAAAAAGAACTCATGAATATTATGTACTCTCTAGCAGTTGCAACTAATGCAAGTTGTAATCGATGAGCCAAACAATGAATATAATAAGCATGAGGACATTCATTTAGGAATAATGCTTAAAGTCCTTTCCATCATAACCTTGACCACAAATATTCTAGATATCAAGACCATGTCGAGAAAGAATGTCACATATTTCATTTTTTAGAGTTAAAGCTGAAGTTTCTTTGACATGAGCAATATCAAAGAAGCATTCCCTTGTAAACCCATCATTATCAACAAATCTCAAAATAAGAGCCATTTGCTCCCTTTTAGACTCATCACGTGCCTTATCAACAATAATAGAAAATTCGGAATCTCCAATATCTGAATGAATTCTTTCTCTTACTTTACTTACAAGAACATGTAAGATCTCCCTTTGAATCATGTCTGAAATGTATTTGGACCTAGCAGGAGCATTGTTTAAAACAACACTAGCAACTTTTTTGTTGTAAGATGCTATTTTTTCTAAGAGCTCCAGGAAATTACCTTTGTTATCTGAATCAACAGTTTCATTATGTCCTCAAAAAGTGCTAACCAACGAACAACGTCAATAGAAGTCTTCACTTGCAATCTGTTATCTTGAACTTGTTGAGAAGATTGCAAATGTATGAACTTGTCAATATGTCTTGACTGCTTCATTAAATCTTCATAAGCTTACATGGCATTGTTATGTGGAGAACAAGGACTACCTCCAATATGAGTTAAGAAAGCATATTTCTTTCCATTATTAACTTTTTTCCATGCTCTAAACCTATTAGTAATAAATGGCTAATTTGCATTTCCATTAGATCTTGAACTAAAAAGATAACATGGAAAGCAATAAACAACATCTTTAGATGGAGGATACTCAAGCCAAGAAGAAAATTGAACAAACCAAGAAGCTTGAAAATGTGGGTGATGTTTTTTGCTAGAGAATGGATAACTAGAAAGACGGATTTGATAAGGTCCAGTTATGGTCCAGTTTTTAAGTAAACCCCGACGAATGTCATCATGTTGGTTGACTGGATATTCCTAAATTAGCAAGCGTTTTCCAGGGTCATGTTCCAAAGAAGATATATCAAACAACTTTTCATGAACAAGTTGAGTTTCGATAGGAGGCTCTTCATTCATTTGAGGTTCAAGATGTTAATCATCATTTCACGTTACTAATTTAGATGGATGTTCCTCATTTATAGCCATTGAACTCTCTGGTTCATTAGTACTCTTTCTTTTAAAGAAAGTATTAAGACTTTTTTGCTTCATCGGAGTCCTAAAATTTAAAGCAACAACAAATGATAATTAACAAAATATAATTTATTCTTAAATATGTATAGATATGCATATACATAAAGAGAGGGGTAATCAATTATAATATATGCTTTATATTGATCAAAATTAAAACTAACAGCATATTATCCATAAAGCTAGTTGTTGCTGTAATACTATAGTTTAACACATGCTAGATGGCATTTTCTAACCTTGTGTGCAAAGTAGAAATCCAGTTGATTGTCAATCAAAGTTTGTTTACCCTAATGAATTGAAGGACTGTGGTGTTTATCGCTCCACGGCTCTAGTGTAGCGCGAAACAGAATAAGGGAATATGGAGAAGAGAACTTGTTGAATTGATTTTTCTTGTGGGGGCTAAATTGGAAAATTTGCAGCTGACCCTTATAGAATTTGAAAATCATAAAAATAATCCCAAAGGAAATTAAAAATCTCATAGAGGCCATGGTCACTATGGACCAACTAATAGCACCGTCCCTGTCTACTGACGGAAAACAAAAGCTTTTCTTTCATAAAAAATGATCAACAATTACTAGTAAAATCTAACCAAACATCTCAAACTATCATTTGGCTTTAAACAACAAAAAAAAAAAAAAACCTGAAAAATGGGTAACCAAATGGGAATCTTTAATATTTTAAAGCATGTTTATTACTAAAATTATTTATTTTCTTACATGAATACATTGTTTGGGTATAAAGCATATGCTTTCTTGTCTTTGTCTTTGTCTTCCTCACTCTCTCTAGAATCCAAATAGCTCCCGCCGCCGGTAAGGACTGCTGCTTCAGTTTCTTACTTTCTTTAACTCTATTTGGTGGGTTCACAGAGAAACTAGTAGCAGATTCTGGCTATTACGATGAAATTATCTACGTTTTGTATAATTGATGATGGTCTACACTATGCTATAGTCCTTACTCATTATTTGGGTGATGGAAGTAGTGCGTCAATTTCAGTATTTGAAATGATTTTCATCCGTCAATCGGATTATAATGCTCATCTCAATTGCCATTTGCCTTAATTAGTGCAATTTATTAACTCAATCCATTGCTTTAGAAATTTTGTAAATTAGTTCCATGTTTCTGAAAGTTTTCCTTAATTACTACAATTATTGAGATGAGTGGCCATGCTTCTTTCAAAGTTCCAATGTTTCTATAATTTTGATACATATTCATTCATTCAGGGAAAAAAGTACTACTAGTGGGCAGTTTAAGTTTAAGGTGAATCCAAGGTACTTTCGATCAGTTATTGCTTTATTGCCTTTATTTTAACAATTTTCTTGATTTTTTTTTTTTTTTTTTTTTTTTTGTCAAATAACCTCCCCGAATTTTACATATTTAATTTAGAGATAAGTAAAAAAATAAATTATGTGGTTTTAACCATTTGTAAAATGGTATCTGTAGTTTAAATTTTTATAAAATAGGACATGTGGTTTCACAATGTTAACAAAAGTAGTCTATCATCAAATATACCTTCTAAAAACTCACTTATCTTTCAAATTTTTATTTGATATTTTGTATATTGGTTAATTAAAATACAATGAGCTATTGTGTTGAAACTTGCAATTTTCGTGAAATGCTTATATTTTTAATAATTAATAATGTAAAAAAATAAAAGAATTCATAAAAAATTAAAAAATGGCTTGGAAATTTTCAAATCTTCAAAACTTGATAGAAATTTATATAATAATGTGTATAAATTATTGGGATGTTAAATAGTAGAAAATATTAAGTTTTGCATGGAGATTAGGTCAAGAACCTAAAGTTTATACTGTTAACATGATTTCTATACCAAACTTAATCTTTTTTATTGTTTATTATCTTAATATTTTATACATATTATTTGACAATATGTTGCAAAGTTTTAAAACTTTTTGGGGTTTTTTGTATTTTTGTTTCTTTTTCTCATTATTAATTAAAAAAATACGTGCACTTTCCAAAAATTTATGAACTTTATCACTAAGGTTCATTATGTTTTAATCAATCAACATCTGAAATTTCAGGTGAAAATTCGAAGGATAAGTGAGTTTTTAGGGAGATTTTGTTAGTATTGTGAAACCACAAGTCTCGTTTTGTAAAGTTTTAAATAACATATACCATTTTACAAATGGCTGAAGGTTTGTTTTTGTACTTATCCTTTTAATTTATACATCTCTACATTTTAGCTTCGGTTATTTTTTATTAAGCATTTTTGTTACTAATATTTATGGATAAAATTAGTGTTATCTCTTATTTTTGCTATTAATTATGTAAAGTCCTTTGTTACAAAATTGTTTTTATGAAACTTTTTCACTACCCATTAAATTTTGGTTGGATTTTAAAAAAAGACATTAAAAGAGTCTATTAAGAAGAACTTGAATAAAAAATATTTTAAAAAATGATATGAATCCATAAATATATATCACGTTAGAAATTTTGATAGAAAATAACGTAATAATAAATTGAGAGATACCATATATAATACATCCAAAGTATATGGAGGTATAAATTATATAGGTGGAACATAAGGAGGTGGTGAGGTTGTAATTGTTTACCATTTATTTTAGGCCTAATATATTCGAACTCCTGAACTTGGCTCAAAGAGCTAACTGCCCCTATGAATTTATAAAGTGTCCAATTGTCTCCCAAAATTTTGAAAAATTAACCCAATTTGCCACCCTCCCTCCCAAAGTCTCTCTAATTGCGAGTTTGTGATACACGCGCTTGAAAAGTTAAACATGAGACAACCAATAAATGATTGATACGTGGTAGCAAGGGATCAAACTGGGTCACTTTTTTAAAGTTTAGGAAGCTAACTGGATGAAGACAAAGTTTAAGGGGCTACTTGTGATGTTAAGGAAAAGTTCAGGGGGTTTCAGATGTATTATGCCTTTATTTTGTTACAGTTGCTTGGGTTGAGCATGGAATAGTTGGAACCAAACAGATCTGATCCAAATAAAAGGAAAGTTTCAAAACCGAACCAATCCAAATTATATTTCGGATTGGTTCAGTTCGAACCGAATTGATTTTGGATCACTTTTAATTGGATATAAACTGAACAAATTTTTTTAATGGTAAATTACAAAAAAAAAAAAAACAAAAAAACTTATGGTTTCACTTTTTTGTAAATAAAGGACTCTGGTTTTTTTTTTTAAAGAAATGATGATTGTGTTTTAAAATGTTAACAAAAAAAGGACAACTAATATTTTTCAGTTAAAAATGATGATATAGTGGAGGGTATTTTTAGTTATTTAACATAGCACTAATTTATGTATATTATTTAAGAATTTTACATCAAGATTTGAATATTTTTCGAAGATTTTTCAATTTGTTATGATTTTTTTTAAATTTATTTATCATTATTTAATTTAGAAAAATATTTGTGCTTTTCAAAAATTTTCAAAATTTATCATTACTGTTTATTGTATTTTTGTTAACCAACTTGAAAATTTTGAATTCAAAATGAATAAGAATAACCTATGTAATGCAATGATTTAATGTTAGTTGTCCCTTTTTTTGTAACATTTTAAAATACAATCTTTTTTTTTTAAAAAAAAAATATCGCAGTTTTTTATTTGCAAAAAAGTGAAAACCACAAGGTTTTTTTTTTTTTTTTTTTTTATAATTTACTCTTGTTTTAATATACAAGTAAATTTATTTTTATAATTTTAGAGACTAATATAAATAATCATGTAATTAATTTATTAAATTTCAAACTTATTATCTTATACTACAAAAAATAAAATGATAATGCATAAATAAGTAATATAATTAGCATCGACAAAATAAAATAAAAATATTTAGAAAATTATAAATATTATAATGTAATCAACTAAATTTTAATATCATAAAATAATAACATTATTTTGCTAGTAATGAAATAATATCTTATTAAAACTATAATAATACTAAATAATAACACTAATAAAGTAATAACGAAGCAATAATGTAGTTGGTTGAAGGATCTCCCGTTTCGGCCAATAGCTATTGAATTGGATGCTATGGTTATTGTTGAAGCCTTGAATTCACGTTTGGATAATCAGTGTCGATTGTTTTTGAGTTTCTTGTTAGCTAATTGTGTGAATTTAGCAAAAGATGTTCGTATTTTAGGCTTTTCTTTTGTAAGTCCGTTAGCGAATATTTTTGCGAACACATTGGCAAAAGCGATATATTCTTCGACACGTAATGGGATCTAGTTTGAAAATCCACCCATATTTATATATGCTTTAATGTCTATGGATTTAATTCATTGAATATGTAATGGTTCAATTAAAACATGTACAATTTTTCAACATTAATATGTGTATATATGCAATTAATAATTTATTTAGCTTGGTTAGGTTTTATTCGGTTTAAAACTGAACTAATCTGATTCGATAAAAAAATTGAATTATTTAAGAATTACAATTCGAATAAAATCAAATTACAAATTGGAACGGTACGGATGAGTTTAAATTTTGATTCCGATTTTCTCATTTCTAACAGCCACCGAACATTATTATGTAGAATGATTTGTTGAATAATTTTATAAAATAATTATAGATAATAATTTTACAAATTTATATCTACTAATTTGTATGTTTGTTTTCAATCGCCTAATGTAGTATCAACTAATTTGTTGAATTTTGTAGAATGATTTTTTTTATGTGATGATTTTATAATTTAAAAAAAAAAAATTTTTAAAAGGAAAAATACTTGGTTCAATCAGTTTGAACTGGTCGAAATATAACCGTAGTCCGGTCCGGTTTCATTCGCAACCGGAGGTTCTGTAGGTAGGGGGGTGGCAATGGGGAGGGGATTACCTGAAAACCGTTGGGATCCGAACCGGTGGGTGCGGGGAATAACCGATATTATCCCCCACGGGGATGGGGGTGGGGGTTATTTTATTCTCGATTCTTAAATGGGGGTGGGGACGGATAGTACTATCACCGCCCTGCTCCCGTATAAATCCTCGTATATATATACAAAGAGAAAGAAAGGAAAGAAGAGAGGGGCTTGGACGGTTAAAGCCAATCTCTCTTCCTTTCTTTCTATTAAAGCCCAACTTTCTAATGAATTTATACATATTTTGTAATATTGGATATATTTTATAATTTGAATATTTAATGTTAAACCACATTTTTAATGTGGTAGAATTTGTGTTTTGGATATTGAATGTTAAAATAGTTATTAAAATAACGAAATGTTAATTTTTATTTATTTATTGGATATGAATGAGGATTCACCGATACCCGTAGGTATCCGCGCGGGACTGGAATGAGAGTGAAAAAATATCCGAACTATTAAATGGGGAATCTCCAAAACCGTCCCCATAATCATTGGAGCGGAGTGAAGAATGCACCCCGCACCAGCACCGTGTAAGGGGGACACGCCAGTGGGCATGTCAATGCACGCCAGTGGACATGTCAATGCACGCTATAGGGGGACACGCCAGTGGGCATGTCAATGCACGCCAGTGGACATGTCAATGCACGCTATGAGTAAAGTGTGGCCAATGAGACATATTGATGTCTCTTCCTCCATGAGCTGAAGTTGGTATAAGCCCTACTATAGGGGGGGGACAGTAGTCCGCATGGACTTGGGCGTTGGATCTCCGCCACCCCTGGGCCTAGTGAACGAGCACTATGGCTTAAGTGATCCACCCTAGTCTTGGATAGACTAGTGAGGCGGGCATCCGGTCTTGGAAGCGAAGGCGGGTGTCTCCGTTAAGGAAGGAGCCTTACGGACACTATGGGGCCACGGGGCCTATAGTGCGCGCTCCTAACGAAGGCGAGGTTTGCTACAGGGGACGGTATGCGGGAGCGGTATGAGGGAGACGATGCCTAAGAGGGGCACCAAGGAACGGACAATAGGGGGTGATTCCCCATGATGCGGGTTGGCTGGCCAGAGACTTGGCGCCACACGGGATCCATAGCCATGCCATAGGCTATCCCCGTGACAAGTGGTATCAGAGCTCGAAAAGAGCCTACTACGTGATGCGGGCTTGTGATGCTTGTTCACCAAAATGAGTTGACATGGCAACACTCTCACGAAGGTGACAATACGGATGCTTTTAGAAACACAGTGAAAGCTTGAGCTTGTGGGCTAGGGCAGGACAAGCCTACCCCACTAAGTAAGAGTGCGGATGCTGTGACAAAGGGAACAGAGATAAAGTGGCATGCGAGTTTGCCCAAGTTCGAATGCCTATGAATACGCGTGAACGGTGGTTGGGCTATAATGGCGGAACCCTTGAGTAGGGTAGAAGCATTGTAGCTAAGATACGAGGCGGTTGACATTGTAATGGAGAGCGCATGTGGACATGAGCTTGTGCTGGTGGGTGGTAGATCAAGTCATTGAGGCGTGACTTGTATCACGCCACAACCTCACATAGTTAATAGTCATAAGCGCTAGTACATGTACAATGAGACCCCGAGGCAGAGCGCTACTATGGCCTATATGGCCAACCCCTCAAGTGGGGGAGAAACCTAGTAGTGTATTGAGACAGATGGTAAGTGTACACCATGTGGGATGTTGAGGTAGAAAACTTTGGATGGCTGAGTGCAGCGTGCAAACTATTGAGGCGTAGTTTGTAGTGCACCTGTAGGCATCCTAGTGAAAGCTCCTCAATGAGACCAAGGTGTCATTCGAGATGGAACAATAGTGGGAAATATACCTGTATGATGGGAACGGTAGATACCTAAAATGAGATAAGCAAATGAGATATTTGCTAGCGAGCTGTGTAAGGTGGACAAGGCCTTGAGTTGCGAGTTAACATGAATTGACAACTGCATGAAGGTGGGGATAGACCCCTCCTTTGAAACGGGTGTGGCAAACCCAAAGTGCGAAAGTGTGGCAAATGAGTTGGAGAGGCGAGGATAGACCTCTCTCTCAAACTGGGTGAGAATGAGAACCGAGTATGGGGATAGACCCCTGGCCAAACTGAGCAATGTGAAATTACCCCGGGGGAACGCGAGACTGTGATCACATGTGTTCTATGTTGGCATGAGGCCATATGAGTTAACCGAGTTGGCAATGGACTTGGGTAGGGACGCCTATGCTAAGTCATTGTCTTGGTTCTTGTCTACAAAGAGATCTGGTTAGGGGACGCCCTTCCAAACTCTTGTGTAGAAAGACCACATTTTCGAGTGTAGGTGCGAGTTACAAGATGGGATAGAAGCAAGGCCAAAGCGGAGTAAAGCCTGAGGCAACATGGTGCAACCACGAAGTGATCAAACGAAGAGGTGGACAAGAAGGGACTACCTATGTAGAGAGTCAGAAGTTAAAGGTGATTGCTACCAAATTTCCCACAACGTGGTGACCCAAACAAGAAAAGAGGAAAAAGGAAGTGGGGGTACAAGTGAAGACGGTGATAATGGCATGAGTATGTGCGGTGTAAGCGTCATCTGTTCTCATATTAATATTGAGAATTACTCTTTATTTATTTGATGTATATGTGCTATATGCATGCAATATGCGAAATTTTTTTTTATTATGGATACTGTTGTATTCTTTCTTGTGATTTTGCGAGGGATCGTCGTGATTACAAGCGGAGTCCACCAGGAACCAAGCACAAGAACAACGCAATCGAGGCGCATGCTTCTTTCCCACCCATCATCGGGGACGATGATGGTACAAGTGGGGGAGAGTACACAGTGGCCGTATAGGCCATATATGAAGGGTGGGCATGGTTATATGAAGAGATATTCTCCTAAACGATGATAAAAGAAGCATGAAGTATAGAGAAGTGAGCCGGAGGCGAACCACATTTTGAGGGAGAAATATAGAAGGGTGGGCTACTTACCCGTATAGGGTATACAAGAGTGGTAGAAAGAAGACCTAGAGACCAAGAATCACACTGAGGAAACACACAGATGCAGACGCAATTTTTCATTATTGTTTAAGTGATTGTCCGAATTTTTCATGAGGAAAAGAGAACTGCAGAAAAATGGCAAACGTAACAGGATGTGGATGAAGCTAAAGACCAAATGGGAATCAGTGAGATTGAGTGGAGAATCAAGTGAGTTACAGCTACAAGGAGATTCAGAGGTGATGGCGACGTGCGATCAACGAGGACGTTGATCATACCAAGTGGGGGAGAGTGTAAGGGGGACACGCCAGTGGGCATGTCAATGCACGCCAGTGGACATGTCAATGCACGCTATAGGGGGACACGCCAGTGGGCATGTCAATGCACGCCAGTGGACATGTCAATGCACGCTATGAGTAAAGTGTGGCCAATGAGACATATTGATGTCTCTTCCTCCATGAGCTGAAGTTGGTATAAGCCCTACTATAGGGGGGGGACAGTAGTCCGCATGGACTTGGGCGTTGGATCTCCGCCACCCCTGGGCCTAGTGAACGAGCACTATGGCTTAAGTGATCCACCCTAGTCTTGGATAGACTAGTGAGGCGGGCATCCGGTCTTGGAAGCGAAGGCGGGTGTCTCCGTTAAGGAAGGAGCCTTACGGACACTATGGGGCCACGGGGCCTATAGTGCGCGCTCCTAACGAAGGCGAGGTTTGCTACAGGGGACGGTATGCGGGAGCGGTATGAGGGAGACGATGCCTAAGAGGGGCACCAAGGAACGGACAATAGGGGGTGATTCCCCATGATGCGGGTTGGCTGGCCAGAGACTTGGCGCCACACGGGATCCATAGCCATGCCATAGGCTATCCCCGTGACACACCGTTGCCACCCCTTTCTGTCGGAGAGGAGAAAAGTAGGCGACTAAGCAAAGCAGAGAAACATAGCGGCAGCCATGTCGTTCATGAGAGGAGATTTGCTTACGAGAACCAGAAAGCTCGTAAAGGGCATGGCCAAGGCCGAGCCTACTTGGCTCAAAGCCCTGGAACAGTCAGTCTCTCCCTTTTTCTTTTTTTTCTTTTTCTTTTTTTGGTCTTAAATCTTAATATCTTTTCGAAGTGCTCAAAATTTGTTCTAATCTTCTCATATGATAGCCATGGTAACAACCGATTTTGGTTGACGTCTCTTTATCATGACACAGCTACTTCATAAATCTCTCTTTCATTTCGTGATCTGAGTAATTAATTGATTGCATTATTCAGGGCTCCGCCGGCAACATTCCCTCGTATTGATGGGAAAATTAAAAGGATTAGTCTCCCGGAAGATCCTTACATACAGAAGTTCTTCGCGAAGCATCCGAATTCGAAACATCAAGATGCCATCAAGTATTTATTTGTTTATTTTTAATTTTATTCCTGCTATGGATTTTATCAATTTCAGTTCCAATTTTCGTTGCTTGCCCTCGGTTATAATTGCTTAAAATTCGCTCTAAGGTTTTACTTTTTCTGCTGTTGTGATCCATAATTAGTTCAGTTGATTGTCCAAATGCTAGAATTGGAATTTTTGCAGTGCCAATTGGATGCATATAATCAGAATTCTAAATATTTTCCTGAATTTATTTCAAGTTGTTTCGGTTTAAAGCTTTATTCATCAAGACCAACATTACTTGTTTTTGAATTCGAAGATTTAGGAATTTTATCTATTCTGGCTACCAGCATGCCTTAAGAATAATGGAACCTTGAGAGTTCTAGGTTGAACCTTGCATTATGTTGAATGGATGCAGGAAATTCGAAGCCTTTGTTGAATACAAGTTACGATTTTGCTGTCGTTAGTAGTAGTATGGGAATTGTACTGTGATTTATGGTCCAACTTGGCTCAATTTCTTCAATGCTGAGCTTCTATGAAATTTTGAACATTATGCACAGGTTGATGTCTTTTGTTTGTGCGTTTGGATTGTCATTGATGCTTGCTGCTTCGCTTGATAATTCTCATAATGCAATGCTTTGTAGTTTTACAATCACATTGAGATTTTGAGTGAAACAAAAAATGGCACCAATTATCATGTGTAACTGAAACAACCTAACATAAAAAAACAGAATTTTATTTCAATTATGCTTTGTTTTTGTGCAGGATTTCTGCATTTGATCCGCCTCCAGCCCGTGTTTTTGGTCTACGGGTGCTTGAGTTGAAGGAGCAGGGAATTCATGAGGAGGAAGCTTTGGCCGTAGCTGATGTATGTTTTTTCTGGGTCTTTGCTTTTGCTTCTCTCTGTGCATATTGATTTCTCTCTCTCTCTCTCTTTTTTAAAAATTCTTTTCCTAGCGTTTATCAGCTACGTTTTTTGGTGTGCAGTTGGAATATCGGACGGAGAAGAAAGCAAAAAAGAAGGCATATGCTCGATTGAAACAAATTGCCCGTGCTCAGGGTAAAAGACCACCAGCAAATCCATATCCTAGTGCCATTAAGGAAATTCAAGCTGAGGAGAGAAAGTATGTTCATGATCGGTTCTACAATCCCAATATACGTCGAATTCTGAATAGGTTGAAAGAAGAGAAGGCAGTTGAGGCAGCTGACAGACAACAAAGAGGTGGATGGTAATATGAAGAGGCTTTTCTGTAGCTTCAGTAACAAGTTTAGCCTGCCAAAATCATGAATAATTTTTGGTTTATTATCATTGGAATGACATGACAAAGAAGGTTTAGACTTGCACATTTGATTTACCCTGTTTTGCTCTCATTTGTATTGCTCTTCGTCTTAGGGACACGCCCTGGCATTTTTTAATTTTAGTTGCTACAAATTTTTAATGCCTTTCATTCAGAATCTGTTTGATTTATATCATTCCCCAATGCAGTGTTTTGTTTAATATAATTACTTAAAGAATTCTCACTGTTGTGTCGTTGATACAATTTTTCAGTGTTATGCTTGCAAGAGTAACTTGTTCCTTTGAAAATTCTCATGATAAATAAATTCTCACTCCTGTTGTTATATTCAATTCTTTCTTGTCCAAAATATCATAAATTTTAAGGAGCTTGTATGAATTAATGGTTGTGATTTTTTATTTTTTATTTTAATGATAAAGGCATATATTCATTCAAATAAGAAAAAAAATACATTTCTAGAAAACGAGAAAAAAAAAAAAAATCTCAGCTAAGATGTAGATTACGTCAGTAACTATTCCACTCAGCAATATATAAATTAACCCCGAAAGGCTATCTGAAAAAATTAATACAAAATACAATAAGTAATAATATTTTTGCTGAACAAGCTAAAGTATGGACTTCCATTGTCATAGATCTGCATCAACAATGCAATAGCTGATCCTGGAAATCTTCTCAACAATAGTTAGATTATAAAAATCATTTGATCTGTAGATATACGTATTGATCTATATAGGCTAAAATAAACCGCTTCCACACACAGGCATGATGTTGAAGAAGAATAAATTTGAGAGATCTTTAGTAGCTAGGGTAGATATGGACTTCTAGGAGCTTAAACACTGATTCATAACTGATAAAAAAAACATGGATAATGAATAAATTATGCCACATTCTTTCATGTCCTAAATATCATAAATTTCAAATGTTTTTATGGGTTGTACAACTCTTCCATGTGCCAGATTCAAGTAACGGCAGACATAAGGGAATGCAACATCTATGTCAACATTGAATTATCTGCATACAATTTTTATTTGTAAACCAATTTGTACCATTAACATATCCCGGCAACGAACTAGATCAGGAACCCTATACTTTACACAAGTCCGCAACTCTTACAATAGCTCACAATACTCTCAACCTTTACAATAGCTCACAATACTCTCAACCTGTATTTAGCCAGAATGGAAACCACACTACCATCCCTAGACACATTCCATAATGATAATTTGAGATCAAAATCAAAATAATGATATGTTACATCTAAAGTTGTATGCAAAATTGGTTAACTAATGACACCTATTGGGTCTACAACTCATCATGGCTGTCGACCACCTTCAATCCCCAGCTCATGTCTTCACAATGTCTCACATGAGGAACGAGTGCACCAGTATCTGTTCCTGCCTTAGTCCTGCAATCATAATAGGGAGGAGCGTGGAAACAAGGATCCATTGACATTGCTCGGCGACAAGGTGGATCAGGAGTTGTCTCATTCTCAGGCTTGTACAGTATCCATGGCCTCAAACCTCCAAGTCCTTGTGCTACATAGCCAAAGGTCGACCATGAACTTGTGATCAACACATCGGTCAAACTGAGGAGATACATTTCAGCCCACGCCTTCCTGTTGTGCATCTTCTTCTCCGTTTGTTGATACTCCTCATGGCTTGGCTGGTAAACACCAACAACTTCCCCAGTTACAGTTGAGTGTTCCCAATACATGTTCTTCAGATTCTCTGAGTACCCTGAATTCAGTGACGTTACTAAGACAGCTTTCAACTTTGGATTTGCAGAAAGATTGACAACAGAGTCTTGCATATCTACTTCGGGCAACAACTTCTCCTTCAGTGTACATGCTAAAATTTGATCCATCACATGTTTAAAGGGACCGGGTCGTGCGTCAAAAACTCTTACTTGGAGACCAATACGCTCATCTGCCTTGGCCAAGTAAGTCTGATAGTACCTAGTAATTAATCCCCACACGATGTTTGAAGGATGGAAAAGGTAGCGCCCCAAGTGGTGGAAAACGGTCCCTTTCTCAGGGAATAATCCGGCCAAATCTTGCTCGAAAGATGAAAGCAAGAAAAGAGATGGGACAAAGTAATTATCCGATTTCAGAATCAACCAGGGGACTTTTGCCAGAAGAGATTGATCTTCATCGCAGAAGAAAAGCTTATCATGGTCATCATAATCATGAACCAGATGGATGTATAGATATGACGGAATAGACTCTGCTGATGTATTGACAGCATTGTTCTTCAGCAAGTTACCATAAGAAAGAGAAGATTTCTGATCAAAACTCCCGAATTGATCAATGAAAGGAAAATCCAAGGATAGCAACCATGACTTCTCCGGAAATGGCTCACAGAAGAGATCAGACATGTCCTTCCCACGGTCAATAAGAAGAACTCTATTTGTCAGCAGAGCATAAAGAAACGTTGAAGCTAAGGATAGTATCCTGTTGCCCAAGCCACTAAAAGATATCCACACAACATATCTACAGTCTGCAGAATCAATTGTTTGGCCGGAATTAAGTTGCTCAAGAGCCTTTTTGTAGGGTATAGTATCTGGCCCACAACGTTTATGAAGATCCTCATAAGCTCTGAGTCGAGAAATTAGATATGAAGAAGGCTTATGGAGCGAAGTCTTTCGATATAGAAAAGACTGATATCTACTGGAGCAAGAAGTTTCATCAAATCCAGAAGCAAGAAGGCCTCCAAGCAGTTTGTTAATATTCTTGTCTGTAGGTTGTGCTAAAACATTTCCTGAGCCTGAATAAAATAACCAAAAATTATACACTCTTCAGCGAAGAATAACAAAAGGAGAAAGCTACATCTATACACATTGCTCAAATAGATTTCTATCACTTATGTAATCCAATACATACATTTTCAAATTCAGCGGCATTAAATAAAAACTAGAAAACACAGGGCACGAACAGTGCACTCAATACTCCAGTTCTAAATCGAAATCTCTTATAAGCTGATAACACAAGGAAAATCACAGAATCAAATAATCAAGCTTGAAATTCAGTGTAATGTCCTTTAAATCCAACCTCAAAATGCCAAAATTCACTGAAACTGGAAAGGCTAGAACAGATCGAAATGGCATTATTGATAAAGCAAACGAGAAGAGATAAGAAATGAAGAAAGTGACCTGATCCAAGTGGTAGCGATGTAAACGAAGTAACATTAGGTCGGTGTCCAGTGTCGAGAACTCTAGCATTAGCAAATCCAAGAGAGCGATCAGAGGGAGAATGGCGAAGCATCAAGGAGAGAGCGAAGAAGAGAGACAAAGCAAGTAAAGCGATTGCCGAGAACCTTGTTAGAGTCATCGTGGTTGAACCAAATCTCTTAACTCTGAGGCGAGACAGGTGGGAGAGGTCCTGATCTGTGTACTCAGTAGGTGATAATCGCCTTCTTGCCGAAAAATTTAGATCCATCTTATTAATTCATTTGTGTTCTTCACCTACCAACAATTTCTTCGTTTCCTTTCCTTACTAGTTTCAAGTTCAGCTGTGCCGAGTCTTGTGTTTGTGTTTCGGCATCCACTTAGGCTTTGCTTCGATGAGGTTTTGGAAAGGTTTTTTAAGGTGGGATATCTAAATACGGGTGCTTGGGAGGAAGAACTATTTAAAGTGGATGAAATTGGGGGTTTGGGAGGGTGAATCAAAATTCATCACAACCCTTGTTTTCCCCTATTTTTCAATCCCACCGATTTGGTGGGATTTGAGGGATTGAAATATTGAATGGACAATTATACCCTCTAGTATTATTTATATTTCCCATCTTGTCCCCTATAAAAAAAATGCCGTGATATTTAATTTGTCCCTCCATCACTGTGAATTTCTCTGGTTAGGGTTCCTGGTCTCTTCGATTTTTGTCTTCTGAAATTGGAATTGCAGGTGGTGCCACTCAAATCTTGCTTTCCACCAGTTTTTTTTCTCCTTTTTCTGGTTTATTGTTTTGATTTTATTCTCTGTTGTAATGTGGATTGGATTCAATTTCTATGCTGAACTGTAATTGGAATTGTTGTATGCTGAATTGTAAAGCCATCTCCACGGCAGATAGCAAAAAAGACTCAACCACTCCTCTGATGAATTTCTTTGATTGAATATCGATGAGATCGATACCAAGTCGCTCCGAGGCAGTGAGTCGGACCTTGAACTCAGTCATATTTTCTGTGTCTGCATTCTTTAGTATGTCGAGCACTGTTTGCTCAATTTTCCATTGAATTTCGGGTTCCATGAATTGGAAGTGACAGTGACCATGAAACCTCAGCGGATTTATTTCGCGTCGAATTAGGGATTGAATACCGCATAGACATACTTTTAGACATACTGTTGTATCTTGACAGTTCAGCATGCTGAACTGTTGTATCTTTCATGTATTAGAGAACTTGCAGGCATACTTTCCCCATTAGTCATGTCACTGATTAGTACGGGATTTGCACTATTCTTGAGTCATATCTTTAAACATGAAACTTTGTAAAAGAATGAACAACTAGGCCAAAACTCAAGAATAGGTCTTCACATTTTAATTCACCCCGTTAGTGATGTCATGAATATCCTTTAGGCTAGCATAAGGAAACAGAAATTCATCTGTCACGTGTTGAAATTGAACTAATAAGAGGGACTCAATATTCAAGTTGTATATCTTTTGATAAAAAAAGAGCAAATAACATGTTAAAGAGTCACCATTTTGACTTGAAAATTTGGTCAAGGTAAAGGTACATTATGTTAGTACTCATGAGATTATCGTAGGAAACAATGTTTGACTTGCAGGCACCTTCTTCAGATTTTCATCGTCATTGCAGTGTGGTTCAACTTGTGTTAGTACTTGCTTTGCTCTTTATGAGTTTTTGTTTTTTGGGTGTGGAATGAAATAGTTTTGCTGTGGTAATTCACTGTTATGCACTTTGGCTTTAAATGCAAGTGAAATAGCCAATTGTGTGCTGTAAACATGTTCGTCCAATTGCCATTTTAATTGGGCAAAACCAACTTGAATCCGTCCAATTGCCATTTCTAATTTATGTGTGAGAAGAAACACAAGTGTGGTTGACTGCACCAAGTAATAATGGGTCACTGATATTATAATTATTGTAATCAAAAGGGCCATACCAGACCAAAAGCAAATCTTGGGTTTTCATTTTCTTTAATTCTGATGGGTCCACTAAAACTTGTTGATTTCACTTTCACATTTTATTATTTTTGAATTTTATGTCAATCCAATCATTTTTTTTTATTGTGTACATGTTTTCATTATTTGTGTGTTAAATATAATTTTATCCCGTTCAATATATATATATATATATATATATATATATATATATATATATATATATATATATATATATATATATATATATATATATATTTCACATTCTATGATTTGATAAATTAGAGTTTGACATGATATGAAATCTTTTTTCTTTAATTTTTTTTTTTAGACAAAGGTTATAGTATCAATCTTAAAGATACTTGAATTCAGACATGTTTATTGGTCTGTACCTTTTTATCCCTTTCTGACAATTAGCTGATTGTGTTTACAAGTCGGGTTAGCTTAGCATATCTTTGTTTTTTTTCCTACAATAACGTACTAAAACATGGATTGACTTATAGACACTTAAACAATATTACTTCCTAGATCTTGCTGCAAAATGTTCCTCTATGAATTTAACCTGAATATTGGATTATTTCTCTGGTTTTACTGTTAAATAAACACAAAATGATAGTTTAAATAATTTTGATATTTGTTATAGATGGATGATGATGAACTTAGTGTGGTGAGATTGCAACGACAACATTATTTAGCAGCTATTCAAGTTATTTGTGCTGTGCTTCATTGGTATGCGAATCATAGAAATCATACAAGTCATATGTCTCATGAATTAAGGCTTGAGGGAGAAAAAACACGAGACAAATTAATGAAATATTTAGACTCTAGTAATCTTTGTCATAATGTGATAAGAATGAGCCCTGCTGCATTTAGAGGACTGTGTGATATATTAGTTAGACAGGGTGGTCTTAGACCAACTTTATGAGTTACTGTTGAAGAACAAGTAGCAAAAACACAATGTTTCCCATCGTGAGATGTCTTTCTTCTTTTGACGTTCTGGTGTGACAGTAAGTTATCATTTCCATAATGTTTTAGATGCAATAATACTATTAGGAGGGTTATTTATGAAACAGCCTGACGGAGCAGAAATTCCTTCGTAAATTTTCAGCAACAAAAGATTTTATCCCTATTTCAAGGTGATTAGCTATATAGTGATTTGAAATTCTATTATACATTCATTTTATTTTCTTTAATAAACATAGATATTAATATCAGGACTGCATTGGTGCTATTGACGGAACACATATTCGGGTTAAGGTTTCTAACACAGATGTTCCTAGATATCGTGGGAGGAAGGAATACCCCACGCAAAATGTATTGGCTGCATGTACATTTGACTTAAAATTCACATATGTCTTAACTGGTTAGGAAGGTACAGCACCTGATTCTAGAATTATGAAAAATGCATTATCTCGACAATGTCCTTTGGCAATCCCAGAAGGTAACTAATGTAGATACCCGATTTTGTCCGGGTTAATTTTATTTTTATACGCGTAATTTATTGATTAACAATATATTTTAATTTTTTGAAATTTTAAAAATTGAATTACTAATAAAATGCACACAAAAAATTAAATGATCTTTTATAGTTTTTTTTTTTTATATTAGAAGAGTAATGATAAAAAAAATAATAATAATAACAGTAAAAACTAGAATTTAGCAGTAATAATAAAAATGATAATAATATTAAATAGGGTCCAATTTAGACAGCAAAAGAAGCAAGGTATGGCACAAAGTATGGCCAACCTAATAAGAAAAGCAATCCCTAAAATTACACAATGGACAAAATCCAAAATTACTAAAATTACAATTTTAGCCTTAAAAACTCTCTAATTTTACAAGTTTGGGGACTGCCCCTCTTTTGCCTATAAAAGGGCAGTCCCACAACACACAAAAAAGGAGGGAGGCAAAGATATATATATATATAAAAAAAAATACACCACACGAAAAAAGCAGATACAAAAAAAAAAAACCAGAGACAAAATCCTATTCTCTGAGAAGGGCCAGGCTCTGGTTCTTCTAGTCTCAACAAATTATATCAATTTCTTCACTTCCTCTAACTGCCCGGATTTCTTCTAGACTTCACCTATTGTAAAAAACACACCAAATATCAGAAGGAAAGCAGAAGAAAGATAGCAAAACCTGCATTTCAGCCAAAAAAAAAAAAACTAGCCCAAAATCACCTCAAAGATACTTCAGAATATCACAAAAAAGCCAGAAGGCAAAGCTTGCATCTCAACCAGAAAAATCAAGTAAAAAATACCAATCCCTAATCACCCAAAAATACAGATCACAGAACAACAAAAATGCATAAAGCAAAAACCTGTACCTCAACCAGAAAATCGAGTACAGAAATCTAACCCAAAAGTAAAAAAAAGAAGAAGCAGAACTATACTCCAGAAAACATCAAAAGAGCACCAACCAGCCTAGAAAAAAACTACAACGGCAAAAATAAAAGCAATGGTCGGAGAATACCTTCAATACCACCGGTAACGGCATTCAATCATGGCGGATCCCGGGGAACCTCTGATGGAGGGACTCGATTTAGTCTCTCTAGATCTGTTGAGAGAAGAACAAAACACAAAATAAAACAAAAAAACAAAAACTCAACCCAGAAGAGAGAAACCAAGCACAGGCTGGAAAAATGAAACCAGTCGACGGCGGCGAGATCGAGACCGAGAGAAAGGTGAAGAGAAAACCGACGGCCGGAGCGAGATGCAAAATCGGCGGCAGATATGAGATGGGTGGAAAGTAGAACTGACCGCCGGCGAGGATGAGGTCGAGAGAGAGAGAGACGCGGCCGGAAAGGAGGCGACAGCTGGAAAGAAGGGAGCGACAACTGGATTTTAAGGTCTGTAGAGAGAAACGGGGAGGCTACTGGTTTAAGAATGGTTCTTAGGGTTTGAAAGTAGGAAGGAGAGTTTATATATGATGGGTATTTACCACTGGGTAGAATTGTCCGGTTAGATCCGGGTCAAGGCCTGGGTTTTGGACCTAAGAAGAAATCAGTTTAAGAATGGATGATGGCCCAGCCGAGCATTAAGCCTTTTTATCTTAATATTCCTTTTAATCTCCACATTAATATACATGTAGACTTGTTAGGGATTAATAAAAAAAAACTTAGGTTAATGAAATTTAAATTTTCTAAAACAAATAAATGACACAAAATAAATTTGTGTATGTATGATTTTGGAATTTTTATTTTATAACTATGCTATGGTTATGAAATATAATTTAAGTTGATTTAAATTAATAAGGTTAACCTTATTTCATGATAAAAAATAATCTGAACTAATTTAATAGCGGGCATTATAAAATCCTATTTACTTTTAGCATTGATCATAGATATATACCCTGCGTGATCATATGGAGGTATTTTCACATTTATCGGATCTACAATATATATGTATTTTACGTCCATGTTATGGAAGGTAAAAATGCAAAATTTATTTAAATACAGATATAACATGTGTATAAGTATTTAAATCCATGTTATGGGTTTAAATAAATACAATTTATTGGAGTGAGGTACCTTTATGAACATATATTTAGTAATAGGATGAAAGAAGTACATCCCACAAGAATAATTTACGACTTTAGTACCAATTATGGGCGGAGTAGGGTGATTTTTATCTTCCCTACACGTAATTAGCAAACGAACCCATATAAATCTTTGGTTATTTAAGGTGTCCAATCAGACCAAAAAATCGATTGGTGGCGACTCTATAAAATTTTGTTCTCAATCAGATATCGCAATAAATTATTACACGAACAATCATAAAAAACCGAATTAAACTAAAAAATAAATTTAAGATTTTTCCAACCGTCGGTTTTGTTCCGACAACTAACTTTAGGAATGAATTTGTTATGGCTTATATATATATAAATATATATCATGGATAATATAATGACAAAGTTCAATGTCTATTTAGGAAAATATTACCTTGTCGATGCCGGATTCATGTTAAGAGGTGGTCTGATTACACCTTATCGAGGGGAACGTTATCACTTAAAAGAGTATTCTAGAAATCCTCCACGAAATCCTCGGGAACTATTTAATAATCGGCATGCATCATTGCGAAACGCAATCAAACGTGCATTTGGGATACTTAAAAAGAGATTCTCTATAGTAGGAAGTACAACCGAGCCACATTATGATGTGGAAACACAAAATGAAATCATTATTGCTTGTTGTATTTTATACAACTATTTAATGGGAGTAGCTCCAAGTGAAACAATACTCAATGAAGTTGATAGGGAACTTGAAACATGCGGTGATGCACCCAAAGAGCAGCTTGCTAGTGTAGAAAATATTGAAGAAACTAGAGCAAGAGAGGCGTTGCGAGATTCTATATCGGCTGTAATGTGGCTAGATTATATTTCATGATTTGGTTATGTACTTGTGTTGTGTTTATGTGATTATTAATTGTAATTCATTTTGTTATGTAATAAACTTAACTAATGATTTTCCTATGTATGTCTTTGAATGTTATTGACTTTAAGTTAACATTATTTTATGGTATTTTCATTTGTTAAGTTAACATGTTATTTTTTGGTATTTTCATTTTTTTTTTTTTTTGTAGTTTTCAATATGGTGAAAAGGAAATTCAATGCAACTAGTGAGGATGGAAATGAAACATGTAATGTTACATGTAATTGGACATCAACTATGGATGATGCTCTTGTTGATGCATACTTACATCAACACACTATTGGTAATAGAGTTGGAGGGACATTTACTACACATTCCCTAGTAAACATAGCTAAAGAATTGAAGGAAAAGTTCCCTAACATGCCAATAGATAAAGAAAGGATTCAAAATCGAATGAAAACTATCAAAAGGAATTTCACTCGTTGCTATAATGTGTTCAAAGATGGGATGATCAGATTCTCTTGGAATCCACAGACTGAAAGATGAGGTCTCGAGCCTGAAGTTTGGGAGCAACTTATTTTGGTATGTAACTTATTTTGATCATGTTTAAAGATTTATTGAGATAAATAGTTGTTGTATTTTACACATTGCATCCATGGCAGTTGTCAATTAGCATGGCATATTTTTCCTTTTTTCCTTTTTTGCTTTTGTAATTTTTTTTTATATAGAAAAACCCAGAAGCAAATGAATGGAGACATAAGTTTGTTAAAAATTATGATAAGTTAGCTGAAATTTTTGGACCAAATAGGGCGAAATGGGGCTTCTAGTGCAAATATAATGGTGGCTACCATGAGGAAAAGATTAAGAGTTTCTGAACCTTCTCAAGTTGATACAATTGATGCAGTAGATCATTTGGTTTCTCAAAATCGCATTATACTTGATAATGTGGGTCAAACAAATGTAAATGTTGATAAAAAAGAGGAAGAAGTGGTCTCACCTATGATAGCAAGATCTCAAGAAAACTCTCAAGGTTCAATTGCCTTAAAAGCCAAGAAAGCTAAAAAGAACATAATTGAAGATGATATGAAAAATTTAGCTGATGCTATTACTTCTGTTGCTAATGCTATCAATGACTCATCAAAAGAGTTGGCAAATGCATTGTTAGCTAAAAATGCAAGTATAGACTGTGATATATGGGCTTTGCTTGAGGAAATAGGAGTTGATGCAGAAATTGAAGATGATGCTTATGTGTTCCTTTCTGAGAATCCAAAGATTCTAGAGTCTGTGGTGAAATGTCGAATAGATTGTCGAAAAAGTGTGTTGATGAAGTACATGAACCGGGGATCCCAAAAAAATTAGTACCGAGGTTTGATTCTTATGTTTATTTTTATGTTCATGTTAATGGAGTTTAGCTTATAGTTGACCATAATTTGTTAATTGTGCTAATTATTTTTTTTTATTGTATGCAGGTAGGGTATTTGGACATGGTGGATTTGATAATATATGCTCCTAGTACTATTTTGGAACTCTAGTGCCATTTTGAAACTCTATAATATATGAATTGGGAACTTTGCATAGTTCCATCTATTATACTTTCAAGTTTAGTTTGTTCTATGAAAATTAACGTTATGTTACTTTTAATCATTTTTTAATTTTTAAGTATTGCTCATTCTATATGAGGTATAAAAAAATAACTACTAATTATATTTCATGTAAGTATAACACTTCAACATTTTCAATTGGATTTTCACTTCTCCTAAGATTGAATTTTAACTTCTCCTAAGATTGAATTTTAACTTCAACATACCCAGCTTAATGCAACACTTTGTGCTACTCGTTGAAATAGATCAAGTTTCGATGAATCAAATTACAATTGTACTCTTCACTTTATTCTCTATTCAAACATTTGGATCCACTAAACTTGTGTTTTTAAATTTGAGATATTATACTATAACTAATGGTGTTGGCAATGCCAACATAATTCAACCCATTTAAAATATTGTAATTGGTGTAACCATTACAGAATTAAAATTCACATTTTGATTATATTTTCCATTATAGAATCGTATATACTGATACATAGTGTTTATAATGTTGATATTTGTAATAGTATCATATATTGATCACAAAAGGATAACCTAATTAAATACTACATGTTGTAAATAATTTGTCAAGATTAATTAGTCAATACAATTATTTGATAATTCAATCTTAATATCTAGTAATTGTCTAAATATTGATTTTTAATTTTTATTTTGTTGTATTTAGTAAAAAAACTTTTTTTTAAAATTTTTTTAAATAGAAGGATATAAAAGTAATTTATATAGTTAACCATACTTTATAAAATCCTTCTCCCAAGCAAAACAAAGGTTTTTCATGGTTACCTAACTTTATAAAACCATCCCTTCCTCCCAAGCAGGATACTACCCAATTCCTTAGTTTTCCCCTTAATACTACACCCAACCCTATTATCCCTTCCTTTATGATTCTTATCCAACCCCCTCCCAAGCAAAGCCTTACGGGAGGTTTGGTACTTGATGGGGATATTGATAAGGATTGAGATAGGGATAGGGATATAGATAAAAGATTGAGATAGGGATAGGGATAGGGATAAAAGTTAAAATTGGGATAGGGATAATATAAGATATGTTTGATATGCTAGATAGGGATAGAGATAAATCAATATAATTGACGATATTACCCCTAAATATGTGTTCTTTAATGGGTTGTTTTGGATAAATAGGTAAATTCCCACTCATAAATTTTATCCCAATCCTTATACCTGGGGGGGCCTGAGACAGAAAAGGTGGGATAAGATGAAAGTAAAACATTTTATCTCATCCTATAAACAGATACCAAACATGGGATAAGAGTCCCACCAAACAAACAACCTGTTAGTGAAAACGCTATTTAAATCTCTCTGCTCTACTTAATATTGACAAATTAAGATTAATTTACTTAAAGGAATTTTAACATTTTTAGTAAAATGAAATCTATTTTTTCTTCTAAAAGAAATATAAATGAATACTTTTAAGGTTGGTGATAGAATTAAACACCTGAACTGGTCATCGAACCGGTGAAGGGATAGATTCATGGATTTTGGATTAAACCGGAATCGAACCGAATTTAATAAATATATTAAAATATTAAAATATTTTTATATTTATATTTATAATATAAGAAAATTTGAACATTTTTATTATAATTATTTAAGTTTAAGCATTTCGAACACAATATAGTAATTAACAGGCTCAATTTATGAAATATAGTTTTTATAGTTACAATTAAATGTTAATTTAATTTAAAATAATATAAAAATACAAACTATATTTTATTTTAATTAAAAAACACCTCAAAATAATAAATTAAATTTTTAATTCAAATAATTTTTTTTTTAAAACAGTCTGGTCAAACCGAAAAAAAGTCCGGTTCACGGTTTTCTAGTTCGATCGGCCGGTGCGACTAGAAATTGACCGATTATTGACCAGAGTGAAAACCAGATACAAACCGACCGGACTGATCTCTAGTTTCGATCGAATCCGGTCCGGTCTGGTTTTCACAACTATGGTATTCAGTGTAGCAATAGACTTTTTTTTTCACCCATAGTATACTAACTGTATTCACTTTTACATTTTGATATATTAATTTTAATTTTACTATAAATATACAATAATTTGTAGACGATTTCCCACTATAATATATATGACATATTATTACAAACTACTCGTTAGGGGTGGCAATTTTAGACACGGCACGATAACACGACACGACACGACATGCGTTTTTACAGGTTTGGGTTGGGGTTAAACGGGTTAGGGTCATAAACGGGTCAACACATTTATGACACGAGATAAATGGATTGTAAATGGCTCAACCCACGTAACCTGTTTATGACCCGCATAACCAGTTGATTTTTATTATATTTTACTAGTCACTAAATTAAGGGCATATATAAAAATGAATTGAAAAGAAAAAAAACCTAATTCCAATTCCATCACATATTCACATTGTTGCCGCCACCTTAAAGACTAAATCCCTAATCTTCATTCTCCATCCATCGTGTTTAGTGATGTTTTATTAATGATTTTGAAGTTTTAGTAGCAAATTAGCAATGTTTAGCTATGTTTTAATATTTATAATTGGGTTGCTAAACGGGTCGTGTTGTACATGAGTATATCGTATAATTGATTTTTTTTTATTAATTATGTAAAACAGGTCGTGTCATGTTACCCATTTGCTAAACGGGTCGTGCTCGTGTCAACAGAGTACCTCAACATGACACGAACACGAACCGTGAACACGAATTGCCACCCCTACTACTCCTATCACATCAGTCCAAAATCAAATAAGACTACAGAGTTCATCCAATGCAAATGACTCTTGTATCCTCTAATCTCTGATCTATGTAGTTTTTCTTTCCACTTATTTTTTTCACCGTTTCCCAATTTACTTTTCCTCTTTTAAAAAAATAACTCTTTCAATTTACTCTTGATTGAACCAAATAAATAATTGAAATATGAAAAATGAATCTTATTGAACGTGGAAAACTAAATTTGTACAAAAATATTGCATTAAAAAACAAGAAATGAATCACATTCATTCTAAGGACTAAATACCTTTTTGACCCTTATACTATCATCAGTTTATCATTTTGGCCCTATTCTATTGATTTTTTTTTTTTTGCACTCTATGCTATTAAAAAAAAATCCCAAATTGGCCCTTAATAAACATGTTTCATTAGATTCCATTAATAAAATTGTTAACAAAATTGATGCGTCTTAATACACACACTCTAGAGCAAGTGCGCTCTGTCGATCAAGTAATATAAAATTAGTAAAGTGTCACCCTCGAGAATTATGCATGCAGACCTAAACGCAATTGGGTGTCTACTAATCTAGGTAGAGATTACTATATCTTTGATTTTTGTTTATAAAATAAATCTACTGCTAAGAACAATTTAATTAAAATAATTGAAGCTAAGAATGAAATAAAATCGATGTAAGAAATTCGAGGGAAAGGCTAACAAAGGCGTCCGATTTCACCTAACATACATTCTAGTAATTCTTTAAGTCATAAAACTAACTCGATTAAATTCCAAAGATGGCGATTTCCATAATTAATCTTTACCGGTTAGGGCTGTCTATTCTAATTCTCAACCTAAGCACTTAAACCTCTCAGTTTTAAGCAATTAAGCAAGAAAACATTAAGTTCATGAAAACCCAGCACATACTAGTGAACCATAAAAGCAATGGTCATGCAATCATTGTGTTATGCGATTCCGTTAATTTAGTTCTTTGGTTAATTATAAATTAACTAGAAACATTAAAATTGATGGTCATGCATTCAAGGCATTAAGCATACACAATACAATCAAGGGAAAATAATACGAGTTGAATTGCATTAAACCAAAAAGTAATTACATCGAATATATGCTAAAATCCACCATAGCCTTAGCTATCGTGGAATTAGTTCATAACTAAACTACCTACAACCAAGAACATTAAAGAAAACATAATAAAGAGGAAGTTAAAAAGAAATTAGAGAGTCGAGATGATTAATGTAGAATTGTACGAATCATCGATGTAGATCGGAAGAGATGTGCTCCAAACCCTAGCCTTTTAATCACCGCTTCCTCAAGATTACGTCTCCCAAGAGAAAAACATTCTTGCCAAGAAGAAGAGAAAAAAAAAAACCTAACTATCTCTAAAAAAACGTAAAAACTAAAAATTCCTAACAATCCTCCAACTAAACTAAAAAGGGGAAAATAAGTACAATCTAATTCTCCCCAAAAAGAAAATAAGATAATCAATCCTATTAGGAATATCAATGGTACAAGAAAATAAGGAAAAACCCTAATGGAAAATCTTTGACTCCTTCTTTTAAGTCAAACCTACAGCTCCTTTTAGGCCACCAATAAAGCTGGCCCAAATCACTATTTTAGCTCTAAATCTCCAAAATCAGCACCGCATAAGGTATGGTCTCATCTTAGGACTTCTCCTGGACTGATCCAACCCGATTTCGCTCCTTTTTCATGCACTTTTAGCTCCTTTTATCTCTTTAAGGTCTTAACACAGAAGATAGCACAACGGAAGTAAAATATGCCTTAAATAGAATACAAACAACTCAATTAAAGCTAAAAAACCAAGGTAATAGAAGCATATGAAATACACTTATCAAAAACCTGATGGAAGATGTTTTTTAGAGGCCATTTTAAAACGTTTTTGCATACCACAGGGGTAAAAAAGAAGATGTCAATAGGACAAAGGCCAAATGGCAAACCGGTGATAGCACAGGTGCCAGAAAGTTCTTTATACCTTCATTCTAATGGTTTGGGCTCAAAATCTAAAATCCAAAAACACGCAATCTCAAATACTTTTATTGATTTTCACAATCCAAAATCAAGCTTCTATAGGGTTGTAATTTGTATAACAATTAGACGTGTCCACGAGCCAGGCTCGGGCTCAGGCTCAGGCTGGACCTAGCGGGCCTAAATGAAAAAAACACTAAGCCTAAGTTGAGGCAAGCTTAGGCTAGTTCAAAGAAAACTAAAAAAATTTAGGCTTTTTTCACCTGTTTTTTAGTCACTTTCTTTCACAATCACCTAAAATTGTCATAAAAAAATACAATACACCCATAACACACGTTTAAATATCCAGTACTAAACCTGTAAATAATATATAACACACATTTAGATGTCCAATACTAAACTTCTAAAGAAATATATACTCCATCCATTCCTAAATATATGTCGGTTTAGTTTTTCTGATTTGTTTATTTTTTTATGTCGTTTTATATTACCTATGTACTTTTGACCTTATTTTCTCAAATTTACTCTTATTTATTTCAAGAAAGATGTTTAATATTAATTGAAAATATCACATGATAATTAAGAACAAAGAGAATTTTATTAAGAGTATCATTTTAATAGCTCAATTAATTCTTTATCGGTTTTGACGAATAACCTTAAATGACATATATTTAGGAACGGAGTGAGTAATGCTTAGGGTCCCATTGTTTGTTTGTTAAAATATTACAAATTATATATATAATAGTAATATATAAAAATTGAAGAGGAGGCCCAAGCTGGGCCGAACTGCCCTATATTTATGACACCTAAGTCCGCTAAAAAATTAGGTGGGCTTGGGTTGGGGGCAAGCTTTTTAATTTTAATCTGTCCATGTCTGGCTCAAGGCAGGTTGGCTTTGGCAGGCCCCAAGCCAATGGACATATCTAATGACAATTTGATTTTTACAATTTTGAAATCGAGAAGATCTAGACAACAAAGACTCAATCAAGTTAGTAGAGAAACAAGAAATCGATTTCAACAATAACAAAGAAAAATGAAATGATTCTAGGGTTTTTTTTGTGCCAATATATTTTGACTATAGTAGATTTTCTAGCTGGACAGTAGCAGGTTACGATGGAACTCTTAGCGATTAGTCCTGTTATCCCGATGCTGTTTCCAGTGCTACCTCGCCTCCCCCTTTCTCTTCCACCACCATTCAGCTTCTTGCGGCGCAACCCTTCGTGTCTCTGCCCTTCTCAGACACAACAGCAACTACATCCGCTCCATCTCCGATTGAAGTTGTAACGTTGGATGTAGATCCTTCTTTTTTAGTTGAAAAGTAAATTTCATACCAAAAGAAGAGAAATCAAAGAAGGGAAACGCTTATGCGTGAATTGATTCCAAGATTTGAAGAGTTTGAAGTTTTATGTATTTCATTTTGATTTTAACTGAGTTTGTAATTTGTGAAGATAAATTGGAGAGAGAATGACTAGAAGAGAGAGAAAGTGAGGGGAAAAGACTTTTTAAAGAGGTAAAGTAGTAAATTTTCATTACATGGACTCTGTAAATTTGTTTGATTTTAGCCAAACTACAGACTTGGCACTAAAACCTTTAACAGAAATTCATATAAGTTAGTATATGTCCAAATTGAAATTAGTGTACTAAAGTGTGAAGCAGAGTATAATTGGTGCATCATGGATGAAATTAAGCATTTTCTTTTTAATAATATTTAACTCTCAAAATTTATTACAGGAAAATTTCTGCGAATGTTACGAACTGACGATACTTTTGAATATCCATAAAAGAATGGAAGTAGTTGTATTTGTTATACGACGCCGTTTTCCGCAATCCCTCATATCAGTTCATAGCCGACGCCGTCACTACCTCTGGTGTGATTAAGCACAATACTCTGCAAGACCTAAGCAAGGAAGAAGAGAGAGAGCTCTTGTATTAATGGCATTAAGATTAGGGATGCTAAAAGCCACTGACTGTAACAAAGGATGTAGCTTTGGTCTCCTGAGGCGTATTCATGCAGCCGCCATTCCTCCGCCGTTGAATGACTCCATTCATAGCTCGATTGCCCCTCCAAATATGGTTTTGCCGGAGTTCGATCGCAGCCCCGATAACCGCAGTGATAGGCCCAGCGATAGGTTGGAGTTTGGGTTGCCGGGTTTCGCTTTCAATGGATCCATGGATTTGATGGCCGTTCCTAAAAAGAAGGTGATTCACTCAATTTCTTCCCTGTACTATCAATTTGTGTATTGATTTTCTTATTATCGCATAATCACTATCAATTTCGTTCACTAATATTTATGATTTTTTTTTCCCTTATTAAATTTTATTGTCTGGGTTTTGGGTTTTAGGATGGTCATATTCACATAGGGTTTGGTTTATCTTCCATTGTGATGCTTTAGTTTATTGATTAGCATTATGGTTCATGAAATTATTGTTAACTGTTTTTTATTTTTGCATTTATCACCATTTCTATTGGTGGTAGAGCTAGCTTCAGCATTTCTTCTGAATGTTGGTTGTTTAGTTGCTCTGATTTAGTTATTTCAATTGTGAGGTTTTTTTATGCATGATGTGCAGTTATCTGTACTGTGATTTTGGAAGAAGGAAATTCTATATTGGAAATGTTAACACTATTTGTTACATTGTTTGTTAATGCTTTATCAATTATGCAGGTTTCTCGTCATAAGAGAGGCATAAGAAATGGACCAAAACCTCTGAAACCCACTCCAGTTATTGTTCGCTGCAGGTAAGAGTTTTTCTTAGGATGTTGGCAATTCAGGCAATAGTCAGCTCATTAATTAATAATTTGCGGAATTTTTTATGGTGATGTTATTCCAATAGTTAGAAGTTCTTTCTATTGCTGCTTCTGAAGGTTCAATTTGTGGCAAAGAATTTCAGCAAAAACATTCTTTTGACTTTTAGAAGCTTCAAATATCACTGTGAAATGGGTATTTGTGATCCCTCTCCTGAACTCAAACCCTTCATTAATTGAGAACCAACTCTTCTTACCTTTGTTTAGACATTTTACTATAGTATATGAGTTTTTGTTTCTGAAGGATCCGTGCTGTGCAGGACTTCATATCTTGCCGGAACCTCTTAAAAACTTAATAGTGTCTTGAGAGTGATAAAAGCACCAAAAAAAGTGCCTATCATAAAATTGCTTTATGATTTTATGAACACAAACTCTCCATTAAAAACTTCAGTGATTTTATGATTTTCTAGTAATACTATGCTTTTCAATCAATGTTGAATCTCATTCTTACAAATCCTCATTATCGCTAATATTTTCTTTGTGATTTATTCCAATCAGCAAGCTTTTCATTATCAATGTTGAGAGTCATTCTTGCAAATCCTCATAATCACAAAAGTTTTCCTATGCGATTGATTTCAGCGCTTTGAATATCTAAGTATAACATATGCATGTATGCCTCGACACATAATCTTTTCCTGTGCTTTCATCTCTTCTGTGGTTTCAGGAGTTGTGGTAGGGTTAAGCTGCCTCACTTTTACTGTTGCAGTGGAGACAGGGGGAACGCTGGTGAGCAAAATAATTAATCAAGGAGCTTCAAGTATCTGGATCCATAAATCTCAATATGTAGGTTTTCTTATCTTTCTGAAACTACATATAATTGTCAGTAATTCGACTTCTTGTTTCCCTAGAAAGTTACTTGCAGTGTGCTCAAAATTTTGTGAAATTTGTTGCCAGTTGAAATGGCAAGTACCTGGTGGTTATGATTCACATCTTTAGCCTGCAAAATGTTAGCATTGCCAAATCCTAGTTATGAATAATCTTTTGTATAATTGAATTGATTCTCATTCTAACAACCGCTTAACTGATCAGCAGGATTATAGCTCCTCTAAGTGGAAACTCTTGGGAGCTTGGATTCCAGTGTTCATTCCATGTTAAAGTTGAGTTTAAGATTGCTTAAATAATGTCAAATGCAAAAAGCATGTGCACAAGTTTGGGTAATAAACTGGGGATTTGGGCTGCTATGGTGTGAAGGCTAGTGTGCTTGCTGAAAGATATTTTAGCATTACATGGAAATGCCATTTGTTACTTGAAGGACATTTAGGCTGAACCTATGAATGATGCCGCGAAATAGAAGAAAATTAAAGATATATGAACTTTGATTGGTTGATTTCGAAAGTATCTACTCTAATTAGTTTTTTAATTGTTGATTTGAAGTTGAAAACCAAAAATGAAACTAAAATTAGAGAAATGATAAAAAATATAGTAACTTGATTATTTCTCCAACCCCACAAGTGCCAAGAGATGAAAACAAATAACTCAATCCAATGATCAACATTCTGGCTGTACCTGCTGTTTTTCAAACACTTATCGAACCAGTTATCGATAGTATAACCGAAGAAGGCTCCTCTTAAATCGATGGGCAAGATCGAATTCCATGTTTATTGAAAAAAAAAATATCAAATTGTTTGTTATGATTGTATAAAATGGTTGAATCTAACTTTCAAACTCGAAACTCTACTTCGCTCCTTTCTGTTTTCAAGTAAATACTCGCAAATTAAAATTTATCGATAAATAAATATATAATTCATTATTAAAGTGACGGTGTATAATAAAATATCAGCTTCGGGTTGAATTCCCTCCTAAACTATTTTCCAGAAATCAATTTGTTTATTTAACTTTTTGAAATTGTTAATTTGGTCGAGGATGGTTGAGATCCTACTACTAGTCTAGTTCTAGTTCGGGAACCAAAATAAAATTTTTCTGTGCAAGATAATAATGGATGTAGCCAAGGTTTCGCCAGCACTGATACCCCAAAGTCTCTTTCGAAATACATTTGGGCCTTTTCTTCTAAGGCAATGTTCGATTGGGGAAAAATAAGCTAGGGAATGACAATGAGAATCAAAGATTTTATTTGTGATTGTTTGTTTAATTTAAAATTACTAGGGATGAGCAGAACCGAACTACAATCTAAAAACCAAAGATTCAAACCGATCCATTTTCTAATTCGGTTTGGTTCGGTTTCATTTTGCAAGAAAGTTTGAATTTTGGTTTGGTTTGGGTCAAATTGAAAAGCCAAAAACCGAATATCATTTTAAAATTAAAAAAATACCATTAACTCAAACACTGTAAACCTAACTTTTACACTTTTCCTACTTTTTCTATCACTGTAGTAGTTAGTATGAGTGTGACATTATTATCTATTATTATAATTATGGAAGAAGAAAATTTTAGATGTATATTTTATAATTGTGGAAGTAGAAATTGGAATTAGATGATATATTTGATATTGGAAATTTTTGGATTTTTTATTTATATAATATTATATATTTTGGTCTTTAACCTAACCTTTTAAGTTTAATTAAAAAAAAAATAAAAATTTTATAATTGTTTTTTACTTTCAAAAAGTTAACATTTTTTATTTTTACCTAGTCCAAATTGAACCGGACCGAATTGAAAATTAGTTGGTTCAGATAAAAAAAATGATGTATTCCAGTTCAATTCTTTTCAGTTTAGCTCAGTTCAAAAACTTGACATCCATTTAATTACTATTTTATACTTACCCCTGTCAGGGAATGAGAATCTGTCTTGAGGAATCACTCAGTTCACTGCTTCTCTCATCAATCACACTCATTCACACAGCTGCTTTCTTATCTATGCTCATCCAATAGCTAATTTTTTTTCATAAAATCCAATAACTATTTTGTTAGCTGCGGCAAAGAATTTTTTTTCCTATATGAGTTAGGTTTTCTTCTTTTATATATATATATATATATATAGAAAAAGGTTGAGCTCTAATTCTGGATTAAACCAAACAGATTATTAAATGTTAATTCCAATTCTGTATTTTTAATGATACAGAATTTTTACTTAAAATTTGCCATGTCAGAACTCAGAACAAGGATGGTCTGATGGAGTTAATGTAACAAGTTGATTTGACTATGTTTTATAAGGCCAAGGGAAAAATTTTAAAAAGAAAAAAAGTTATAGGGGCTACATTTAAATCTTTGGAGGAAAAAAAAAAAAAAAAAATCCTTGTGCGTGAAGCATACTGTGATAGAATGAAAAAGTACGGACACCCACCCACGTCATCATCTTCCTCAAGTACGTATCTCATATATAGGAATGACACGTGTGTATCTCACACAGCTCTAATGGCGGTGAGTCAGAGCGAGTGTATATTTCATCTGGGTTTCTTCCCCTAACTCAACATTCTCTGTTCTGTTCTTATTTTCTTGGCTGTAGTCTCGTTAATTAAATTAAAAATGATGATGAACTTTGGAAAAGAGTACAAGAAACAAATGGTGCCAGAATGGACTGAAGCATATATGGATTACAATGGCCTCCAAAGAATTCTAAGAAAAATCTTCCACTACAAGAAAAACACAACCCATGTTTCTAATTCTAGTAAAGAAGGGGACGTTGAAGACCAAGTCAGAGAAATCAGCACATCAAACCAGGAGTTGCACAAAACTGAGTTCTTGAGAAAGGATGAACAAGGGGGTGATCTTGAAGCTTCATTCTTTGAGAAACTCGATGAAGAACTCAACAAAGTTAATGCATTTTACAAGGACAAGGTGGAGGAGATGATCAGCGAGGCATCCTTGCTTGACAGGCAAATGGATGCCTTGATTGCATTGAGGATCAAGGTCAAAAGGCCTGGTTCAGATACTAGACCAATTTCAGGTAATTAAACTTTTCTGATATCAGAAGCAGGGGGTTTAATTCCAATCAATTAGGAAGTGTCACTTTAAGATTCATGTGCAGGAATGGAGGATAATGTGGAGTCAAGTGGTGATGATTATGATTCAGAAGTGCCAAGTATCCCTAATTTAGAGATCAACGAAGTTGACAGTACCCCTAATTATGGTGTAACTCGCCAGCAAGAAGAGGAAAATGATGAAGAAAAAGATGATCCTGGCCTGAAGATACTTGAGCATGTGAAGATCAACAATACTCTTGAATCTCCATTATCAACTATAAAAGGGGTTTTCAGTGATTCTAAAGAAGAGGAGCTCACCTTCAACAAAGCAGAAATGAAGAAAGTCGAAGACAGATTGAGAGCTGCTTTCGTCGAATTCTACCAAAAGCTCCGTCTTCTAAAGCACTACAGGTGATTGAATTTAGATATTCGTTTAAAATAATTAAGCTAATATGGTCTTGCCATCTCATAAATAGAATTGTAACAAGTTTGTAAATGGCTGAATCAGTTATATGAACCTTGAAGCATTCTCCAAGATCATCAACAAGTACCAAGAGGTTAGACAATTTTTGCTTTACCTGGCTGACACTCACTACAAGAAAGTGTTGGATTTCGCAGCGAAAAGATCAATATCCAAAATCCAAAAGTTGTGATAGGATGTATATCAATGGCAGCAAAATTATATCAAATCTTCTTGTAGTGAACCTAACTCATTATATAATTGTGGCTTGAAAACTCAAAAGAACAAACTAGATAGATTTATGAATTTATGGTGTAATGCAGATAACATCAAGGAGGGTATCCAAATCCTACATGAAAGTAGTGGATGACTCCTACCTTAGCAGCTCTGATGAGGTACATTTTGGCAAACGCAAATGATTTGGTATTACAACTACATCATTCTTTATCAGGCGTAAGAAGATTTAATTGTAAGAAAGGGACCATTGTTTCCGACTGCATAAATGCTTTATCTCTGTTAATACAGGTGAGTGACCTTCTTAAAAGGGTGGAGGTTACCTTTCTCAAGCATTTCTCCAATTCAGATCACAGGAAATGTATGAAAGCCCTGAGACCAAAACAAAGAACAGAAAAACACTCTGTCACATTCTTTTCAGGTTATTAAACTCAACTTGATATCCGTGCTTTTGCTTTAAACCTCAGTACAAAGCCTTAAAATTCGTTGTTGCCATGTGTTATCAGGCTTTTTTTCTGGTTGTTCAATTGCACTATTGATAGCTGTAACTTTAAAAGTACAAGCACAGAAACTGATGGATAACAAGGAAGGAATCTCGTATGTTGTAAACATTATCCCGCTTTACAGGCAAGAAACAATCACGACCCTGCATGTGCTGTTTATTTGATTCATAGAATTATTCCAACCAGTTTAGTTTGATTGCAGTTTATTTGCATACATTGTCCTACATATGCTCACTTACGCAGCAAACGTCTACTTCTGGAAGCAATTTAAAGTCAATTATCCGTTTATATTCCGTTTTAAGCAAGGTACAGAACTAGGCCATCAAGAAGTTTTTCTCCTTAGCAATGGTCTTGCTGTACTTTCTCTAGCCAGTTTCCTGGCAAATTTACACCTGGATTCCGGCTCAAATGCATCAAAGTACAAGACACTCACTCAATTGCTGCTTCCATTGGGTTTGGTTGCTGTAAGATTCTATCTATAAGTACTAGCTCTAGTGTATTTCCATTACAATGTTCTGTTTACAATTGTAATGAACAATTTCCATACCGCCATTTGCGTATGAGATATTTTAATTAAGTTTTGTTCCGTCTTCAGGTGATTTTGGCCATACTTTTCTGTCCGTTTGACATCATATATCGTTCAAGTCGTTTCTTCTTTAACCGGTGTATGTTTCGCTGTATTTGTGCACCACTATACAAGGTATCAAATAAAATGTTTAACGTAGAATAACTACAAAAATGCATCTGTTGCATATAATTTTATTGACAATCTAAATGTTTAGGTGAGGCTTCCAGATTTTTTCTTGGCAGACCATCTCACGAGCCAGGTTCAAACCACCAGCAACATCCATGAATTGATTAGGGTGAAAAGCAGTTTAATTAGTTGCGTTTTGTTGTGTCTAAGTGCTCGGATTTAACCTCAGGTCCAGGCCATAAGGAGCCTTGAGTTGTACTTTTGCTATTACGGTTTGGGGGAATACTCAAGGAGACAAAGCAAATGCCATAATCATGGTGTATACAATGTTCTGTACTTCATTATTCCTGTTATACCGTTCTGGCTTCGATTTCTACAGGTAAAACATTTCCATTTCCTTTTCCTTGTTGTCTTTCGGTTATGCTAACTATCACGATATCCCATCTTAAATTAGCATCTTAATTTGTTTGATTACTTGGATTTTGGCAGTGTTTCCGAAGATTATGTGAAGATAAAGATGAAATGAATGCATACAATGGTTTAAAATACATGTTAACAATTATTGCAATGGTGATGAGAACCATGTATGAACTAAAGCAAGGAAGGACAAGATGGTTAGTGTTGGCGTTGATTTGCTCGGCCATTGCAGCAATAGCAAATACATATTGGGATATTGTTGTAGACTGGGGCCTTATGAGAAGGAAATCGAAGAACCCTTTCCTCAGAGACAAACTTGTTATTAGCCATAAAAGTGTCTACTTTGGGGCAATGGTAAATATAAATTCAGTGACCGAATTGATATTGTATTATTAGTTTAGTAGTGAAACTGATTTTGTGGGTTTTAGGCCTTGAATGTAGTACTAAGAGTTGCTTGGATGCAAATGGTATTGGAATTCAATCTGCAAAAACATCATAAAATGGCAGCATCAACTATAATAGCCTGCCTGGAGCTTATTCGGCGTGGTATTTGGAGCTTTTTCAGGTAATCTCATGACTCTTTGAGATAAGGATTTTAGAGTTATTTGGTGAGTTGATGGTGTTTATTGAGTGTTTGGTAATGTTTATTAAAAATGAAACAGGTTGGAGAATGAGCATTTGAACAATGTTGGAAAGTTTAGAGCATTCAATTCAGTTCCACTTCCCTTCAATTATTATGATTCTGATGATGACAAGGATGGTTAACCATCAAAACAGCAGCATTCTTTTCAGATTTTATGGTTCCTGTAATACTCACAAAATGATCTTCTAAGCTTTGAAATTTATTAGTAATCCATACATTATAAAAGATAGATAGGTTGGGATGTGTCTTTATCAGTTAAAATTGGTTTGAGTGAATTAAGGGTGTTTAAGTTACAAATTTTGGATTCTGAGTCATGGAGTCAAATATTCGAGTTCCTAGAGTAAATATTATTTGCATAAGATCGGGGATAGGGATAAAGCCTAGACGAGGAGGCGGATTGTAATTCGTATTCCCACCTCATCAGGATTTCCAATAGGCCATTGGATCCATTATATATATATATATATATATATATATATATAACATCAACTGGACATTATCTAATACTTTTTCGTTAATTAACCATTTGATTTTTTTCAAGAAAAACTTAACCTTCCAATATATAATTTTTAAATAACCATATGACTTCTAGCTTTTTTTTTTTTTGAATGATATGACTTTTAGCTTTACAATATGGTTTACCTAATATTTATATATCTTTGACAAATAAGAGAATTCAGAAATTTTTCTAAAAAATTATAAATTTATTGGACATTTTTTTATTGGATCTTTTATTTATATGTGAGACAAGATCTCGAATTGTGTATGAATTTTTTTGTTATATATCATATGAAAAAATTTATTCAAGTTATTTTATTTTTTTAGTTTTTCTTAAAATAAAATATTGTATGTATTAAAATGAAGACAAAATTAATTAATATTAATTTAAAAGAATAAGATAAAATGGATCAGGGATTTTCTATGGGTATCTATTGCACCAATATGGGGTAGGGATAGGGATAGGTATAAAAATTTTTCCATTTTTTTTCAATGGGGCGGGTATGAGAAATTTCGTTAGGAAAGGGGATGGTGAAAGGAATTCAATGTGGAATGACATGCAAACTATTGCATGCGGAGATCCTAATATAAGATAATGAGATTAGACATATCTCTTATAGTGTTGATCCAATCCTCAAACGAACTCAACAGTCAGATTAGTATTTACAAGTACGATATAGTAATATGATTTCACAGGGAGAGAGAGATTTCGACCAACGGGGGAGGGAGAGAGTTTTTTGTTTTATTCAATTATCTTGAATCACACTTGTGTTTTAATTTAATTAGATTTTGCTTTTTATTAATAGAGGGGGTAGTTCTATTCTTTAAAGAACTAGAAGTCCAATTTAATCAATTAAAATAATACAAGTTCTAATTTCATATGAATTGTTATTATATCATTTAATTAGAGTGATGGGTGGACTACGATTTTATCATGGAAAAAATAGTTTTCCCATCCACAGTCTGTTCCATTGACAAGCGTAAAGTTAAAAGGCTTGCTGAAGACAACCCTTTGATCTCTTTGGAACTTTTTCTGGAAATAATTGATTTTTTTCCCTCATTTAATTCAGAATAAATAAGACTATGAAAAAGTTATTTTTTACAATAATAACTATCTTTCTACATAAATTTCTTTAGATAATTAACTAGAAATAACTGTAACATAAAAATTGCTGGAAATTGTTCATTTGTTTGAATTTTGATAAAGGTTATTAAATAAAATGTATAAGTTATAGTGATGTTAAATAATAGAAAATATTGAGTTTTGTTTGTAGATAAGGTGAAAAACCTATAGTTCATAACGTTAATATAAGTTAATCTTTCGACCATTTATCATTCTAATAGTTTATCTATATCATTTAAGAATGTCATAATGATTTAATATTTTTTGGTTATTGTTTTATTTTTTATGATTTTTTTTATATTTTTCATTATTAATTAAAAGGTACATCCGTTTTCCAAAAACTTTTAACCTTTTTCATTGAAACCCTTTAGATTTTTATCAATAAACGTACAAAATTTCAAATGAAAATTTTAAAGATAAAAGAGTTTTTAAAAGAACATAAACTATTTTTGTTAATAATGTGAAACTATAAGCTCCAGTTCTAATATTTTAAATCATATGTATTAGTTTACAAATAGCCAAAATCATAAAATTTATTTTTATGTTTATTCTAAATTATGTTACTTATAACTATGCGAATGGGGGTTTGAACCATCACCATGGCTCTCTTAAAAGCAGCTATTTTTCTTTTAATAAATAGGAGAGATATTGAATCTGTCCAGCAAGTTAACCATGACTACTTTTATCAATTTATAGGCTATACTGGATTCTAAACTTGATTAGACTGATCAATGAATTGGTTCTGGATATTTTGGATTTGACCAGCTAGTCAGTTTGAATTTCATGACATTAATATTTATAACTAATTTTTGATAAAAAAAAAATAAAATACACATTGATTTCTTAAATTTTTATGGATTTTACAATTAGTTTCCTGATTATTTTTTTCAACGTATTAAAAACGAATTTTTTTTTGTTTCGATAGTATTAGTCTAAAGTTTTCATTTTTATCTAGCGTGGACTACAATATAATATATCTGTAATTCACACGCAACACAATTAAAAAAAAAAAAAGTATAAGACTCTAAAATTTACTAGAGGGATTTGAACCATATTTCATATGCAGTCGCATGATAGATACAGATGTGAACCATAAGTCTGATTTAGTTTTAAGTGTCGGTAAAAATTATATCACGTGTCAGTTAACAGATAATACAGTCCACACAAAAATATTTAAAATTTGGTACTAATACTATCAAAACCGAAACATTATGTACTCAATGTATTAAAAAAATTGATCAGGAACCAATTATAAAATCCATAAAATTTCAGGAGTCGAGGATGCGTTATCGCGTAAAAAAACAATTGAAAGTTTAAATTTTAAAAAAGTATTAATAGTTAAATGATCAAAATAATGGGTTAAAATATTAATCAGCACCTCAAAGCTTGTTATCTCTTTTGCTATCATATTTTTACTGTTTTGGATCATGTCTTATAATTATTATCTAATTGACCCCTATGCTAATAGAAAAACGCTTTAAAATTGCTCAAAATAAGCATATTCAATCAAAAATACGTTTATTTTAAATTATTTTAAAACTTTTTTTTAATAACTCAGGATACAAAAAAGAAATATCAATAGAATATAAATAAAAGTACAAATCGTTAATATTACCGGGGTAAAAAGATGTTTAAATCCGTGAAGAAGTAAAATAAAAATGGAAACATTTCTTTTTGGAAGTAAAAATTGAAAAAATCAGTCAAATAAAATCTTCAAGTATACTTATTTCATTCGATTTCTTTGTTTTTTACTGATTTTTGAACAGAATTGTGACATTACATGCTAAGGTCCACTCTGTGACAAAAACTAACAATTTTTCTTGACCAGAAAGCAAAAGGAAAATACTAAAGATTGAAATAAGTAAAGCAAGGGTTTTAAGGAGGTTTTAAAAGCTTCAAAGGCGCTGCCTTTTCTTCATTCATTCGATTCTCACAAACCGAACTCACCAATTACCACTAACCCAATCCGTCTTCCAACTCATTCTAACCTACAATGATCTCTTCTGATCCCAAAACCCCTGATTCTGCTACCAATTCTACTCCCGATGATGAAAAGTCGAAAGAAGCCTCAACTTCCTCAATTGACACTCAGATCGCACAAGAATCAAAACAAGGAAACGAACCAGTTCAAGGAGAAGAGGGTGAGGGAGACGATGGTGAAGAGGGCGAGTGCGGATTCTGTTTGTACATGAAAGCGGGTGGGTGCAGAGATGCTTTTATAGATTGGGAGAATTGCATCAAAGAGGCAGAGGAGAATGATGAGAACATTGTGAACAAATGTTTCGATGTTACTTCCGCTTTGAGGGAGTGTATGCAGGCTAATGCCGAATATTATGAACCAATTTTGCGGGCTGAGAAGGCTGCTGAAGAGGAGGCCTTGAAGGATTTGGAAAAGGAAAAGGAGAAGGAAAATGCTTCTAACGAATCACACCCAAATGCCGCCGAGAACCAATAGAAGGTTGTGGATTCCAAAGATTCAAAATCGGAGGCTGAGATGGTTAGATGATTTATTTTTTAATTTTCTTGAAATCGAAAGTCGGCCTTTTTTTTCTTTTTGCTAATTAAATTACAGAGGAAATTGGGAAATCCGGATACTGTTTCTTATTTTGTTATGGATATCAGGTTATATGAGATAATAACCACAGAGAAAATAAATGATGATTTTTTTCCCACGGATTTGAATAACTATGGTTTTAGCCAGCCAGTTCTTGTCATGTTTCTGGTTAATCTTGTTTACTGAATATTCATGTAATATGCTCGATCAGATTTGTAGCTAGCTGCTTGTAGTAGTTGATTTATCTGACGGATTGCTGATAGCAGATGATATGTTTACATTACTTTGGGGAGGTTTATGATTTAATTTACTAATCTGATTTTTGTGGTCATTAGCTAATGGGATTATAATGCATTGATTTTTCTTTGTAATAGTACTATTCTAGATAGTACATCGAATGTAGTTTCTAATATATATATATATATATATATATATATATATAACTTTCATTTTAGTTGTTGGATGATATCATGTTGGGGATATTGCTGTGTTGTGAGAATGAGACGATTTTTGCATAATGCAAATAGTTTCAAGAAACCTTATAAAATATCATAGCTTCTGCCATTGTTGACTTGATCTTTTCAATGAATGCTAGTTTCTAGATATGAAAAGATGATGTATTGTGCTTCCAGTTGTTGGTTTCTCCTTTGTTTTTTCGTAGAGAAGAAGATGTTCTATAACTAGAATGAAAAGGTATATTCGTCATTTGGTTGTTTAAGGCTGATAGAAAGTTTATATATGTTGGATTTGATATACAAAGGGTTATCACCTTTTTGTTAGGCATGGAGAAACTGGTTCTAAATAGGGAGAGCAATTTTTGTCAGCGGTATTTTTATATATTTAATTTATAGATGAGAAGATGTGCTAAGGAAGGTGAATGAAAGAGATATATGCATCTAGCTAAGAGTTTTCTCTACCCATTATATCATGTAACCCTACCTCTCCTACAAATTTATGCGTGCACTCTGCTCGTGTAACTTTTATCACATACCATTGCCTTACTACAACAGTAGTTGCTTGATCTTGAAGACCCTGCCTACTTGAAGCTATGGTGTTCTGTTTGATATTCTAGGTGAGACAGAGCATTGCGGTCATTATTCATAGTGTTAAGTTGAGATACTATCATCTGTTTTAACAGCTGAGAGTTACATATTGCCTCAAGGAAGTTATTGAACAGTCAAATACTACGTCTCCCTAGTGCTGCTTGCTCTTTTGTTCCACGCACATATGTAGGTTTTTCCATTTTTGGGACTTGATTAAATGGTTTTTGGGTTGACATGACAAAGAAATTGAAGAAAAACAGGTAGGGGGTTATGCTTTCCGTTGATGGTAGCAATAACTTTATTATTCCTTAAGTTACCATATTAGTAGAGCTTGGATCAGAATCATGATCATCTCTTTCTGTTCTGTGCCACTGAAAAGAAGTTACAGAGGGACAAGTATTTGACCTCTTAAACTGATTGATTTAAGTACCAAAATTCAGCCAGATATGAGGGGACACTGCATATAGTTCTCCTGCTACTTGTAGAGTTATCGATAAAGAAATTTGATGCTTTCCTAATCTTACATTTTTGGAATGGAACAAAGTTCAGTTTATTCAACTTATAAACATCTAATTGTCTTGTTTCTTGTACTCATTTTCTATGTTCTGTGGAGTTTTAACGGCTTCTATGTGGGATTTAACACATGAACTTAGAAACTGCAGTATGCAATTTAGTTATTCTGCAAAAACTGACTTTTTTTTTTAAATAATCATTTAGATATATCTATATTGGTTAGTTTGCCCCCTTGACAGCAAAAAATATTACTGTTATACTGGACACTCAGTATCAATCTGCTACCAGCGGTAATAGAAACAACTACCAGACATATAAAGCAAAAATATCTCTCTTGGAGGTCTATTTATGCATACTTTAGATTCATACATAAACATAAAAAGGATACCTGGCAATTAACAATGCGATAAACGCAACATCTGAGCAACCCATATAAAAGAAATATCTGTTGAACGCAAAAGAATCACTTACAACAAGCACATTTGCTGGTCTAAACTGTGTAAAAAGTTTACCCAAAAATCTTATCATCCACAAAACTCGCAGAAAATCTCAAACAGCTTGCATAACTTGGAGCAACAAAATAATGAGAAAATATAGATGATAACACATCCCTCAAAATAATGATAAAGTTATGTGATATTCTGGGTCTGGTGCCCTGAAATTTCTAAAATAGTACTTTTAACTATTTATAGTATATCCTAAAGCGCAAAGAAAAATGTGCACAGCTTGCAAAATTGTCCTCCTTGAGCTAGATTAGAATAACTTTAGACATCAGATCTTCAAGCCACAAGAAATTAGCACAACCTACAAGAAAATTGAACCGTTTGTAAGAAAATTGAATTAATTAGTTAAAATCAACAAAATCAACCCATAATAATTAGACTTGCCTCTGTCCATTGTGTAGCCTTTGTTATTTCTGTATTTTGGATATGAAGGACATCGAACCAGTGTTTGTTTCGACAGGTTAGTCCTAATGTCGATAGAATTGTTCATAATAATGTTAGTAGTCTAAAACATAGATTGGTGGATAGCAGGAATTCTGGTTTTGTTTTCTCATTTTCCGAATGAAGGTTTATATATTCTATTCGTGTTCGTTGTCATCCTCATCATAGTTGAAAGGTAGTGGAACTGACTTGAATGCGCGGTATTTACCTACATTGTTCAAATGCTCATTCTCCAACCTGTTCAACATTATTCCGAAGTATCAGTAATCAACAATCTTTTGAAACTTCACTTTCCAACAGTTGATTTTAACAATCTGATTAGTTACCTGAAGAAACTCCACATTCCCCGGCGAATAATCTCAAGACTAGAAACAAGAGTAACAGTTGTTTCTCTGTGCAAACTAGAGATCCTCAAGCCCATCACAGTTTGCAGCCATGCAAATCTCAGCAACACATTCAATACCTATTTATGCATATGAACCATTTTAATGTCATACAAATATATGTATAAAGGGGTTGCATTAATTACTAACCATGGCTACAAAATAAACAGATTTGTAAGGGACAAGGAGTTTGTCTCTGAGCCAGGGATTCTTGGAATTGCGCTGAAGAAGTCCCCAATCGAATACGAAATCCCAATATGTACCATAGCTTGCTGCTGCTACAGAGAATACCCATACAGATAATTTCCAGCTATCCACTTTGTATAGGCTGTAAGCTGTCCTTAAGCAAACTGCGAATATTGTCAGCAAATATTTCACTCCATTATATCCTTGCATCGGATCTTTCTCTTCCAGAAGCCGTCTCAGGCACTGAAGTATAAGTTGACCAAATTAGACAACATTATGCATTCAACCTAATTAACAGCAAGACAATTCCAATCATTAATTATATAATGTTATGCACCTGAAGCAGACGAATCCAGTATGGAATCACAGCGACAATGAAGTAGAATGTGTTGTAAATAGCACTTTTTTTGCAGTTGTTTTGTCTCTTTTTATAGTCTCCCCAACCATAGTAGCAGACATAGAATTCAAGACTTCTGAATAATTGAACCTGTATTTAGTGTTGTTCATATTGCATCAAATACTTAAACAAGTTTCGATGAAAATTGATATGGCCTTCGTTGGTGGTCATTATCTAACCTGGCTAGTTAGATGATCTGCCAAGAAGAAATCAGGAAGCCTGACCTGTTAAAGGAACAAATTTATATTACAATTATTTAAATCCGGTCTGTGGAAATTTCATTCAAGTCTTGTTTTTTACCTTATAGAGAGGTGCAGCTATACAACGAAACATACATACGAGGAAGAAGATACGATTAGAGCGAAATAGGACATTGAATGGAAGGAACAGCAGCACCAATAGAAACTTCAGCAGGACAAAACAAATATGATAAGTTTCATTAACAGATATGATTGAGAAACAGATCAATTAGATTAGTTGAAGAATCTTACTATAACCAGGTTCAGAGGTAGAAGTTCAGTATATTTCTGATAGTCTAATGTATTTGGATCCATTTCCATGTCAAGATTAGCAAGCACACAGAGCAGTGCTAGCACTGCAATGCCGAAACCGAGTAGAAAAACTTCCCTATATCCTATTTCTGTTCCTTGTTTAAAACCGAATATAAATGCATAATTCACTCCGAATCTCCTCCACCAGTATATGTTGGCAGCAAACATAATCATGTGGATTACAAGGAATCCAAAACAGCTACAAGAGACCGATTCAATTAAATATTAAGAATTGTGTGTAATTTTGTCAAACATCCGTATTAAATTAGTTTCGTTATTAGGATTACCTGTAAAGTGGAAACATGGTTGACATGTATACTTCTCGTCCTGGTTGATCCATGATTTTCTGAGCATGAATTAGCATATAAAGGTTTAATACCAGAGCTACGCAGCAACCAGAAAAGAAACCTGGGAAATTTGAGGATACAACAGATTAGTAGGTTGATTGCGTTAATAATGGCAGATGAACTGTTATTTGAATGCAAGAAGAAAATACAGGTATTACCCATAAAAAATGTTGTCCTGTGTCTTTCTTTTTTGGCTAGTGGTCTCAAGATGCTCATGCCCTTTCGCCGATTCGAATTCGCAAAATGTTTAATGAATGTAGCCTCCACCCTTTCCATTAGTTTGGTTACCTATGATATATCCATAGGTATTCATAATCAGTATGCAACTGAAGACAAAGATAATATTAGATTTGTAAATGGAACAGATAGTGAATTGACTCACTTCATCAGAACTACCAAGGTAGGAGTTATCCACTGATTTCATGTAAGGTTTCGATGCATGTCTTGAGGTAATCTGTTCCCAAACAACAAAAACAGCTGCACATGCATATGTTTTTTTACAAATTAATTAACATAGAACTAGCTATATTTAATTACCTTATCATACTTCTTCATGATTTTGGAAAATGCCAAGGTATTCAAGAAACTGAAACTCTTGAGAAGGTGAAGTTTGTGATGAAATTCAATGAAAGCAAGCTTGAGTTGCTCCTCCACTCTCCTAAGATTTTCCGTTGTGAATTTCAGTTCATGCATCTGGTCCACTTTTAGGAATTCTTTAATGGTGGACCGAGGACTTTCAAGCGTGTTGTTAATCTTCACTCGGCTAAGTATGTCTAATGGATCTGGTCTATTCCCTTTCATTTTACTATGGTGAACTGCTTCTTTCTTTTCATCAACATCATCACTGTCCTGTCTTTCATTGTCATCAGATGATTCATCCGATTGTTCATGGGGGCTCGAAACTTCTTCGATCACATCCATAACATGAACTTTCCCTGCAAAGCAATAAGTTACAAATCAAAAGAATCCAACAAACACTAAAAACATAAGATGTATGAAATTAAGCAAAAGGTAACATACTCATTGTTCTAGCCCCGAAAGGGGTAGAAGCAGACAAAGCAGCAGTAGAAGCAGCAACATCAGAAGCGAGACGGGTCATATCAGCAGTTTTATCAAACCAACCATCAGGATTCTCAACTTTGATCCGAAAAGCAATCAAAGCATCCATTTGCTTATTCAACAAATCAGCTTCATTCAACACCTCATCAGCTTTCTTCTTATAAAACTGGTTAACCTTATTCAACTCTTGATCAAGTCTTTTGAAATATACAAGCTCATACTCACCCCCTTCATCAGAAGACATAAGGAAAACAGTTTCAAAGCTCTCAGAGCCGTCGTCGCGGTCGACAGAATTAACCAAAATGGCTTGGCTTTCCATGTCGGTAGGAGAAGAAGGTTGGTGATAACTTTTGTGTGTCAAACCACTGAAAGCTCTGTAAAGAGTTAGCTTTCTTTTCAAACCACCTGGGGTTGGAGGTGGCCTAAATCTTTGGATTTCTCTCAATAGGGTTTTCAGGAAATTGTAATCCATGTATGCTTCTTTCCATTCTGGCACCATTTGTGCGCTGAATTCTTTCCCAAACTTCATTTTTTTTTTTTAATATACCACCAAAACAATGAATCAAATTGACTGATCAATTCAGCTGCTTCTTTGAGTACAAAGAGAAAAGAAATGCTTCATGCATTGTTTCAAATCTAAAAATTCTTACAAAGGAAAAAAAAAATGTAGAATTCTCTCGTTCATTCAAATAAATAAACAAATTTATTGAATTCTCGCATTTCATAAGAAATGAAGTGAAAATGCATTCAAATCTATCAAAATATAATGAAGAACAGGAATATAACGGCAATGACAATTTGAAAGTAACAAACATCACAATGTATAGGGTCTTCCTGAAAACGAATAGATGGTGTCATTCGTTGAGAAATTAATTTCAACAAGTAGAGAGAAACAGAAGGTACGATGAAGGAAACAATGTGGGGGTGCAATCATGTTTTTCCGGTGGGAGAAAAGTGGATCTACCGTGTTTTTCCTGTTTGGGGAACTAATATTTTTGCCCTCTTTGGTCTGTACAATTGTTTTGTAATTATTTTTTCTTTATTTATTGTTTAATTTAACTTTTATTTAATGGCTGAATAAAAAAAAAATATTTATCATAAAGGAAAAAAAGAAAAAGAGAAAGAGAAATTTACGCAAAAATAATTTACAAAATAAATTTGATGATGTGGACTTTCTTTGGTAAAATTTACGTGCTTGATTACTGGATAGATGGAGCTAAAAGTGGCAATTATGTACACGACCTGCTAACACGACACGAATTTAGTGGGTTTGGGTTTGATTAAACAAGTAATGGGTCATTTTTTGGTTGACACGATAATTTTTGTGTCGGGTTAGGGTTGACCTGCTAACTCGAAAATGACACGAATATTCAAAATTTATTATTATATTTCTTATATTTTTACATGTCACCATTAAGAAATGTAATATAATCTATATATAATATAAATGAGTAAACACTTAGGACACATGTCAATTCCTTAGATTTTCTAAAAATTCTAATTTATTAAAATAAAAAATAATATACTACGTATTACTAAAATTTCTCCTATCATTTTATATCTAATTATTTTTACAAAAAATGAATACCTAAAGATGAATGGAGCAAATTCTCATATTTTAGAATTTTTATCATTTTTTCCTCTTTAGCTTACTTTTTTCCTTTTTTGTTATAAAAAGTTTATTTTGTATTTTAGCTCTATCTATATCATCTATGTAGTAGACACTTGGGACACATGTCAATTCCTTACATTTTCTAATTATTTATTTGTTAAAATAAAAAATAATCTTTTATATATTACTAAAATTTCTCCTATTTATTTATTCCTAATTATCATTACAAAACATAAATATTTAAAGAAGATTGAAACAAATTCTCCAATTTTAGAATTCATACATACATAAAGGTGTAGACACTTAGATCACGTATCAATTCTTTAGATTTTCTAGAAATTTTAATTTATTAAAATAAAAAATAATATACATATTACTAATATTTCTCTTATTTATTTATTCCAAATTATCTTTACAAAAACTGAATACTTAGAGATGATTGGGTCAAATTCTTTCATTTTCGAATTTTGTTTTTAGTTTACTTTTTCCTTTTTTGTTATGAAAAGTTTACTCTCTATCTATATCATCTTATCTTATCTTATATAATATAAAAGAGTAAACACATTGAACACGTGTCAATTCCTTAGATCTTTTTAAAACAAATTTATTTATTAAAAAAAAAAATAAATCTGTCATATATAACTAAAATTTTTTCTATATATTTATTTCCAATTATCTTTACCATAAACGAATGTTCAGAGATGATTAAGACAAATTCTCCAATTTTAGAATTTTTATTATTTTTTTTCTTTTTTGTTATAGAAAATTTACTATCTATTTTCATTCTATATAAAAGAGTAGATATTTGGGACACGTGTTAATTCCTTAGATTTTCTAAAAATTTTAGTTTATTAAAATATAAAATAATCTGTTACATATTACTATAATTTCTCTTATCTATTTATCTGTTACCAAAAATAAATACTTAGATACGATTGTGACAAATTCTCCTATTTTGAAAATTTTTATTATTGTTTCCTTTTTAGTTTAGTTTTTCCTTTTTTTTATTATAGAAAAAGTTTATTCTGTATTTTATTCCTATTTATATCTACTATGTAAATATAACACAAAAGAATAGACATTGGAGACATGTCAATTCCTGATATTTTCTAAAAATTTTAATTTGTTAAATAAATTTTTCTTTGCATATGACTAAAATTTCTCCTATTTATTTATATCTAATTATTTTTACCAAAAATAAATATTTTGAGATGATTGGGACAAATTATCCTATTTTAGAATTTTTTTTTTCTTTTTAGTATATATATTTTTTTATAGAATGATTACTCTTTATTCTAACTCTATCTATATTATTTCTCATTTATTTATACAACTAATTAAGAAATTTAGAGTAAATAATAATTAATGAGAACTGAAATTTTTAAATTTTATAAATATTATAAAAATATGTGCTTTTGCACAGGCCATAAACTAGTATATAAAACTCGCAAACACAAAACAACTTTTCAATAATTTTACATATAATTCTTAATAGATGTAGTAAAATGACACATAAATACGAACAAGACATAATCCAAAATAAAAAACAATACGTTAAGATTTGTAAAATAGGTTTTGGATCAATATTTTAGGTCAACAAGGCTTAAATTGTTAATTTAGATATGACATAAATATTTAAAAGTTTTAATATTTCCTTTATAATATTTTTGCATGTCACCCGAAAATACGACACGAAACCGACACGAACACGATTGTGTTAACTCGATTATGACACGAAAATTTTTGGGTTGGGTTTGGGTTTGGGTTTTGCTCATTGAAACACGAACCAGAATTCAACACGACACAAACACGACCCACCTACTCGAATTGCCACCCCTAGATGGAGCAATAAGTAAAAATAGATGGTAATATGTTAAGGAAAAATAATAAAAGCTGAACTTTAAAAAAAAGCAGCTTGAAGAGTCAAATATTATGAAATAATAATCCAGGAGTTGAATGAAAAAAACACACAAATAACAAGGACCAAATAACGTTTCTTTTTTTAGTAAGAATTTTGGCACACATGGGTAAAGTTCAACATCAACTTAGAGATATTCTATGATAGCACGTCAATATATATCCATAGCCCAAAATTCAATACAATGGAAAATAAAAACCATAAACATCATGATAAAATTTTATAGTAAAATAAATCATGAAGCATTATTCAAAGCAAATCTGAAATGGTATAAATGTTGAAAAGAATACTTTAGATTTAATTACAATACGAAATTATGAATAATCCCTCTGTGATTGTCAAAATGTCGGCTAACCTCTGCACAATTTCTTTTTTATCTTTTTCTTTTTTATCTTTTTCTGGTTTTCTATGGTTGAGGAAGTCAATTAGATTTCCTTTATTAATTAAATGGCAATAAATAATTTATTCATCTTTGTCGTCGTCTTCATCATAGTTGAAAGGTAAAGGCACTGATTTGAATGCTCTGTATTTCCCCACATTGTTCAAATGTTCATTCTCCAACCTGTTCAACGTTTTTTTTTCTTTTAATTTTTCAAAATATAATTCAACAGGTGATTTTTCAGAATATATTAATTAAGAGATTCATATAATTACCTGAAGAAATTCCAAATTCCACGTCGAATAATCTCTAGACTAGCAACAAGGGTTATTGTTGTTTCTCTGTGCAAACTAAATATCTTCAAACCCGTCACTGTTTGCAGCCACGCAAATCTCAGCAACACATTCAATCCCTACCATTTCAATTTCATCACAAACTAATTAAACAATATCTAATTTAACAATTGTTGAGTTTAATTTGTAATAGTAATTAAATTACCATGGCTGCAAAATATACAGATTTGTGAGGAACAAGGAGTTTGTCTCTGAGCCAACGATTCTTTGAACGGCGCTGAAGCAGTCCCCAATCAAATACTAAATCCCAATATGTACTCACTACTGCTGCTGCTGCTGAGAATATCCATGCGAATATTCTCCAGCTGTTTAATTTGTTCAAGCTGTAAGCTGTCCTAAGGCAAACTGCAACTATTGTCAGGAAATATTTCAATCCATTATATCCTTGCATCGGATCTTTCTCTTCGAAAAGCCGCCTCAGGCACTGAAGCAGACGAGCCCAGTATGGTATCACTGCTACTATGAAGTAGAATGTGTTGTATACACCACTTGTTTTGCAGCTGTTTTCTCTTACTTTATAGTCTCCCCATCCATAGTAGCACACATAAAACTCCACACTCCTCAACGCTTGAACCTGTGTATATCAACTAATTTTATGTTAATCTTATTAATGCTGCATCATCAATTTATTAGCTGCATTCATGGGTCATTTGCTTACCTGGCTAGTTAGTTGATCTGCCAAGAAGAAATCAGGGAGTGTCACCTGAAAACCAACAAATTTATACAATTTAGCCCAATAAATATATGAAAATTCCATCCGAGTCCTGTTTGATAGTTTACCTTGTAGAGAGGAGCAGCTATACAGTGAAAGATACATGTGAGGAAGAAGAAGCGAGACGACCGGTATAAGACATTGAAAGGTAGTAGCAGTAGCACAAGTAGAAGCTTCAGCAGGACCAGAAAGGATTAAGTTAGTTTGATTAATGAATATGGAAGTTGGATTAAGAAAGAGATTAGTTGAAGAATCTTACAATAAGCACAAGGAGAGGGAGAAGTTCAGTGAATTTCTGATAATCTAAGGTTTTTGGATCCATTTCCATGTCAAGATTAGCAAGCACACAGATGAGTGCTAGTACTGCAATACCAAAACCCAGTAGAAGAACTTGTCTATAGCCTAGTTCTGTTCCTTGTTTAAATCCAAATATAAACGCATAATTCACTCTGTATCTCCTCCAGTAGAATATATTCACTGCGTACATTATCATGTGCAGCACAAGGAATCCAAACAAGCTGTAAAGAGGAAACATGGTTGTCATGTATATTTCTCTGCCTGGTTTATCCATGATGTTGCGAGCTCGAATCATCAGAACAAGGGCTATTAAAAGAGCTGCACAGCAACCAGAAAAGAAACCTGGAACATTTTTTGAATAATAGGCTGATTTCAGTAACAGCAAATTAATTGAATTAATGCATAGGTCAAATTAAAGACAGGTTTTTACCCATTGAAAATGTTGTCCTATGTCTTTCTCTTTTGGCCTGCGGTCTTAAGATGGTCATGCCTTTACTCCGATTCGAATTTGCAAAATGCTTAATGAATGTAGCCTCTACCCTTTCCATCAGTTTGTTTACCTGTCAAATTTATACATATATAAGTATATTCATATGTTGGTTTTTCAGTAATACATCCTGCACATGGTGATCTTACTTCATCAGAACTACCAAGGTATGAATTATCCACCGATTTCATGTAAGCTTTTGATGCGTTTCTTGAGGTAATCTGCACCAAAATGACAAAAGAAACAAAACATCAATAATAATTATAAAAAAAATACCTTATGATCATATGTTCACAAATTAATTAACAGAGACCTACGTTTCATTACCTTATCATACTTCTTCATGATTTTGGAAAATGCCAAGGTATTCAAGAAACTAAAACTCTTGAGAAGGCGAAGTTTATGATGAAATTCGACGAAAGCACGCTTTAGTTGTTCCTCCACTTTCCTAAGATTTTCCCTTGTGAACTTCAGTTCATTCGTGTGGTGAACTCCGAGGAATCCTTTAATGGTGGATCGAGGAGTTTCAAGTGTGTTGTTAATCTTCACACGGTTAAGTACCTCTAATGGAGCAGGCCTATTGCCTTTCAATGTCTTTGGCTTCTGAACTTGTTCTATTTCATCACCATTATCATCGTCATCTCTTGTCCTTTCATGACTTGACTCGTCAGATTGTTCATGTAGGCTTGAACCTTCATCGATCACATCCAAAACATGAATTCTTCCTGCAAAACAAAAACATATAAATAAATAAATAAATAAATAAATAAAAGTCCAATTCTACAAGAAAAGCACGTATTAGAGGCCAAATGCAGAAAATCGGACGGTAATTTGCGACTGAGTTTGGTTGAGAAAGTACTGTTAGTTCTGGCCCCAGAAGGAGTAGAAGAAGACAAAGCAGCAGTTGAAGCAGCAACATCAGAAGCAAGACGAGTCATATCAGCACTTCGATCAGACCAACCAGTTGGATTCTCAACTTTGATTCTAAAACCAATCAAAGCATCCATTTGCTTATTCAATAAATCAGCTTCTTTCATTACTTCATCAACTTTGTTCTTGTAAAACTTGTTTACTTTATTCAATTCATCATCTAATCTTCTGAAGTAAACAAGTTCATACTCTCCGCCTTCATCAGAAGACATTAGGAAAGTAGTCTCGTAGCTCTGGGAGCCGTCGCGGTTGACAGCATTAACCAAAATGGCTTGGCTTTCAATGTCAACTGATGAAGGAGAAGTAGAAGAAGGGCTCTTTGGTGGGCTGTAGTTTCTGTGTGTTAAACCACTGAAAGCTCTGTATAGAGTTAGCTTCCTTTTAAGGCCACCTGGGGTTGGAGGGGGCTTGTTCTTGACCTTAAATCTTTGAATTTCTTTCAAAAGGGATTTTAAGAAATCATAATCCATGTACGCTTCTTGCCATTCTGGCACCATCTGTGCCTTGAATTCTTTGCCAAATTTCATTGTTTAATTTGGAGCACCAAACCAATGAATGAATGAATAAATGAAAATCGGTGCTGCTGTACGTCGTGAAGCAGTTCAGCTACTGATTTATCAAATAATTAAACTGGGAAGAAAAGAAAAGCTTTACTTAGTTTGGTGACAATTAAAGATGCTGACAATTTAGATAGGCTTGATACGCCTGAACATAACGTGTGTGTATATATATATATATATGGGTTTAGTATGAGGAAAAGGAAAGGATGGTGAGATTGGTTGGGAAAAAAAAAAAATACAAATCGACGATCAAGTAGAAAGAAAGAAACAAAAGAGCAAAGGCTGTAAAGCCAGCAATGCAGAGCCAAGGGGCCGGGGGGCGAAAGTGGGAGAAAAGTGGTTTTGGAAGCAGTCACGGATGACTTATTGTCAAAGGAACAAAAGTTCATAAATAAAAATAATATATTTACCATTCAATGGGAAAATTTTTTTTTATTCTTTTATGTGTATCCTTTTCTTCTTAATTGTTGCGTTTTGAATCTGGTAAACTCGTGAATTAATAATTATATATTTTTTTAATTTAATTATGTTATATAAAAATTAAAATTATAAGTTTAATCTTTCAACTTTCTCAAGTTGAAAACAATATAATCGAAATAATAAAAAAGTGAAGGCAAGTTAGTAATTATAAGACATCTTACGAATGAAAACATCTCAATTTGTGGTGTTTTCATTATAAGATGTCTTATCATTACTAAATTGCCTTCAATTTGGGGTGTTAAAAAAAGATCTAGTATTGGTTTCGAATACCAAATGATCTTTTGAACTTTGAAAATATTCCGTTTATACCCTAAAATTGATAAAATCGATCCACTTTGCTCTCCAAATCTGATGTGGCAAGGAGATAAAATAATTGACTTCTTTAAATTATCTCTCTGCCACATCAAATTCGGTGGGCAAATTGGATCCATTGAGCCAAGTTCAGGAGGTGAATTAGACGTTTTCAAAGTTCTGGATATTATTTGACTTTTGGAATCAAGTTCAGGAAGGATCGAATGTAATAGGGGTTTAAAAGAATTAGTTTCTTTAACTCATAAATTTATCATGGATTACCACACCCTTCATTAATACTTCAAAACAAATATGAGTATAATTATGCAACTACTTTACCATACTATGAGAACCCAAATCAAACATAATTGTCAATGGTTAAAAAGAAAATTTATTTATTTGAAGTTTTCAACTGCAGAACTTTATTATTAGAAACATTATATATATATATATAATTTTTTAGGACAAATCCGTATCATGCTTTTTGTCGTTAGTTTATTCAGTTAAACTAATACCACCTCATCTATATATACATATATATATATATATATATATATATATATATATATATATATATAAAATAATTTTTTAGGACAAATCGGTATCATGCTTTTTGTCATTAGTTTATTCAGTTGAACTAATACCACCTCATCAATTTATAGTTTGTATCATTACACTGCAGTAAACGCTTGATAAATTTATATTCAATAAAATAATAACCTCAGTACATTAATAATCTTTTTAAATAAATAAATTTTATAAATTTTTACTTGCTAAATGCAGAAAATAATAATTTGGAATCTTTAGCAAAACAACACCAAAACAAAAATTGATTTATTAAATACCAAAAAAACAAAGCAACCAGATTTCATAAAAATCAAAATACAAGTATCTTCTACAAAAACATTTTTTCAATCTTTTATTTTAAGATGCCAGAATATCATGTCAAAGCATCTTTTCAAATGAAAAATTATTTAGTGCAATGCGTTCTATGATGACCAGTTCTATGATGACCAGTCTTTTTCTGTGAAACCTTTGTGATACGTTAACTGCAATACATTTTCAACATTTTTTTTCCAACTTAATTTTACTTATAATACACCAATCATCACCCCAGACACTTTGTAGTATACCAAGTACCATTTTGTATATTGAATACCGCAACTTGTAAATGACCTTCTACTATGATACACCTAACCTGTAGATTAATCGTGCTACGCCAATATTTTACTAATTTTTAAAATAAAATATTGGACCCATTATATTAAAAGGGATATTATAATCTCATATAATTTTTTACTTGGTGAAACTATATATAATTTTCAACTTGTTTGTTATTCTTTTACAGAAGGGAGAGGAGAGAGAGAGGTGAAAAAAAATGAATTGACAAAATATGTCATCGTTTTTATCGGTATGAGTGAAAAATCCTTTTTCTGGTGACAGACAAAACCATCATTCTTGTTTTGAAAAAAAAAAATTATCATAATGTTTTGAAAATGAGCAAAAACAAAAGGTATGCTATTAAAAAAAGAAACATCAATAGAATGGAAAACAAAAAGACAAGCCGTTTACAACATATGAAAAGAAAAATGTGCATCCTTCCAAAAATCACAATGAATTTTAAATATAATGCTTTTCTATTTATAGATTACCTGCCTTGGTTGACTTGATTTTTCTATTGTTATTATCTTTTTTAGTTGATAGATTGTGAAATATGCAATGTTATCATAATTGCATTAGATTGGTCAGTTCAAGCTGTTCAACTCTGAATCGGTTATGGATCTGGACAGTTTAATAAAAGTTTTTAGTTTTTGTAAGAAGTGGCCAAAACGGTTCGATCCACAGTCAAACTAGAGAAATTGAACCACAATTTAACAACATTTGTAATTAAATAATATTTTAAAAAAAACATTTGATAATATAACATTATCAGTACTTTACCATAGAAAAAAGTTTGTACGGCCAATCTTTCCTTCGTTTTCTTTTTTTATTTCGTTAGCCTGCTCGGTCAATCTTCCAGATAACTTATTTTTATAGCCGATATAATAGAAATTAATTAGCTTCAGGTCCTCCATGATATGATCTTAAGCTTCAATCTCTTGGTCAATTGATGCATTTATTTTTTCCTGGTTAACAAAAAAAATGACATAATGAGTTAATTTTCAGTCTATGATATATGTATATATATTAAATGATTATTTAATTGACTAATTGAGATTAAAAAAAAAAAAAAAAACTTTTTTAGCTCCTATTCTAATTACAGATTTACCCTTTGGACCCCTGATCTTTAATATGCGCTTTGGTTGTTGTTATAAGATAAAATACTTTGTTTAGGGATGACCTATGATTGCTAAATAGCTTAATTTGGAATAGTTTACACAATAAATTATAATTAATAGGATTAGTTAAAAAGAAAAAATGAAAAAGTCAAAGGAACAGACAACAACTTTCCAAAAAATAAAATTGCTCGCAGTAGCTGGAAAAGTAAATAATAAATAGTAATAGATAATGAGGGAGACTCATATCCTATCCTGAAATATATATATATATATATATATATATATATATATATATATATATATATATATATATGTGGCAATTTGAAGGTTATGATAACAGTTTTTCGTCATCAAATATATAATATAAAGAGACAACATATAAAAAGTGAGGTCAAACGTTTGAGTGTGAACCCTTTCTGTTTTTTTAAAGAAAACCGGCGGGTGAGTTTTGGGAGTTGTTAGGATTAGGGATGTTAATGAGCTAGGGTGGTTCGCAAATAGTTCGAACTCGGCTCGGTCAAAGCTCGGCCAAAGCTCGACTCGATAGGGCTCGACTCGAATTCGAGATCGGCTTGAGACATTAATGAGCCAAGCCGAGCTTTCTAAGGTTCGACTCGAAAGCTCGCGAGCAAGCTCGTATAATTTTTTAACTATTATATATATTATGAATTTTTAATTTTTTATACATGTGTTTGCTATTTTTTTTTATTTTTACTCTAATATATTATAAACTTAATTAAATTAAAGAGAAAATATATAAACTTATTTTATTTACCTATCACCGCTTTTCATATTTTTTTTAGATTATTTTTTTCATTAAAAAATGTGTAAGCAACAGATAATCGATTGGTTTTCATTTTTTTAACAAAAACAATTTATGTCATTTGACAAATGCCAAATGCCAACAAAAACAATTTATGTCATTTGACAAATGCCAAATTGCCAATAATACACGCTACATGTAGTCCACTTTTCATATTTTTTTTAGATTATTTTTTTAATTAAAAAATGTGTAAGCACTTTGCAGATAATCGATTGGTTTTCATTTTTTTAACAATACTCTCTTTTCCTCTCCTCCTCTCCTTTAGGTTACAGAAACAGAACAATACTCTCTTTTCCTCTCCTTCCCAGTTCCCACTTCATTAAACAAAAAAAAAAAAAGCTTTATCTTGCGCCGCTGCTCTGCTCTCTCTCAAATCTCAATCAGTCATCGATCTCTCCTGCACTGAACCACCATGAGATTTTTTCTTATACTTTCTCTTCTCCTGATGTAAGTTTTCAATTAGCTACAAAGAAAGTTTAATCCATTTTTGATCCTGTGCATGTTAATATTTTAAATAGTTAAGTGCTTATAGATGTTGTTAATTTTTCCTTTTAGTTCTCTAAGAAGCTACTATGAGATTTGTCTGAAGTAAGGAAAATTTAGTGAGTCCTAATGCTTTGTCTGAAGTATGAGAAATTTCCTTTTATTTCTTGTTTCAAAATGATGTTTGCTGAGATTTGAGAAGCAGTAAAATTTGTTTTTAACTATGCTGTTGAAATTTCATGTTATTTTTTTCACAGATAATAACTCTTCTGTGAGTGTACCATCAACACATGGGTGTTCTTCAACACCTACTGTGGTGGAATTTGGTGTATGTCTTGATGATGAGAATGAGATGCAAGATGAAGCTATGGAAGAAAATGAACAAGCGGATACTGAAGATGACTCCTCTCGCCAGGGGATAAGTGAAGATTCAGTTCATCCTTTCAAGAGAGCAAGGAAATCTGAAGTGTGGAATGATTTGGAGCAACCTACACTTGTAGGTAAGGTGTGGAAAACTAAATGTAAGCATTGTAAAACATCTTTTAGTGTTTTAAAAAGTGGCACTACAAGTCATTTCAAAAGACATATGTTGACTTGTACTAAAAAGAAATTAGCATTGAAGCAACAAAATTTGATTAACTTTTTGCCAAGTGATTCAAGTATGGGGGCTCCAAGTTATGGAGTTGTTAGTGCATTACATAATGGAAAGTTTGATAAGGTTGTATTTAGAGAAGGGATTGCAATTTGGTTAGCTGTGGAAGAAGTACCATTTTCAATGGTAGAAAAATCATCTTTCAATGCTATGTTACGTAGAGGAATACCACAATGGACTCCTGTTTCACGCAGTACTATGAAAAATGATATTGAAAAAGTTTATGCGGTAGAGAAAAAAAAATTGAAAGAACTTTTGAAAGATGTAGATAGAATTTCATTAACTACTGATCTGTGGCGTTCGACACATCAAAGGATTGAGTATATGGTTCTAACGGGTCATTTTGTTGATCATAATTGGAAGTTACAAAAGCGAGTCTTGAGCTTTGTCCGTATTCCTCCTCCTAAAAAAGGCAAAGACATAGCAAATTGCATTTTCAAATGTTTAAAAGAGTGGGACATTGAGAACAAAGTAAGTAGTTTCTTTTCCCTTTGAAAAATATTTGTAGCTTTAGTGCTTTACACAATAGTTGAAGATTATGTTGTAATAATTTGGTTGAAGTTCCTTTTTTGTTTTAGGTTTTCACGGTTTCGGTAGACAATGCATCAACAAATGATTCTTGCATACAAATCATGAAGGACACTTTCTCACTCACTAAAAGATTGATTTGTGGTGGAGCATTATTTCATGTTCGTTGTTGTGCACATATCTTGAACATTATGGTGCAACATGGTCTAAAGCAAGTCAAACATATCATTAAAAATGTTCATGATACGGTGGATTACCTCAATGGAAGTGAACAAAGATTGAAAAAATTTTCTGAGCTTGTCCAACAATTTAATCTCAAAGAGAGGAGGTTAGTTCTTGAATGCAATACTCGATGGAATTCCACTTATGATATGTTAGCTTGTGCAATCAAATTCAAGGAGGTATTTTTTAGACTTGCTATAGAGGATAAAAATTATGTTTATTGTCCTAGTGCTGAAGATTGGCATAAAATTGAGAAATTGGTTGAGGTTTTGAGAGTGTTTTATGATGCTACTAACATTATCTCAGGATCAGAATATCCAACTTCTAATTTTTTTCTTAGTGAGGTTTATTACATTAAAGAAATGTTGGATGAAAATGCTAATTCTTCTGATGATTTTGTGAAAGGAATGATAAAAAACATGACAGACAGGTTTGCTAAGTATTGGGGTGAATGCAATTTGCTTATGGCTGTAGGTGGGGTGCTAGACCCTCGCTTAAAAATGAGGGTTATTGATATTACTTTTCCTCGAATGTTTCCTCCAAATCTTGTGAGGGAGAATATAAATAAGGTTAGAGATACTTTGTATGAGTTGTATGATGAGTATAAAAATATGTATCCCCCTTTAATTGAGGAACTTGGTGAATCTGGAAGTGGAGCTTCAAATGTTAATAGAAGCGGAAACCTTCCCGGGATGTCTAGAGTTTTGCAAGTTGTGAGAAGCGAAGAAGTTTCTGAGACTAGAAAATCAGAACTTGATGTGTATCTTGAGGAAGGTCCTTGTATCATTGACCAACGACATAAGTTTGATGCCTTAGAGTGGTGGAAGGATAAATCTAACAAGTTTCGTATTTTGTCTAAAATGGCTGCTGATGTTTTAGCTGTTCCTATTACCACTGTTGCTTCTGAGTCTACTTTTAGTGCCGGGAGTCGAGTTATTGATCCTTATCGATCTAGGTTGAAACCGGAAACGGTGGAAAGGTTGATTTGCACAGCAGATTGGTGCAAGTCCACTTATGGTTTCAAGAAAATGAACGCAGTAAGTATATCTCTATTTATTTGTGTTGTTTTTTTTTCTTATTTTCTTTTGGGTGTATTACAATTATTATAATATTATATTATATTCTACTTGCAGGGAGGTGATGATGATGAAGACAAACCAAAAGAAATCATTCTTCCAATTTCTTTAGACTAGATTATGTTATTTGAGATTTTTTTTTTTTTGCATTATCTATATTTAAAATTTTGGTATGTAGACTATATATTTGTTACAAACCATGTTTCTTTAATCTCATAACTTTGTTTGATTTGTTGGAGTTTATGTATATTAAATTTGTTTTAAGTATTAATGTGGCAAAAGACTGCATTTAGATAATAAATTGTTAAATCAGGTAAAATTAATCAGGTATTGTATATTTGGATTTTTCTTTTTTCACTTAATATTATTCTAATAGGCTAAGATTTTAAGCTCGCGAGCTTGCGAACTCGAGCCGAGCTTGTCACGAGCTCGAACCGAGCTCAAAAAAAATAAGTTCGACGAGCTTCGAGCCGAACCGAGCTCGATCTTCAACATTTTCGAGCCGAGCCGAGCCTGGATAGGTTCGATCCCGGTTCGGCTCGTTAACATCCCTAGTTAGGATTGTTTTTTTTTTCGTGTTGTTTTTTATCTTTTTAAGGGAAGATTCATTGATTTTCCTCTTTGTTTCTTGTACATTCAACGCGCAGGCGGCCTTGCTGGACCACTTCTTTTCCATTCACAAATGACTGAGGCTACTTACTTTAGTTTCTACTTTATAGATAGTTACTTTACTTTTGCTTTCTTAATATTTTTTCAGTATAGCAACTAGGATGAATCCATTTGAGAAGGAGTTTTGTTTGTTAGAAGAATTACGGTAATCAAATTCTTGGTTTCGTTTTGATCGAATAAAATAAGTCAGGAGGTAAAGTAACTAAATCAGCAAAATCCACATTTTGAAATAGATCAAAAACTAAATACTAAATAGGTATTTTCATGAAATTAAAGAGTTTGTTGGAGATAAGCAAGCCGAATCTAATGTATCAAGAAGAAGGTTGCCTTTGATTGTAGTAGAAATAATTACAGCAGATTCTGTCCCTCAACAACAAAAACAACTAGAAGGAAGTTTGGCTAAAAAATAAGTTACAGTTGTTACTTTATTAACAAAATCAATTTGTTTTTCTCCTCTAGCTCATTGCTACTAGTATATAAGCTTGTATCTTTATCATAACAATCAGAATGATAGAATGCAATTATCATTTCACTTGTCTATTATCTATGAATACAAATACTGAATTTCACATGGTCGCTGTAAGGCTCGATCTCATGCATGAGGACAATTTTGAACCTGAAGGATTAGGAAATCAATGAGATGCCGAAATTATAGATGGCATAAGTAATAATTGCAGAAACAATGAAGATCAAGGGAATGACGTTTGATTCCCAAGAACAGATCGCAGATGCAGTGGTGACAATCATCAAGGAATTTGATCTAACTCAAATAATCCTGGAATTGTTCTTATTAGCACTATTTTGCAAAGAATTTCTAATTATCTGATACGGAAACATGCCGTGAGCACGGGTTTTTCCCGGTCTCAGTAATGAGAATTCTTTGATTACCTGTGAACCGGACAGGTTCGAACGGGACTCGAAAGCGACCGGTTTGTTGCCCGGAAAGTCTCAAATGTCCCGAAAAGTCAAGCTATCCGTGATCCGAAACCCCCGGAAGGGTCTCCCCGAGAGGTCTCTAGGGTTTAGGGTGTATGTCAGAAGTTTCGTCCTTCGCTCTAGCCTTCGCTAGAACCGGGGGGCTTTGGTTTCTTGAACCAGAGCTGGCCGACTCTAGTGGGCAGAACAGGTTGCCTTGTAAAGTCAGGCAACCTATTGTAGAAGGTATGGGCGAGCTTATTTCTCTGAGTTGGAGATTTGGCAGGGACTGAGATAGATGGAACGGGAGAGTGAGTTAAAAGAAAGAAAGAAAGAAAGAGAGAATGAGGACTTTTTTGGTTCTCACAGAAAAAAAAAAAAGAGAGGAAGCAGGAAAGAAAAAAGGGAGAGAAGAGAAAAAGAAGAAGAAGAAGAGAGCCGAGAGAAAAAAAAAACACTCTCCTCTAACCCTTAATCAGTCCTCAATCATTAACAACACAACCAGCATCCTCTACTCTTTGATTCGGGATCATTTCGGCTTGGTTTCGGATCGTTTCGGGTCGTCGAAGGATTCAACCGGTTGAGCTCCAGTGGACATTCCAAAACTTTCAATCCGTTTCTCGACGCTCTAAGCTTCAAAGCAACAATCCAGGTAAACTCTAAGAAACCCTAAAACTTGTCTGCATTTGATCTTCTATGCGTTTTTGTCATTTTTACAGAAATCCGGAAACTGGTCTGCCCACCATAGCTGTACAGCTGTGTTCTTCAGGCACACAGCTGTGAGCGGACGACGCGTTTTCGACGGGACGCGAGACTCCCTTTCGGAAGGGGCGCCTCGATTTCGGGTGGGGCCCTCCCTCGCATGGGGTTTTTGGTTTGGAAATTCGTTTTTAGAAAAGCGGATTGTTCCGCAAAAGAATCGAGACCTAAATCTCGATAAAAAGTATAGGAGTCGCCACCCGGCTCAGCTCAACCGGGAAATTACAGTGTAGCTGAACCAAAGCGGGAACTGCCACACTTTTCAGAGATTCGGGTCCGGACAAGTCCTTTATTTAGTGTCTAATTTAAATATTATTGCCAATGTTCTATTTACGACACTTTAAATTGCTAAAGGTTGATTTTTATTAAATAATACATACGGCGTACATGCAAGATAATAATACAAAATATAAAGTAAAGAAAATAAATATTTAAGAGCTTACAACCCAATCGAAAGAAAAATAAAACTCTCTCCTCACTGATACAACCGCCTATATACACGAGAATCTAGAAAAATACAACCGCCTAAATACACGGTTTAATTCTATTAAATACAAATAAAAAAGAAAATTAAAATAAAGATAAAAGCTGCAAAACAGAGTTAGCACAATTTATACGGCACACCATAAATAGGACTCAAGTAGACAGAATTGGGGAATTAGGATTTGGGGTCATGCAATCGGGGGTAACCGGGTCGGCCCGGCCGGCCGGCCCGGTTAGACCTAGAAAACCATTTTTGAAACGTCCCTGTATTTTTGGTTTTGTGAGAAAATCGTTTTTGAAAACATTTTTCCTGTTTATTACAATTAAGCATGCAAAGTGGGTCGGTTTTCGGGAGAACCGGGTCTCCGTCGTGGAATTGTTCTAAATGCAATTTTACCAAAAAATAAATCTAAGGTCATGATGCACACAACAAAATTAATTTTGATGATTTTTGGGATTCTCCAATTTTTCTGATTTTCTGAAATTTTCTGATTTTTATGAAATTTTTTGGATTTTATGACTTTCTTTGGATTTTAGGGATTTTTTTTAGGGATTTCTGTTTCTGGCCGAGGACTACAGTCGTGCGACTGTAGTTACAGTCGTACGACTGTATACTACAGTCGTGCGACTGTAGTCGTGGCTAGGCAGAAATCACTAAAAAACCCTAAAAAAAACAAAACCCTGAAACTGAGAAAGTAAGCACAGTCGTACGACTGTAGAGGATTTGGCCCTGTTCTTATTTCAAGAACAGTTGTATGACTGTTCTTACTTTTCCAGAAATAAAAACGCAAAAAACTTGAAGAAAAATGCACCAAACACAAACAAAACACCCAGAAAGCTGGAAAATGAGTTGAGTTAAAGGTTGTTTACCTCCTTGGTGACGATCCACAGCTGGAATGACCCCTGGCTATGCACCAATCCACGTGAATTTGCTCTTTTTCCTTAAGAAGTCAAGGTTACAAAAGTGTCCAAAATAACTCCCAAAAAGTCACGGATTTGCGTTTGTTTTTGGTCTGAAATGATTTAGTTTGTTAGTGTGAGTGTTAACCTAGGATTTCTAATTCGTTTTAGTGATGAAAAACAAGAAATTAAGGAGAAAATGTGAGAAGAAAGTAAGGTATTTTCCTTCTCTCTCTTCTTTCTCTTTCTCCCTCTTTCTCTCTCTAAAATCCTGATTTTTTTTTTTGCCAAAAGTCCCACAAATCTGGTTTTTCTCCCCTTTTATACCTCACTAACCTGGAAATCTTGAGCATTAAATGCTCAAGATTTCCCTTCTCCTTTAAGTCAAATAGGTATGGGCATGAACCTGCTCCCCGAAAGTACAGTCGCACGACTGTACTTACACTACAGTCGTACGACTGTAGCAAATTCCCACGACTGTATTTTACAGTCGTGGGTCAACGGTCAACGGCACCTTTTTTTTTTTTTTTTTTAAAAAAAAGAAAATTTCGTGTTCACAGGCTGCCCCTCGTGTAGCTGAAATCCGATTTCCGAAACGGATTTAGGTACACGACAAAGAACACGAAATCACGTGGATATGCAAGGGTAGTTTTTGCAGGTGACTTTGGTAGTCAGGTGGTCCATATGCCTTTTGCATAAGGATGACACCGAGAGTACAAATGACTTTTAGAGTCAGGCGGTTCCCTACGAGGGCTTTCGCGCAAGGATGACGCCGAGATGGAATGATTTCTGGAGTCAAAAGGCTGTGTATGGCTTGTCACACCGAGCCCAAAAATGCATTTGATGCATGTTTGATGAACGTATTTATTCCTTGATCGATAATTCTGAAACAAAAATTTTTGCCCCTTCGATCAAGAATAAATACGGGAATACGTGTCATGGTTGCCTTTTATAGTCGTGCGGGACTAGATTTACAAATACAAGATGTGATAGTCGTGTGCGACCGGCGCACTCAACGGACTGACACGGGATTTTTGGTTCCCTTTTAAAGTCGTGGGGGACTATAATTTTTATATGAATGCATGACGATTGCGTGCGACCGGGCGCACCCGACGGGCTGAAGTCGGATCTGGGTTCCCTTTTAAAGTCGTGGGGGACTATGTTTTTGTGTGAATGTAACGGCCCGGAGTGGCTTGGCACGTGGGGCGCGTTGGAAATGTAATTGGTGTGATTATACTTACAGTGAATTTTTCATGGTTTTTTCGGCTTTCGTGCCCCTTGGGCGAGGCAGACCGCCGCTGAAATAAATTAGTTATCGCTGGATTGGTCCTGCAAAATTACCGAAATGCTCCTGTGGGGAATAATTACACATCAGATAATGAAAATAGGGTTTAAAGAAGAAATAGGAAAAAAAATGAAAATTCCCCCCTTTTTTCCAACTACAGTCGTGCGACTGTATTCAAATTTTGAATACAGTCGTACGACTGTAGATGAAGTACAGTCGTACGACTGTACTTCGCGGGTAAGAAATATTTAAGGGGCGGTTTCCGCCCCTTTCCTCTTCCATTCTTTATTTTCCGAAAACCTTTCTTCTCCTTCTCTCTGAAACCGACCCAAATCTTCGAAAACTCATCCAAAATGTTGAAGAAAATGGGAAAGAAGTTGAAGAAGATCCAAAACAACGCGGTTCCAGAACCCACTAACCCCGATGAGATCGCTTTCGTGGGGATTGCACAAGGATACGGGCACCCGCTATATATGGATCATTTCGGGATCCGATTCGGGATGGAGATCCCTATTCTGCTAGCGATGGACTCCCATTTGTCCATTACACAGGTTGGTATCCGATTCTTTGGCCTTGGTTTTGAGTTTTCCAATATTTTTCCTTTTGAACTTTTTGGAACTGATTTGCGTGATTTACCGCTTTCTGGGTTGAATTGATTGAGTAGAATGCATGCTAGGAGTCCCCTGTAGTTAATAGAAACAAGAAAGTAGGAAAAACGAGTTAGAAATTGCGAAAATTAAACGAATTGCGAAATTTTTTCTGCAGGATTATGAACAGTCGTGCGACTGTTCATGCCAACGATGAACAGTCGTACGACTGTGGGCACTATAGTCGTGCGACTGTAGTCACGCTCGTGCAAAGCGTACTACAGTCGTACGACTGTAGCAAGAAAAGTTGGCCTTTAAAATTTTGTTTCGCTCAATTAATTCTGCAAAATCTGAATGCATGTATGTTGTACTTCCCCATAATGCAGGTACACAGGATTGCCGGCAGCGGGAATCTCTCTCTGCCATGGGTCTGGTGGGACCGCCTTCCCGAGCCCGTGCGGGCCCGAGTTAGGCTCCTAGGGCTTGAGTCCTTCGTCTTGTCCTTGCCCACAAGCACACCGCACACCACACACGCCGTGCTGACGGCTCTGTGTGAGAGATGGGTCTGCACTACCCACACCTTCCACCTACCCATCGGGGAGTTCACCGTCACCCCCTCGGATTTTGTGGCAATTACGGGCTTCGGGTTCGGCGGGACCCCTATCATCTTCAACTGCAGCTTGACTCGACACCAGCCGGTGGATACCTACATCCGGAGGCTGATTGGCTGCACCCCTGAGAAGGGGAAGATCTTATGCTCTCGGGTGGAGGCCTATTGGGCCACTCGTGCAGTGTTGACTGAGGAGGATGTAGAGCAGTATACCAGAGCCTACGTGCTCGTCCTCCTATCCTGCACGTTGTTCCCCACCGGGCAGAGTACTTGTAATCTGACTCTGCTTCTGACGTTGGTGGACTTGGCTGCTTTCCCGTCTTTGGACTGGGCGCGGGCTGCGCTAGGGCAGCTATATTACGGGCTGGACTTGTGTGCCCGGGGGGCGCAGCAGGAGATCCTGGGCTTCTGGTTCGGTCTTCTGGTATTGCTTCTTGTCCCTCTCTCTCTCTTTTTTTTACATGTTTTATAATTATTTTTTTGTAACTACAGATCTGAGCGTTCGAGCATCGCGTATTGGAGCCGCTCGAGTTGAGGGACGTCCAGGGCGATGTGCCTCCGACGGTTCTGCGTTGCTGGACGTAGGGGTGGCAGGGCACCGTCCGTGATATAAAGGAGGTGCGGCAGAGTCTGCTCGATACGACCTGGGGGAGGGTAAGTAGACAAAATTTGTTAGTAAGAAAACTTGAACTACTTTTGTTTACCTGTATTGAATTTCTTTTATTGCACTTCTATAGATCCGGCACCACCCTTGGGAGAATCTGGGTGCTATCACTCTCCTTGTTCAGTCCTCCGCACGCTTCGACCGCCGCCGATTCGTCATGGAGAGCCCTATGTCCCAAGAGTGGTACTTGGGCGAGCGTCTCTTCCTCTCCGACCACGTCGATGGTCCAGTCGGCCGGCTTGTGCCCCCGCCACTTCCACAGGCGCTATTCTGACCGCATCTGGCGGACCCAGCTACATACCCTGGTATTTTCGGAGAGGGGTATAGTGTAGACCCTGTGGATGGAGACTATCAGACTTATATCCAGGAATGTTTACTGCCTACTGCGGGTGTCGCACCAGCGGCTCCTCCTCCTCGTCCTCTCCAGGTATTCATTCATATTTCATTCTTTTTCTTTTCTTTTTTTTTTTGACTTTTTATTCTCCTTGCAGGTTAAGAGACGTAGGGGAACCGGGTCCTCTCAGCCCAGTGGCCCGGCCGGCGGGAGTGCTGATGCAGGTACGGGCGGAGAGGATACTCCTGTTCAGGACAGGACCCACCCTGTCCATGTAGGCAGCGCCGCAGCCTCGACTTCGCAAGCCGTCGGCACTAGCGGTGTAGTGGAGGGCCGCTTAGTGTCTGAGCTTAGGGCCGGCTTCACTCTGATAAGGTTGGATGGCACCCAAGCTTACACGACATGGAGTATTCCTCGTGAGGAACCCGCTATGTTCTTTCCAGAGGACACCACCAACGTAAGTCCTTGTCTCTTTTGTTTTTATCTCTGATATTCTTCTAGGTTCGGCGAGCTGATGTGGAAGAGATAGCCTACCGGTACAAAGGTCTAGGAGACTTCTTAGTCCAGGAGAATGGCGTCTGGGCGGTAAGCATCCCATGTTTCCTGCATCATAATTTCTGTAATGCATGAATGCATATGTATGTGTGTATGAATGTTGATTTATGCTGTCGACTGCAGTCCTGAGTCGAGATGTTCCGAGAGCAGGCCAGGGAGGCTGCTTCTGCCGTGGCTCGGGCCCAGATGGCGAACCAGGAGGTGGATAAGGCGAGAGCCGAGATAACCAGGCTGCAGGCTGGGATGGCTCATCTGCAGGCAGATTTTGACTCCTACAGGGCTACACATCAGAGTGAGTCTGAGGAGGAGGAGGAGGATGAGGGGCAGGATGAGAGCTAGATGGAGTGTCCTGCTCGTCTTATTTGTTGTCTTTATAGTTTCTGTCTTTTGTATTGAATTTTCAAACACATTGTGAATTGCATTTTTATATTATGGGATTTGCCTTTATTTGATTGAATCTTTGGAAATTCACTCTTCTTCTTTCTCTTTTTCAAATTTTTTCTTTTATCCAGGCTTTTACAATTTTCTAGAATCATTACAAGACTCTGATTGGCTCAAATTGAAGCCCTTCGGATTGTGGAATCTCAAGGCCTATTACAAACACTCGTGGAATATCGAGTTGTTGAATGCCTGTTATCGTTTCTGGGATCCAGTGGACAACGTTTTCCGCTTCTCATGTCAGGAGCTCTGTCCCTTATATGAAGAGTTCAGTGCTATCTTGAATATCCCTTGCCATAAAGGAGTGGACATTGCCATCCCCAAGTTCACTTTCGGTAGCACTTCCTCCTTGGTGAGCTTGTTCGGGCTTCCCAATCCCGAGGTGGGAGCTTTATTTGCTACTGGTTCGCCTTTTCTCGGGTTGAGCTCGGACTCTATACTGGAGTGGTGTATCAATGCCCCTAGGGACCACATAAGCTGGGCCTCCATGGTTAGTCTGTTACTGGTGAGCCGGTATTTTTGCGGTCCTACTGATGGGGTTGTCTCTTTCAGGGCTGTCTCCCTTATCTCCCAGATGGCTGTGGGAGCATCTCCAGTTCCTTTCGCACTTGCTGAGACACTGATTAGTTTGCATGCATCTAAGACAAACGGTGATCTCCACATTGGCCCTCACCTCACACTACTCCAGGTGAAACTCCTTATTGTCTGGTGTATTTCTGGGTCGAATGAACTTCTAACCCTTGCTTTCCATCAACTGTAGATCTGGTTGTTGGAGAAATTATCAATTCTTAAGATTCCGAGGGGGAACTTCAAGAAATACCATCCAGCCAATCTCAGGGAACGAGGCTTCTCCATCGACTCCTATATTGATATGACCGCTGATGAGTGGGGCGTTTGGTTATCTCGCCTGACTGATGACCAGATTAGGTGGGTGTGCCCCTGGTGGAAGATTACCCACGTGATTGTAGAGATGTGGGCACATGGCGTGCAGTCGTTAGGACAGACCAAGGTGACATTCTATTCTCCGAGTCGCCTTCACCGTCAGTATGGTCATCTGCAGGATATCCCCCAGCGATCTTGTGTCACCAATTGTGAGGAGTATACTGCTGCTTGGCCAGATCACATCAGACTTTGCTGGGCAAGAGATACCCATCGTGTGACGCTGAATTATGCCTGTCTTGACCCTACAGAGACAGATGATCGTTATAAGCAGTGGCTGGCTGAGATCCAGGATTTACCGACCCGTGAGGCGCGTGAGAGTGCGACCTTCCGCTGGCTGGCTCCTTCTGAGATCGCGGGACCACTTCCTGTCAAGAAAAGGAGATCATAGAAAAATGTGATTTTCATTATCATGCATGTATTGGCCACCATTATTATTATTTATATACATTTTTCTATTATTGATGCAATCCTTTTTTTTTTTTTTTACCTTAACTTTTGCTTAAGCCGCCCTTGTGGGTTTTCGACTTAACAGGCTTCTTTTTTCTTCTTTCGCCTTACCTTTTGCTTAAGCCGCCCTTGCGGGTTTTCGACTTAACAGGCTTTTTTTTTTTTTTTTTATAAATGGATGATATTCGCAATTGCACACTTAGGCGTTTAAATATCTTTGTTTATCTGGATGTTTCGACAAATGTATCATGTAACATACTCCAAACATTCATGCAATATGTTGAGTATAACGCACTTCATTAATGAAATTTAATTATCGCATCAATTGAAAATTTTAAAATTGGTACATATCTCGAACGAACTCATTCCTGTTATCAACCATCCCATACAGGTTTTCTGGTCGATAAGCTAACCCTCGTTACCTTAATTTTTGCTTGAGTCACCCTTCCGGGTTTTCAACCTAACAGGCTTTTTTTTTTTATACACGTGGTAGCGTTTGAGATGATCTTGGTTAATCGGATTGGTGAACTCGTTACCGTCCATGTCTATGATCCTTACTGCGCCTTTGGAGAGTACCTTCTTAACCACATACGGCCCTTCCCAGTTGGGTTTAAATTTGCCCCTCGTATCCGTATTGGTCGGCCTTAACTGTTTCAATACTAGGTCTCCCGTTTTTAGAGGTTGTTTCTGATGACGAACCCGCCGATTATAGGCCCTAGCCATCCTTTGGTGGTACATCTGCAGATGATCCAGAGCCTTAAGATGCCTTTCATCGACCATAGCCAGCTGCTCAAATCTCGCCTTCACCCATTCTATTTCAGGCAATTGGGCTTCTAAGACCGTCCTTAGTGACTTCAATTCCATTTCAACAGGAAGGACTGCTTCCATCCCGTAAACCAGCGAATAGGGTGTTTCTCCAGTCGGTGTTCTAACACTGGTTCTGTACCCCCACAGTGCATAAGGTAATCTATCTGTCCAATCCCGGTAGGTTGAGGTGGTCTTGGACAAGATCTTCTTAATAGACTTATTCGCCGCCTCTACTGCTCCATTGGCTTGTGGCCTATAAGGGGAAGACTTACGATGTTCCACATTGTACTCTTCAAACAGTTCAGCTGTGGCTCCCTGAAATTGCACTCCGTTATCAGTCACCACGTGATGTGGTATTCCATATCTTGCAAAAATGTGCTTCTTCACGAACTTGGCCATGTTCTTAGCCGTGACCGTGACATAAGATTCAACCTCGACCCATTTGGAGAAATAATCCACTGCCACTACAATGAATTTGTGACCATTCGATGCCGGAGGACGAATTTCGCCAATTATGTCTATACCCCATACTGCAAACGGCCAAGGAGTCATGAGGTTTTGCAACTCCATAGGTGGAAGATGGCTGATGTCCCCGTAAATCTGGCACTCGTGGCACTTTTTCACTTCTTCTGCACAGTCAGTCTGCATAGTAAGCCAGAAGTACCCTTGTCTCATGATCTTCTTTGCCAGAGCTAATCCATTCATATGTGGACCACAGATCCCTGAATGCATTTCTTGCATAACCTTCTTGGCTTCTGCTTCCGTCAGGCACTTCAGCAATAATCCATCCGCGGTCCTTCTGAAGAGCTGTCCATCAAACCATGTAAATTGAGCTGCCAACTTTCTTAAAGTGGTCTTATCTGATGCATCTGCTTCCTCGGGATATTGGCCATTTTGCAGAAAGTCAGCTATATCTTGGTACCAGGGCTTGTTGTCAGCAACTAAAGCCAGGACCGCGTTAGGACGATGAAACGGTGTTCTAGCAGTCTCCAGGATCAAAGGCTGCATCGGTGCTTTCTGAGGTCCTTCCCACATGGATGACAAGGTAGCCAATGAATCCGCCATCTGATTATCATCCCTGGTCACATGTTTGAATTCAATATGCCCGAATATCTTCACCATTTCCCACAAAGTCTCCAAGTACGGGCGAAGTGATTCTTCTTTGATTTCCCATTCTCCAGTGGCTTGACGAATTACCAACAACGAATCTCCGACAATGGTCACATCATTTGCCCCTAATGAGATGAGAGCATCAATGCCAAATAAACAGGCTTCGTACTCTGCGCCGTTATTAGTCACTGGGAATTCTAGCCATTTTGACAAAGGAATTATCTCTCCTTCGGGGGTTACAATGATTACCCCGAGACCTGCCCCTCTCTAGTTTACAGCTCCATCAAAATGCATAATCCATTTCTTGATTTCCACCTCTACCAAGGCCAACTGCTCATCCAGAAATTCCAGGTTCTCCACATAATCTGATTCAAGCGGCTGATTGGCCAAGAACTCAGCCACTGCTCTTCCTTTGATCACCTTCTTCGTCACATACTCGATGTCGAATTCTGATAACAAAAGTAACCATCGGGATAATTTCCCAATCAGGGATGGGGCGGAGCAGAGATATTTCATTGGATCAACTTTCGCTACAGCTTGTATCTTGTAGGATTGGAAATAGTGTCTCAATTTCTTCGTAAGCCAGACCATAGCAGTGCAAGTCTTCTCCACCACAGTGTATCGAGTTTCATAGTCTAGCAGCTTCTTACTAAGGTAGTAGATGGCATGCTCCCTTTTGTCATCTTGTTCTTGAACCAACATTGCCCCTATGGAGGTTTCTTCAATGGCTAAGTATAGAGTCAAAGGTCTTCCCAGAGTTGGGGGCTTCAACACTGGTGGATTAATCAAGTACTCTTTGATCCTATCAAATGCAACCTGACACTGGTCATTCCACACAACGGGTTGTTCTTTCCGAAGAAGCTTGAAAATGGGCTCACAGACCGTGGTCAATCTAGCAATGAACCTGCTGACATACTGAAGTGACCCCAGAAAAGATCTGACTTCTTTCTCTGTTTTTGGTGCTAGCATATCTCGAATTGCTTTGATCTTGTCTGGGTCCATCTCAATGCCTTTTTGACTGACAATGTGCCCCAAAAGCTTGCCCAATGCAACTCCAAAAACACATTTCTTTGGATTAAGTCTCAGGTTGTACTTTTCAATCCTGGTCATAAATCTATCCAGGATAGCAGGGTGCCCCTCCCGGGTCATTGACTTTACCAGCATATCATCAACATACACCTCTACCTCTTTGTGGATCATGTCATGTAGTAACATCGTAACTGCCCGCTGATAGGTCGCCCCAGCATTCTTCAACCCAAAAGGCATTACCCTGTAGCAGTATACTCCCCACTCAGTGATGAAGGCCGTCTTGATTTTGTCAATGACATTCATCAAGATCTGATTATATCCCGAGAAACCATCCATGAATGAGTACATAACTGCCCTTGCCGCACTGTCAACCAGGACATCAATATGAGGAAATGGGAAGTCATCCTTTGGAGAGGCCTTATTCAAATCCCGATAATCCACACAAACTCTGACTCTTCCGTCCTTCATGGCAACTGGGACTATATTGGCTAACCATTCGGGGTAATCCACCACCTCCAGGAAATTGGCCTTTATCTGCTTTGCTACTTCTTCCTTGACTTTCTCAGCCCATTCTGGACGTAGACGCCTGAGCTTCTGCTTTACCGCACTGAACTTGGGGTCAATCGGAATTCTGTGCTCTGCTATTTCTCTGTCAACCCCCGGCATATCGTCGTAAGACCAAGCAAACGCTCCCACATGCTTTTTAAGTATTTTTGTCAATTCTCTCTCTTCTTCAGGATTGAGTTCGTTAGAGATAGATACCATTTTAGGATTTTCAATTGTGCCTAAATTAATTTCATGTAATGCAGTGTCATGAATGCTGAACACATTGAATGAATGATTGCATGTATGCACAGAGCCATTAGGAAAAACATCACACAAATAAGCAAAGTTAGATTTCATTTCATTCATCGCCTTAAAAGCGGAATTGTTCATATCAAGTACATAGGACAAGTTTACAAAGAAATCATTTTCTTCCTCCACATGCGGAGGGTCTTCTGCAGCAGGGTCTTCCGGATCAGCAGGCTCTTCTTCAAACAAGTCACTCAAATCAGCTTCAAGAGTTTCTTTCTGTGCTTCGGATAAGGCATCTTCTTCCACTTTCACTTTCCCTTTAACCATCATCTTGGTGAGCTCAGCGACAGCTTTTTCCACTAACTCTGCCTGTCCTGAAACAGCTTCCTTCTTCACAGGGCTTTCTTTTAACCCTTTCTTCAGCAATTCAGCAAATGCTTTGGTAATGGCGTCCACCAGGGGGTCTGAATCTTCTTTTGGTTGCTCCTCCGGGATGATAGGAGCCACCACTTCAGCTTGGCTTATTGGAGAAGGACTAATCTCCTTCACACCTTCAGGCTTAAGCATTTCTTTCACCGAATCGACCCCATATTTCGAGAAGTCAACGACATCAGCAAAGATCTCAAACCCGGGGACTGTTTCCCCATCGATAACCATCGGTTCCGGCTTACCACCATATGGCCCACCACTGGCTCGAACAAAAGTGTCCAAGAGATGGACTTTCTTTGTCTCCAAGATCCCCTTCTTTTCAGCACCTTTGTAACCAAGACCCCCTCGGTATGACTGGCCCACAGTGATATCAAACTTTACGACCCCTTGCTGATGGACTCCTAGCCCCTTCCCTGGGACGAAGTTCTGTCTCTGAAAGTACTTATGGATCCATGGAGAGAATGTCAGGTCTTTCACCTTATGCTCCGAGATAACTGCCACTTGAAATCCAGTCAAAGGTTGTTCAGATGAGTTCAGTGCAGCCACTGATGGAGCCCGAACGGACTCACAAACAAAGGCAGTGTACCTCGTCGTTCAAGTAATAAAATCTGGCCTAAAGTCCAGGTATCGATCCACAAGGAATTTAAACCTCGATAATCACTAAATTACTAAGAGTCTTTACGTGTCTAAGCGGAACTAAATTTAAGTTTGATTATATTAACAACTATATTAGTCTACTCCTAGTTGATCTATCCCAGCTTACTTTGCTCTTGAATTTGGAATATCAAATGGCGGTTTTACCGACCTATGAAGACTGATGGGGATGGCTTAATTAATCAACTACAAAAGACGAAGTCAACTCAACAATTAACCCTCAATTATACTCCTCCAATTAAATCAACCTAGCGTATCTAGATCTTTTAGGTCCTTAGCCGGTTTTCCTTGTTTAGAGGCGGTCTAATTCTTAAAGCTCAGAAAATAGGGGCACGTATGTTCCACAGTGTCGTCAATACTAATGGTTGCCTAGGTGTCAATCTAGGTAATGCCACGAATATGAACTTAATAGATTAAGATCTTATGAGACTAGATTATCACTAAAGGGATTGCATAAAGAAAAGGGATAAAGATTGAAATTAACTTGCATTCAACTGTATTAATCAAGAAAGATGTAACAGATTCAATGTTTTCAACCAAACAAAAATCGATTGCGGAATCAAAAGCTAGCTAAATTGAATTACAAAAGACAAAAAGAAAAACTTATGCCCTTCTTGATCCAATTAACCAGATGCCGACGGTGTGAAGATGCTTGGAGGTGTACCTCTATTAACGAACCCGAGCCGAAACTAAGAACGTTGCAAAAGGGGAAGGTTCAATGCAAAGCAATCTACCAATCGATGGTTCCAAGATTCAAAGAAAACAAAAAGGTCAAGCTAAACCCTAGCTACAAGTTTTGCTCTACCTCTACAAGTTGGGAAAAAGATCCCCTAAAACAAAGAAAATAACCTATTTATACGGCTAGGCTAAAACCACAGAAAAGAAAAGCTGAAATTAGGGCAACAGCAGATTTTCGGGCCTCGGCACGCCGTGCTGCCATTGTGGCACGCCGTGCTGCCATTGTTGGGATCGGCACGCCACGCTGATTGGAATGGCACGCCGTCGTGCTGCTTCTCTGGAACTCTTGGCACGCTGGTTGGCTTGGCACGCCGTGCTGCCATTGTGGCACGCCGTGCCATTCTGATTTTCAGTACTTCAAGCCCTTCCTTGCCACCGTTGCTCCAACTTCCGATCCGGGTCCTAATGCCTGTCCAAAACAAACACAAAGAGACATAACCGCACCACAACCATGAACCATAAAACACGAAAAACACGAGGAATACTAAAAAAAATAAGAAATCAAACCAAAACATAAAAATCACAAAATACGAAAAAAAAACAATCAAACATTCACATAAATGATTCTAAAAACTACCACTCAAACCACGAATTTGGCTAGAAGACAAGGTCGAAACCGACCTTATCAACCACCCCACACTTAAATTCTTGCTTGTCCTCAAGCAAACAAAACATCTCCAACTCCCGAAAACAATGAAGCAAAATTAAAGATCAAATAATCGATTTTTACAAAATCACAAACCACAACCTCAATTTTATCCACAAGTCAAGCATACTCAATCAATAAGGCTGTCACAAAGAATTTAACATTTAACCCCAATCTCATGCACACAAAGCAACTCAATTAACTATCAGAATATGATTTGCATCACTAAAATAGTACACTTCTAAGTCACTTCCCAATCAATCACATAGATAAAGATCAATAGGACTTTAGAATTCACACAATTTTCTTGGGGAGGAAAACAAAATTATCACGATGCATTGATCGATTCCATTTGATTTACTTTATAACTTTCGACCTTACTTGAGATGTCACTTAGCTTTTCCGAACAGATAACAAAGATGGAGCAAACACAATGCACCCGACTTACTCAACTAAGCACATTCAATCAAGCGGCTACTAGCACTATTCATAACTTCACCTTGTAAGTGAAGCCAGCGGAATAAATTTCCATTTTTCATTCTTGACTTTTTGTCAATGTTCATTAAGTACAGATAATTAGTTTCCCTTACCCCAAGGTTAATCAAAATAAAACACACAATTTGCCTATTTCATCTCTTTACTCATGCTCAATCAAAAAGAAGCTTCTTAGAGAGTATATGTCTAAAAGCGATGCATCTCAACCCCAAAGTCTATATTATTCCAAAGGTGACAATCAAATGGGGCCTCATGTTGCATTCAATGTAAACATCCCTATTAACAAGCATACTTAACCTAGAAAGATGCAAAATAAGAGGTTATGCGGTTATGGTTTTTTTTTTTTTTTTTTTTTTTTTTTTTTTTTTGAAGATTGTAAAACATTGCTTATGAGGAGTTGGATCATTAAGTTGCAAGTGACAAACAAAAAACAAATATTATCAAACCAAAAACAACCAGAAATAACTCCACACAAAACATGCAAAAACTAAGATAAGCATACAAAACAAACAACAAATAGTGCAATGTAAAAAGAAATAAAAGAGAGAGGGAAAATCCCTTGACCCACCCCACACTTAAATTGCACTTACTTCCAAAAGTGCAAAGGAAGAAAGAGCAAAATAAAGCGGGAAAGGAAAAGGGTTACCTCACATATCGGGGCCGGGAGGAGGCGGCGGCGGATACGGCCAACCTTGATCAGCACAAAAACGAGTGGCAAACGCCTCGATATTGGCCATCCGCTGCCCAAGCATAACCTGATGGACGGTTAAGTTTTCCAGTTGTTCAACGATGCCATCTAACCGTCCTTCAACCCGCGCCATAAAATCCACGCCGACCGAGACATTTTCCGCATCCTCCGCGGCGGCCTCCGCTTCCTCATAAGCTTCCTCCTCATCGACCTCCATGGGAGCCTTTCCTTTACGCGAACCGCCCGCGCTCGAGGTACCTGCAGCCGTCACATTCGGGGCACAAGACAAAATGCCCTTCGAAAGCTTCTTGGGAAGAATGCTATCGAGGTGCCTAGAACAAGTATTAGAATGAAAGAAATAGGCAATTAAAGTGACGATGTGCCCTAACCCGAGTTCAGACTTGGACCTATTGTGGTGAAGGTAAAGGGCCTCCATGACAAAAAATCCTAAGTGCACCTTAACATTATTGTGCACATGCCACAAGAGTAACAGCTCAAAGGCATTGACCCGATTACTTTCAGTTTTCCCAGAAAAATTAAAGCATACAAACTTATGCAACAGTTGCAAAATGGGGTCCTGGATTTGGGAAGTCTTGGCAAACCAGGGTTTGTATACCCCAGTGCCTATCGAACGCCAAAATTGCTTGGCATCCATATCTTCGGGCCATGTATAACTAGTTCCGTCTATGCCTATGCAATCCCGAAGACCATCGATGTCTAGAGAGTGTGCAACCCCGAAGAGTCGGAAGGTGATGCTCCTAAGGCCTGAATTAGGGTCAGTCTTGAAACTCAATGTGGAGTAGAACTCGAGGTTCAACTCCCTAAAAACAGGTACGCTAGATTTGACAAACGAATACCAACCCATACTATGCAATTTAGCACATAAATCATCAGACCGATCTAGCACACTCAAAAATCCCCAATCGAAGATTCGGTAGGGAGTGCTTTCAAGAGGGAACAAAGTTTTATAGCGCTTACCTTCCTCGTCCGAGAGCAGAGGAAAAGGACACTTATACTTAGTTGAAAGGCTCGTCAAAGGAGCCATTTGCGGCTCGGAAGGAAGGTTGGCGCGTGGCTCCGATTCCGGTGACGGATCCACAGGCGGACGGGAAGAACCATGTCTCTTAGCGGGTACAGACTTTCTCTTCATCCTACAATTGCACATCCATAAAAAAAAAACAAAACAAAACAAAACTCAACAACAAAAGAAAGCAAGACCATAAACAACCTAAGTGCAGAAATTCAATTTACTAAAAGAAAACATAACAAAAGAAAGACCCTATTAAGCAAGTAACCAAGCAAAAATCAAAACTAGAAAAAGAAGAATAAAGTTTAGATTCATACCTTGGTGTAGGGAAAATGAAGCACAAGCAGAAATCTAGGTCAAAAGGGGGGTGGAGGAGAAGGGGAAAGGAGAGAAAAATGGAGAAGAGAAGAGGAATAAGAGGGAGAGAGAGAAAGTAAGGGAAGAGGTTTAGAGAGAGAAGTGATGAGAGAGAGAGAGAGAGAGAGAAATCAGAGAGAAAAAACGAAGAAGAAGAAGAAGAAGATGAATAGGGGCGTGAAGAAGAGAAGGGGGAAAAGGAGGTTTAAATAGAGAGGCGCAATTTTCGACCTAGGATTTCAAATTTTAAACGCTCGGCACGCCGTGCCAAGGATTCAGCACGGCGTGCTGAGCAGAGCAACGAAAACATACCTGGAAACAGAACATCGGCACGCCGGCGTGCCGATTCCAACTCCTCAATGCCTCTTTGAAGCAGAATGACGGCACGCCGGCGTGCCGTTTTGGCACGACGTGCCGATGTCGCTTGCACGCGATGTTGAGCCAGAAGCGCGGCACGAGGGCGTGCCGCTTGAGCACGCCACGTGCTCACCAGATTGCACATTGGCACGGCGTGCTGAATTGCGGCACGGCGTGCTGCACTGAATATTGCCAATCCTTGCCTTGTTCCACACTTTGATCATGACTCTTGGCTAACTTGCTCAATACCCTATTCCTACACATAAAAACACACAAAAACATAATAATACAAACACAATTAATGTACAAGTGAGGCACACGTACCTCATTGCTATGTTTATAGTCGGAATAGCTCGACTCTCTCGCTTCTCTTGTGTTCATGGGTCTCTCAAGAGCATCACTTGCCTTTGCTCTTGTGCCCCCGTGAAATATTTCTTGAGGCGATGACCATTTACCTTTTGGATGCCCTCCGGAGTAAGTATCTCAATCATGCCCGAAGGGTAAACTTTGTGAATGGTAAACGGTCCTGTCTAACGACTTTTCAATTTTCCGGGAAAAAACCTCAACCTTGAGTTGTACAAGAGTACCGCTTCTCCCTCCTCGAAGCTCTTTTCCTGGATCCTTTGATCGTGCCACCTCTTGGTCTTTTCTTTATAAATTTTGGCGTTCTCGTAGGCCGAGAGGCGTAATTCTTCAAGTTCGAAGAGTTGACGAAGCCGGAGCTCTCCCGCTGCTTTCATATCAAAGTTCAAGAATTTTAAGGCCCAAAACGCCTTGTGCTCTAGCTCAACGGGAAGATGGCATGCTTTTCCAAACACAAGACGGTATGGTGACATTCCTATTGGTGTTTTGAATGCCGTCCGGTAAGCCCAAAGTGCATCGTTAAGCTTTAAACTCCAATCTTTCCTCGACATGCTGACCGTCTTTTCAAGGATTCTTTTCAGTTCCCTATTCGACACTTCCACTTGTCCGCTCGTTTGAGGGTGGTAAGGTGTGGCTACTTTGTGGGTAACGCCATATTTCTGCAAAAGGGAATCAAACTGCTTGTTACAAAAATGGGAGCCCCCATCACTAATGATAGCTCTAGGGGTCCCGAAACGAGTCAATATATTGCTTTTTAAGAACTTGATTACCACTTTTGCATCGTTCGTAGGCAATGCTACTGCTTCTACCCATTTTGACACGTATTCGACCGCCACCAAAATGAACTGATTCCCATTAGAGTTTGGGAATGGTCCCATGAAATCGATCCCCCATACGTCGAAGAGCTCACACACTAGAATTCCTTGTTGGAGCATCTCATTTTTTTGTGAAATATTTCCTGTCCTTTGGCACGCATCACAAGCTCGAACATAAGCCTCCACATCACTTCTCATTGTTGGCCAAAAGAATCCACAAGACAAAATTTTCCCCATGGTTCTATCCGGCCCAAAATGTCCTCCCGCCTCTCTATCATGGCACATTCGGATGATTGAGGTAACTTCCTCAAAAGGTACACATCTTCGAATAATACCATCTGCACACGACTTAAACAAGAAAGGATCATCCCAAAAGTAGTTTTTAGCATCATGAAAAAATTTTACCTTTTGGTTTCGTGTGAGATCAGGCGGAATGATGTTACCAACTTTATAGTTTGCAATGTCGGCAAACCATGGTACGGAAGTAACCGCAAGGAGTTGTTCATCCGGGAATGCATCTTGGATCTCCGGTTCTTGCTTACTTTCACCTTCTTGCGGCAGCCTTGACAAGTGATCTGCTACCACATTTTCTACTCCCTTCTTATCTCGGATTTCGATATCGAACTCTTGCAGCAGTAAGATCCATCTTATAAGACGAGGTTTTGCATCCTGTTTAGACATCAAATACTTGAGTGCAGCATGGTCAGTAAACACGATTACTTTTGACAAAACCAAATAGGACCGGAATTTATCAAAGGCAAACACAATAGCTAGTAATTCCTTCTCCGTTACAGAATAGTTTATTTGAGCATCATTCAACGTTCTACTAGCATAATAAATTGGGCGGAGGATTTTATCCACCCGCTGACCTAAGCATGCACCTACTGCACCATCGGATGCATCACACATAAGTTCGAAGGGAAGAGTCCAATTAGGGCCGATCATTATAGGTGCTTCAGTCAATTTCTGTTTTAGCAATTCAAAAGCATGCAAACATTTATCAGAGAATTCAAAAGAAACATCTTTTTGGAGTAACTCGGTTAGTGGTTTGGAGATTTTAGAAAAATCTTTTATAAATCTCCTATAAAATCCGGCATGGCCGAGAAAACTCCTCACAAGCTTAATTGAACTAGGGGGAGGTAACTTTGCAATAACCTCAATTTTGGCCGGGTCGACCTTAATCCCTTCCCCCGAGATCTTGTGTCCAAGCACAATACATTCCCTTACCATAAATTGGCACTTTTCCCAACTAAGGGCCAAGTTCGTGTCCTCGCACCGCTGCAAAACCTTATCCAAATTTCCAAGACAAGTAGAGAAATTAGATCCATACACAGAGAAATCATCCATAAATACCTCCATGAAATCCTCAACCATGTCGGTAAATATGGCAAGCATACACCTTTGGAACGTGGCTGGTGCATTACATAAGCCAAATGGCATCCGTCTATATGCAAATGTCCCGAATGGGCATGTAAATGTGGTTTTCTCTTGGTCAAGAGGATCCACAGGGATTTGCATATACCCGGACAAGCCATCTAACGTACAAAAGAAATCGTGACCCGCCATACGTTCCAAAATTTGGTCCAAAAACGGTAAAGGAAAATGGTCTTTCCGGGTGGCGTTGTTTAGTTTCCTATAATCGATGCACATACGCCAACCGGTGACCGTTCTAGATGGAATTAAATTACCTTTTTCATTCTCAATTACCGTCATACCGCCCTTCTTAGGCACACATTGGACTGGACTTACCCATTGACTGTCCGAGATTGGGAAAATTATGCCCGCATCGAGGAGTTTGATCACTTCTGCTTTAACAACCTCTTTCATGTTTGGGTTCAAGCGTCTTTGAGGTTGTACGCAGGGTTTTACCGCCTCTTCAAGGAATATCCGGTGGGTGCAAAATGCTGGGTTAATTCCTTTAATGTCATGGATCGTCCATCCAAAAGCTCCCTTATGCTTCCGTAACACCTCGATAAGTTTTTCTTCTTGCTCAACTGTCAATAAAGAAGAAATAACAACCGGTAAGTCATTGGGAGGATGTAAGAAGGCATATTTTAAATTCATGGGTAGAGTTTTGAGTTCCAAAGTAGGAGGCTTTTCTAGTGATGACTGTGGTGCTGGTTTGATCTCTCTTTCTAGCCCCTCAAACCTTTGTACCCATGCACAATGTTCTTCTTCTTCTGAGGCAGACGCCTCATCTTGCTCCGCCTCCAAGTTCAGACCTTCATCTAAAGGGGTCTCTAATTCACTGTAGAAAGTCTCACTCACACATTCATCAACCGAAGAGATAGAGGAAATAGCATAACAATTTTCATTATTCAGCGGATATTTCATTGAATTATAAACATTAAAGGTTACCTCCTCATCTTGCAACCGTAGAATAAGTTTACCTTCTTGCACATCGATCAAGGTCCTACCGGTTGCAAGGAATGGTCTCCCGAGCAAGATTGGGACTACCGTGTCCTCCTCCATGTCTAGTACCACAAAATCCGCTGGAAAAATGAACTTGTCTACCTTGACTAACACGTCCTCTATTACACCTTGTGGCCTTGCTATAGATCGATCCGCTAATTGGAGTGTCATGTTTGTAGGTTTTGGATCCCCCAAACCAAGCTTCCTAAACATTGAAAGTGGCATCAAGTTGATGCTTGCTCCCAGATCACATAAGGCATTTGCAATTTTAAGATTCCCAATTTGACATGGAATCGTGAAGCTGCCTCGATCCTTTAGTTTAGGCGGAAGTCTGTTGCTTACAATCGCGGAACACTCTTCTGTTAGGGCCACTACTTCGTCATTCCCTAATCTCCTTTTTCCTGCAATTAGCTCCTTGAAAAATTTAGCATAGGTGGGCATCTCTTGAAGAGCTTCCACCAAAGGGATATTAAGTTCAAGCTTTTTAAAGATGTCAAGGAACTTAGAGTATTTCTGGTCCAATTTGTCCTTTCTCTCCTTCCTTGGATAAGGAAGTTTAGGAATGTAAGGACTAATAGGAACAGAAATATCTTCCTTTTGAGCATTAGAAGAAGTAGAGATGTTTTCGGGTTTAGAATGACTTACTTCTTCCGATTGATTACTTACTCTCATGGGTTGATCAACCCTTGGTTCTTCCGTTTGCCTCCCACTCCTTAGAGTAATTGCTTGGGCTGACTCCCTTGGGTTTTGTCTTGGGTTCGGTTCCGTTGTACTAGGAAGGCTTCCTTGAGGTCGTTCTTGCAAGCTTCTAGCTATTTGAGCCAACTGGTTGGTGAGGTCCCTGTTCAAAGCTTCACTATTGGCCAAACGAGCTTCGTTAGTAGCCAGACGAGTTGATATGTCCTTAAGAAGGCTTAATACCGACTCATCTTGTTTAGCATTATGAGCATTACTATTTTGACCAAATTGAGATTGAGGAGCCCTACCAAGCTCTTGATTACGAAAGTCTTGCAGAAAATCATTAGAAGGTTTCAACACATTTTGATTGTTACCATAGGATAGATTCGGATGTTGAAATCTTCTTTGAAAGTTGTTATTATTTTGGAAAGCATTTTGAAGGGGTGGTTGATTATACCTTTGGTTACCTCCAACATAGCTTACCTCTTGGGCTGATGGATTGCCCATTCCACATTCTTGACCGGGATGGTCCCCTCCACAAGACACACACAGCACAGGTTGGTGTGTTGGGTTCAAACTCAGATGTGCCATCATAAGATCAACCTTCTTATTCAATTCTTCCACTGCTGTATCACGGCGTCCCATTTCTACAGCATGGACATCTCTTCGCGTGGGCACTTCTTGTTGCCACAAGGGGCTTTTCCTAGCTAGTTCCTCAATAAGTTCTTCCGCTTGCGTTGCGGTTTTATTAAAAATATCCCCACCTGCAGATGAGTCAATGATAGCACGGTGAGAAGGCGAAATCCCATGATAAAAAATACTTACTTGAGTGCACTTAGGAAGGTCATGGTGTGGGCAGTTTCTGAGTAGCCTTTGAAAGCGCCTCCATGCCTCCATCATGGATTCTGAACCAAATTGCCGGAAGGCTGTGATCTCATTCTTCAATTGGACTGTTTTAGACGGAGGAAAGTAATAAGCCAAAAACTCTTCCTCAAGCTGGTCCCATGACGTTACGGATCCCGCTCGAAGGGACTTGTACCATTCAACAGCTCCTCCGATTAAAGAAAATGGGAATAACTTCAATCGGATCACGTCTTGAGGAACTCCATTGAGCCTTACAGTATCAGCCACCATTAGGAATCGATCAAGATGATCGTTCGGGTTTTCATTGCTAGCTCCACTAAATTGGCCGTTACTTTGCACCATTTGGATCATGTTCGTCTTGAGCTCGAAGTTGTTAGCAGTGATTGGTGGTAGAATAACACCAGCCCGGTTTCTAGGACGATGGGGTGCCATCATATCCGCCATAATTCTATCATCTCCCGCGCCTTCCAATTGACGTTCTTGGCGGAGACGTTCCTGCTCCCGAACTTCAGCCTCAATCCTTGCCCTCATTTCGGCTTCGATTTCATTCCTCATTTGTCGCCTTTGTTCCTCGTCCATGGCTGCGGTTACCACTCTTTGGGATCTTCGAATATTCCTACACGTACGGTCAATTTCAGTATCCAAAGGTAATAATTCAGAACTTTGAGAACGAGTTTGCATAAGCTAGGAAACACTCACACAAAAAAAAGAAAATAAATTTAATACACAAATAATAAAACCAAAAACAGAATATGAACAGTATTAACAATGCTTAGATCAGAAAATAATCCTTTTATCTAATGTTATCGAAACAAGTTAAAATTCCCCGGCAACGGCGCCAAAAACTTGATGGAGCCCGAACGGACTCACAAACAAAGGCAGTGTACCTCGTCGTTCAAGTAATAAAATCTGGCCTAAAGTCCAGGTATCGATCCACAAGGAATTTAAACCTCGATAATCACTAAATTACTAAGAGTCTTTACGTGTCTAAGCGGAACTAAATTTAAGTTTGATTATATTAACAACTATATTAGTCTACTCCTAGTTGATCTATCCCAGCTTACTTTGCTCTTGAATTTGGAATATCAAATGGCGGTTTTACCGACCTATGAAGACTGATGGGGATGGCTTAATTAATCAACTACAAAAGACGAAGTCAACTCAACAATTAACCCTCAATTATACTCCTCCAATTAAATCAACCTAGCGTATCTAGATCTTTTAGGTCCTTAGCCGGTTTTCCTTGTTTAGAGGCGGTCTAATTCTTAAAGCTCAGAAAATAGGGGCACGTATGTTCCACAGTGTCGTCAATACTAATGGTTGCCTAGGTGTCAATCTAGGTAATGCCACGAATATGAACTTAATAGATTAAGATCTTATGAGACTAGATTATCACTAAAGGGATTGCATAAAGAAGAGGGATAAAGATTGAAATTAACTTGCATTCAACTGTATTAATCAAGAAAGATGTAACAGATTCAATGTTTTCAACCAAACAAAAATCGATTGCGGAATCAAAAGCTAGCTAAATTGAATTACAAAAGACAAAAAGAAAAACTTATGCCCTTCTTGATCCAATTAACCGGATGCCGACGGTGTGAAGATGCTTGGAGGTGTACCTCTATTAACGAACCCGAGCCGAAACTAAGAACGTTGCAAAAGGGGAAGGTTCAATGCAAAGCAATCTACCAATCGATGGTTCCAAGATTCAAAGAAAACAAAAAGGTCAAGCTAAACCCTAGCTACAAGTTTTGCTCTACCTCTACAAGTTGGGAAAAAGATCCCCTAAAACAAAGAAAATAACCTATTTATACGGCTAGGCTAAAACCATAGAAAAGAAAAGCTGAAATTAGGGCAACAGCAGATTTTCGGGCCTCGGCACGCCGTGCTGCCATTGTGGCACACCGTGCTGCCATTGTTGGGATCGGCACGCCACGCTGATTGGAATGGCACGCCGTCGTGCTGCTTCTCTGGAACTCTTGGCACGCTGGTTGGCTTGGCACGCCGTGCTGCCATTGTGGCACGCCGTGCCATTCTGATTTTCAGTACTTCAAGCCCTTCCTTGCCACCGTTGCTCCAACTTCCGATCCGGGTCCTAATGCCTGTCCAAAACAAACACAAAGAGACATAACCGCACCACAACCACGAACCATAAAACACGAAAAACACGAGGAATACTAAAAAAAATAAGAAATCAAACCAAAACATAAAAATCACAAAATACGAAAAAAAAACAATCAAACATTCACATAAATGATTCTAAAAACTACCACTCAAACCACGAATTTGGCTAGAAGACAAGGTCGAAACCGACCTTATCAGCCACCATAGAAGATTCATCTACCTCAAGAGTTACAATTCTTTCCCCCATTGGAATCTTCACTTTTTGGTGTAAGGTTAATGGCACACCTCCCAATGCATGAAACCAAGGTCTCCCCAGAAGCAAGGAGAAAGTCACAGGAATATCAATGACAGTGAACAGCACGGTTGACTTATTCTCCCATTGACACCTCTGCCTCAAAAGTTCCAATCACAGTGCGCTTGGAATCATCATAGGCCCAGATCACCGTGTTAGACCGTGACAATGCTTCTTCGGACAGATGAAGACTAGGTAAAACTTTCAGAGGGCAGATATTCAACGCCGAGCCATCATCAACCATCACACAAGGCAGAATTCGATCCATCATCTCCACTTTCAGATACAAGGCACGATTGTGGTTAGTGCCTTCCGGTGGTAAGTCCTCCTCGGTGAAAGTGATCCCCCTGGGATTATCAGATCGCTGACTCTTTGTACTCCTAATCATCATGCAGACTTCCTCGGGAGACATTAATGGATTTGCATCCATTTCCATAAGCTTCTTTACCACTGCAGCTCGGTGCCTTTGGGACTCCATAAGCAAATGCCACACAGATGCACGTGCAGGCATCTTTTTGAGTTGCTCCACTACCAGGTCTTCTTTCTCATTCACTTTGATGGGCAAATAATCTTGAACCGGTGCTTCTACTCTCTTACTCGGCTCCCCTAACTGTTGTGGCTCGGGTTGATATACCCTTCCACTCCTTGTAACATTATTCACAGGAGCATCCTCTTTCCTTATATACATCCTGTCTTTGGTGCAAACAGGATAGACAGGTGTTGTCCGGTTCAGAGGCTTGGGCCTACTCATCAACTCAAATTCATCCGCATCATCATCCAATTCTATATCATCCAGATTCACAGGTTTGCTCTCCTCCACGGATGACTCAACATCTTCACCTACTACCACTTGAATCGCGGGATTCGCCCTTGCAATCTGGGCTAAGACAAAGTTAGGAGATAACCCCGATTGCACCATGTTTACTCTTCTTTCAAACTGAGGTAGTGGATTACTCTGAACATTGGGCTTTGAACGAGGCGTTTCTATCTTTTTTTCATCAATCAAGTGCTGAATCGCCTTTTTCAAAGCATAGCACTCGTTGGTTCGATGCCCCTTAGTCACATGATAGGAGCAAAAGTTGCTCTTGTCCACCTCAGCCGGAGGCGTGTACGGTTTCAGACTTTGGAGGAAGCCCAGATTTCTACACTTCAGAAAAATCCGCCCCAAAGAATCCTCCCAAGGAGAGATCCCCTTTCCGGCTGCCTGTTGACTGGACCTTTGTGCAACTGTTGCCACCTCTACTTGTTTAACGGGTGCGGGCGGCTGACTTGGCTTAGCACTCGTTGATGAAGAAGCTGCAGGGTTGTTATTACTTTTATACCCCGAGGAATATGTGCGGCTCCGATACCCTCCTCCAGAACTGTTCTGAGCCGGGTCAATCTCGTACTTCTCAACCTTGCGAGCCAACTCATGTACTTCTATCAAGGACTGGAACTTATGGTACTTCATCACATTCTTATAAACCTCCAAGCTCCCATCAATCAGCTTCACAATCAGTTCATCTTCCAACGGCTTCTGATGAAGGAGGATCATCTTATCCATCCACCTTTGATAATATTTAGAAAAGGTCTCATTCGGCTTCTGCCTTACCACCTCTAAATCTTACAACTTGACCTCCAGTTGCGTGTTGAAACTGAAGTACTTAATGAAGGCATCGGACAGTGCATCCCAGTCGCCTTGTACACCCTCGGGCTGTTTATTGTACCATGTGATGGCTCCTCCCTCCAAGGTAGTGGGGAACAGTCCCACTAATTGATTCATGGTGAGCCCGGCCATAGTCATAATCCGCATATACTGATTCAAATGGGCCGTGGGAGGACTTTTCCTAACATATGGTGCAATCCTAGGCATTTGGAAGCCTACCGGTAACATTTCAACCCCTCTGGCTATAAGCGTGGATGGGTCAATACGCTTGGCGGACTGAATCTTAGAACTAGCACGCAGCTCCGCTATGGTCTCCTCCATTTCTTTCATCTTTCTTTCTAAGGCAGACTCCACAGGCCGCTCAGTATTATCCCTTCGACCCTCTTCAGCATCCGACTGCCCATCATTCAGTCTCCCTCCGCTACTTTCTTCTCGAGCACCCCTTTCCGGTCTCTGGTTAGACGATTCGGCCAAAGCATTCTGTACTTGGTTTTTGATAAGATTCTTGAACTCATCAGAACTCATGAATTCACGAAGAGCAGTGGTGGCCACCATGGCAGCAGCAGCTTCGGGTGTGATTGCCATATCTTGAAACCTCTGTTGCAATTGTTCAAATTCCGGCGAAAACCCAGCACTTAACTCAGATGACACTTCAACCTCCCCAAACTGAGCAGATTCCTCAGACTCACTAGATGATGAATCGCTGTGCTCTATCCTCACGAGTCGTCGTCCCGACCGGAGCTAAACTACAAAATATTTCAAACAAAAGTTAGTGAAATATGATCACCCAAAGAGTTATGAACTCTAGGGGATATGCATGTATGCATGGCGTGTTGGATGCATGATGTGTGGATGTTGTATGAAATGAATTTGTAACACGAACCTTGAATAACTAATCCTTCAGGTGGTGAGATATGTATGAACTCCTATTTATGCATGCATATATTGCAATCCAAGTATTAGATGCATGGATGAGGCCTTTGGTGCTCGGGGAGTACCTCGGGTTTTGAGAAATGATGTGAATGTCTTTAGTGAATGGACAAAGCTTCGGCACTCGTGGAGTGCCTCGGATTTTTATGATGTGAGATCGACACGCGCATGGCACTTGGGCGAGGTTTCGGCGTCCGTGGGACACTTTGGATTTTTGATGATATGAAATGAACTCGTGCTTGGTTTGCGAGTGGAATTTCGATACTCGGGGAGTATCTCGGTTTCCACGCCACAATGTGAAGTGAATGCGTTCTCAGTGAACGGGCAGCGTTCCGGCGCTCGGGGAGCGCCTAAACGTTTTGATGCGTGAAATGAAATTTTTCTGGCACTCGTGAAGTACCCAAAATGATTTAATGAAATGCGATGAATTTTTGTTGGCTCTCGTGGAGCGCCTAAAATGCTTTAATGAAATGCGATGAATTTTAGTCGGCACCCGTGGAGCGCCTAAAATGCTTTAATGAAATGTGATGAATTTTTGTCGGCACTCGTGGGCCGCCTAAAATGCTTTAATGAAATGCGATGAATTTTTGTCGACACTCGTGGAGCGCCTAAAATGCTTTCCCACTTGGTAGGTAATGTGATGTGTGTGACCCTTGTGGAATTATTCAAGATTCGTATAATGTTTTATGCATGACACGCGTTTCCCATGGCTGCAAAATAAAATGGTTAATGTTCATGACATTCGAATGATGTATGTGAATTAATTAATTTCTCACACGAATAAAAGATGCATGGCTGCGAAAAATATGGTTAGTGAAAATGTCACGCGAGTGATTAATGTATTTACAAGCGAAGGAATGGAAATGGCTGTACAAAATATGTGAGTTAGAATCACACAAATGCTCTATATGCGGTATGTTATGTTCGTGAAGAATGTGAATGATGATATGTTGTGGAAGGACAAAAAAAAAAGACACGTAGCAATTAGCACACGGATCGTATTCCTCCAACCTTATTCCTCCAAGCGTGGTCAGGTCGATAAAATTCTAACCGAGTCCTAGGAGGGGTTCTCTTCGATCGCCAACCGGGGACGATGAAGGCGCATTTTATTTTATTTCATTCACACAATTTATTTTGGTATCCTAAGGGAATCCAACTAAGGTTGCTTAAGTGAGTTCGGTCCAAAGTCGGGATAACATCAAGGCTCCCATAGCAAAATATACTCCTCACTTCTCCCCACTCAAGGGTCCGAACGAAGGGGTTCGTACGAGGCTATGGGTGGTGTTTTGTATTCGTGCCCCTAAGACCAAGAGAAACTTAAGCGATACTTCAACGATTCACCGGGCTAAATAGTGGATACCTATCGTAATGCAATAAATGTCTAACTACAAAAATGCATAAAGTGCCATATAAGAATCATCCACTTAATTTAAATTAGACACTTTTCAAGGCTTGTCAAATTCTTTTAAGTTTTTGAAAAACTTTTAAGAAATCCCCAGCGGAGTCACCACTGTGAGCGGACGACGCGTTTTCGACGGGACGCGAGACTCCCTTTCGGAAGGGGCGCCTCGATTTCTGGCGGGGCCCTCCCTCGCATGGGGTTTTTGGTTTGGAAATTCGTTTTTAGAAAAGTGGATTGTTCCGCAAAAGAATCGAGACCTAAATCTCGATAAAAAGTATAGGAGTCGCCACCCGGCTCAGCTCAACCGGGAAATTACAGTGTAGCTGAACCAAAGCGGGAACTGCCACACTTTTCAGAGATTCGGGTCCGGACAAGTCCTTTATTTCGTGTCTAATTTAAATATTATTGCCAATGTTCTATTTACGACTCTTTAAATTGCTAAAGGTTGATTTTTATTAAATAATACATACGGCGTACATGCAAGATAATAATACAAAATATAAAGTAAAGAAAATAAATATTTAAGAGCTTACAACCCAATCGAAAGAAAAATAAAACTCTCTCCTCACTGATACAACCGCCTATATACACGAGAATCTAGAAAAATACAACCGCCTAAATACACGGTTTAATTCTATTAAATACAAATAAAAAAGAAAATTAAAATAAAGATAAAAGCTGCAAAACAGAGTTAGCACAATTTATACGGCACACCATAAATAGGACTCAAGTAGACAGAATTGGGGAATTAGGATTTGGGGTCATGCAATCGGGGGTAACCGAGTCGGCCCGGCCGGCCGGCCCGGTTAGACCTGGAAAACCATTTTTGAAACGTCCCTGTATTTTTGGTTTTGTGAGAAAATCGTTTTTGAAAACATTTTTCCGGTTTATTACAATTAAACATGCAAAGTGGGTCGGTTTTCGGGAGAACCGGGTCTCCGTCGTGGAATTGTTCTAAATGCAATTTTACCGAAAAATAAATCTAAGGTCGTGATGCACACAACAAAATTAATTTTGATGATTTTTGGGATTCTCCAATTTTTCTGATTTTCTGAAATTTTCTGATTTTTATGAAATTTTTTGGATTTTATGACTTTCTTTGGATTTTAGGGATTTTTTTTAGGGATTTCTGTTTCTGGCCGAGGACTACAGTCGTGCGACTGTAGTCTTGGCTAGGCAGAAATCGCTAAAAAACCCTAAAAAAAACAAAACCCTGAAACTGAGAAAGTAAGCACAGTCGTACGACTGTAGAGGATTTGGCACCCTGTTCTTATTTCAAGAACAGTCGTACGACTGTTCTTACTTTTCCAGAAATAAAAACGCAAAAAACTTGAAGAAAAATGCACCAAACACAAACAAAACACCCAGAAAGCTGGAAAATGAGTTGAGTTAAAGGTTGTTTACCTCCTTGATGACGATCCACAGCTGGAATGACCCCTGGCTACGCACCAATCCACGTGAATTTGCTCTTTTTCCTTAAGAAGTCAAGGTTACAAAAGTGTCCAAAATAACTCCCAAAAAGTCACGGATTTGCGTTTGTTTTTTGTCTGAAATGATTTAGTTTGTTAGTGTGAGTGTTAACCTAGGATTTCTAATTCGTTTTAGTGATGAAAAACAAGAAATTAAGGAGAAAATGTGAGAAGAAAGTAAGGTATTTTACTTCTCTCTCTTCTTTCTCTTTCTCCCTCTTTCTCTCTCTAAAATCCTGATTTTTTTTTTTTTGCCAAAAGTCCCACAAATCTGGTTTTTCTCCCCTTTTATACCTCACTAACCCGGAAATCTTGAGCATTAAATGCTCAAGATTTCCCTTCTCCTTTAAATCAAATAGGTATGGGCATGAACCTGCTCCCCGAAAGTACAGTCGCACGACTGTACTTACACTACAGTCGTACGACTGTAGCAAATTCCCACGACTGTATTTTACAGTCGTGGGTCAACGGTCAACGGCACCTTTTTTTTTTTTAAAAAAAAAGAAAATTTCATGTTCACAACAGCCGACCGATTATGTTTCTGATGAACAGAGCCAACAGATCCCCGATCTGTTCCAAACGGCCGAAACAGCCCGTTTTCCATTTTGATTTTTCTGTTGGAGTCATTTTCGGCCCGAAATCATTTGTATGTATTTGTATTTTGATTTTTTAATTATTTTACATATGGATAATCGGGGTTTTCAGTATTTCCCGGGTTTTATTTTATGAGTTTTGCGGTAGTTTCATCCGATTCGGATCCATTGTCCGGTATTTGCAGACCCCTGAATCCCACAAAATTCCCGGAAAATGTTGGAAATAACTAAAGCAATATTTTTAGATCATATATGGTTTGTATATTTAGGAACCCACATGACCGGAACCCCAAGTTCCGGGATAACCGACCTACAAAAATGGAAATTTACATGAAACCGAGCCAAATGGTTTTCCAAAATTGTTTTTCCAGCACAAAAATTACATGGCATTTCAAAACCGATTTCCAGGTCTAACAGGTCCGACCGATCGGATCGAACCGGTTACCCCGTAAATGCATGCTCCCTTATCCTAAAATCCCCATTCTGTCCTGATTTGAGTCCTATTTGCATTTATAATATAAACCGTGTTAACCAGTCTGTTTTGCAGCATTTATTTTTATTTTTGTTGTATTTAATAGATTAATTCGTGTACTTAGGCGGTTGTATTTTTAGATTCCCGTGTACTCTAGGCGATTATAAAAGTGAGGACGAGAGTTTTATATTTTATTCGATTTGGTTGTATAATCGGCCTCTATTATTCTTTTGTATATTCGTGTGAATGATTGAATTTCCCACAATTTATTTCTACATTTTTGCCTTAGCATTGCCTTAATAAAAATAAACAAATTGAGGTTAGAAAAGATAATAAATTGAATAAATATGGTTTTATAAATAATAAACTAATACAAGCTTGAGGTTAAGTAGATAAGTTGCCCGAACCCTGAATCTCTGGATTAGGTACAGTAGTCTACGCTCGATAGGGAGCTGTACTGGAATTTCCCGGATGAGCTGATCCGGGTGGCGACTCTGTCACTGATCTCGGGATTTAGGTTTCGAGGTCTTTAAGTAATAAAACGGGAAAATATTTTCTGCAAAAGGAATTTCCAAATTAAATCAACTTAATAGTTTTCCCAACTCAACATAAACAAAACCCGTTCTCCACAAATCTCACTAAACCAAAAATCTTTTTTCCCCGGTTCGCTTCACCGCGTCCCGTTAAAAGGTCGTCTGCTCACACATGCTATGGCTCGAGCATTGACAATAAAAAAAAAAAGATTAACAACTGATGATTCTAGACGAGGAAAGAATGCATTAACATATGAAGTTATGGGATGATTTTATGGAAAATTTAGTGCATTTTTTTCCCATTAGAGTGCAGGTTTTGGATTCTATTTACCTTAATGAGCTTTTTTTCCAAGATATCTCTAAATTTCTTGGCTAAGGTTCTATGTTGTGTAACCATGCTATGTAGCCTTTAGGCTCTTTCTTGTCTTAATAATTTTCATATCTACAACAAGAAGATAATTTATAGTTTCTATCTGGTCTTGATAAAGGTTATGAACATGTTATTGATAAACTCTTTTTGATGGAACCAATGCCAAGTCTGGATCAGGCTTATTCAATAATCTCTAAGATTGAAAAGCAAAGAGAAGTGTTTGTAAAATAAAATCTGGAGGTTGCAAACTTTTCTACTAGAAAAGGAAAAGCAAACAAATCCAGCAATGGTAATTCCTCAAGAAATGGAGGGAAAGGCAAAGTTGTTGAAACCAAAGAATGAGTATTTTGTACCTTTTGTAAGAATACTAAGCATGATCATACATCTTATTTTTAGTTGATTAGCTATCCAGACTGGTGGAAAGGCCCTAAGAAGTGTGGTGGAGTTAGCATAAAGAAGAGTAGTAGGCAAACAAAAGGCATATGTTGTTCAAGAAATACAAGAATCACTAGTTGAGGTGTAATCATGATATGAACATCAAGAATAGTTTATAGAAACAAATGCAAAGAACATGTTGTAGGAGATGTACAAAATATTAGAAGGAAAGAAAAAAAGGCAAGATCTTTCTCAATCTACTATAGACTTTTCACCTTAGTAGGATTCTCTGGTAATGTTTCATCCTGTTTTACTTTACAAAATGCAAATGCATTTTGGATCTTCGATAGTGGAGCCATTTTGCATATGACTCCTAATTTGACATTCTTTGATGAATATAAACATATTAATAAAAAAAACTCTACTATTACCTAATGGAACTGTTCAAATGATAAAAAATGTTGGCCTTCTATTTAAATTCCATCTCAAATTATTTTGAAAGGAGTGTTACATGTGCCAAATTTCAAGTATAGTTTGTTATCTATTGGTTAGTTGTTAAAACAGTCCAACATAATGATATATTTTTACTCCATTTCTTGTTGTTTGTAGATTTTAGTAGTTGGATGGTCAAATGATGGTTTATATTATCTAAATAAGGATTCGTTTATGCCAACAGCTTTGACTTAAGCTAAGTATTTAGTTTCAAAATCTATTTCTTTTGTAGTTGATACTAGTTTGAATGAGGCTAAAATTGGCACAAGCTGTTAGGTCATGCTTCTGATGTTGATTTATAGCATATACAAGAAATTTTTATTTCTAAGATAAGTTTTTATAATGTTTGTCCCAGTGCTAAATAGCATATGAGTGAATATAATTATGAGCGTCGGGTTTTTTCAATCTCAATGATGATAGAGTACCGAATGCCATATATCCTTTAGGTTCATTTCAAGAGTCGATTTTAGAAGAAAAGATTCAAATTTGATTGAACTTGAAACTTGAAACCAAGAAGAAATTCGAAGAATTAGGGTTTCTAAAGACAATAGCGGCATAACTATTGGAAGAGCCGTACGGTTATTGTGTTAATAGTCACACGACTATTGATGAATCACCAGATTTTTGCATGGAAAAGACAGATGTTGCAAAACAAGGTTTACACTAAATTTTCCACTAACTACCCTGATTACAGGATTTTGGATTGAAGTAAGCTCCAAAGACATATGGAACATGACAATTAATAAAGGATTGACATAACAACAATCAAGGAGGGGAAAACAACAGAGAATTAAGGAAACAAAAGCTTAAGAAAAACCAAATTCTCAAGATCTTCAAAACTCAAAACTAAACCATGATTCATCAATTCAATCATCCAAACTGAATTCATTAAACCAAATTCATCATCCAAACCTATTCAAAAGCTTTCAGAGACTTATTTGGGTTACTAAATTAAAGAATTGGGGCTGAATTGGAGGATTCAAGTCTTGGTTTCAAAATTTTGATTTCAATTTCAAATCTGGATTAAAGCTTCAAGAATTAGATTTTCTTCAAATTAAACACCGGAGAGACATCTTAAAGGTAATTCTGAGAGGCCTTAAACCTTTTTATAGCTTTCTGGGTTGAATTTTGGTGCTTTGCATTGTTTTTTAAATTTTGCTCTGTTTTTGTGTTTTCTGGCGAACCAAAGCTATACAACTATTGTTACAGCCACACGGATGTTGCACGAATAGCCGTAGGGCTATAATTCATTTCAGATTTAAGGATTTCTAAGAATTTAGCGGTTTCTCTATTGAATTTAAAACCAGAACCGTACAGGTATTTTTTTACAACCATACGGTTGTTTCTGCTATACCTGTACAGCTATTGTTTTAGTTTCAGAAGTATTTTTGTTAATTTTTCTTTATTTTTCATATCATTTTGACCTAGATTTACATTTTATATTTATTTAATTTCTGCATTAAATTTTTTGTAAACCAGTTCAACGATAGAAACACAAGTTTCATGAAATCCGGTCCACTTTTGCATGTGGAAATATTAAACTTCTAGCCCCATCAAAATGCATTTCTAAAATGTTTTCCAGGTCAAATCGGGTAATTTATCGAATTTCCCAATTTTCCCTGTTTCACGCCCCAAGCAATCTGGATTTCTCATTCTGAGTCTGTTTGAGTTCTACGTGTATATATATTTATCTATACTAACTTTGTTTTACAGGTAGATGTACGTTAGGATAGGTGTATGTTTAGCTTTCTATTTTTAGAAATTTTGTATATAGATAAAATTGTACCCCGAACACCTTTTATAAAATTGTATCCCTGAAGGTAGTCATTTGATTGGTCTGTATATTTTATTTTTTTCCAGAATTTATTTATTGTTCTTAGAATTTATTTATCACTTTCTGCATTATATCTTTGTGTGTGAGCATTGACCTACTAATACAAAGATAAAATCAACCGTAGAAAATAGGAAAGGCATTGATATAAATTGTTAAATATATTTTGAATTGAGAAGAAATAGGTGAGTTGTCCGGACCTGAATCTCTAACTAAAAGGTACAGTGAGTTGTAGTTCATTTTGGCTGTACCATAATTTCCCTGTTGAGCCAAGCCAGGTGGCAACTCCTGTCACTTTTTAGTGAAAGCATTCGAGTTGGTTTGTTTTCTCGCTATCAAAACCCGTTTTTCAATTTATAAAAACCCGGGCCTGGTCGTAAGGCCTGTCTCTTTTAGGATTGTCCGCTCACAATAATAAAAGAACTATTTCTGCAACTGCCTTGTTGTAGCTATTACATTTAGATGTTTAGGGGGTCTTTATAAAATACCCTTACTTACTGGTACTAGGTATTTTTAAACCATTTTAAATGACTATTCTAGAGTCACTTGGGAGGTTTTATTGCATCATAAATCTCAAGTTGTTAATTCCTTGTATGTGTTTCTTAACATGGTGAAAACATAGTTTAATATGTTAGTTCAGGTTATTAGAATATATGGTGAATTTATAATCACACATGCAGAGATTTATGCTAGAATATGGGTATTTTACATCAAAGAATATGCTCTTACACACCTCTACATAATGATATTGTAGATACAAAGTATAAGCATCTTATAGAGGTCATTAAGCTTCGTTTGTACCAAGCTTCTTTACGTGTTCAATACTCAGGAGAAGCACTCTTAATGGAAACTAGTATCATTAATGTGTTACCATCTAAAGTGCTTGCATGGGAAACTCCTTTTTATAGGCTCTATCAGAAACAACCATATTACTCTCAGTATCTAGTGTTTGGTTGTTAATGTTTTTACATAGGTACTATACCACATAAAGATAAGTTTCCCCCCGAGCTAATCAAGCTATTTTTCTAGGGTTTTCTATTGGAAAAAAATAAGACAAAGCCATGAATTTGTAGACTAAAAAGATTCTTATTTCTAAGGATGTCAAATTTCAAGAAACTATTTTTGCTTTTCAAGTACAAAATGTAGACACTGATTTTTCCATAGATTCTGCAATTCCCACACTTTTGAAATGCCCCTGTAGCATTTCAGTTGCCTATGTTAATGAGATCTGCTAGACTTACAAAGCCACCTATGTGGTTTAAAGATTATATCTCTCTGGTAAATAATAGTGTAGATTTCCTAGCATTGTCAGCTTTCTCTATAGATCATACAGTTTTCTTTGCTATCTTAGTTCTAACTAAGGAGCCTATGAATTATCAAGAAACTAGGTTTGTTTACATAGTATATAATGGTGAACTTGTGATTCTTGTCATCTATGTTGATGATATATTGGTTGCTAGTCATTGTTTGTAGGTAATAAATGCAGTAAAGAGCTATCTTTGTGGTCCTTTTACTATCAAAGACATAGAAGATGTCAATTATTTTATAGGAGTAGAATTTGCTAGATAAAACCAAAGGTACGGTGTTGTCTTAGTAGAATTACATTGGAGATATGTTGTTGGATGTTGAAGTACATAATGGTACAGTTGTGTGAAGCCCTTCTACACATGACATTATATTCAGTGATCCTAGAGAAGTTTTTGAAAATGTTGAGTTTTATAAGAGAACAGTTAGGAAGCTGATGTACCTAGTTTTAGTAGACTTGGCATTGCACATGTTATTCAGCAGCTGAGCTACTTTATGCAACAACCTTGCAAACACTATTTTTAGCATTGATATATATGCTTACATATCTGAAGAAAATCTGCAACTTACAGCCTATTATGACCCAGATTAGGGGACATGCAAAATCACTAGAAAATTACTTCCTGATTATTGAATTTTCCTTGGAACATCACTTATTTCCTATAAGACAAAGCAATTAGTGGCGAGCAGGTCTTCATCAGAGGCTAAATACATGAGCACGAGACAAACTATTTGTGAGCTTAAGTGGTTATCTTACATTCTAGCAGATTTGGTAATAAAGGTGTATCTCACTATTTCTATGCATTGTGATAATGAAGCTGCAATAGCTATTGCAAAAAATCCAGTTTACCATGACAAAACTAAGCATGTTGAAATTGATTGTCACATAGTAAGAAATATTATAAAGAGAAGGATTCATTTGTACTCTATGTGTGCTAACTAGTTGCCAATTGGCTGATTTATTCACTAAGTCACTATCACATGCAAAGCTATTGCCAGCATTGATTCAAATGGGGAAGCATTGGAGATATGCAAGTTGAATCTGATGTATCACGAGTTGCCTTTGATTTCTTTGAGTATGGATATTTTTGTTCCCTAGTGAGCAAAACATTATTGAATATTGAATAAGACCCTGTGCAATGAATAAAGAGAAGATTACGCATTCATCCCTAAAACTCACACTTGAAACTTCTTCACACCACCGAAAACACCCAAAAATCCATAAAAATCCTAATTATGCTTTGTCCGAGCATACTTATGCCTAATCAAGCGTAGTTTATACTTTTGAGCATATTTTCCTATTTAGCATGCCTATGCTCGAACGAGCATAATTCCTATTCATCCTTATCCTTTCCTACCACTTAGAAAAAATTGATCCCTAAGAAATGACTATGCTCGAATGAGCATAGTTGAAAATTCCAGTAACAAATCTTTTTTGTCTAGATGTGTGACTCACCACTATACCTAAGAATTACTATGCTTGATCGAGCATGGTTATGCCAACTCACCTAATTTTTTTACCTATCAATAGGTAGAGAAGGAGAAAGGGGAGTCCTTTAGCCTGAAACAGTAACCAAACTCTACCATAATCTCTCAAGATTCCATATTCTATGCCCTAAAATCTCTCCCAAATTATCTCTAATCCCACTTTTCACTAAAAATTACTCACAAAACTTTCAAAATCTCCCTTTTATAACCTCACTACAGATCAAGCTCTAGCCTTAGTTCCGAGGTATAAAACTGAGGGGATTTGAAATCCATTTCTTATTACATTTGTGCGAGGGCAGATTTTCCGACCTCAATGATGAGAACCAAATTAGTTATTCTATGTATCATCTTTCTACAGGAATCAGTTTGAAAGGTGAAGACATATACCAAAGGAGTTTGAAAACAAACCCAAGAATCATTCCATAAATCAACAGGCTAAACCTTAATTTTAGTAAGAGTCGTATGGCTCTTTTCTAAGTACCATGACTCTAATTTGAGCCATATGGCTCTATATGAAGAAGGGTTGAGCCGTAAAACCAAATTTGAAAATTAAGATTTCTGATCCAAAATTGAGAGTTGTATAGCTCTTAATTATAGCCGTACAGCTCAATCCTCCAAAAATTAAAGTCATATGGCTCTAATTCCTGCTAGACAAAAAAATAAATTGACCAGAAATGGGCAGGAGAGACAGGACAAAAGGTTTTTTAGATCTTGAGCGGGAGGCAGATAAGAAGAGAAACATAAGAAAAAAGAGAAGAAAATATAATGAGAAGATAACAAGCATTAGCATACGTTAGAAACTAGATAGAAAACTTTAGCAAAAAGCAATAACCAGAGAAAGTGAGGGGGTGAGAGAAAGAAAAGGGAAAAGAGAGAAAACCATACTTTACATCTTTTACATCGCACTAACTTTCCATTTCCAACTTTGAACATTGATATTCCTAGCCTTAAACACTTAACCTTCCATCTCTTATCCTTAGTTCATCATCTCGAGGACAATTTGAGGCAAAAGTGAACTCATTCAGAATCGGCTTACGTCCCAAGAATCGGTTTTAAAGGTTCAAAATAATAGATAAATGCACTAAAGGTAACTTCTAAGAGGCAATAAATGATTTTACTACTTTCTGGATTGCATTCTGTAGTGTGTTTGAAATTTTTTATCCAAAAATGAAACTGCTCATATTCGGATATTAGAGCTGTATAGCTCTGTTCTTAACCAGAATAGAGTTACAATCTAACTTGAGTCATACGACTCTGATCTTCAGGTATAATTCCATGTAAAATAATTGTATGAACTAAACTATTTTTCCAAATATTATAGTCGTACGGCTTGTTTTTTGGTGAGTAGAGCTATTATGAGTATGGATTTTTATAGTCTCAATGATGAAAACCCTTTGGTTATCCTTTTAAGGAGTATTCTATAGGTACCCGACTCAAGAAGTGAAGATCGAATTCAAACAAGCTCAGAACCAAACTTGAAATCGACCAAAACCATGCCACTCCGGTCAACAGTCGTGTGGCTATTGTGTCAAGAGCCATGCAACTATGATTATAGCCTTGCGGCTATAACAACAGTTGCGTGGTTATCAACTCGAGAGCCGTACGGCTCTTATTAGGTAGTCCATGAATCTTTTCTTAAAAATGATTTTAGATTTTTATAGGTATAAAAGGACAGATTAAATGAGGAAATGAGGGAAAAGGACCATTTTTTATACTAGAGAAGGATTTTGGATTGAAGAGAGCTCTCAAAGAGAGTAAGGAAGCAAAGAGAGAAATCACAAATTAAAGCCACAACCCAAACCCCAAACAAAAAAAACCAGACACAAAACTCCTTAAACACAAATCAAACAGAAAACCTTGAACACCCAGAGTTTGTTTTAGGTCCGAGAAGTATCTTGGGTCATTTTTGGAGCTTGGTTGAATCCGATTGAAATTTCAAAGATCGGGTCAGAAATCTTGCTCAAAAACATACAACACGCTAGAAAGGTAACCTCTAAGAGGTCTTAAAGTCCATTTATAGCTTTCTGGTCAAGTCTTAGTGTGCTTGGATCTTTATTTGGTGTTTCAAATCTTTTTCCAAAAAAACTGCCCGAATCTGCAGGTAAGAGCCATACGGCTCTATTTGAAATGCAAAAGAGCCTCACGACTCTCATTTACATTCCTATAATTCTCATTTTAGGGTCATACGGCTCTTATTTTTAAACCCATATTTCATCAAATTGAATTCCTAAGTTTTCTGTATATTCAAGCTTAATATCCGTACGGCTTTTCCTTATAGCCGTACAGCTCTTGATCCATAGTTGTACGGCTATAGTTTGGCCCACACTACTCTGGTTTTTCTGGTCCAGGATTTTCAGTCTGTTATCCCATATGTTAAAATTGTTTATTTGTGTTTGCTACTTTTGGACCTAGATTTAATTCCTTGCGAAGTACAAAACCCCCCACGAACAGGATTCAAGATTAATCCTAGGATGAACCAACTCACTTGACATGTTAAATAATTAACGGTAAAACAGTTTTCCTAAAAATCAATACAAGACGTTTCAAAATGCTTTCCAGGTTTAGCCGAGTCTTACCTATTATCCCCTCTAGATGCATGATCTTGGTACTTCTATGATCTCATTTTGTCATGTTGAAGTCCTAGATATGATCATTTATGTACTAATGCTTACTTTGCATGATTAGATGTATGTTTAGCTTTATTTATTATTTTAGACAAATTTGTGTATTTAAGGCGATTGTACCCCGATTCTCCATTTGATTCACATGTATCCCCTAAGGTAGTCTACTTGAATTAATCAAGATAATTAATTTATTTACCGGTTTTGGTACCTTGCATGGACACCGTATGGTCCAAATAAAAGCAGTTTAGTTTTATAAATTGTTATGTAAGAGAATATTGAAGCATTTATTTTAATTAGATAATAAGTACACAACTCATCTGGATTTGGATCTAGATCTTTAGAAGGTATAGCGGTCCTCACTTGGTTTCGTTTGTACCTAAATTTTCCAGTTGAGTTGAGCTGGGTGACGACTCCTATAACTTGTTTTTGAGATTTTAGTCTCGAATCTTTTATTACTATTATCTTCAAAAAATGAATTTCCATATCAATATTATTACTTACTCAATAAATAAAACCCCTTGCAGCACGCTTCACAATGCACTTCGCTTTATTATATTTTGTTTCACGAAAACATTGTCTGCCCACATCGTACGGCTTTTATTTAAGATGTACGGCTCTGTTCTTTGTCCTAGTCTGGTTTTCTGATAAATGAGTAAGATTTCGCCTGAGGGGCAGGTTAAATAGCCAAACTCACAAGAAAAAGAAATTTTTCTGGAACTTTGTATTTCAATAAATATTTTATTTTATTGTATAAAAATAAAAAGATAAAACAAAACATATTTTTCCTTTGAAGTTATTCTGAGTATAGATATTTATATTCTAGTACACTTTTATGAAATCTGTTTTTTATGTGTTTATTGCTTTCCGATTTAGATTTAATTCATGTAAAGTAATTAGGATCCACACGAACGAAATTCCATTGAAATCTCGAGATAATCAACTCACTGAAGTATATATTGATCTATTAACCGGGAAAAAAAATACGTTTCAAAATCGTTTTCCAAGTCAAGTCGGTTGAATCTGTTGAATTCTCTCAACTCTCCCCTTTCACATCCCAAATTATCTATTATCCCTTGCTATCTTGTTTGAGTCCTATGTGTATTTATATATTTATCCTGCTACTAACCTTTGTTTTGCAAGTAGATGTACGTTAAGTTAAATCTAGCTTTCTCTTTTTAGATTGTTTGTGTATTCTAGGCGATTGTATCTCATATTGCATTTTTATAAATGTATCCCTAGGTTAGATTATTTGATTTGGGTTGTATTAATTTAATAATCTGAATTTATTTACTTTCGATATTTATTTATTGCTTTTCCGATAAGCATATAGAAAATAATTAGGGCTAAAAATGGAATAAGGAAATAAATATATAAGACATGAAAATTAGAATAGTTAATAATTATTTCAAACAAGACAGAACTAAGTGATTTTTCTGGATCCAAATCTCTGGCTAAAAAGGTATAGTGATTCCTACACGGCTCGTCTATACAGCAATTTCCCGGTAGAGTTGAACCGAGTGGTGACTCCTAAATCATTTTAGCGATGGAACTTGGTTTTGTATGTTTTCCTTTCACTTTTCAAAACTGAGCCATAAACGGCCTAGATCCTAAAACATAAAACCTTCTCTAGGCTCGGCCTCATGACCCGTCGTCAAAAGGATCACCAGCTCACAATTTGTCTTAAAAGTTTTTTTGGTTTTTAAAAATAGAACTTGGAGGCATAACTCTTTAAGCTTTTCCATACTTTTAGGATTTAGTTCCCCGAAACAAGTGTTCATTTTTAAATTCTTTCAAAGCTTTATTTACTTTATTGTGTGTTGGTAGGCCTATGAGTGGTTGATATTAATGTGCAGGCTTCATTTTTACATTAAAACATGTTTTCTTACTTTCTTGTTGAATTTAAGGTTCTTTTTATCAAAGCAAGTTATCTTTTTAGGTATAGAATCCTAAAATTTCTTTTTATTTTGTTTCTTTTTTCTTCAAATCTTTCAAACCCGAATTGATACCTATTTAATACCTAAAATGGTGGGAATATTAAGCACAAAGGAGCTTTTGGGCATGCTGCCTAATGACATATGCTCGAGCAAGCATAGGTATGCTCAAATGAGTATACCTCTGCTCGAGAGACATACATTGAGCTCGTGAGAGGACAGTGAAGCTAAACTGAGTTTCAGGTGGTTTGCACCTTCCATGACAACCCCGTGTTTGTTTCGAGTGATTTCTTAAAAACTCTATTAAACCTAGCTTTCGTGATGGTACCTGGATATTTTACTTGTTTTAAGCACTGCATATCATGCATTTTCCTTTTATATACTTTAAATAATGTATATCACATCATTGAAATTCCGCTTTACATGTATCTCGCTCCCCTATTTATGTAATATATATATGTTTACTTTTATTTGTGTGAGCATTTTAACATTAAAATCAATTTGGACATCTCTAGATAAATTAAACTATAAAATATCAAGTTTAGTCCCTAATAATAAAGTAAGTTATTTGTCCCGAACCTAAATCTCTGAAAGGTACAATAAGTCGGCATTGCATTTACTGTATCTTTCTGGTACAATAAATCGGGATGGTGACTCCATGTATTTATTTATATCAAATACAATATTAATATGACAGTGATGTTGTCCCAAAACTTGATCGGGGGCAAGAACCCTCTTTTCCTGGTCTTAGCGGTGACTCCGCTGGGAAATTAATAGGACAAATACTGAAAATAGATTCTTACGGACAACCTTAAAATTTTACAACATTAATTTATCTATCATAACATTACACTTTGCACAATTCCACCCTTGTCCCCGGTAGCTCGATGTTTTGTTATCATGTCACTTCTAGTTCCGAGAGTCCTAAGGCATGTGTAAATTCTCATCACCCACAGCCTCGTATTCGGTACACGTCGCTCGGACCCTTGAGTGGGGAGACGTACTGGAGATATATCTTGTTGTGAGGGCACTGATGTTATCCTTGTTTGACTCAGCTCATGTAAGTAACCTTAGAAATTTCCCCTTAGGATACCGAAATATTGCATTTGTTCCAATAGATGGAAACACGCTCATTATCCCCGATTGATATTAATTAGAACCAACACCTAAAAAAGAGCCTTTGCTTACCAAGGCGAAGAAATAAGGTTGGAAGGATGTGCATACTTTTGCATGACTGTGTGTTTTCTAACCGTGACTATTTTCACCTTTATTTACACCATAAAACATCATGTCATCATTATGTACAGCATATCATATAGGCATCATGTAGTCCGCATAAACTCATACATTCTTTATAGGGGTTATGTTGTCCGCATAAGCACAAGTCCCAACACTACGTACATTAGGATGCATGACAAAACTTAAAAGCGATGGATGAAGAGCTAAACAATGTTTAATTTGGCCCAAACTAGGCCACCATGGGTAAACCCCGTGACTACTTTTCTATTCTCTATCAATACAATTAATTTGGAGTAGAATTTAATTAGAATTTCAAAATTAATTATCACTCTATTTGTATTCATATTTAATTACTTTGAATGTTTATTAACATACTCGATTAGTAGTGGATCTGGAGACACGAATTAAAAATTGGTCAAATACATAGATACCCCCCTGAACTTTGAAAAAGTGACCAAGTTTGCTCCCTTGCTATCACATGTCACTCAATTATTAGTTGTCTCATATTTAACTTTTCAAAGCAAACTTTGGTTTTTATAGGACTTAGGGGGTAAACTGGGCCAATTTTAAGAAATTCAGGGGAGCATTAGAATACTTTTAAGAAGTTCAGAGAGGCATTATGACATTTTTAAAATTCAAGGGGGCAGTAGGCGTTTTTGGCCAAATTCAAGGAGATATTTATGTATTAGATTTTATAAAGTATAATCATGTTTGGTTTCGTAAAAATTTCTTATTGACATATATTTTTTTTAAAACGAGACAGTGGTTTCAAAAATTAGCAAAAAAAGAATAACTAAAATTAAATCATAAAATTGCAGAGGGTATTTATGTTCATTTTGAATTGAAATTTTTCAAGTTGGTTAATAAATATACATTTTAACGATAAATTTTGAAAATTTTTGAGAAAATATTCTTCTTAATTTAATAATAATAATAAATTTAAAAAAACCATAATAAAATGTAAAGTCTGCGGAAAATATTGATGTAAAATTCTTAACTAATATGAGTAAATTATTAAAATGCTAAATTGACAAAAATACTCTTTATCCCATCACGATTTTTAATGAAAATATGTTAGTTATCCTTTTTTTAATAAATTTTGAAAATACTATCCTCGTTTTGGAAAAAAAATTCACAATCCTCGTTTTGAAAATGACCGAAACCATATGATATATTTATTAAGTTTGCCAAAAAAAAATTAAAATAATGGATCATTTACCATTTCAAAATTGAGATTTTTATTTTCTATAACAAAAATAATTCTAGAAGAAAGATGCTTGCATTTTACAAATAAAAAAAAAGGCCCAAATCTGTGGTGGTAATTGCATTTTTTATTTATGTATTTTATTTTATTTTACTAGAAAAAGAAAAAAGAGTTCTTGAGGGAGTCTTCTCCCTCGACTTGAAGGAAAAGTATAATTCAAACCTTTTTAACACATTAATATTTTATTTACGGTCAACAAAAAAAACACAATAATATTTTACTATATTTTTAAAAAAATAATATAATTCCTTAATATTTTGCTAAAAATAATTTGTTAATATTTTGACTACATCTCATAGGTTTTAATTTGTATCAACTTTGAAAGGTTTTAATTTTTAATTATGTTACTATATTTTCACATTCGAGTATTATTTTTTTATTTTAAATGGTCAAACCTTTTTTTATTGTATGACATCTTAGTCCCGTTCGTCTACGAAAGAATTAGTTAGAAATTAGTTAGAAGAAATTATATAATGTAATATTTAAGAGGTTGAAGTATGTATTTAACGTATGTTTAATGGATACAAATTGCCAAAACTAACGGAATGAGCTTGACATAAGACGGAGTCCAAAAAAAAAAAATTATAAAATAAAAAGATTTATCAATATGTAAATAAATTTGAAAGGGTTTATCGGTGAAAAAGAGAAAAAAAAAAATTGAAAGGGTTTCTATGTAATATAACTTACGCCATCAAAAAGCAATTTTGTCATAGATCTTTACAATTGCTCCATTAATTAGTTATTTTAAAAAATAAAATACATTATTTTTTTATTTTCCTAGTATGTACCCAAACATAACATTTTTTAATTTGTGTGAAATTCAATTTCCGTTAATTATTATGTGACAAGATTTTTATAGAAAATAAAAAATCCTGGGCCCATACATTTGACACACGTGTGCTATAGTTATGAATCTAAAACCATATTTCTGATTTGGTTTTATGTGTCCTTAATAATATGTGATGTGTCTATTAACAAAAATTAGAGTCCACACGAGACACCAATATATTTGGATTAAATACTATCTAAACGAAAATATCATATTCCTAATGTGTTGAAAAAATTGATCAAGAAGCATATCAATTGTGAAATTCACAAAAATTTAGAAGGTTTAGGAATTAAACAATCAAATGAAATCTTAAATTCAAAATCAAAACTTTTCAAAAATTTCCCATAAAAAAAGGATAAATACAAAAATAAATATTCTGGTATTTGCAAACTAATATATGTGGTTTAAAAATTTACAAACTAAGACCTGTGATTTCATAATGTTAACAAAAGTAGTCTATCATGTCATACAATCCCCTAAAAACTGTTTTACCCTTTTTCGTCAAAAAAATACAATGGAACTCACTGAAAAAGCTAAAAAAAATTTCAAAAAACACATTTTTTTAACTAATCATGAAAAAAAAAATACAAAAAATAGAAAAATAGTCGAAAAATGTTCAAATCTTAGTGGCATATCCTTAAATAATGTAAATAAACTACTGAGATGCTAAATAATGAAAGAATTAAGTTTTGCATGAGAATCGGGTCAACGATGTAAACTTTAGATTTTTAATCAAGTCTTCGTAAAACTCAACATTTTCTACTGTTTAGCATCTAATAATTTATAGTTATTTTTTAATAACTTTTTATCAAGATTTGAACATTTGGATATTTTTTAGCAATTCTTCTATTTACATGATTTTTTCTTTCTTTTTTTTTTTTGGGCATTATAAATAAATAAAAATACACGCCCTTTCCGAACAATTCCAAATTTTATCTCCAATATCCATTGTATTTTTATTTGTTGAAGTTGCAAGTTCATTAAAATAATGCTTTGGAGATGACAAATATATTAGGTTTAAAAATTCAACCTCAAAAATAATTAAATATGAAATTGGACTTTATTGGAAAATACTGATTTATTGCTTTGAGGAAAACATATTTGATTTTACTTAAACTTATTTTGCAACATTGGTAAAAGGAAACAAAAGATATGTTACTCTGTTTGAAATAAGGCGTGCTTACAAGAAATCATGCGCATCCATTGGTAAGATAAAAAGCCCATTATACACGGTTTCCAAGAAAAATCTTTATCTACCATATACCCATAAGAAAACGCATCTTAACGTTTCTATGTAAGTGACAAGTTCTCATCCAACACGAAAGACCAATGCACGACTATATTTAGATATCAGTCAACAAGAAAGCTGCTATTGAAGCACATTCAGTATTTAAATATTCATGTTGCCTTAAGACTTTCTAAAATAACTCAAACGGCTATTACCAAATTTGGTTAATATGTTTCATCTCTCTATCGGTTAGAGACTTGTGCTAAATGGTCATTAAACGGCTAGCTGGAGTGAATAGCCTATAAATTGAAACTTATGCTCATTTGAAGTTTTTACCCAAGCTTTAAGAAGAAAGAAATTTGAGAGAAAAACTTGAGTACTTGTAATTAGTTATAAACCTTCTTCATTGTTACACATCTCTTAATCAAAATTTGTTCTAGTTGGGCTACTTAAAAGAAGTAGTGACTTCGTGCACCGAATCTTGCAATGAGATAACATTAAATTGTAAAGAGGTTTGAATTATATCTTAGAGAAAGAAATCGTGGTGGATTGGAAACTTTCAAGAAAATGTACTTTGGGAAAAGGAGTAGGCAAGGAAGGGCAAACCTTTATAAATCTATTGTGTTTGATTTTATCATCCTTTACTCTTTACTTCACTACTATCTATTTGCTATTGTTTGCTTCTGTGCTTTGTTGTTATTGATTCGGAGTTCCTATTTCTTTGTGTGAAAAGAGATATTAGTGATGGTAGTTTGACTAACCAAAGTATTGAATCAATACTGTTAGTCAAATACATAATGGCAGCTACCATTATCGATTGCTGCTCTTGATTTACATGTTTTGATTTCTGTCTCAATACTACTTATGGTACTATTGACTTACCAAATTTCTCAGTACAGAGTAAATTAGTTACTCAGTTACACAACAATTATTATTGAATATTTTTCACTATTGATTGTGGCTTTCAACGGAACTGATCTTTATTGTATTGACTTTTTGAAACAGTTTTCAAAATAACCTAAAGTTTTTAAGAATCCAATTGATCCTAACTCCCGGGTTACTAGAGCTTCTAGGATCAACATAATCAATCAACGTGTAAAATTTCAAGTGAAAATTCGAATAATAAAAGAATTCTTTGTATTAGACAATAAACTACTTTTGTTTATATTAGGCTTAAAATTATCTATGGTACATGAACTTTTACCTTATTAACATAATGGTACATGAACTTTAAAACCAGACATAAAAGTACATCAACTTAGCAACCCGCTAACATAAAAGTCGAAATTACCGTTGACCATGAAAAAATAACGGTTGACCACGCCAAAACCTGGTGAAAACTGACACGTCATCGTTTTGAAAACTGCCACGTCATCATTTTTTACCGGTTCCTGGCATGGTCATTGGTATTTTTGACAGTTAACGGTAATTTTGACTTTCATGTTAGTGGATTGCTAAGTTGATGTACTTTTATGTCTAATTTTGAAGTTCATGTACCATTGTATTAGGAAAGTCAAAGTTCATGTACTATTGATGATTTTTACCCGTTAATATTATGAAACTACGAGTCCCAGTTTGTAGGGGTGAGCAAAACCGAACCGATATCAAAAAACCGAAAATCAACACCGAATCAAACCGATCTATTTTAAAGTTTGGTTCGGTTTGGTTTTAAGTTATTAAGAAGTTTGGACTTTGGTTCGGTTCAAAACCGAAAAAACCGAAAACCGAACAATTGGTAAATTACTAAAATTAATATATACTAATTGTAGAGAATTCAAGATATTATATTCCTTTATAGTTTTATATTGTGATTTTTTTATACTAATTTATAGTTGTTAAAACTTGTGAGTTGAAAAAAAAAAGGTAGAGAAGTTTAGTATTTTATTGTGATGTAATAGTATTATTTAGTATTACTGATTTTTTAAGTTAATTTTTTTGTATTTCTTTTTTTTTTTTAAACAAACTACTTATATAAAATTTTTATTTTGATCTTTCTTTTTTTAAGAAGTTGATATTTTTGATTCGATCCAATCCAAAAGGAATCGAACCAAACTGGTTCGGTTTGGATAAAACTAAACTAAAATTTAGTTTGGATTGGATTGATTTATAAAATACAGTGTTTTTTGGTTTAATTCGGTTTTTGAACCGAAACGATATGTGCTCACCCTACCAGTTTGTAATGTTTAAACCACAAATATCAGTTCGCAAATAGTCAAAAACACATTATTTATTTTTATATTTATCCCTAAAAAATATAAATATAAAAGATTAAACACCATAATTTTTAAAGTGTTACGTAAAATTTGGAAGTGGGTATATAAAAATTTTGTAAAGCAGATTAGCTATATTTTTTAACATCATCTCCGCAAATAATAATAATAATAATAATAATAATAATAATAATAATAATAATAATAATAATAAAAATAAATAAATAAAGAAATAAATAAATAATCGTAATATATCCTTCCTCAACGCTGCAAACAATGGTTGTTCTCGTTATCCAAATCAACTAACTTCCAGTTGCATATTCACAAAAATGGCAGCACCCTTCACTCTCTCTTCCTCCACTTTCCGTTCGCCATTAAAACCCATTTTCCCCATTAAGAAAAGTCAACATCTTCACTTGAAAAGACCCTTCTTTGTAACCTCCTCACTGCCATCATCAACAACAGCCCCATCAGCACTTGAAACCTTCTGGCAATGGCTGACTGACCAAGGCGCTGTATCCAGCAAGTCCCCGGCGAGGCCAGGTATGGTCCCCGAAGGCCTAGGTCTGATTGCAAAGCGAGACATTTCAAAAAATGAGGTGGTTCTTGAGATCCCCAAGAAATTGTGGATAAACCCAGATTCAGTTTCTGCTTCTGAAATTGGGAAAGTGTGTAGTGGACTGAAACCTTGGATATCTGTCGCACTTTTCCTCATCAGAGAGAAGCTCAACCAGAATTCTGCTTGGCGGCCTTATTTGGATATACTTCCTCAAACTACTAATTCCACTATATTCTGGTGGGTTTTGCTTATTGCTCTTCATTTTTCTTTTCTTTTCATTTTAGAATTTTTAATATCCATTAACTTCTATCCTTGTTGGTTTTGGGGGGTTGATGAAGTGCTGGGTTTGGTGGTTCCAGTGCAGGTCAGAAGAAGAGCTTGCGGAGCTTCAAGGTTAGTTGTTCTAACTTGTGTTTATGCAATTCTGTAATTGATCATATGGATTTAGTTTGAAAATCAAGATTGAAAGAGTTCCTAGTTTAATTAGCTTCATACTTATTTATGCAAGTATGTGTTCGAGTAAAATCAAAACCTTTGGTTCATCTTCTTATCATAATGGATTGCATAGGATCCAAAAGTATATGTATCGTTAGACACTAACTATGTAGCATAAATAATCACTTCTGAGACTTTGTTGCTACAGTGACTAGCCTAGTGAAATTTCTTAGACGCTTGTTTCCGTGATTGTTGCCCAATATTATGCCTCTCTATACTCTCAACCAAGAAAGATGACAAAATCATTTTAGGAGATGGTGATTGTTAAAAGGAGATTGACCGAGAGTTTGACATGCTTTATCATATTGATTTTCTTGAATTTATTTAGGATCCCAGCTCTTGAGCACAACCTTGGGTGTAAAACAATATTTGCAGCGTGAATTCGAAAAAGTAGAAGAGGAAATTCTTAACCCTCATAAAAAGCTCTTTCCATCCCCTATAACATTGGATGACTTCTACTGGGCATTTGGGCTGCTAAGGTCAAGAGCATTTTCTCGCCTTCGTGGACAAGATCTTGTTCTCATTCCCCTAGCAGACTTGGTAAGGTTTTTAATTTCTTTCTTTATGTCGATTCTCATCAGCAAGTCAAAGTGAATGTTTTTGAAGTGTGTTGAGACTTGCATTATTCAGTTTTTCTGCTTTGCTATTCAAGAAATTTTCAAAATACAAGTCATTAATCTATTACAAGAATTATAGAACATGCCAATATGGGGGGAAGAGTGATCTTAACACGTTGCAGCTAATAACCTTGTCCTGAAATCATTTCCAAACACACATGCATAAATTGAATTATATAGTTAGCACTTATGTATATTCCATGTTCATGATTTAGAATAACAGCTCCATTTTACTTTTGATGATTGTCATTCTACCAATAATGTATTTTCTGCCAACCTGGTTCTTGGACAGATCAACCACAGCCCTGCTGTAACCACAGAAGATTATGCATATGAGATTAAGGGAGGAGGTCTTTTCTCCAGAGAGCTTCTATTTTCTCTTCGGTCGCCACTTGTAGTCAAGGCTGGCGAGCAGGTGGAGTATTTTACCATTTCAGTTCTAAAGCGTCGCTTCCAAAGTATTGATTACTAGTTTTTGTTTATATCGAGCAGTTCTGATATATCAATAATTGCTATCCATTAAAACATATATTTGCTTTTTTTCGGCTTGAGAGTTGATATACACAGTATAAATGCTTCAAATGTAAGAAAACTGCAAATATGGCAAAATCTCAAAAAATGGTTTTAAGGGCACACTTTGCAAGTTTAACTGTTATTAGCATGAGAAACAGAGATTGAAAATACCATTCGTTAGAGGAAACGCTTTGAATAAATTTGGAGGATTAAGATGTGTCAGACAAATATTAGAGATTAATTTTCCTGGAGAGGTTACTCAAAAAAGAACTTTCAATCATATGCTTGACTTGTGATCTTGTGAGTGCCAATAATTTTGACTAAGCTGGAGGACTGTTGAATAGGTTCTCATCCAATATGATTTAAACAAGAGCAATGCTGAGTTGGCTCTGGACTATGGCTTTATAGAAACAAAGGCTTCCCGAAATACATATACTCTGACACTTCAGATATCTGAGACAGACGAATTTTTTGGAGACAAGCTGGACATTGCTGAAAGTAACGGGCTGGGTGAGCATGCAGATTTTGATATTGTTTTAGGCAGCCCGCTTCCACCACTATTGCTTCCATATTTACGGCTGGTAGCACTTGGGGTTGCTGATGCTTTTCTCCTAGAGTCTATTTTCAGAAATACAATTTGGGGTCACCTTGAATTGCCAGTAAGTCGTGCTAATGAAGAGCTCATATGTCGTGTGGTCCGTGATGCTTGTAAATCTGCTCTTTCAGGATATCCTACCACTTTGGAAGAGGTGATTTATTATCCACATTGATATCAAGAATACGCCAGATGTTTTCGTATTCTTTGTAGCTTTTTGCTTGTTATAACTAAAAACACAAATGTATGGTGCAGGATGAGAAGTTAGGTGAGGCGGATCTTAGCCCCCGAGTTGAGATTGCAGTGGGAATAAGAACAGGGGAAAAGAAAGTACTACAGCAAATAGATGAGATATTCAAGCAGAGGGAGCTGGAATTGGATGAAATAGAATATTACCAAGAAAGAAGGCTGAAAGATCTTGGTCTAGTTGGGGAGCAAGGTGAGATCATCTTCTGGGAGTCCAAATAGAGAACTGTATCGGAAGTACAGAAGAACTTGCCATCTTTGCTTTGCTTCAGCAAGGCAACTCCTTATGGAATTGTCTAAATTAAGAAAGGTAGCGAAAGGCATCCTTCAAAAACGTGCGTAAGAGTTGAGTTTTGTATCATAGTCTGACTTGGTTTATTTTCTGCCGCCTAGATTTTACCTTGCCATTTATACCAGGAGGTGCTTTTGATTCAAGGCTGAGTTGTATGTTTTTAGCAACCGAGTCCGCAATGCGGATGGTAGCAGCTTTTGTATAGGAAATAAGTTGGCATTTCCATGCTTGTGCCCAAATGATTATTTCAATATAAACTTCTATTTAAACTCCTACTTTTTTCTGTTTTATTGCGACAGAAACTACTATTTTAATACTCAAATTGTAATCCACTTAAAACAGATAGTACAGTACAATACGCTCAGCAAACTTATGAAGTTTTCTTCACATAAATTATGATTTAAAAGAATATGAATGGTACATGTATGTTTCTGAATGTGAAACTATACCATTAACAAACTTTGACTTGTGGAAAAAATTAAAAAAAGAAAAAATATCGACAAAAAAAATTGAAGACAACCTTTTTGACTGCCTAAATCAACATTCCAAGGTTCTTTTTCGCCGTTTCTTACAAGCTCTAAGGTGTGAGTATGCATTAGGTCATTTGAGGCTTTTTTTCATGGAAGAAACATGGTCTGTACACCCCAGCTTTTCAATAGCTGGGAAACCCTCTTCCAGATTTTGGGTCACTGTAATGAACTTGAGTTGTTAGGACCAAGCAAATCATCACAATTCGGTCCCTCGCAAAGGCACTCTTGAGGGTTTGCGTAAAAATAATCTTCCTCCTTGGGTTTATCTGCTATAACCCTCCTCCGCATTGGCTGTCCCATCCTTTTCTCATGTGCGACTTGAACAGCATTTGCAAACTCATTCCATGTCATTGTCCTGTTCTGATGCAAATCCAACAACTCAACAAGTCTTTTCCGATGTAGCAGGACTGTCTTCTTAAAGCCAAGATATCTGCAAAGATATGAATCATCCAAGTCTGACAATATGGAATGATATGATCATTTTTTTTTTTAACATCAATTTCACAATCACCCCCATCCCCAAGTCAAGAGAGCATACATACCGACGGTGACCTTCCACAACTTTTGCCATGTTTCCGTCAAAAGTGGGAATGAAAGTATTACTGGCTATTGAGACCATAAAATCTAGGGCGGCCATCTGAGAAGAATGGTTCTGGAATTGCTGCAGCTCATCTGGATCCAATAACATTTCCTTTTTCACCTGAAACAACCTTTGAGTGAATTCTAGAGGATATAAGACTAGCATACAGCATAAAAGCAAACATGAATACTGAGCTGGGCAGGGACATGCATATTCAGAATCACATTGAACTATTTGATAGGGAATGGAATCATGTAATTTCTGACTAACTTGGTTACTGTAACAATAATCTCATAATTCAACTATTTTGCTATTCCAAAGGCAAAACAACGGTAGCAAAGGACACTATTGACCCTCTGGCAAATATATCACTATTTCTGACCAGTCCTTATTAATAAGCCTGAAAGCTCCATAAGCATGTTGCTTGCTAATGTAATACTGCTGTTCAGTGTAAGGAGCTCAAGACAAGAAGTGCAATGATTAATAACTCACAATCCTTGGATATGCAGCTCTCAGAGCTGCAAGTCTCTTCTCACTGCCATATATCTCACCAGCTGCAATATATATCTGTGTTTTCTTGTCAAAACCTAATGCTTGCAAAATTAATGCTGTCTCCTCAGGTGTCAAAGGACACAAGCCCTGTGATCTCCTCTCTTCAGACACTATCTCTTTCTCCCTCCACCATGGGTATGCATATCTGAACAAAAGGTGCAAGGTAAAATCATAAATATCGTACATCTTCTGCAATATGGAATAATGCTTCCACTATGACCATATGACAAAATAAAGTTAAGGCAAAACAGAAAAATAAATATGGATGAAAAGGTGTCCTTGTCTCTGTTCAGTATTTGACATCTAACATAGGACAACACTGCTTCGTTACTTTTATAACCATCTAGTCATTTGTGGCACTATCAGAGTTTTTCTATGCCAATTCATATTTCCTAGCTTGAATTTTACGGGAAAAGTGTTTTCAGCCTCACCACCACATACACAAGACATGATAGATGATCATAACCAGTTAGCACAGAACTAATAAAAAAGATTGTCCAATTGAAAGTATAAGTCAATTTTCAAAAACAAAGGACCTTAATCGCTTGAGTTCCTCAGCTTCTTCATGAGTGCAGCCATGAGTGCAGCCTGAGAAAGCCAACATGTCCATCTCATATCTTAAATGCAAAGCCACAAAAGGCCCTCTTTCCTGAAGAATGTGAACCAACTTGTACCCCAAACTTTCAATTTTCGGAGTGAATTTCAGTGCCTGAAAATTAACACGGCACCTGAGTTTCTGAAGATCAACAGGGATCCCATTATTTGCTAAGCGAGTGTCAGTTTTGTTGAAGTGCAACACCTTTAACTTTTTGACAATTGGCAAAATCTGCATCAAAAGATCAGCTCCGTTCAGTAAAAAATTCTATTGGAAAAGGAAAAAAATATCAAAACTCATACAATCACCTAAGTTTTTGTGTTCTTTATTTATACATTGACAGTACTGCCTAGTAAAGATGAAACATAGAATTTAAATGCCAAAATAAATTTATTTCGGAACATAGAGAACCATTCATCTTTTCTAATTCTTTCACCAGGGTCGATAACCTTCAATTTCTCTATCTCCTTTTCTTATAACTCAAGGGTTAATTTCTAGATAGCCTACATCAAAGATCCATTACTTTTACAGGCAAAACTTCAAAATGCACACCCATTGCTGACATATGACAGCTAAGATGGACAGCAGCAACTTACTGCTTATATAAACATTCATAGCAATGTGCACTATTAAGCCATAATCTTCTCAACCAACACTGGAAAATTTGCCTCCCACAAGGGCTCAATTGTTTTGCAACAATATTGGTAACTCACTAAATAGAATGCCTAAAACAAACCAGCAATAAATGAAGCAGAAAGAAACCAATTATCTGCTGCAAAGATGTGGCCGTACATTAGCCTTATAACATTGCGCTCAGCATCTTTGGCTCCATAACGGGAATGCGAAATTAAATTAGTTGGATAGTAATTTCACAAACCTCCATCATAACTTTAAAATATCCTTAGTTCGGAACACACAGCACATATGCAGCCAGGATTCAGAAAAGTATCACAACAGTAAAAAATGCGAAAAAGCTCACCCTCCCTACGTAACTTAAAATCAACAAACAAAAGTCTGTCAATGTTTTTAGATGAGCAACATTTATTCCGACATGTATTGCTCAAAAGGAGAGGCATATTTAGAAGGGGGATCAACAAGAAATAAACTTTAAAGATGAAATACTGGCAGCAGCAGTCTTAACTGTACAACCAACAAAGTCAGAAGAGCATCTAAGAACAATTTATAACTTAAAAGTGATCAAGAACAGTTGATGGAAGATGCAGGGAAGCATCGAAATCACACAGAAAGGAGAGAACTGCTTCCATTTTGTTCAACCGCTATGAAGCACGGACACCGACACCGACACCGACACGGCAAACACTATTTTTCAAAAATATGAGACATGGACACGGCGGGGACATAACAAATATTTAAAAATTATATATATATATATAAACCATAAATAAGTAAATGAGGGAGGAGAGGTCGATGGTGGCTGAGTTTGTTGGGAGAAGAGTTGCTGAGTTTCAATAGAATTAGAAATAGATGCAGAGCAGCAGAGTTTGTCGATAGGTTTAGGTTTTTAGTTTGTAATTTTCTGAAAATTACAAAATAAACCACCCCCCATCCCCTTAGAAAGTTTTTCTCAAAAACACCCCTAATTTCGTGTCCCAGCCATGTCCCTCAAAAAAAAAAAAAAAAAAAAAAAAAAAAGGGGCGGGACACCATTTTGCTGTGTAAGACACATGTCCAGGCGTGTCCCCAGAGTGTCCAACATGGATACGGTGACCCCCGGGAAGTGTCCGTGCTTCATACTCTAACCTTTAGTCCAATCGACAAGAGACAAAAAAAGGTGGAAGTACATAGATATACTGATAGCAGCCAGCACTTAATCTTTTGAAACACACGAGCAGCCCTATTTCATTTTTGAAATATGAACCCAATATTTCAGTCTTTTGTTTAAGTACCTAGTTACCTACAACATTTCAACTCCGGTACCCCTCAACTGAAGTATAGGATTATTATCCCACGTGAATGATATTATTTTGCTGGGTATGCACCTTTGATCATAAGACCGAATAAATACAAAGATAAAGTCTAAAGATATCCTCCTTTCACCACTCCAGGAAATATGGGAGATCCCCCTATAGGCCTAGTGCCATATATGAAGCCACAACAAGGTGAATAGAACAAAAAATTAACAGTTATAGCATATACCGCTAAACCTAATACCAGCTTTTTAGGCAAAACCAGGACATCTTTTTATAAAGTTGCAAAACCTCAACAGGATATGAAATTTTTTCATCAAGCCACTCAGAAACAGACCTCGTCAAGAAATCAAATCAGGCATCTCAATGAATAACAGAATTAATCAAGCACAACTAAAACTAAAACTTGGAAGGAAAACTGCCACAATGATTTGTGTTTTTAGATATCCTTTCAACTAGCATTCCAATATAAATTAGCAGGAAGAATATGCACCTGTTGCAGATAGTACTTCTCATTTGACCAACTGACTGGGGGCATCTCAAATACTTTATACCCATATTTCCTATTAAATTTTTTTGGCAGTCTTCTCACAATTCGAACTTCATCTCTTAGAGAATCAATGAAATGTTTCACGTCAAATATGTCTTCAAAGTTACTAAAGAAAGAAAGCAAGAGTTAAAAACAACACAAACCAAAAAAGTTGAGAAGTGTGTTATGGCATGCAAAGAACACCCAATATACCTAGTGTCAGCCCAGAAGGATGTCTTGTCAAGTTCAGGAACAACCAAAGTGAGATTCAAAAGCCGAGCAACAGCTACCATGTCACAGATCTAATATGCCGAAATATCCCAGTTAATAATCTAAAAAATAATTAGGAAAACAAAAAATGGAAAGAGTACAAACCGCAGCACGCATTTGATTTAAGCCCCCATTGCAGGACACCGTAAGATAACCATTACTTGTGTAGTTTCCTGCAACACCGTCACTGTCAGTATCTTATCTGTATGGGTGAAAGATAGAATGAAACAACATCTATCAAAACAAAATAGAAAGTATCTTAGAACATACAGGAACCTTCTCCCCCAATATCTGAGAAGAAATACTATTATTTTTTAAGTCATCCCTCTTAAAACATTTAATTTAAAATACGTAGAAAACCCAATAAATCAGTTATTACTGTCCAATATTTACACTGTGACACCTCCATGAGGAACATATAGAATCAGTACTACTGAACTTGGATACATAAGCCAAACATCAGGCACAGATGCAATTCAAATTAGCCACATGCCAACTAAAATAGAGTCTTCTAATCACATTAATAACTTCTAAGAACCTATAGAAGGAAGAAATAGAAATAAATGCACATTCCATTTGAATATTTGATTTCTTAGATGCTAAAGTCAAGCCCATGGCAAAGCAATAAAGAAATTTGTTAAGCAGCTGAAGTTAAATTTCTAACTGTTGCATATACTTAGTTGTGATGGATAATAAAAAATTTATGGACATAGATTTGTAAAATGCCCGGGGATGATAAAGAATCAATCCAAATCACAGATAGATCAGGGAACTTAATATATAAATTGAGCATGTTGCACATAATCACACAATTTAACAATATATACTAAACAAAATCTAAAGGGTAAAGCAAAAGAATATAGATAGAGAAAATTCCAAAAGTTTGTTAACCCACCTACTCCAGCTTCTACATACCAAGATAAAATATCATTGAGTAAAATTAGCACCCTTCTAGCCAAACTAAAATATTTTAGGATATCCTATTTTCGTTTATCTTCGTTCCCAAACAATCACTTTCTTCCGAATTACTCAATTCAAAGACTTTATACCTAAGTGCAAAAGCATTATATAAAGCAGCAAAAATAAAGGGAAAAAAAAAACTGACTTGCGGGGAGAAGTGGCGGAGGGGGCGGCTGGGCAATAACTTGGACGCGAACAGGGAAGGGTGTAATCTGGGAGATTTTATTAGTTAAATCGGAAAAAAAACGCGGTTGCCATAGCTCCCCAACGGCGACAAGCTGAACCAAACCGGTCCATAACAAAATACTGGAGCAAACCCTTATAAACCAGACCTGTAAGCGTGTTCTAGCAATCACTGGAGGAGCGGCAGACCCTACCTTATCGCACCTCACTTGTACACTCTCGGATCTAATCTCCATTTGTCTCCTTCACTCCTCATGATCGCCGCTTCATTAAAAAAGATCTCCACATCGATTTCTAGGGATCATATACTCGAAGAAAACACTGGCATTGTACAATTTAACGAAGCCGTGAAAGCCAAAAAGCCTTGTCAGCGATCTCCAAAGTTTCGAAGTCGCAATATACAGACAGAGAGTACTGGTGTACGAATTGAGGAGGGAAAAAGAAGAAACAGACAGCAAAAACAAAAGAACGGAGAAGAAAAAGGAATGAATCTCACCAACCAAACACCGGCACTTGTTTTGCTTATTCGTTGTTTGTTTTCTATTTTCCTTTCCGGCAAAATTTTCTTCTCTTTTCTCAAAATACTTAAAAGAGAAAATAAATAAATAAATAGAAAAAAGGAAAAAGAAAAAGAGGTGTTTGGCTGGTCGATAGAAATAAAGATCTTTCACTTTTCAAGATCCAACGGTTGTCTGCTATTTACATATATGCATATGCTGTTAAAGCTACTTAGTTTTGTTGGCAAATTAAATTATTCAATCAATTGTTTGATTGATTATGGAATTTTGTATTTTTCTTTTCTATGCTAATTGATTTTTCCCTCACCATCTTGTTCTCAATTTCACCAGCATAATAAAGTTTCATTCTGATTTATCATAAAGAAAAAGCTTAATTCTTTACAATGAGGTGGTAGGGCTGTAAAATTGAATTATTGAAGAACTTCTTTTGTTTACCCATCACTTTGAATTAGTTTAAAATACAAATTTTCAGAATCTTAACTACTAATACTTTTTTTAATTTTAGTTTCGGCTTGCTTGATTAGAGTATTTTCAGTGAAAAAAAAAAGTTTGGAGTACTAAACAAAAAATTTAAAAAAAAAAAAAAATTGAAGATGATCATGTCAAAAATACTTTTTATGTAGAAATTCTAGAATACTTGCTAAATAAATATTTTTGGAAGCTTATATATCGTTTTGTAATTACCACATAATTATAACATATTTCATTGAATTTAATAGTTTTTAACATAAATTGATATGTGTTGTAAAATAAGAATTTCAAAATAAAAAATAATTGTGGTATGGATATGAAAGACATAGATATAATTTATTTATTATTGGTTGATAATTGATAGCTTTATTGCTATTTTTTGATATATAGTGTTGTTAACTACTAATTATTTGAATTGGAAAAGTGCAGAGCTTATAGAAATATAGTAAGCTAATATAAAGATGGATTGGATTGGAGTTAAGTTAAGCCAATAAAACTTGCATTGCATGAGTCAGTGAATTTTGCATTATTTACTGTTTAATCGACATCCTTATGCTGATTCTTAAAACTATATATATTTCACTTTTGAAAGAATTAAACAATGAGCAATGTTACCCTAATTAAAACCCACATGCTCATTGATGCTTTCATACATTTTATTGAAGATAAATGCTTGTTTATGGACACAATACTCCACAACTGTGTCGTAAAAAGACTATTCCTATAGTTTAAAAAAAAAAAAACATATTAGTTAATATGATTACACATTGCTTTCTATATTTCAATAAGTAGAAATTAATATTTTTTTCTCATACAGTATGTAAATCAATGTAAATTAAATAAGGATATATTGAAAAGCTTAAAGTTTCACTATTGTGTAAAAAAAGAATTGAACTGTAAGATAGGAGTTTGGATTGTTTTTTCGGGAAACAGGAATACTATGTAGCAATGAATGTATACTTCCATCCTAACAATAACAAACTAATTTATTTTTATTCGTTATACTAATTTAAAAAATATAAGCCTTGAGCCTGCACGTTACGCAGTTTCATTAGATTTTTTTAAAAATAGATACAAAATATTAAAATTTTTTATTTATTCATGAATTTTCTTTTACATTTATTAATTTTATCATTTTTTTTATTTCACTGATTAAGTAATAAAAAAAATTTTAAAATAATCGATAATATTTTATTTATAATATGATACCGCCTAGACATTTTATATGACAAAACTAATTTTGAGCTTAGATATTACATTAGTGAATTTAATCTATTTTAAGAACTTATTAAAAAATTGATTTTTTTATTCGTACATACAAATTTACTTTAATTTTTCATATATTAAGAAAATAGGTGATCGAGCCTTTTGTGTAAACACTTCAACGCAAAATTTCAAAACTTACATAAAAGAATAATGAGAGATTGAGAGTAAAATAAGAGAATAAAATCGAGATGTAGTTTGATACCTTGCAAATCCTATTTATATAGGTGTACTATATGGTTATTTTCACTTTTATGACCAACTGTTATGTATTTATAGTTTATAGCACTAATTGAATTTATATAGATATTTAATTCAATTATATATTAATAATTAAATATTTGACACTGCATTTTGTAACCTTAAAATTTCTTTCTTTCTTTTATAATATTTGCATTTATTGATTCATAAATACAACATGAAGAAAACAATGAAATTAAAATGTGAATAACTTATGTCTCACATGGTCACATAAAAAGGGAAAGAAGTACTGGAGCACTATGTATACTATGATTCTTTTTGACAAATTTTTAACGAAAAGAAATACTATGGATGATACGCTTGTTTTAATTTATAAAAAGTGTACATGCAAAGTTCATTATTTTTATTATATATGCGCAATAATAATTTATATTTTTTTAACAGTTTTAACTAATTAAATTGATAATAATAAATTTGATTAAAAAATTTATACATCAAAGATTATGATGCGGGCCACAAATAATAAAAAGGATCTCCAATTCAATTTGTAAACAACTACTTGTTGTGGAAAGAAATTAAAAATATATTTTTGATTATATCTTTATTTTAATTGTAATTATTTTATAATTCGGATTAGGAATAGATTTTATTGTAAGGATCCTAAATTGATAAGGATTCCTATTTTGTTTGTATTTTAATTTATTTAGTATTTTTTTTAATTAGGAAGTTTAGACTATTTAGAAGTTTTTATTGTTTAGGAGTTTTATTACATTTAGGGTAGTTTGCCTATAAATAGGTTTTTATTTCTCAATTGTAATCAGTTTTTCATTCAATAAATTTTCGGATTCAATTCCCTTTACCCTGCTTTTGTGAATTTTGCGAAAATCAACTAGTAGAAGACTAAATTCCGGTATCGTGAGCGATCAACAGATTTTAGTGTCTTTTATTCGAGTTTCCGCTGCATCAGTTGGTATCAGAGTTGAATTCCTAAACCTTAGTCATCGTCATGCCGCCAAGAAGAGACAGCCGAGTCGATGAAGTTGCGGAACAAGAATATATGAACCGAATGGAGCAGAGATTAGAGCAACGTCTCAAAACCCTAATAGAACAAAGACTGGAGACCATTATGGATCGTTTGATAGACCGAATGGATGGGCTGCTTGCAGCTCGTCTTAGGGCGAATTCTCGACAAAGAAGGAACCCTAATTATGAAGAATTCAGAAATCATTTTGTTGGATTGGAAGAGTTCTATGACAGAGAGAATGAAGTAATTTTCTCTCAAGAATCAAAGCTTGGAGATGGTAAATTATTTGATTGCACTTTACCTCCAACATATACTAAAGAATATGCTTGTGTTGAAGTAGTAGATTATGATTCTTGTGATAAGATTATTGGCATTAAAAAAACTTTACAGCCAATATATGATGAAGATTATACTTATGTTGAAGTAGTAGATTATGTATCTTGTGACAAGATTGCTGGTGTTGAAGAAACTTTATAACCAATTCATGATTTATTTGAAGATGAATATGAGAATTTTTATTGGAATGGTGATATCGATTTTATTGGGGTCAACCATATTTTGAATGTGGATTCTTTTAATAAAATTAAAGCTTGGTTTATTAACGGGAAAACTCGAGGACGAGTTTTTTCTAAGAGGAGGAGAAGGATGCGGGCCACAAATAATAAAAAGGATCTTCAATTCAATTTGAAAACAACTACTTGTTGTGGAAAGAAATTAAAGATATATTTTGAATTATATCTTTATTTTAATTGTAATTATTTTATAATTTGGATTAGGAATAGATTTTATTGTAAGGATCCTAAATTGATAAGGATTCCTATTTTGTTTGTATTTTAATTTATTTAGTATTTTTTTAATTAGGAAGTTTAGACTATTTAGAAGTTTTATTGTTTATGAGTTTTATTACATTTAGGGCAGTTTGCCTATAAATAGGTTTTTATTTCTCAATTGTAATCAGTTTTTCATTGAATAAATTTTCGGATTCAATTCCCTTTACCCTGCTTTTCTGAATTTTGCGAAATTCAACTGGTAGAAGACTAAATTCTGGCATCGTGCACGATCAACGGATTTTAATGTCTTTTGTTCGAGTTTCTGCTGCATCAGATTATAACTGACTATGAGGGTTTTAGCGTAACAATAAGGAAACAACTCTTATAGTACTTTCACTTGGTTCAATTTTTATTGTCACTATTATTAGGGTTCTCATAAGTAAAATGATATGTAAGCCCTCTAATAAATCCTTCTACAGTCTTGCTACTTAAATTTTCTGACCCTAGAAATATGCATCTTGATTTAAACTTTTTTTGTTAAAAAAATTATGATTTAATATTATTTTTGGTGTAAATTGTAATAAATTATGATATTAATTTAGTTACTCGTAAAATCAGGTTTTAGCCTTTGAATTTAATATTTAATTACTTATATGGAAAAAAATTTTAAGGCATCAGTAATCTTATAAACTGGCGTATGCAGATCAAATTATCCTATATATGGAAAAAAATTTTAAGGCATCAGTAATCTTATGGACTGGCATATGCAGATCAAATTGTCCTACATAGTCATATTTCACACTTGTCGTAGTTGGGCTTTTTAATTTTCATAGTATTCTTAAACATGTTTTCCGACAATAATATCATAATAATCCTTTACTTAATATTTATATTGATCATCTTAATTGTCATATTTTGATCAAATAATTTCCATGAATGTTAAGTTTTTATTATTCAATAAAATTGTATATAATTTATTAAAAAAATATTATGGAAGCCAACAAACTATATAAATACAAAAAAAAAAAAAAAAAAAGGGATTCAAAATGTAATAATTAATATATTGGATTTAAGATATTAATTAAAATTACAATGCACTTATATTTTAGAAATGGTCATTTATAACAATTTAATGTCTCTTACTCATATCTTGTCCTTCATTGGTGTTAGCCTAATAAATGAGTATTATCAAATTCAAACTTAAACCAAAAATTCTTAGAACAACTGAATTGTCTTGACTTTATATTTTTTTCTAATCTTGTAAGCTTAAATGATAAGAACTATACAATATATAAAATTTACCTGAAATAATAAGCAATTTTAAATGCATGAATATAATAAGGATAGGAATGATAAATTAAATCCATCCTACAAACTCTTATGTGACAACTGCTTAAATTACTTGACAATTGTTGTTATCATGAAAACTTTAATAATATCTTGTAGTGACAATCTTTATTATTGCAAAAATATCCTATATAACTAAATAAACTCCATATATTAGCATTCGAAGAAGAAAAAAAGCTAAAACAATGATATTGACTTTATAAAAGATGAATTTTGAATTTTTTTTTTTCGACAAAAAAAAAGTATATATGTACATAAATAATATCCCAAATTTTAAAAAAAATATATATATGTACATAAAATAATATCCCAAATTTATCAAAAAAAAAAAAGAATCAATATAAAATATTATTACATAGTTTGATTAGTTTTTGAGACTTTATCTCTTTTGACAAATATCATTGTATAATTGAGTTTGAGTTTTCTTGAATATCAAGCTCGATTTGTGATGAAGTCTTCTTATATCCCAAACTGAGGAGCAAAATCAAATCTATGGATTTAGCTTGCAAATGAAAAAATGGAAAGTGAATTAATAAAATTAAAACCAAATATGAGTGGAAAAAAAAAAGATAAAGTAAGAAAAATAAATTTAGAACAGAAAGCACGAAGCGTAAAAACAAAAAGAGAGGACAACTAGTAAACAGAGAAAGAACTTGTTTCAAAGTAAATTACACCTATGGTACACAGACTTTATCTAATTTCACAGTATGGTACACAGACTTCATTTTTGCTAAACAAAATACATGAACTTAGTGGTGACCTGACATTAAAGTATATATAACCTGTAATCAAGGGTAAAGTAAAAAAAAATTACGAATAAATTACACCTATGGTACACAGACTTTACCTAATTTCACAGTATAGTACACAGACTTTATCTAATTTCACAATATGGTACACAGATTTCATTTTTGCTCAACAAAAATAATGAATTTAGTGGTGACTTGATATCAGGGTACATATAACATATGATCAACGGTAAAGTAAAAAAAATTGCTGATGAACAGCTCTCCGATTCTCAAAACCGGTGAACGGCTTTCCGGTTACCAACTCTCTCTCTCACTCTCTCCAAATTTTGATAATTTTCAATCTAATTCTGAGATTTATATGTCTTTTGCTTCCAAAATGTCTAACAATTTCATCAAGAATCTGCTTTCTCATATACAAAAACGCTTTCTGCTATCTTTTGAAATACATTCTGCTACTCCTCTATTAGGCATCAGCGGAGCTTCATCTTCATCAGCAATTTTTTTTACTTTACCATTGATTATAGGTTATATGTACCCTAATGTTAGGTCACCACTAAGTTCATATATTTTATTGAGCAAAAACGAAGTCTGTGTACCATACTGTTAAATTAGATAAAGTCTGTGTACCATACTGTGAAATTAGATAAAGTCTGTGTACCATATGTGTAATTTATCAGTAATTTTTTTCTACTTTACCATTGATTACAGGTTATATGTACTTTAATGTCAGGTCACCACTAAGTTCATGTATTTTGTTGAACAAAAATGAAGTCTGCGTACCATACTGTGAAACTAGATAAAGTCTGTGTATCAAAGGTGTAATTTACCCTTTTTTCTCACGAATTGAATATTTTTCCAACATTTTGCAAAATTGTGAGACACCATATTTAAAGACAATTGCTTTTGATAACGTCTTTGTGAATTATAACCTCAATTAAACCATAATTATTAATATTTTATTGCAGCAAAAGAAATTTTCGACCATTACAATTTTTTGTAATTGTTATTTTAATTGGGTCATTAAAAACGAGAATTAATATTTACAAAATTTGTAATTTAAATTTCAAAATTCTAGAAAATTACATAAATGGGTTGGGAGAATTTGAGAAATGCGATAGAATACTTCTTAAACTTTGTTTTACTCTATATATATATATATATATAGGAGTACTAGATTATTAATAAATTTTTCTCATAAGTTTTCTAATATATTTATTCTTCATTCATATGAGAGAGTTTTGTTGTTAATAATATATTAACAAGCTAAAAAAGTTGGTTGTATATAAACCTAAATTAGTTCGTAGGAATCTAAGGAATCATATAATTAACTTTCCTGGGCTAAAGTGTCAAGATAATTGGTCGATGAATTCGAGTTTAGCACTTTATAGTATAATATAACATTTTAACCCAATCTTTTAATATCATTCTTTGTTGTGTGAAGTTTAAGTTGTTAAAAATACAAAGAAATCAATATTATAAAATGAAGGTTCCCATAAAAAAAATCTATACAAACTGAAATTCTCTCGGTGTTGCCGAAGAGAATAAGCTCTTTTGTAAGATAGGTTCACTTATTATGAAAATCTTCATCAAACTTCTTAGCCTATTAAAACCTCGTAAGTTCTTAATTTTCAAATAACACCAGATGGCTTAGTCAAGACGACTCAACTTCTAAGAAGATGTCTCTACCAAATTATGACTGTCTCTCCGATTTAAATCCGGAGGTAGAAAATCTCAATTCATAGCTTTTGTCCATATGATTCTTATGTCTATGTTGACAAACGATAAGATGATTAGTTGGACACATAGGTACAATTATTATAACAAGCCAAAACATCCTACAACTTCACATATACGCTCACTTTAATAATTAAACATAATAGAGGTAGAATATGATGGAGGGAGGCAGTGGCGAATCCAGGACATCAACTTCGGGGGGGCAAAAATTTCCCTAAAAATTTTCCGGCCGGAGATCAAAAAATTCCGGCCAACGATTAAAAATTTCCGACCGGTCAACAAACCCATAATTAATTCAATTTAATTCAATAACGACACAATTAATTCCATTCAATAGCAATATATTACAATCCCTAAATTAGAATCCCTAAATAACTAAACCCCTCATTCATCTATTTATCGTATTAATGAAAAAAAAAATTGATTCAAATAATAGTAAAATAATAAAATGCTAACATATTATTTACAATTCCTAATCCTAATTTAACATCATAACAATCTCAATTAATCTAATTGTGTTTGTGAAATCTCAATTCAATTTAGGGTTTGAAATATAAAATATTTAGGAATTAAAAATCAAAATTACCTAATTGAAGAGAGAGCCGGCAGACGCAGACGGACGGAGAGGTGGAGCATGACCAGGCGACGGCGGCTTGGACGGAGGAGGTAGTGGCGGAGGAGGTTGGTTGGGTGGTGGTGGAGGTGGAAATTTGAAACAGAGAAAGAATGTAGAAAAGAGGGAGCTGCTACACAACACAATTTGCTTTATTTTTTTTGTTCCAGCCCCAGGCAAAACGACGTCGTTTTACCTGGGGAAAAAAAAAAGGGCTTTCGTCCTCCTCTGGTTTTGGGGGGGCAAATCTGCCCCCCCAAAACCAGAATTCTTCGTCGTTGGCCGCCGGTAACACCCCTACTAGGGGTGTTTTCCGGCGGCCGGGGGGACAACGGCCTACCCGTGCCCCCCCTCCCTCCGCCCCTGGAGGGAAGGTCCTTTGTTTTATTCTCATTTCTTCTGTATTGATTCATGAGATGTAGATAAGTTCATAAAAACCGGATCATCAAAGTCATTGTCAACTTTAAGGAAAGTTGATGTGAGAAAAGCATCTGATTCAAACAATGTGGTTTGATCTGTTTGACTTTTGGAGGATATTTTAACTATAGTTTTTCATAAGTATTTTTAGCTTTTTATATCCTAAACAACTATTTCTAAGTTTAAAATTTTTCAAACATCAATTGTTACCTTTTTGGAGTCTAAAATTAGCTGCTCACAATACCTTCATTTTCAAAGAATCCTTCTAAAAATACATAAACATGAGAATTTCTTCAAAAATACCAACAAACTTTGACTAATTTTTAAAATACTTTTTTTTATCATTCTTGAAATATGCCAATTTATAGAATAAAACAAAAACACAAAAATCTCAAAAATACATTCTTCTTTTACCCATGTGATTTCCTCTTATTCTCTCTCATCTTTTGTAATTTAAACATTATTTTTTCATTTATCTCTCAAACCGTTCACTTTTTCGACATTCCGCTTTAACAAGTTATTTTATTTATTTTTTTATCTTCGAAACGAGAACTATATGTATATATTTTTTCTATGTTTTTCCGATTGTGAGGAAAGTACAAAAAATGTATAAAAAAAGTATCAGCAAACAGATATTGATAAAAAAAAAACTTTATTAGTATTTTTTTTCTATGGTTAGCTTTCATTTAGCCTTCATAATTATAAAAATAATCAATTTAGGTGATTCCTCACTACTGATAAAACATGTAGAATGAATTCATAATACACAGTACACACAAAGTATGATAAAAAGTATTACAAAATGTATCGCAAAATGTATTCAAGCTCAAAACATGGAACTTGATACTTTCGATACTTTTTTGATACTTTCCTCATAATGGGAAAAAAATCAGAAAATATATATATATATATGGATCTTGTTTCGAAAAGAAGGAAAAGATGATAAAACATTCTAAAGTGGTGTGTCGAAAAAATTAAGGGACTAAGAGATAAATAACAAAATTAAGGTTAAATATAAAAGATTAGAGAGAAACTAAGAGAATTTGATTTGACCGAAGGAAAAAGATAAAAAGAAAATAAAGTGAAAGAACCAAAACTTAAAAGAAAAAGAGCGTATTTCAATAATGTTGCATCGTAAGTGGAGTATTTTTAGTAATTTGTCAAATGAAATTCCTATTTACCTCATGTATTATGCCAAATATTTGTCTTTGTTCCTTGTTATATTATTTTAGAAAATTTTTTGATCGTCTTATACCAAATATTTACCTTTATCTCATGCTATATTATTTTGGAACATTTATAAATTAGGTGAAATTTTACAAAAGTACCTTGTAGTTTAATACAATTTCAAAACGCGAACGATTTTTTTTTTTCAAAAATAGGATATGTTGTTTCAACTATTATAACAAAAAAAAAAAAAAAAAAAAAAAAGAGACAATTATTATTTTTTTATTAAAAATGATGATGTGACTGAATGTGTTTTTGTCCATTTAGCATTTCAACAGCTTACTTATATTATTTAAGAATTTTATATCAAGATTTGAATATTTTTCTAATTTTTTTCATTTTGTTGTGATTTTTTAATTTATTATCATTATTTAATTAAAAAATATTTGCGCTTCTCGAAAATTTTTAAAATTTATCACGAAGGTCTATTGTATTTTTATCAATTAACTTGAAAAATTTTAGTTCAATATAGACAAAAATACTCTTTATAGTGTTATGATTTACGCTAAACCACAGGGTATGCTCTTGAAGTTTATCTATATTAATAGGAATTAATAGGTTTTGGTGTAAGTGACTTTAATTCACATAGGTGGAGGAGCATATGTTGCAAAATAATATAACAGAGATAAAGACCAACATTTGGTGTAAAGCAAGAGACAAATAATGCCAAAAAAAATATAATAAAGGCAAAAACAAATATTCCGTATAATATACGGTACATATGTTCCAAAATAATATAACAACAGCAAAGGCAAATATTTGCTATAAAACATGGTTAAACGAGTGTTTAAACCCATATTCAACATCTACATCTATATATTATATGAAGCAATCAACAATGGAGTTATGCTCCGCCACCATTATTTTTTTTTTTTTTACTTTCGTAATTATTAATTAATCTAAAGTTATATTCAATTATTATTACTTATGATCCATCATTCAGGTCGACATGGGTGATAATCCCTGTAATCAATGTAAGATTGTTTTGATTATGTCAACCGTATCATTTGTCAAATTAATTGCTTTATTATGAATTATTTCATTTTCTAATTATGTTGTAGATGTTTGATCAATTTTACGGAAACAAATTATTAGTTATTTGACTAGCCTTCATGAGGGGAGATAATTAATTCAAATAACCAACTGGAAAAATAAATTTTGAGGGAAAATTTAACTAGCTCAATAGGAAATTTAAATAGCTAATTTTCAATTTATTCTTTTTTAATTTGTCTCATTTGACATTTTGCTTTAGTATATCTCTAAAGCCATTTGTACCATAAAAAGTTATTATATTATAAAATACAACTATTTTGAAAATTATAATCTCAAACTAGTTTGAAATATATGTGTCATAACTTATATAAATACATGTAAATTCCTTCTTAATATCTAATTCCATTAGTCAACAATTAAATAAATTAAAAAAAAAATAGAAGAAAAAGTGATTGGCAAGGTTTGTTTCTTTTTTTTTTTCATATGAAAATCTACGTATGGTATGGTCAGTTTCTCTTTTGGAATACTTTTTTATTGACATTTTCTATTTGAGATTCAATAATGAAAACGTCTTATATCACTTAAGGATGTAACGGCCGACAAAAATGACTCGAAAATAAGAGTTAAAATCACAAGATTATGGAAAGAACCAAACAAAAACCGTGATGCATATAGGACTATCAACATGGTATATTTTTTACACTGGTAGAAATTCATGAAATATTCATAGTAAATAACATATCAAATGTGCCAATGGAAGATATCATAGAAAATGAGTGAATTATAAATGATTATACTGAAGTGGAAACATATATATATATATATGTGTGTGTGTGTGTTTTTAATATTTTTCCCTTTTAAAAATATAAAAAACGATCAAATGTATAGAGAAGTATATGTACAGTTATATGCATCAATACATAATATTCTCTCTTTTTTTTTTTCTTACTCATTCAATCATTTGGGTGTAGCAGCATTTAAGCCCTCAAACTTCCGGACTAGGGAGCATTGCCCCCCTGTAGAATGAAAAGATTTAATAATCTCCTCTTTCTGTCAATTGAAGACTGTTTCCCCCCTTTTCTAACAAATATCATTGACCAATATTCTTAATCCTTTGAATCCATGAGGTATCTAACTAAGCATACGAACTAGCTAATGCAACGAATAGAAATGGGGAACCTGTCCATGTTTGATCCATACAATGATGATCGAACGATGATGTGTAAAAAATGTAGGGGCACATTAATACCCTCAATTCCTTGATCAATCAAACAAAATCAGCCTTTTCTTTCTCATTTGAAAAAAACCCTAAAAATGGCCATTTCTCTTTTCTTGAAATCAGGTATGCCTACCATTTTTTATACTTGAAGCGGTTGGAAAGTTGTATGTGCTATGGAAAATGAGCTTATTCCTGTCATATTCGAGGCAAATTTCTCACTATAATGTTTTTTTTTTTTTTAATTGAAAAGTTCGAATAATGTGAAAGCTTGTGGTCCATGTGTATGAAATTGTTTACTTTTGTCTAAACTTGCTACTTTATTAATGTTGTCTACCTCTTTATGTGAAATTATTTATATTATAAAGCTATTGACACTGATTATGTTATTTTTCCCTTTTCAATTATGTGGCCTATTTGCAAACAAATATAAAATAAAAAATAGAAATGAGTTGTTGAGTGAAGGTTGTTTATCATTTTGCTTGGAGGTTTGAGTTATAACCTAATTATATTTATGTGGGTGGCAATTATGTTGAGAAATGCAATATTGATCGTAATTACCTAAATGTAGAAGATGTAAAAGACAAATATAAGGTGGACCTTAAGTTCTCTAATATAGACAGAGTATATGTTCTTCTTTTAGAGCATGACCTAAGTGATGATGGTTTAATATTGGTGGTCAATGATAGGTCGATTAGGAAAATATTAAGCTTAATTATCCCTAAAAATAATTTAATCCACTTTTACATACACATTCTTTAGATGTGCATGTCTTTCATGAGGTTACTAAACCAGAAATACACCCTATTACATATTGTGAGTTGCCTGTGAACCCTCAAAACAGTGATAACACTAATAACCAATTTTTGATGAACCTATGATGCATATAGTTAGTGACTTCAACTTTGTAGACCATATTGCTCATGATATTAATGGTATAAAAGCTGTTGCAGCCTATGTCAATGCAAATCAGAGTAATTTAGGTGTAAATAGTGGGTGCACATTGAAGAGAGAATGTATCTGAGGGTAGGCATGCAAGTGAGAATGTAAATATGGGTAGGGATGGAAGTCAAGATGATAATATTGAGCCAGTAGAAGAAGAATTAGATGAAATACCCAATATGAACATCGAAGAGATTAGTCAGTGACGGTCTCAAATAGGCTAGCTACAGTACTAGATAGGAGGTGAATAGTAATGTATACCGAATAAAAAAAAATTTTGTAAACTCTTTTAAAAATTCTTTTTGGAGAAAATCAATTTTCTTTTGCTAAACACAACTTTTACAAAAACGCAGAATTAATAAAATAATAAAACTTGCAAATATGAATTTGCTTGACTAAAATATGTCTTCAAATAATAAAGCTATTAATTTAAATTGCAAGAATTTAAATAGCAGTAAATATAATAGAGTAGGGATAGAGAAATAAAGACACTGAAATTTATCCTGGTTCGACCTAATCGGTCTACTTCCAGTCTCCAAGCCAATCACTTGAGATTTTTCACTAACGTTTCCTTTACGGGCAGAAAACAAGCCTATGTTACTTTTTACTAGTTCTAGTAACAAACTCAATACTTTTACAGGCTCAGTATCAAACCTTTATCGTTACTTTTCCGAGAGCAAGTAACAAACTCTTCTAGTGCTTGTTAAAGCTCAAGCACCAAACTTATCCTGGTATTTTCAAAGCTCAAATACCAAACTTATCCCGGTATTTTTCAAAGCTTAAACAACAAACTTTTACCGATGCTTTTTCAAAGCTCAAGCACCAAACTTATATAATCTCTGTTGATCACACTATCAACAAAGTAAACCCCCTCACACAAATCCCTTGTGTGAAATACAAAACCGGAATTGTAGAATATTTGAATGAATAACAATGAAACTTTTCACTCTTTGATTGCTACAAGGATTTTGTTGGAAAGACTTAAACAATTTGCTCTTAAAGTGTGAAATATTACCTAGTCTTCCTTTCTTTAACAATTTCAATTCTTCCTCTTTATATAGGCTTTAAAGAAACTCATCAGGAGGTGCAGATGGCCGTTGGACATAAGTCTTGAAGTAATATAACATTTACATTATAGATCCTGAAGGGTATTAGCCGTTGCACCTCATAAAGGAATTATGACCGTTGTATTACAGCTTTTAAAGGAGTAATAGCCATTATGTTGAGCTCCTAAAGAAAGATATAGCCGTTGCTTCCAGGTGTTGAAGACATTATAGCTTTTGATTATAATGTAGCTGTTGGAGCTCTTAAGCATTTCCTTCGTTCAAGCTTTCTTTAGCTTGTAAGGTAATGATTGTATATTTGATAGATTTGACATGTCATGAACTTGTTGATCTCTTGATGTTCAAGCTTGATAAATCCTTCTTGTGATGTAGCTTCATCTTATATATGAAAAGTTCATATATATATTAAAAAGTAAAATCATGTTTATCTTAATATTATTACAATTAGTTTGTAATCAATTATTAAGTAAATTATGAACACACTGTAGGAACTTTGCAAGATCAATCAATGCATTCCCATACATTCACTTATCTGTTGTACCTGCAAGGGTTCTTTTGGAGGTAAGAATACATAATCATAACCATCCCATTACAATTTCATTGCATACAGCAAGATATCAAGAGTATATGACAGGGAACTTTTCCTCACAAAGACATCTGTCACAGAACATAAAACTACTAAGCATACAATAGCAGTATCAAGTTTACCTTATATACTATGAAGCATCAATTTCTCATATATACAACTGATAATAAAAGATTTATGTTTATCTTTCCACAAATATATATCAGCTATCACAGAGTTTATAGTTGTTTTATTTTACAAACTAGTGAGCTACCACCAAGGATCATATGGCAGTCAGCTTATAGCTGCAGTCATATCAACTAATAGACACTTAATAGCTAGAGACATTATTTAGCTAATTACATGAAGCATGTATCCTAGTAGAGATCAATAAACTCATATAAGATCAATAAACTCACATAATCATATTATGAGCGGTAGGGGTGAGCATGGACCGGTTCGGTTCAAAAACCGAACCGAACAAAAAAAAAAACCGATCCAAAAAACACTGTATTTTATAAACCAATCCGATCCAAACTAAATTTTGGTTCGGTTCAGTCCAAACCGAACTAGTTCGGTTCGGTTCGATTTGGACTAACTCGAACCAAAAACATCAACTTTTAAAAAAAAATCAAAATAAAAATTTTATATAAGTAGTTCGTTTAAAAAAAAAGAAATACAAAAAAATTAACTTAAAAAAATAGTAATACTAAATAATACTATTACATCATAAAAAACTACTAAAATTCTCTTCCTTTTTTTTTTTCAACTCTCAAGTTTTAACAACTATAAATTAGCATAAAAAAATCGCAATATAAAACTATAAAAGAATATAATATCTAAAATTCTCTACAATTAATATATATTAATTTTATAATTAATTTTAATATTTTACCAATTATTCGATTTTTCGGTTTTAAACCGAACCGAACCGAACCGAAGTCCAAACTTCTTCATAACTTAAAACCAAACCGAACCAAACTATGAAATAGATCGGTTTGGTTCGGTTCGGTTCAGTTTGGATTTTCGGTTTTTGGACATTGGTTTGGTTTTGCTCACCCCTAGTGAGCGGACGACCTAAAAGGTGGAACACGGCGAAGCAAACCGAGGAACAGAAAGCGGGTTTTCGGATGTTTTGGTTTTGATTAAAAAAAAGGTTTTATTTGTCTTGCTTTAAGGAAAACCACTTGTTCATTTTAGAAATTCCATTTGTAGAAAACATTTTCCCATTTTATTACTTAAAGACTTCGAAACCTAAATTCCAATATCAGTGACAGAGTCGCCACCCGGATCAACTCATCCAGGAAATTCCGGTACAGCTCCCTACCGAGTGTAGACTACGGTACCTAATCCAGAGATTTAGGGTTCAGGTAACTTACCTATTCAAACTCGAGCTTGTATTTATTTTATAATTTATATTACCATATTTATTCAATTTATTATCTTTCTCTACCCAATGTCGTTTATTTATCAGCCGATGCTCAAGCAGATGACAGAAATAAATTGTAGAAAAATAAACCATGCATCCAAATTATACAAAGAATAATAGAGACCGCTTATACAACCAAATTGAATAAAAATAAAACTCTTGTCCTCACATTACAAGAGCCTAGAATACACGGATTTTAAAAATTTACAAACGCCTAAAATACACGAATTAATCTATTAATTACACCAAAAATAATAAAAAGAAAAATGAATAATGCAAAACAGGCGGTTAGCACAATTTATATTACAAACACAGATAAGACTCAAGTAGGACAAAATTGGGATTTTTAGGAAGGGGAACATGCATTTAGGGGGTAACCGAGTCAACTCGGTTAGTCGGCCCCGTTAAACCTGGAAAACGGTTTTGAAACGTCCTGTAGGTTTTTTATACTGGAAAATAATTTTTGGAAAATGATTTTGCTTGGTTTCATGCAAATTTCCATATTTCAGCGGGTCTGTTATCCCGAAACTCGGGATTCTGTTCGTGTAGGTTTTCCTAATTTCCACAACTATCTAGGGTCCAAAAGCGGTAAACACATAAAAAATGATTTGATTCTGAAGACAGCATCGCGCTATGACGTCTGTGTGGGTCGTTTCGCGATTCTGTCCCCTTCTGGGAACTACAACCGTGTGGCTCAAGCTATAGCCGTGCGGCTCTGGCACCCACAGCCGTGCGGCTGTAACACCCAGAACTTGAAATTGGTTTTCTCTTTTTTTTTTGAAAATTGCTATTTTGCTCGTTTTCGATGTTTCCTGAAGATTTTTATAGGGTTCGGGGGTCTGTTAATGCTGGACGACCGATCCAATTTGGATCAAACAACCACAAAATCCAGAAAATAAAATCCAGGAAAAACTGAAAACCTAACACCCGTACGCACAGAAATCCAAAAACCATAGTTTGATAATGCACAGATGTATTGGGGCCGAAATATATCATTGTAGGACAAACAAAATGGGAAATGGATTGTGTTTGGCCATTTCGGGGCTGTTCGAGTTTCTGCCCAGGAAAGCAGAGCCGTGCGGCTCTGTTCTTGAAAAATAAAGTCGCACGGCTCTGTTCTTGAAAAAATAGAGCCGCGCGGCTCTGTTCTTCACGGATTAGAGCCGTACGGATGTAATCAATAGCTAGTTTCTAGAAAATTTACAGAAAAGAGAGAAAAATCATAACAACAACAAACCAAAGAGAGTTTAAGGCCTCTCAGAGTTTACCTTGTGATTGTTTTGGTGTGTTTAGCGTCCGAAATCGAATTGAGAAGTCAAAATGCTCTTTGAATCCTCAACACGAAATTCCAAAAACGAATTCTAATCAATCCAAAACCAATCCGAAATGGCTCCAATCGAGTGTGGGAATAGTTAAGAAATCTTCCCTTAGTGCTTTGGTATTATTTTTGGTATTGAGTTTTGGTTCTCTCCTTCTCCTTTTCTCTGTGTTTTTCGGCCTCTCTCTTTCTCCTTTTTTATCTTCTGTTTCTTTTTTTTTTCTGCCTAAGACTCCTCCTTCCCTTTTCCCCATTTTTTCTTCTTTCTTATATATCCCTCGCTTTCCTGTCAGTTCTCCAATTAATCAGCCACCTAAGGATTCTAGCTGAGAAAAGAAAAATCTGCCCGTTTCAGCCAAGTTGTTTTGCTTTTGCAGGGCAACTTGGCTGCCCCATCAGAGCCATGTGGCTCTAAGCTGTTAAATCCGTACAGCTCTAACCTAGAGCCGTGCGGCTGTAGTTTTAAAACTACAGCCGTGCGGCTCTAGACAGAGCCGGGGTCGATTTTGCCAATTTCTACGCTCACCTTTAAGCCTGAAATCACTTGAAGGACCTTTTTCGGGGTTTCGGATCGAGGATAGCTTGGTTTTTAGAGCGTTTGAGACACTCCAGGTGACATTCCGCTCGTCCTCAAGTCTAATTCACGCCCCGTCTACTTAACAGGCAAAATGGGATTCTCATAATAGAAGTCGGAAAACCCATGCTCATAGGCTGACCCTCGCGGGATCAAAGTCGATTTATGATTGGCTATAAAGCCTGAATTGAGTTTGGTCTTGCGATTGGGAGGGCGGTGAGAAAGGAAAAGAAGACGTCCTGGTGCCTTGGCTTGTCGAAGAAGTTAGGCGCAGCGTCTAGCTAGGGGATATGTCTTGGCTCTCTGTGGCAGAGCTATACCATTGAAATCATCTCACTGTGGCGGAGCCATGCCATTGAAATTGTCTCATTGTGGCAAAGCCATACCATTGGAATTGTCTCATTGTGGCGGAGCCATACCATTGAAATCGTCTCACTGTGGCGGAGCTATACCATTGGAATTGTCTCACTGTGGTGGAGCTATACCATTGGAATTGTCTCACTGTGGTGGGTCCATACCATTGGAATTGTCTCACCGTGGTGGAGTGATACCATTGAAATTGTCTCACTATGGCGGAGCCATACCATTGAAATTGTCTCACTGTGGTGGAGCGTACCATTGGAATTGTCTCACTGTGGCGGAGCCATACCATTGAAATTGTCTCACTATGGCAGAGCCGTACCATTTAAATCGTCTCACTGCGGCGGAGCCATACCATTTAAATTGTCTCACCGTGGCGGAGCCGTACCATTTAAATTGTCTCACCGTGGCGGAGCCATACCATTGAAATTGTCTCACTGTGGTGGAGCATACCATTGGAATTGTCTCACTGTGGTGGAGCGTATCATTGATGAAATTATACTGATTTTAGGGACTTGCTTTGATGTCTGTGTGAAACAGCGGTCTGGCCCGGATTAGATTCTCCTTGCGAATCGATATTCATGAAGGGGAATGGTGTTTTGGTGACTTGTAGCTTGGAAAGTTGGTGTTCTTTGGAGGAAAGGTACTTTGGTCATTCGGTAGCTTGGTGGCTAGCCAGAGGGTATTTTGGTCATTTCAATTCTAGTGGGGCCTGTGTTACTAAAGGAAAGGATGATAGTGTTTTCTGTGAAGCTTGTTTTGCTGGGGAAAAGGTGCTTTGGCGAAGCGAGAAGTTTGATTATCTCTTTTGATCTTTTGAAGTTGTTTCAGCTAGGTATTCTTTCCTTGATTGATAATTTTGGAGACAAAAATTTTTGCCCCTTTGATCAAGAATGAATATGAACCGAATATCTTGCCCCTTGATACTAGAGATTTGGCACTGCACTGTTCCAATTTATAATGAGTAGCCGATGAAATGCCCCAATGCTTGGCTATTTCTACTTCCCGGATGCTCACGATTCGGGACAGCCCTGCGATGATAATAGGTACTGTACTTAGGTCGGTTTTGATGCATGTATGCATGAATGTGTGTATGTCTTGAGTGTATGCATGTATGTGACATGATGTTCCTACTATCGTCCTTGGTGTCTGCGCAAGGCCGGGGATGGGATCTGTGGTTTTCGATTAGCCTCAGTGGTGGTCCAGATGGTTTACGGTGTTTCACCCGTGGGGGGTTATCTTGGCTGAGACCCTGACTTCCCTGAGTTTTGTTCATTCTATTTGCCCTATTAAGACCGACAGATGCTTTTTCCCAGCTTGGGCACGTTTCTATGTCGTGCTTGCTCAATCTTGGTACTCTCCAGACCTCTCTGGTCAACTGGCCATTACACAGATCTCTGATCAACTAGCTATTACACAGATTTGGTTGCTAGAGAAGTTGAGCCTTTTGGGTATTCTTCTATTTTATTTGTGGTATGCCCCAAAGTTCTATCGGGCTTGGCATATCTATACCACAGACTTTGCTACCCGTTTTATCAAGGAATGGACTATTTGTATGAGCGAGAGGATGGGAGTTAGATCTTGTATTCTGTATTGCATTCTTGAATGTAACATCTAGACCAAGAATTGCCATCTATAACAGGAATTCCATTTGCGTCATCGTGGGCTTGGATGCAATGGCCTACTGATGGGTGTTTATAAGTAATGGCACGATGTATGCAATATGAACATCTGAGTGGAAAATCAAATGTGCCTAATATCATTATGATGACATCAGAATGAATATGATAGGGAAATCAAAAGTGACTCTGACTCTAAACATCACCCTATTCTTGTTACGAACACGTCCTTTCGGTTTTCCATTTCAGAAATTTTCTCTTGGTGATTACTCCCTCTCTTTTTTTCTTCTTTTTTTTCCCTTGTTTTTATCGACTGAAAATTCTGCACGAGGACTCCAGCCAAGTAGATCTCTTCGCACTGGCTTGTCTTAGGATTGGAAAGTGCACCTCAAATGTTCACTAAAGGTCCTGAGAGCATTGTTCTTGATGATGCCTAATGGCTTAGCTTTTACCTGCCCCTAGTGTTAGGGATTTGTATTTGGGTGTGACACACTCCATCGGATCTGGTTCGCTGCGTGCTGTAATCCTTATGCAGACACAAACATGCAATGACATGACACATGCATATTGAACATCGAAACAAAATATGAAATATCTATGACATAATGAATGTGAATGCATTAGGCAAATCCAAACTGTGGCTTTGGTTTTGAACAATGCCCCTTCGTGCTACCAATATGTCCTTTTGATTTTCCACATTTGAGATTTTTTTTTGTATTGATATATATTTTTTTTGTTTTTTATTTGTTTTTGATGAAATACTAATACATGTTAAAAGTAAGCCATCAAAGTATACAAAACGAAGTCAATTAATTAACCACTGGATTCTCCAAGGGTTTGAACCTACATTCATGTTTCCAATTCACCCTAGATTCCAATTTGCACACAGTCCCGAAAGATGGACACAGCTTTTAGTCCTTTAGAGTATGACCTGATTTAGAATGACTTTGAGTTAATTTTGGTTTCCTTATGCCTGCCAATCATAATAACCCTATAGCAAATCACACCATCTTTAGGTGGCGAAAGAATCACTGGTAAGTAGTCACCTTTGTTGCAACTGAAGACTGAGTTCTCGAAATGGTTGGTAAATGCAACTTTCCCCTGAATATTAGCATAGTAGGCTTTGCACGTCTTCCTATTGACAGGGACATTCCATTCATGATTGTTGAAATCTTTGTAAAACCTGGTTGCACTAACACTGTTGGTGAAGTTCACAAATGTACAACCAAAACCTCCTCTAGTCTGAAACTGATTCGGTATATTTCTGATCATCAGGCTTGTTTTTCCACTCAAGTTAACTTCAATCTCTTTCTTATTCAGCCTGGTTTTTCTTTTATTTTTCTTTACATAAAAGGAAGAATCCTACCACCTACCCTAAGCAAGGACTTGCAGGGGTAGGTGTCAGTCTCCTCCCTCTCTCTGTCACATTTTGCTCAACTGAACCCCTTGCACCATCCCTTGCTGGGCTGAATTTTGCTGGCAAATAATCATCCCTTTCACACTCAAATATTGACCTCTCAAAGTGTCTCATCAGCTCTTCTTTTCCTTGAAGTCTAGCATAGGCTACAGTGCGGACTTTGCTGGACAAGAAGAGTAGCCATCTCTTATTGTGAACTGCTTGCTGAAATTTGCATACGGCTTTTGGGTTTGTGAAATTTACAATTGCTTGCCCTTTCATATACCTTTTTTTTTGTTTTTTTTAGAAAGAGGCTAAATCCAAGTCACAGCCACCTTTTGGTTTTCCTGTTGCATTTAAATTCATGCATTTCATGTGTGTTTAATATGCTTTTTGGATGAACAATGCATGCGTAATGTCACATACACATGAATGTCATGCGAATAGGATAATACATGCACTACAACCAAGAACTGCTTCAGGGTTTTACCACATGAGGGGTGTTGAAAGTCATTTGAATTTCCCATGGGTTAGAGATTTTGACGAGTTTGGGAATTTTATCTTTAGGGCTTTGGCATGGAGTACTTTCTTGGATACAGAATTAGGCTTGTGGCTTCATTTGGAGTTTATTTTGAGGTTTAACAATAGCTTTTGGCTTGGAATTGTTCATGTATCATGTGTGCTATTTAAATTGAAACTTTAAAGTGGGGCCAATAACATCTTGAATTATGATTTGTAAGGATTGTTGATTTGGATCGGCAAATGACTCGGCGAAGGTGATGCCATCATGTCATTTATTGTCTCACAAGCTCACTTTTCAAGAGAGAGTTCGGTCAGGACCAGATTCACTTTTAGGTTCCCTATAGTACTCAGATTGATGTCATGCATTTTGATATTATGCATATTGGATATGTCGTTTCAAATGGTCAAATGCATGCATAATGCCATATATATGCAATCACCACAGAAGTAAGAAGATAATGAACTGCATTGCATTCAAAAATAAGTTCAATACACCTTATAAACAAAATGAGTCCCCTACAAGAAGGAAATCTCTAAGGGTATTGATCTCATAGAATCTAATTATTCTCCGACTAGTCACCATCTCGACTTCAGCGTCACTGCCCCACTCTTATCATATCAGACCTTGTAGTTCTTCATCATATTCCTCTCCTTGAGAAGTTTGAGGAATTTCCTCGGTAGTCTTTCTGGTTGCCCCAGGTCGTCTATCAAAGCTAGATGGGACTTCCAATTTTCCTTCATCGATTAGCTTCTGGATCTCATCTCTTAAAGCAAAACACTCTTTGGTCCGCTGGCCCGTCATCACATGATAGCTGTAGAAATTACTCTTTTGCATTGGTGTTGGTCTCACGTATGGCCTGACATTTTGCAGCAGACCCTCCCTTCTACACTTGGGAAAGAGTTTGTCCAACGAGCGGGACCAAGGGGATATGCCTCTTCTGTTACCCTTAGCAGGTGGGTTTCGGGTGTGTCGCAGAATAGAGTCAGCGTCGGCACTGGTCTCAAGGGGCCCCTTCAGTTCCACTTCATTGGTCAGCCCTGGTAAACCCGAGTCCCGGTAAGAGCGACTTCTGACGTGTCAAGGGTGAGTGTCAGCAATCTGGGCATTCTACTTCTTGTTAGCATCGGCATTGGAGTCCGTGCATACCATATCTCTTATTTTTCCCTCAAGCTCCGCCACCCGTGCTTCCAATTCAATGCACGTTGCCATCAGTCTCTCTACTCTGCCAAAATCACTCCCTAGCATTTCCTTCAACATTGCTGCTGCTTCCTCCCTGACTGCCTTTTGAAAGCGTGATGAAGTGATACAATCCTCTACAACATCTGTAATAGCATTGAAGTTCATTGGGTTGGCCATTTTCGAGATTCTTCCCCTTCCCCCTGAAAAGAACACTTGTTAGTGTTGCCAGGCACATACGTGAAGGATACCAAATAGGGGATGATGTATGCACGAGTGTGTGATGTGATGTGTGCATGTATGAGTGGTGAGTTGCACATGTGATGTCATGTAATACCATGTCATGCTATACTATTCCGAACCGACCAAGTGTATGCAAAGTTAAGAATAGAAACATAAAGATGTAACGAAGGTTGCTAAGATGGTCATGGATTAAGATAGAGTATAGTGTATAAATATACACCACATGGATAAAATGACACGCGGGGTGTCCACGGATTGAAGCAAGGTGATACTTGCAAGGGGATTTGAAATAGGGCACATAACTATGCACCCAGGGGAATAAAGTGACACACGGGGTGTCCACAGATCGATGCAAGGTGATACTTGAGAGGGAACTTGGAATAGGGCGCATAACTATGCACCCAGGGGAGTAAAGTGACACACGAGGTGTCCATGGATCGATGCAAGATGATACTTGCAAGGGAACTCAGAATAGGGCACATAAATATGCACCTAGGGGAATATGATGACACACGGGGTGTCCACGGATCGATGTAAGGTGATACTTGTGAAGGAACTTTATGCCATGAATGCATGCATGCATATGGTGTACGGACATGACTTCAATGCTTGGGGGGTAACTTGGATTTTCATGCACAAAGTGAGATGGGTTCGCGTTTGGTGCATGGGCAGAGTTTCGGCGCTCGGGGAGCACCTTGGGTATTCATGGATGGAAAGGGATGAGAAGGTGCGCTTGGCACATAGACAGCGTTTCGATGCTCAGGGAGCATCTTGGGCTTTTATGCGATGAAATGATATGAGTTCGCACTTGGAGCACGAGCAGAGTTTTTGCTCTCGGGGAGCACCTCAGGTTTTTATGCGATGATATGAAAGGAGTTCGCACTCGGCACACGATCAGAGTTTCGGCGCTCGGGGATCACCTTGGGTTTTTATGCGTGAAATGGAATGAAAAGGTGTGCTTGGCACACAGATAGCGTTTCGGCGCTCGGGGAGCACCTTGGGCTTTTATGCGATGATATGAAAGGAGTTCACACTGGGCACGCGAGCAGAGTTTCGGTGCTAGGGGAGTACCTTGGGTTATCATCAGATGAGATGGTGTGCTTGGCACACAGACAGCGTTTCGGTGTTTGGGGAGCACCTTGGGTTTTTATATGATAAAATGATATGAGATGGTGCTTGGTGCACGAGAAGAATTTCGGCGATCGAGGGGCACCTAAACGGCTTGATGTATGGATGAGAGGTGAGTTAGTCGTGATAGAATGATGTCAGACGGATGGAAACAAGAATGAGGATGGCTGTCTTTGTTTTATTTCTTTTTATTTATTTTAAATGTTCCGTGAATGCCCAATGCTATGTAAAAGACAATGCAGAAAGGCCGCACATGAGTCAACACATGGACAGAGGTTTCGAGCCTTTGGGGCACCTAATGGATGTTGTGAAATGGTCGCATGTGTACGGACACACGGATAGAGGTTAGATGTTTTGTAGGTCGATGAGGTGATATGAAATGGTCACATGGGGATCGCCCCACAGACAGAGTTCTGATGCTTTTGAGATATCCGAGATGAAATAATTTCACAAATAAGTCACGTGTAACTCGAGACATGGATAGCGGTTCGGTGTTCAACGAACACCTCGTATGATTTGGTGATGTCATGGAATTCCCCTATATTTATAATAATCTGGCACTTATGGAGTATCTCGAATGAGCCATTAATGTCATGAAACAATTTGATATGGATCGCAACACGTAAACAAGGCTTAGGCATCCCCGTGATGCCTATAGTGATGTTGTGGTGTCACATAATGATATCATGTGGGCTGCCACACCAAAATAAACCTGAGGCTGTCATGGTCTTCTAGTGAATGGTATGGCACTGTGGAATGGCCAAGTGCAAACCAGTGCACCGGTAAAACACAGGTAGTTTTGGGACTCCCGACATGACATGGAACGAAACAACCGTGGTAGGTATTCTCAGGATGGTCCTTATTTAAATGAAATGAGATGGTTCGAATGAATGTTCATGTCACACAAAAATGTGAATGACTGCACGAAGACATGTATAGAATGTATGACATACAGGACGATGTCGTGTATGTAAGATACAAATCCATATGTCACATAAATAAAGTGTCGTGGCTGTACGAAGACATGGTTAGGACGTATGACACACGAGGTGATGCATGCTTCATGAATATATCACACATGAGATATGAATGGCACACGGATAAAATGTGATGGCTGCACTAAGATGTGGTTAGCGTCAATGTCATACATATGTCGATGTCTTAAAAATGGCTGCATAAATATATGATTATAATGACACACGGATGATTATGCGTGTTTGACGCTTCGCGAATGAAAATGATAATAAATGTGACTTCTTTGTTCCTGACATTCCAAGAATTCCCAACATCATGCAAAAGAAAATGCAAAAGAAGTCATGCGTGAGCCGACACACAGATGGAGGTTCGGTGCTTTTGGGGCACCTAGTGGGTGTCATGAAATGGTCACGTGTGTACCGACACAAGGATAGAGTTTCGACGCTTTATGGGTCAAAATGAAATGGTATGAAGTGGTCACGTGGAAGCTGTTCCACGGACAGAGTTCTGATGTTTTTGGGGCATCTAACATGAAATGATGTTGAAAACAGGTCACGTGTAAATAGAGACACGGACAGAGGTTCGGCATTTATGGAACGCCTTGCATGATTTGGTAATGTTACAAAATGCTCCTATGTGTGTAATAATTCGACACTCAAGGAGTACCTCGAATGGGTTATTAATGTCATGAAGCAAATCCGAAATGGATCCCTATACACAAGCAAGGCTTCAACATCACTATGACGCCAATGATGAATGGACATAAAACGAAGATGATGTTATGTTATGTTGTTGTGCGATTTGCCATACAACACAGGCCTAAGATCGTTGTGATCTTCTAGTAAATGATGTGGTGTAGTGGGGTGGCCAAATGCGAACCGGTGCATAGGTGGACTACGGGTAGTTTCGGGATACCCGATATGGTATGAAATGAAATGATCGTGACAGGCATCCTCAGAACGTCCCTTATTAGGCATAATGGAATGAAATGGCATGAACATGTATGTCACACAAAATGCAAGTGGCTACAGAAAAAATGTTGTTAGGATGTATGACACACGGGATGATGTCGTGTATGCTTTATGGCACACGAGATGTATATATGGCACACAAATAAAATATCATAGCTGCACGAAGACGTGGTTAGCATAGATGCCATACATATGTATATATGTTAAAAATGGCTGCACGAAAACGTGGTTAATATGGCACATAAATGATTATGCCTGTTTGATGTTACGTGAAAAGGTAAAAAGAAAATCATCACGGAATAAACATTAGCACATGCAAAAATATGCTCTCCCTTCCAACCTTATTCCTCCTTTCGATTGGTCACGCAATCCTTCCTAGGTGTTGGGTCTCTTTGGCATCAACAGAGGATACCAAAGGCATACACTCAATTGTCCAATTTCAAATTTATGTTTTGGTAATCCTACGGGAAGTTGCTAAGCCATTACATATGGGCCAAAGTCAAACCAAGGGTCGTACAGGTCCCCATAGCAAATATACACTCCTCACCATAGAACACGATGTAAGGTCATGCGGTGCTATGAGTGATTTACCCCTTCGGGTGCCTCTAATCCTGGCGATAGAGGTAGGTCACCTTCTTGAGTAAAACGGGCTTATCAGTGTATTTGAGGGGTTGAGAAGAAGAAAATGTCATGATATGCAAGGTATGAATAAATATGGTATTTATAAATTAGTAAATGACTACAAGCGAGGTTATGTTTCAGTAGTTGCCTAAGTTCCTTAAGTTTTTATAAAAAACATTTTAGGAAACTTTTGATCCCTAGCAGAGTCGCCACTGTGAGCGGACGACCTAAAAGGTGGAACGTGGCGAAGCGAACCGGGGAACAGAAAGCGGGTTTTCGGATGTTTTGGTTTTGATGAAAAAAAACGGGTTTTGTTTGTCTTGCTTTAGGGAAAACCACTTGTTCATTTTAAAAATTCCTTTTGTAGAAAACATTTTTCCATTTTATTACTTAAAGACCTCGAAACCTAAATTCCAAGATCAGTGACAGAGTCGCCACCCGGATCAGCTCATCCGGGAAATTCGTGTACAGCTCCCTACTGAGTGTAGACTACCGTACCTAATCCAGAGATTTAGGATTCGGGTAACTTACCTATTCAACCTCGAGCTTGTATTCATTTTATAATTTATATTACCATATTTATTCAATTTATTATCTTTTCCTACCCAATTTTGTTTATTTATCAGCCGATGCTCAAACAGATGACATAAATAAATTGCAAAAAAATAAACCATGCATCCAAATTATACAAAAGAATAATAGAGGCCGCTTATACAACCAAATTGAATAAAAATAAAACTCTCGTCCTCACATTACATGCGCCTAGAATACACTGATATCTAAAAATTTACAACGCCTAAAATACACGAATTAATCTATTAATTAGACCAAAAATAATAAAAAGAAAAATGAATACTGCAAAACAGGTGGTTAGCACAATTTATATTACAAACACAGATAAGACTCAAGTAGGACAGAATTGGGATTTTTAGGAACTGGGGCATGCATTTAGGGGCTAACCAGGTCTACTCGGTTAGTCAGTCCGGTTAGACCTAGAAAACGGTTTTGAAACGCCCTGTAGGTTTTTTGTACTGGAAAATAATTTTTGGAAAACCATTTGGCTCGGTTTCATGCGAATTTCCATATTTCAGCGGGTATGTTATCCTGGAACTTGGGGTTCCATTCGTGTGGGTTTTCCTAATTTCCACAATCATCTAGGGTCCAAAAGCAGTAAACACACCAAAAACTATTTGATTCTGAAGATAGCATCACGATACGACGTCCGTGTGGGTCGTTTCGTGATTCTGTCCCCTTTTGAGAACTACAGCCATGCGGCTCTGGCACCCACAGCCGTGCGGCTGTAACACCGGGAACCCGAAATTGGTTTTCTTGTTTTTTATTTTAAATCGCTATTTTGCTCGTTTTCAATGTTTCCTGAAGATTTTTATAAGGCTAGGGGGGTCCGTTAATGCTGGACGATGAATCCGATTTGGATCGAACCACCCTGAAATCCAAAAAATAAAATGCAGGAAAAACTGAAAACCTACCACCCGTACGCACAGAAATCCGAAAACCATAGTTTGATAACGCACAAATGTATTGGGGCTGAAATATATCATTGTAGGACAAACAAAATGGGAAACGGACTGTGTTCGGCCATTTTGGGGCTGTTCGGGTGTTTGCCCAGGAAAGCAGAGCCGTACGGCTCTAGTTAGAGCAGTGCAGCTCTGTTCTTGAAAAATAGAGCTGCGCATCTCTGTTCTTGAAAAAATAGAGCCGCGCAGCTTTGTTCTTCAAGGATTAGAGCTGCTCGGCTCTGGTTAGAGCCGTGTGGCTGTAATCAACAGCCAGTTTTTGGAAAATTTATAGAAAATAGAGAAAAATCATAACAACAACAAACCAAAGTGAGTTTAAGGCCTCTCAGAGTTTACCTTGTGATTGTTTTGGTGTGTTTAATGTCCGGAATCGAATTGAGAAGTCAAAATGCTCCTTGAATCCTCAAACGTCCCAAAATTCTAAAAACGAATCCGAATCAATCCAAAACCAATCTGAAATAGCTCCAATCGAGTGTGGGAACGGTCAAGAAATCTTCCCTTAGTGCTTTGGTATTGTTTTTGGTATTGAGTTTTGGTTCTCTCCTTCTCCTTTTTCTCTGTGTTTTTCGGCCTCTCTCTTTCTCCTTTTTTTTTCTTCTGTTTCTTTTTTTTTCTGCCTAAGACTCCTCCTCCCTTTTTCCCCTTTTTTTCTTCTTTCTTATATTTCCCTCTCTTTCCTGTCACTTCTCCAATTAATCAGCCACCTAAGGATTTCAGTTGAGAAAAGAAAAATCTGCCCGTTTCAGCCAAGTTGTTCTGCTTTTGTAGGGCAACTTGGCTGCCACATCGGAGCCCTGTGGCTCTAAGCTGTTAGAGCTGTGTGGCTGTAGTTTTGAAACTACAGCCGTACAGCTCTAGACAGAGCCGTGGTCGATTCCGCCAATTCCTACGCTCACCTCTAAGCCCTGAAATCACTCGAAGGACCTTTCTCAGGGTTCGGATAGAGGATAGCTCGGTTTTTGGAGCGTTTGAGACACTCTAGGTGACATTCCACTCATCCTCAAGTCCAATTCGCGTCCATCTGCTTAAGAGGCAAAATGGAATTCTCATCATAGAGGTCGGGAAAACCCATGCTCACACATATATATAATCATATACATAATTTTGGCTTAATTTCATCTATGGTATACCAACTATACCTTATTTCACACTTTGGTGTACCAACTTCATTTCTAAACATTTGATATCCTAACTTGCAAGTGACCTCCCATTGTGGTATATCAGACCTGCTATTACAGGTTACTTATGCCACGTCAGCATTTTACTCAGTTTCAATATAAAATATTGGGACCCACTATATTGAAATGACCATTTTAACCAATACAATATTTTTTAATTACTGAAAATATATTATATTATTTTTTATTTATAATTTATAATTTTTCTTTTCCCTTTTCCTTTCCCCAACCCAACCCTACCCTACCCTAATTTTTCTTATCATCTCTGCCTCTCACAGCGACCGCCTTCACTCCCAATCCTTCCCTCCACCGTCAACCTCCCCTACTCTCATCGACGCCGTCAATGGCTGCCGCATTTCATTCCAAGAATTTTCCCTTTGAACTAAAACCTTCTCTACATCGTTGTTCATTGAAAGTCGACTAATGGGCAAAATCCGGCACTTTCATGGTCTCCATCCTCAAAAACCTGTTTTCTTTCCCAACTCTGTCACCATTTTTCATTCTATCAGATTGCAAGAATGTTCTTCTAAGAGAACCAGCACCCCAGTTTCCAGTATCCCATTCCTCTTCATCTTTTGGCTGGAAACCTTTCAAAAAGCTGCATATTGGTGAATTCTGCGCATTACAGACTCCAAAAACTCCACATAAGCCATAAACATCACATTTTGTAGCCGAAAGTTTCCAATCAGATTTCGAATTCTCAGTTCCATTGACCCAAATTTTTTCATCAATTCTCCTTCATAACTCAAAATATATCTAGGAAGAAGAGATTGATTTGAATAAGTGAAACTCAAAGAAAGAACTCTATTTGCATCCGTAGCAAAAGTGAATCTATAAAGATACATAGTCTGTAGAGGAAGCTTTCTCTGGTCAACAGCAATCAAATTTTCGATTTAACCAAAAAATTTTAATTTCAAGCAAAGGTTTAACAAGAAAGAGGAAAAAAAAGAACCTGGTCGAGGAGCTGAAGAGAGCCGTGGCTGTAGCAGATGGAAAAGAGAGTGTTATCAGCTTCAAGAACAGGGCTGGAATTCAAAATTACCTCTAATTGTATAGCCTGTAAATCTGCGATGGGGGAGACGGTGGTCGATGGCAACAATGATTGGAGAAGCAGCAAAACGACTGAGGCCATAGGGGAAGATAGGTTCATATAGCGGTGGAGGGAAGGATTGGGAGTGAAGGCAGCGGCTGTGAGAGGCGGAGATGATAAGAAAAATTAGGGTTGGGCTGGGGCAAGGAAAAGAGAAAAGAAAAATTGTATATTATAAATAAAAAATAATATAATATATTTTCAGTAATTAATAAATATTGTATTAGTTAAAATAGTCATTTTAATATAGTAGGTCCTAATATTTTATATTGAAAATAAGTAAAATACTGACGTGGCATGAGTAACCTGCAATAGTAGGTTTGGTATACCACAATGGGAGGTCACTTGCAAGTTAGGATATCAAAATATTTAAAAATGAAGTTGGTACACCGAAGTGTGAAATAAGGTATAGTTGGTATACCATAGGTGAAATTAAGCCCATAATTTTTCTCCCCTTTTGGAATCATAAAAAAGCATAGGAGAGCAGAGAACACAAATAATCTCATAATAGTGTATATAACCATGTGATTATAATAAGATGTTCAGGAATACCTATAAAAATCTCACATTGGGTAAATACCCCTTAAATCAGCAAAAATGACATACCAGTCAAATTTCATTACATACATGTAAACAGAGTTGAGGACACCATCACACAATGAAATCTTTAGAGGCATACTGAAGAGCAGTTGATCACAAAGCATAAGGAACACATAATATTCAGAGAATTCATAGTAGAACTATAAAATCAGGAAATTAAACCATGCTATTGTAAATCATATAACAAGATCATAGGTAGAAGATTCCACCATATAAGGGCACATAAGCTGTTATATCAAGACACACAGTTCTATTAATAAGATCCAAAAACATCTATTTAGGCTAAAAATACTTTAAAATCAGATGTAGTGTACTAGATATAGAGTAGAAAAAGACTATAAAAGATTGGTGTTTGAAAACTATAGAGGAGAGTGTGAGCATAAATGGACTTCTTGAAAATCATCTCTACAAAAAGGAACAATAGTTATTATTGCAAACTTGGTTCAATGCTAAGAAGAAGAAGAGGAAGCATCAGGTTTTAAGATGCTAGAGATTAAGGTCTTCATTTTCTCCATTTGTTCAGCAGGATGGGTAAAGTGCTCTGTCATCTTGGCTTGCTCTATTTCCATGCTAGCAGAGAGTCTATGCACCTTATCTTGGATGTTCAAGAGATGCAGCTGAAGATCTTGGAGTGCATTTGATACTTCTGTGTAGGCCTTTGATCCCATAAGAGCTTTAGAGGCATTTACAACCTCTGTAATGACTTTGAAACAAGTTCCCATGGTGAAACTTGTGATATTCTAATAATCAAGTGGTGGTGGTGAAGGAGAGGGAATGTATGAGAAGTGGGAATGAGACATGTTTAAATCAGACACAGGGCTTGTTAAGGGCATAGCAAATGTTGGTGAAGATGGACTCATAGTGAGAGGCAACGATGAGAGTCTTTTTGAATCAGTAAATGTCTTGGTCATTTTGAATGAAGGTTGATATACAAGAGGAGTCTGAATTAGGGCTTTATATAAGTCATGGAGATGAAGAGTGTGGAAGTAAGACATGAAGGGATTTACAGCCTGGGAAGGAAGATCATTGTAGAATATACTTGGCTCTGAAGTCGAGATAGGAATAAGAGCTGAAGTTACACTCTCTTTCTGACTTGAGTTTGGGTCTTCATCATTGTATAGTGTAGTGAGAGAGTCATAAGGCCTATTTTCCTCTGGTGAAGTGGTTTTGTTGGATTGAACTCCAGCTGTATCATATTCTTTTTCAATCTTAGCTGTCAAATTAACATTGGGTACATCTTCCAAGCCTTCTTCAGAACCATATTCTTTTCTCTTACAACCTGAGACTTCGAAGTCATGCTCTTTTTGCTTCTATTTTCAACTTAGAGGATTTTCTTCCTCTTTCACATTATACTTTATTGTCTTCTTCATTCACTTGACCAGAGTGAACTTCCTGGTCACTTCCACATACTGATGCAATCTCAAATCCTATAGAGAGGGGCTTGGTTGGCAGCTAGGTTTTGTGAGCACATGCCTTTAGCATTCTGGTAACATTGGCTTTTTTTATGATAGATCGATGGGTGACAACAGTGGGTTCAATTCTAGCTTTAGATACTTCAAAGAAGTCAAAGTATCTGTTTAGGATCATGCTAAAAGAATTTGCTCTGACATGAGTCAAGTGGTTTATGTTGGGATTCGTCATTGGAAAAATAACGTGGCGCAGCGGAAAATACACCGTTTAAAATTTCCTAGAATCCACCTATCGTGTCTAATTACCATTGATTAGAAAAAAACAATTTGAATCAAGAGAGTTTAACTCACCAGATTTGTCTCCTCTAGAGACTGCTGCAGAATCGTTTCTTGAAACTGTGATCTCCAAAGTCCGGTGCACGACCAACTATTGAGCGGGAACCGATGCTAGCCAAAGATGCGAAGGAATGGAGGTTTAATGCTGGGATTTTCAGCTGTTTTGGGGCTGCTATTGGTGGCTGAAATTTCCAGTAATTAATTAGAGTTGAATTAGGTTTTTCCTCCTTAAGTGTGCCCTTATATAGACACCTTGTCTAATTGGGTTTTAATTAGGTTAACTAAACCCAAGCCTACTAGGATTATAATTACATAAATAAACTTTAATTAAAAAGTATATACTATGTAATTTAATTCCATTTGGCTAAATTTAATTACCCCTAAATAAAATTAAATCACATTTAAGTTAATACAATACATGTATTTAATTTTCCTACTTAGGAAAATTATTTAATTAATTGTTTACTTTATGTAATTCAATTAATTGATAAATTAATTAATTACATTATGTAAACTTATTAATTAAATTAAATTCAACCCAATGTCAATTAATTACCTTAACACCGAATGTCAACTAATTAATTAACGCATTCCTTCCAATGTACATTACATGTACAATTTCTATAAGTTCCAGCTCAGTTGATCTATGTGCACGATCCTATGGGTCTGTCTTTATGTTGGCAGTAGGCCCAAGGCCCACAGACTGTAAGTGGGTTCTAGCAAACCATTACAGCCCCCAATTAAGACAGAGCTGCAGCAGTCTTTAGAAGACACTCACCTGGTAGTAATCTCATAGTGTCCTTTGTCTAACGATATCGATATGAATAAACAAGAGGCATGGTGTCCGTCATCATCTTCTGTTGTTTATCATATTTGTTGATCTTGAGTTGACTGATTAATCAAATAAGAAACCAACTTATTTGGGTATGGCCATACACTTATCAGTCCCACTCATCAAATGGCCAATGATATCATCTTGGTGTTACCCGAGTGGCAATTCCATCACTTCATCATCAATATCAACAAGTTCACCGGTCCACCCAATCATACCCGTATTTAGCATCCTTTTACAGACCTGTTAGGCGTATGTCAAAGTGAACCAGATTCCATATTGATATTATAATAAAATCTGGTCTGAGGACAAAAGAGACCTACTTAAGAAAGACCTATGACATGACAACCATGTGGCTTTCTTGTGCGGATCGATCCAGTCCCATGTCAATGACATGTACCTATGTTCATGACTGACTATACAAGTACTATGGCTAGTTAAGAACTACCATACAGTCATCGAATATACAATTCTGTGGTTCTATTCGTTCCCACGATTAGAACAGACCTGGGATAGGTTTTATGATTATCAATCAATGGATACTCTACTCATATTATAGCACAAGATATAAATGAAATAAATTAATTGCCTTTATTAATGTGACACAAATAATGTATTCATACATGACTCTTAATGTATAATACAAAATACAACAATCTAATGCCCTAAGAACTAGGGCACACCAACAATCTCCCACTTGCACTAGTTCCAAATGGGCATTGCCCTAATTCCTATAGATCTGGTATGACCGTCATGCGCTGTGTCTACAACAGCGCTTTGGTCAATGGATCAACGACATTATTCTTGGTGTCAACCCTCTGCAATGATATGTCACCTATGTTCACGATCTCCCAAATGAGGTGAAACTTTCTGAGTACATGTTTGGATCTCTTGTGTGACCGGGGCACCTTAGCTTGTGCGATGGCCCCGTTGTTGTCACAAAAACATCAACTGGGTCTAGGATAGTGGGCACTACTCCCAACTCAGTTATGACTTTCTTAATCCAAACGGCTTCCTTTGAGCTTCGCACGCAGCTATGTACTCAGCTTCCATTGTAGAGTCAGCAATGGTGGCCTACTTTGAGGACCTCCAACTAATGGCACCGCCATTCAGGAGAAATACATAACCAGACTGTGACTGGTTCTCATCCGCATCAGTGTAACCTGACACTACCAGCTCATCTTGACCTCTATACACTAAGAAAGCATCCTTAGTCCGGTTAAGGTACTTCAAGATTGCCTTGACTGCCTTCCAGTGTTCCTCACCGGGGTCCGACTGGTACTGGCTAGTCATACTTAGTGCAAATACGACATCAGGCCTCGTACATAACATGGAGTACATGATAGATCCAATAGCAGATGCATAAGGGATCTTTTCCATGTTCTCCCGGTCCTTCTTTGTTTTAGGACCATCTTTCTTACTCAGCTTCAACCCATGGCGCATAGGCAAGAATCCTTTCTTTGCCTTGTCCATGCTGAATCTTTTTAGAACCTTGTCAATGTACGTGGCATGACTTAGGCCTAGAAGCCGATTGGATCTATCTCTGTAGATCCTGATCCCTAAGATTGTCTCAGCTTCGCCTAAGTCCTTCGTTGCAAAGCACCTACTCAACCACTGCTTAACTTCTTACAGTGTTGGTATGTCGCCTCCAATGATAAGGATGTCGTCAACATATAGCACTAGGACGGTGGAAACACTCCCACTAACCATCTTATACACACAGGGCCTTTAACTTGAAACACCACTTGCAACCTATCACCTTAGCACCCGGAGGTGGATCCACCAAGTTCCATACTTGGTTATCGTGCATAGATTGCATCTCAGCCTCCATGGCTTTACACCATTGATCTGAGTGTGGGCTTCCAATAGCCTCCTGATAGGTCTTGGGCTCTTCTTGGTCAACGACCATAAGGTCCCCATCATCAGTCACGAGAAAGCCGTACCTCTCTGGCTGATGACATGCCCTACCAGTCCTTTTAAGGTCCTGTGCAACCGATTCTGGTTCCTCAATTTTAGAGGTGGCAATTCGTGTTATCGTGTCATAATCGTGTTATGTTATTTAATATATTCCACATGATTACATATAACATAAAAACAACAAAAATGAGTTTCGTGTCAAATGGGTCGTGTCAGTCGGGTTGTCTCTGTAAATCGTGTTGTCGTGTCAGAAATTGCCACCCCTACTCAATTTCTTGAGTAGCCAAATCGGTTCCCGAAGCATCCTCAGCAGTAGCTGCAGGAGTTTGTGAGTCTTGAACTTCTGAAGGTTCAACATTACTCCCACTGTCTTTCTTAAAAAGGAATTCCTTCTCCAAGAAGACTGCATTTCTAGCTATGAAAAATTTGTTTTCGGCCAGATCGTAGAAGTAATAACCCTTAGTTTCCTTAGGGGAACCCATAAACTGGCACTTGACAGATTTGGACTCGAGTTTGCCACTTGTCAATTTCTTAAAATGTGCATCATAGCCCCAAATCTTCAAGAAGGAAACATTGGGCTTTCGGCCTTTCCATAGTTCATATGGTGTTCCCTCAACTGCCTTGCTTGGTGTATTATTAAGAATATAAGCAGCTGTCTCTAAAGCATATCCCCAAAAGGAGCCAGGGAGTGTAGCATGACTCATCATCGAGCGAACCATGTCAAGTAAGGTCCTATTCCTCCTTTCTGACACTCCATTCCACTGGGGTGTACCAAGAGGAGTGAGTTGGGATATAATCCCACACTCTCTAAAAAACGAGTCAAACTCTTGGCTCAAATATTCACCCCCTCGGTCAGACCGAAGTGCTTTTATTTTCTTGCCAAGTTGGTTTTCTACTTCATCTTAAAGTCCTTGAACCTTTGGAGAGTCTCAGACTTATGCTTCATCAGATACATGTAACCGTATCTGCTAAAGTCATCCATGAAGGTGACGAAGTACAGAAAACCAGATCTAGCACTAGTGCTCATTAGGCCACATACATCGGAATGTATTAGCTCCAATAGCTCTGAGGCCCTTTCAGCAGTCTTGCTAAAAGGCGCCTTTGTCATCTTGCCTCTCAAACAAGATTCGCATGTGTCATAAGGCTGGATGTATAAGCCATTTTAGATCAAGGATATATAAGCCATTTTCAGGGAATGCTGTTCCATAAATAATATTGCCACATTGCATAGAAATTCTACCATGTCCAATTTTAAATACAAAACCAGAAATATCCAACAAAGAAATGGAAATAATATTCCTGCGCATCGCAGGTACAAAATAACAGTTTCTTAGTTCCAAAACAAGTCCACTAGGCATCTCCAAGAAATAATCTCCGATCTCCATGGCCTGAACCCGAGCACCATTTCCGAATCGAAGATCTACTTCTCCAGATCCTAATAATCTCCTATTTCTTAGACCCTGCACATTTGAACAAATGTGAGATCCACATCCAGTGTCCAAGACCCAAGATGTAGAAATAGCCAGATTAATCTCAACAACATAAATACCTGAAGTAGCAGTTTTGCCCTTCAGTTGCTCCTTTAGCTTTGGACATGAGCTCTTCCAGTGCCCCTTCTCATGACACTCATGGCAAACATCGTCAGGAGAAGCAACCCTTGCTTTAGGTTGGGCCACCACCTTTTTACCCTTAGCCTTGGCCTTAGATTTTGCCTTTCCCTTAGCAATGGGCATATTGCCCTTGTTCACCAGCAATACTTCAGGAGTCTTCTTAAGAGACTGCTCAGCAAGCTTGAGCATGCCATGCAGCTCAACAACCAATTTATCCAACCTTTGCATATGGTAATTCATGATAAACTAGTTGTAAGACTCAGGAAGTGACCCGAGAATAATGTCTGTTGCCAAGTCCTGCGGAACTAGCGAGCCGAGGTGGGCAAGTGTATCAATATACCCCTTTAACTTTAGCACATGAGTGCTAACAGAAGTCCCAGCTGCCATCACAGTTGTGCAAAGTGCCTTAGTTATCAGGTAACGTTCCTGACGAGCCTGATCTTGGAACATCTTTTTAAGCTAATCCATCATCTCTTAAGCATGCTCATCCATGAACTGCTTTTGAAGATTAGAAGTCATGGTACCCAGCATGAGGCACGAGACATCTCGGTCACCCCTCACGTGCTGGTCATACTGCTCCACCATCGCTGTGGTGATGCCTCGACCTGTGGGAGGGCCAGCTGGTAAAGGAGCATTCAGTACATACTCCTTGGACTCTTGTCTAAGAACTGTTTGTAAGTTCCTAGCCCAGTCCAGGAAGTTAGTCCCCGAAAGCTTCTCCTTCTCCAAGAGTGACCTAAGTGAGAGTGAGTTGTTGTTTGTTGCAGCCATTTAAATTGCTTAATTGAAATGGGATTATCTACATGGAAGAAATCATTGCCTCAGTTAGAAATAAAGGACTTTTAAGCCAATTCAAATTAATAATCCGACTTTAATTTGTTTATTGGTGTTGTTAATTGGCTGACTTGACCAAGATCCACAACTTATCAGTGACTGGCCGAACTAGGGCTCGCTAACCAACCATTGATTCGTTTGGTAGGACAACCTATCCAATCCTTCCACGAAGGACTTTTGGTTTGATGGGCTTATTGACACTTTACCCATCTGTGCTTAGGGCCCTCTCTGAGCTAATGCTACCCATGTTGAGTCAAACCACCATTCACATGTTAACCATACCAAGTATCTTAACCCTCGACGGCCCACCGAATACTACAATATACCCTGCTAGGGCATGGCGCACATTGCAGCATCAATGGGAGGAAGAGGTGTGAATGTGGGAAGCACTTTTAAGTGACTCAATATTTTAATTTCTGGATTATAATTAAGTGATACGGCTTAGCATGCATAAACGCGGGGTAATAATTTGGTGATCCATACATCCATATTATATGACAAATGCAATAGCATACTTAATTTAAAATAAATGAGATCCTATGGGCCTTTAATTACAACCTAATGAAAAACTAGATGTCCTATCTAATTCTTCATGAGCCGGACTGCAATCCTTCTTCGGCTCCCACCATGGGCTTTCTCCATCTGGGCCTTCCTCCATACTTGATGCAATTACAATAATTTTGTAAAATAAAATCTATTCTAAAATTACATCAAAATAAAAAAATGGCACGCAGGCCATATTTCCCAAAATTAAATTACAACCGATAATAATTTAGGGCCTATAGAACTCAACATAACATTTCAAACAAAGTACCTGTCGTGCACATACATACCAATATGATGCATGATCATGGCATTCCAAATTATAAATATAAATGTTAAGCCGAGTTACTTAAGGTGAAATCGCCAATTTTAACAAATGTGACTAAGGCCCATAAAGCCCAATGGATAACATCCATAAATGCAAAATTAATAATTTTGCTCCCACTTGAATTTGGGTTGTCACAAATTTAAAATTTAGCTCTCCCAATTTTAACCGGTGTCACAGTTTATTGGGCCAATTTCACAAAGTCCATATTCAATTTAATATGCAAACAATTAAATTAAATATGCATGCCAACAAAATAAAATAATTTAAATACAAATTAATTAAAAAAAATTTAATTTAATTTGCATTAGGGTCCGGGATAAAAAAAATACCCGCAAAATCCAAAACCAGACCCAAAATCCGTGCGCGGCGCTGCTGTCCTGGCGGGGCAGCAGTAGCAGGCTGCAGCAGCTATTGCTCACGCAGCAGCCTGCTGCACGTAGTGGGGGAATCGCAAAATTGTGATTCCCTCACCCAAAATTCAACCTTTTTTTTTATTATTAAATCATAAAAAAAAATTCCAGCCATCAATATCAAATTATCAATAAAGAAAATACAATTATAGATAGAAACCAATTGGGGAAAAAAATAAAACCCCAAACAAAAATTCTAGGGTTTATCAAAACCAAAACCAATTGAATAAAAACCCTAAAATCACAAACTTGAAACCCATTCTTTCTTCAAGAATGCTTTCAAGAACCAATTCCAATCAATCTAATGGACAAAACCTAGGCTCTGATACCACTGTTGGGATTCGTCATTGGAAAAATAACGTGGCGCAGCGGAAAATATACCATTTAAAATTTCCTAGAATCCACCTATCGTGTCCAATTACCATTGATTAAGAAAAACAATTTGAATCAAGAGAGTTTAACTCACCAGATTCATCTCCTCTAGAGACTGCTGCAGAATCGTTTCTTGAAACTGCGATCTCTAAAGTCCGGTGCACGACCAACTATTGAGCGGGAACCGGTGCTAGCCGAAGACGCGAAGGAATGGAGGTTTAATGCTGGGATTTTCGGCTGTTTTGGGGCTGCTATTGGTGGCTGAAATTTCTAGCAATTAATTAGAGTTGAATTAGGTTTTTCTTTCTTAAGTGTGCCCTTATATAGACACCTTGTCTAATTGGGTTTTAATTAGGTTAACTAAACCCAAGCCTACTAGGATTATAATTACATAAATAAACTTTAATTAAAAGTATATACTATGTAATTTAATTCCATTTGGCTAAATTTAATTACCCCTAAATAAAATTAAATCACACTTAAGTTAATACAATACATGTATTTAATTTTCCTACTTAGGAAAATTATTTAATTAATTGTTTACTTTATGTAATTCAATTAATTGATAAATTAATTAATTACATTATGTAAACTTATTAATTAAATTAAATTCAACCCAATGTCAATTAATTACCTTGACACCGAATGTTAACTAATTAATTAACGCATTCCTTCCAATGTACATTACATGTCTAATTTTTATAAGTTCCAGCTCAGTTGATCTATGTGCACGATCCTATGGGTCTGTCTTTATGTTGGCAGTAGGCCCAAGGCCCACAGACTGTAAGTGGGTTCTAGCAAACCATTACAGCGCCCAATTAAGACAGAGATGCAGCAGTCTTTAGAAGACACTCACCCGGTAGTAATCTTATAGTGTCCTTTGCCTAACGATATCGATATGAATAAACAAGAGGCATGGTGTCTGTCATCCTCTTCTGTTGTTTATCATATTTCTTGATCTTGAGTTGACTGATTAATCAAATAAGCAACCAACTTATTTGGGTATGGCCATACACTTATCAGTCCCACTCATCAAGTGGCCAATGATATCATCTCGGTGTTACCCGAATGGCAATTCCATCACTTCATCATCAATATCAACATGTTCATCGGTCCACCCAATCATACCCGTATTTAGCATCCTTTTACAGACCTGTTAGGCGTATGTCAAAGTGAACCAAATTCCATATTGATATTATAATAAAATCTGGTCTGAGGACAAAAGAGACCTACTCAAGAAAGACCTATGACATGACAACCATGTGGCTTTCTTAGGCGGATCGATCCAGTCCCATGTCAATGACATGTACCTACATTCATGACTGACTATACAAGTATTATGGCTAGTTAAGAACTACCATACAGTCATCGAATATACAAGCCTGTGGTTCCATTCGTTCCCATTATTAGAACAGACCTAGGATAGGTTTTATGATTATCAATCAATGGATACTCTACTCATATTATAGCACAAGATATAAATGAAATAGATTAATTGCCTTTATTAATGTGACACAATCATACATGACTCTTAATGTATAATACAAAATACAACAATCCAATGCCCTAAGAACTAGGGCACACCAACAGTCTATTAGGGCAAAAGGCAAATTGATTCTTACATGGTTAATCAAATGCCAAATAAAACATAAATCAAAGCTATTCATACTAACTAAGCATCCCTTATTTGGTTGAAAGTAAGCAGAATTCAATAATTGCAAGATCTTAAACTTATCATCCAGATAACTAGAGTCTAGCTCAGACCAAGGAATGATATGATCATAAGGTATTTTAAATAATTGATGAACATAAGCAATGGCATTATAATCTCCTAGGCAAGAGGAAGCAGGTGATCGCTCTATTCTCACTCCATCAGTGGGAAATCAAAGACTTTGCTAAAAGTTTCCTCATTTACTGCAAACTTCTTCCCTCTTAATGTAACCTCATAGTTCATATGTCCTATGCAGGTTAAAGTGCATAAAACTCATCAACTAAGGGTTCAAAGATAGGTTCATCAATGCACATAAATTTCTCCCAGCCCTGTTTTACGAACAGTTTGAGAGATAGTTTTTCTTTATTTCCCAGATAGACCCAGTCAATTTTCCTGCATCTAACTTTCTCCCTTATAAACCCATTAGAGTAGACGAGCTTACCTTCACTGTCTGTTGTGCTTTTTACCGGTGATGAGACTGATGCACTTAGTGATGAGGATACAATATGCACTGAATATGAATCACTTGGGGTGATGATTCTTCTTCTTTTGGTGTGAGATTTGATTTAACCAGTGGATGAGTCTTCTCTCGTTCGTGTTATCTTTTCCTTAGCATCTCTGGATCGATATACTCTTTGCTTTTTTATTGTATTAACAGAACTCTTCTTCATCTTTATTTCTGCTTTGAGAGGTTAATCTTTTTAGAGAGGATTTGGTAGAGAGATCAAGAGAAGGAAGGAGCAACGGGCGGATAGCAATGATGTAGGTGATGTTTTGTAAAACTGTCCTTTTAGTGCCTTACAATTTCACAGAGAGAGTGAAAGAGAAGGAGATTGAAACTGGTGCCTTCATTAATTGTCTAGTCAATGTCGTTTCCTCCTAATGCAGTACCGTTTTGATCATTATATGTTCACACTAAAGAGAGCATATGAGTTTTCTTCTCCTTATCTGCTCTTTTATATATATATTTATATATATAGGGCTTGGGCTTGTTGTTGATTATTTGGCCCGTTTTAATATTCATTTTGATATACACATGGATTATAGGCTTGTGGGCTTATGAAAGCAATCTGGCCCATTAAAGTTTAAGCTTTATTACTTCTTTTAATTTATGCTTTATATTTAACTTTTTTATTTTTAGGCATATTTGCATAAATTATAGGAAGGTATATGAGACACAAGCTTTCACAAAGAATTATTTTCATTAATATATATGATTTTAAATCTTGAATCATAATCCGATCCAATAGCAAAATCTTAATCGATTTTACGTAATCCAGACTTATGAAAAAGAATTTAATCATAATATTTAATCCAATAAAATCATTACTCAAAATATTAATTCAAGTGAATCAATACTTTAATTATAAATTGGATTGTCATTCCAATTTTCATTCTCAATTCAATGAATTTATTTTCACATAAAGGTTTTTTGAAAATATCTGCTATTTGATCTTCTGTTAAGACAAATTCCAAATTGATGTTACCTTTTTGTGCTTGATCTCTGATGAAATGATGTTTGATATCTATGTGCTTTGTCCTTGAATACTGAATATGATTCTTTGTTAAATTTATAGCACTAGTATTATCACACCTTATAGGTATATGATCATACTTTATACCATAATCTTCAAGACGTTGCTCCATCCATAATATCTGTGACACACAGCTGCTACAGATATATATTCAGCTTTTGTTGTTGACATTACAATAGTTGATTACTTTTTGCTTGACGATTACTCTAATGCTTCTCCCAGAAATTGACAAGGACCTGAAGTACTTTTTCTTTCCAATTTACATCTAGCATGATCAGCATCACTGTAACCTATAAGATCAAATTTTTGACACTTTGGATACCAAATCCCAATTTCTTGAGTACCATTTAGATACTTTAGAATTTTGTTAACAGCCTTTAAGTGAGACTCTTTGGGACTGGCTTGGAATCTCGCACATAGACACACACTGAATTGTATATGAGGTATGCTAGATGTTAAATAGAGTAGAGAACCAATCATACCTCGATATTTCTTGGTATCTACACTTTTACCTTTCTTATCTTCATCTAGAGAGACTGGTGTACTCATTGGTGTTTTTGCTGGTTTAGAATTCTCCATTCCATATCTTTATGAGTTCTTTAGTATACTTTGATTGGCATATAAATGTTCCTTTCTTTCCTTGCTTAATTTATAGTCCAAGAAAGAAATTTAGTTCGCCCATCATAGACATTTTGAATTCAGTACTAATTTCTTGTGAGAATTCCTTGCACAACTTATCGTTAGTAGAACCAAATATAATATCATCAACATATATTTGAACAAGTAATATATGGTTCTTTTTGTTGGGTATGCCCTAGTCCCTAGGCATTGGTCTTTGTATTGTATCATACGTTTTGTATCTTATAATAAGATTTATGTATTATAAAATTTTTGTTAATGAATAAAGGCATTAATCTATTTATTATGTACCTTGTGCAATGTTATAAATAGAGTATCCAATGGACATATCCATATCCATGTTGACAAGTGTCATGCACTTGGCAATAAGACCATGGATAGGGAAAACGATATGACCATAACGTTATCCATAGTCTGTTCCAATCATGGGAATGAATGGAACCAAAGACTATCATAAGCTTGTTTCTATGACAGTCTCGTACCGGCCATTAGACATGGAATGTCAACCAAGTTCATGGGTACATGTAATTGGGTATGTTACTGGATAGATCCACTAAACAAGAATCCACATGGTATAGTATCATAAGTGATTCTCATGTACTACTTGTATGGATCCTTTGACCTGACCATATCATTGTGTTGCATGTGAAATGATATACTTTGGTGTATGCCTAAAGGGCCTATAACAGGGTGCCAAGTATGGGTACGTTCGGGTACATCAGTGAACATGGTAGGACCATGAGTATGCAGAAGGAAATGTCGCTCAGTAGTTCACTGAGAAGATATCACCGGCCACTTGATGAATGCAACTCATAAGAGTGTGGCCACACCCAAACAAGCTGGAACTTGTTTGTGAGCATTAGTTCATTCATGATCAAGTTAATGTCCGGACACAAAAGAGGGTGATTAATCCATGCCTCTGTGTTAGACACCGATATCAATGAAATGGGCTATATAAGTTTAAACTATAGGATTTCGATTTTAGTTAGACTGCTAACTTCATCTAAATTTGGGGTTGTAATGGCTTGCTAGAGCCCGCCTACAGTCTGTGGACCTTAGGTCCACTGCCAACATAAAGACAGATTCACAGGATCGTACACATTGAACGTTTAAGCTTGAACATAACAGGTCAATTATAGACTTGGAGTATACAGACTGGAAAGAGAGGATTCTATTGATTATATTATATAGATAAATTGGATTGATCAAAATAATATAATTAATATTTGTATTGGATTTCTAATAATTAATTCAATGAATTAATTTAAGATATTATTTCCTAGGTGGAAATACTTCACATGTATAGGTTTACATGTATTTAATTTTATGAAGAGTTTAATTTTAATTTCTAGGTTGAATTAATTGGTCAAATTAATTATAATTTGAAATGGCATGTAATATATTATATGGTATAATATATTCACATACATGAAAGATTAAAATTAAATTCTTCATGAAAACTAAGCCTAAATAATTAATTTCGGACTTGGGCTTCGGTGAGGAAAAGCCTGCATAAAATGAAAATCCTAAAGACCTAAATTCCACAAGGGAAATTCGACCAAGGGGGATAAAAATCAAGCTATAATTTTCGGCCAGCAAGAGACTTCCAATGCAGAAAATTTCAGCCATAAAATTTCCCTCTTTTCGTCGATCCAACATTAGCACGAGTTCTCACTCTGAAGCCATTCGTGTACGGGATGTGGAGGAGATCAATTTTGGTTTCTGCAGCCATCTCTGAAAGAGATTCACTTGGTGGGAATCTAACTTACTCTCATTTGTTTTGTTGTTTTGATTTTCACATCAATTGCTCCTAGGTCACAGTTTGAGAAAAACAATGCGTGCTTCTGCTTTTATTAGTTGTTTTTCAATGAAAAATCCCTTCACTTTTCATGCTTTATAAACAATGTTGTGTCAACTTTTCCACGAATACAACCTTTAGCAAGTAAGAATTTACTTAACGTTTCATACCATGCTCTCGGTGCTTATTTTAGTACATACAAAGCTTTAGTAAGCTTGTAGACATAGTCAGGATGGTGACAATCTTCAAATCTTGGAGGTTGCTTCATATAAACTTCTTCATTGACATAGCCATTTAGAAATACACTCTTTACATCCATTTAATAGAGTTTAAAGTCTTTATAGCAAGCAAATGCACATAGCATTCTGATTGATTCTAACCTTGGAACCGGAGCAAATGTTACATCATAGTCTATTTCTTCTTACTGGTTATACCCTTGTGCAACTAATCTGGCTTTGTTTTTTACAACATTACCAAATTCATCTAGTTTGTTCCTAAAAACCTGTTTGGTTCCGATCGGTGATTGATTGTTAGGTTTTTGAACAAGCTTCCAGATATTGTTTCTTTTGAATTGATCCAATTCTTCTTGCATAGCCATCATTTAGCTTTCTTCAGTTTTGGCTTCTCTGAAGTTCTTTGCCTCAATCTCAGAAATAAATGCCACATTCATGAAATATTCTTTCAGTTGGCTCTTTATCATTACTTTCTATGAAGGATTATCAATAATGTTATCTTTGGAGTGATGTCTGTGATATTTGAATTCTTTTAGTAGATCATCATGTCGATTTTCTTGTATTTGTAGTTCTTGCACATTGTGTTCATTTTGATCACCAAAGTTGTTCTCTTTTTGTAGGACATTCTTATCATTTTCTGTGATTTCAACCTGTGAATCAAATATATCAAGAGTATCCTTAGATTCTTTATCTGGGAGAGAGTTAGCTTCTTCAAAAACAACATGCATTGACTTATCAATGGTAAGAGTTCTTTTGTTAAAGACTCTATATGCTTTACTATGCAATGCATACTCCAAGAAAATTTCTTCATCTGACTTAGAGTCAAATTTATTGAGATATTCCTTGTTGTTGAAAATAAAATATTTACAACCAAATGGATAGAAATAACCAATATTAGGTTTTCTACCATTCTATAACTCATATGGTGTTTTCTTGAGAATGGGTCTTATCAAAGCTCGATTCAGTATATAACATACTGTGTTCATTGCTTCTGCCCAAAAATATTTTGGTAAATTATTTTCATTAAGCATGGTTCTAGTCATTTCTTCAAAAGTCCTATTTTTCCTTTCAACAACACTATTTTGTTGAGGAGTTGTAGGAGCAGAGAAATTATGTGAGATACCATGCTCATTGCAAAACATTTCAAAAAGATGATTTCCAAATTCTTTTCCATGATCACTTCTAATAGTAACAATAGAAGTGTTTTTCAAATTCTGAAGCTTTTTGCACAAGGTAGAAAATTGTTCAAAAGCCTCATCTTTTTTACTCAAAAATAATGTCCATGTAAAACGAGAGTAATCATCTACAATGACAAATACATATCTCATGCCTCCTAAACTTGTTGTTGAATTGGACCAAACAAGTCTAAATGCAACAACCCTAATGGTCTAGAGGTAGAAACAACTCCTTTAAGATTAAAAGAGCTTCTAGTTTGTTTACCTCTTTGACATGTATGACAAATATGGGCTTTATCAAATCTAATTTTGGGTAAACCTTTGATAAGATCTTTCTTTAAAAGTTTTGAAATCAAATGCATGCTTGCATGACCTAATCTACGATGTCATAACCAACTCTCTTCTTCTTGTGAAATTAGGCATTGATCACTAGTAAGAGTACTTGAATTTAATAGATAAATATTTCCAACTCTAGGTACTTCAAGTAAAGTCTTACCACTTTTGGCTTCCATAATTTCATATTTCTTTGAATCAAAGATTACCTTGTGATCTTTGTCACAGAGTTGACACACACTTAGTATATTGAATTTCAATCCATTAACTAGAGATACTTCATTAATGCATGGATTATCTTTAATCTTTCCTTTTCCAATGATTTGTCCTACTTGATTGTCTCCAAATTTCACCGTTCCTCCTTTCACTTGCTTTATGGAAGTGAGGTATCTTTCATCTCCAGTCATATGTCTAGAATATTTGCTATCAATATACCACTTTGAATTTCTGAGTGTGTTCTTTAGACATACCTGCAAAATAAATCAAGTAGACTTAGGTACCCGAACAGTATTGGGTCCTTTAGGGTTAGAATCAATATTTTTCTTTTTGGGAATCCAAACAGCTCTCCCTTTGACATACCTATTTCAAAACTTGCACTCACCAATTACATGTCCTACATGGTTATAGTAATAACATGTAACATTACTCCTTTTCTTGTATTAATGTGTTTGATATGGTTTTGAGGTGGGATGTTGGTGATAAGGGACATAGTTAATCTGATGTGAGTGTTTAGGCTTATAACTATGTCTTTGCTTTAACCTATATGAATAAGGCTTTTGAGAGTATATAGGTCTAAAAGTGTTTTAATGAACAATCCTCAGTTGTGAATGAGAAATTTCGTTTGCTTTGGAGGACTGTACATTTTTTTATTTGGAAGGATATATCTTTTTTGGCTTTTTGGTCAGTAAATTGAACATGGATGGTTTTCTGTTTTGAAATTGGTTCAGTGAACTGTTTTTTACTTTTACTATGCTTTTGACATGTAGGTTTAGAAACGGAGGGAGAATAGAATATAATTGGCTTTGGGGGAATTTGAGAAAGTATCTCATCAATACTATTATAACCAATTCTTGTTCTATCATTTGGATTTCTTTGGGAGTCTAAAAGCATATTTAGCATATTCTCTCCATTTGTGAATCTGCTAATAGTAGAATATAGCTTTTCACATTTCTTTTTAAGATGTGATACTCTGCTAATTAATTCTAGATTGGTGTTTTCTAAAAAGTTCACTTTCCTTTATAGTTCAAGCTTTTCTGATTCTTTTTCTAAAAGCTTATTTTCATACTCTTTGCACTTAGCAATCATTTCTAGCTTAGTATCATGCATCTTAAAGAATTCATGAATAAGATCATTATGAGATAAAGTTTGTAGAATTACCTCATCTTCCTCATTTTCGTGTTGTTGTGATGAACTTTCTGCTTCATAATTTGCCATGAAGCAAATTTGTGCTTTTTCTTACTTCTTGTCATCATCATCAGAACTTGATTCATCACTATCGCTCCATGTTGCCACCATTGCTTTCTTGTCTCTCTTTTTGTACTTGCTATTTAGCTTTGGAAAATCAGCTTTGAAGTGGCTTGGTTTGTTGCATTCAAAACATGTAGTCTCTAGTTTTGAATCTTTCTTGGCTTTATCAGTCTTGTTATTGTTGAAATGCCTTTTGAATGATGATTTTCCCTCTGTTTTTGCTTTTCAAAAACTTTCTGAATTTTTGTACTAACATAGCTTCCTCATCATCTTCTTCACCCTTATTGTCTGAATCGGAAGTGGATTCTTTAGGAGGTGAACAACCAGCTTTCAGTGTGATGGACCTTTTCTTATCGCTTTGCTTACGGTCAGTAGTAGACTTAACTTTCATCTCATATGTGAGTAATGAACCAATGAATTCATCATATGAGTATGTGGTTAAATCTTTTGATTCTTTTATTGCTGTGAGCTTTGCATCCCATGAAGTTGGCATTGTTCTGATTAATTTTCTAAGCAGTTCTTCATCTGTGAAGCTCTTACCAAGATTCTTCAATTTGTTCACAATGAGTGTGAACCTTGTATTGATGTCTGAAACTAGGGGCGAGCAAAACGCGGTTCGGTTCAAAAACCGAATCGAACCAAAAACCAAAGTAAAAGAAAAATAAAAATCAAAGCCAAACCAAAGTTCATATGGTTCGGGGTCAAACCGAACCGAATCAGTTCGGTTCGGTTACGGTTCAGTTCGGTTCAAACCGAATCAACAAAAATTTTAATTTTTTAATTTTTATTATCATTTTTTTATAAATTACATGTAAAATATTGCTTAAAAATAATTTATATTACATGTATATTACTAAAGTTTCATAAATACAAACTATATAATAATATAAATATATAATATGCCAAATAAAATTTATTTATATACATATATATATTTTAAAAAAATATTTTTTCCTATTATGGTTTGGTTCGGTTTAGTTTCAGTTTTTTTTTAGAAAAAACTGAAAACCAAACCAAAAACCAAACTATTATATTTTATAAAACCAAAACCAAACCAAATAGAGTTTGGTTCGGTTTGGTTTTTCAGTCTCGGTTCGGTTCGGTTTGTGGTTCTCGGTTCGGTTTTGCTCACCCCTCTCTGAAACTGAAATTGACTCTTTTACATCCACCTTGAACTACTCATACTTTGTGAGATAAAGATTAATCTTTTCATCCTTAACTTGTTTAGTTCTTTCGTGAGTTATCTCAAGTTTATCCCATATTTGCTTATTTGTCATGCAACCTGAAACACGATTAAACTCATTAATATCTAATGCATATTGTAACAAATTAATAGCTTTAGTGTTTAAAGCTTCTTTATTCCAGTCAGCAATTTCATATTCATTTTCTTCTTTAGGGACTGATTTTCCATCAACAATTTTTGTAGAAATACTAGGTCCTTCCTTGACAATTCTCCAGACCTATATATTCGTAGATTGTAAAAATATTCTCATTCTATTTTTCTAAAAACTATAATTTTCTCCATTGAATAAAGGAGGTTTGTTGATGGAACATCCCTTAGACATAAAAACATTTTGCCTACATGAAGTACTAGCCATTTTAGGATCACTCTAAGGATTTTACTCCTATTTAGAGATAAGCTCTCGTACCAATTGACAGTCCCAAATAGGCTAGCTACAGTACTAGAAGAGGGTGAATAGTACTGTATACCGAATAAAAATTTTTTTTTTGCAAACTCTTTTAAAATTTCTTTTTGGAGAAAATCAATTTTCTTTTGGTAGACACAACTTTTACAAAAATGCGGAATTAATAAAATAGTAAAACTTGCGAATATAAATTTGCTTGATTACAATATGTCTTCAAATAATAAAGCTATTAATTTAAATTACAAGAATTTAAATAGCAATAAATATAAAGAGAGTAGGGATAGAGAAATGAAGACACCAAAATTTATCCTGGTTCAACCTAACTGGTCTACGTCCAGTCCTCAAGCCAACCGCTTGAGATTTTTCACTAATGTTTCCTTTACGGGTAGAAAACAAGTCTATGTTACTTTTTACGAGTTCTAGTAACAAACTCAATACTTATACAGGCTCAATATCAAACCTTTACCGTTACTTTTCCGAGCACAAGTAACAAACTCTTCTAGTGCTTTTTAAAGCTCAAGCACCAAACTTATCTCGGTATTTTGCAAAGCTCAAATACCAAACTTATCCCGGTATTTTCCAAAGCTTAAATACCAAACTTCTACAGATGCTTTTTCAAAGCTCAAGCACCAAACTTAGACAATCTTTGTTAATCACATTATCAACAAGTAAACCCCCTCACACAAATCCCTTGTGTGAAATACAAAACCCAAATTGTAGAATATTTGAATGAACAACAATAAAGCTTTTCTCTCTTTGATTGCTAGAAGGATTTTGTTGGAAAGACTTAAACAATTTGCTCTTAAAGTGTGAAATATTACTTGGTCTCCTTTCTTTAACAATTTCAATTCTTCCTCTTTATATAGGCTTTGAAGAAACTCATCAGGAGGTGAAGATGGCCGTTGGACACAACTCTTGAAGGTAATATAACCGTTACATTGCAGGTCCTGAAGGGTATTAGCCATTGAACCTAATACAGGAATTATGACAGTTGTATTACAGCTCTTGAAGGAGTATTAGCCATTATGTTGAGCTCCTGAAGTAAGATATAGCCATTGCTTCCAGGTCTTGAAGACATTATAGCTTCTAATTATAATGTAGCCGTTGGAGCTCTTGAGCATTTCCTTCATTCAAGCTTTCTTTAGCTTGTAAGGCAATGATTGTATATTTGATAGATTTGACATGTAATGAACTTGTTGATCTCCTGATTTCAAGCTTGATAAATCCTTCTTGTGATGTAGCTTCATCTTCTAATCATAATTTACTTAATAATTGATTACACATTAATTGTAATAATATTAAGATAAATATGATTTTACTTTTTAATATATATGTCAACTTTTCATTTGTTGGTATCATCAAAACACGATTAAACAGTCAGTTTAGAAGGGTTGAAAGGCACCAGATAAATGAAACCTAGTGTTTCAATTAGGAATAACTTTCCGTATTGCCAAAGTTGTAAGGAAACAAATTGTTTTGTACTCAATCAAGCATGACTATGCCATAAACTACACTAAAAATGAACCTTAAGAATTAGGGTTAGATATGCAAATGACTACAATTTCTACATGAATGTAACTAGAGATGGAGATTCACATTCTTTAGTTGTCAAGTCTTATTACTTGATCATGAATGCCAAAATAGGTGCAACTAGAGCTATTAAGTTACTACATAATTCATTGTAGAGTATTTCGTTGAAACTGTCCAAGATCAACCTAACTTCACTGCTAAAGATATGTTTAAAATTTTAGAGAGGGATTTAAAGGTAAAAGTTAGTGTGTACATGTGTAAGAGGGAAAAGAAAAAAATTAGAGATGAGTAAAAGAACAGTTACAAGAAGCAATATGCTTCTTTAAAAGTATTTGTTGTAGAATTGAGTAGTTAGAACTTATGGAGTTTAAATAAGCTAGAGCTAAGTAACTTCATATTAAGACGAGGGAATAGAGTATTTTGTAGAATATCCATTTTCTTTGGTGCACTTATCAAGGGGTGGAAAGCAGGTTGGGCCTATAATTGCGTTAGATGGGTGTTTTCTTAAAGGTGTCTCTAAGGGAGTCTTGTTAGTTGCAATGAGCCAAAATGCTATGGGCTGTTTCTACGCAATAGCACAGGAAATTATTAATAGGGAAAATTAGTGCAACAAGAGGTGATTTATATTACTATTGAAGGAACCATTAAATATGGATAATGGCTCAGAGTTAACATTAATGAGTGACATGCATAAGGTATACACTAATATTTCAACATTGTTAGTAGTTCAATATCCTTTTGTATGCCTTATTAACTCATTCTTTGCATGTGTTTCAACAAATAATATAGTTCAATTAATATTTTATTTTAAATTTTAACCAATTTCCAACATAAATTGTTGAGAAAGTATTCCATCAGTGTTAAGGTTTTTGAGAGCTTGATTTTGGATTGTTTAGAAATAAGCAGAATAAAGTCACACAAGAGTTCTCACCTTTTATTCCTTGTTGTTCATGATAGGGTATGGCATAAGAAGTAGATCTTGAAGTGGTATATCCTATATCATCAAAAAGGGAAACCAAGAAAATCAGGTGAAGAGCCTATAGCTAGCCTACAGAAACAAGAAGAATTCAATTTATTGCTGATGGAAGAATTGTGTCTCAACCAACAAAGTTGCCAGTTGCAGCTTCTAAGGAGAATTGAAAGGGAAAATAAAAGGTTGTCATTAGGTTACCAGTTTAATGGAAGTTAATTATAGAATTGGAAATTTGGTCATTTTGATGGTCAATGACCATACTCTATATTAAGACAGTTGTATTGTGAGGTCAGTGACCATACTATGTATTTACAAAGTACTAACTTTGAGGTTAATGGTCATATTTTATACTTATTGAGATATTAGCTCATTTTTTAGGTCAATGACCATTTGAATGTTATCATCTTAATATTATATGAATGTTATTACCATATCTGTGTACAAACTTATTAATGACCACATAAGATCAATTGTTTTACTTACTAATATGTCAATGACCATATATAAGATCAATTGATGTGTTGCTTTAGATCGTTGGTCATATAATAACAAATTGTTGGTTAGTAAATGATCCTATTTATATCAAGTTTATTCCAAATTTTTATGTGTCATAAGTATGGTTATAAGCAGGTTGAAAATGGAGCCAAATATAGACAATTCAACATTTTGTTATCGATCCATGACAACATTTTGTTACAAAGACCTTATTTGTTCCCTTACTCATAACATACTAACAATAACAAGATAGATACATCCTAATCAAATACACAAACAAAATAAGGTTCCATCTTAACCATATTACACATATTAAAAAAAAAATCTATGAAATACTCAACAAGGTAATCAGAATCTTCTTCTTCTTCCTTAACTTCTGATTTCTTTGCATCAACATGTCATCGTCTTCATGTTCCTTATGAAATCTTCTTTGCCAAAAAGCAACATCATCATCAACAATAGTATTTTCTACACTCTTCTTGTATTCAAGCTCAGTCTTCAATTTCTCAACTTCTAAAATTAATCCCTTGTTCACGTTTCTTAGTTGGTTTATAACTTGCTCTATTATTCATCGCTATATCATGCCATTTAAAGTAATAGTAGCCATTATCCTGTAAATTGCAACAATATCCAATCATCACCAAATTTATGAAAATTGTCATGACAATTTTTGCAATTAATTGTAACAACACTAAAAATCCTAGAATACCCCAACAACTTAAAATTTTCATGATAATGTTCAATTAACAGTAACAATACCAAAAATCCCTAAATTTTGATTCACATTAAACTTACATACCCAAAGTCATGAAAATTCTTGTAATTAACAGAAAACCATATACCAACAATTTAAAATTTCCATGATAATTTCAAATTAACAGTAACAACACCAGAAATTTCCAAATTTTCATGATAATTTCCAATTAATAGTAACAATACTAGGAATCTCAAAATTTTGATTCACATTAAACCCTAGAAAAATTACGGACCCAAAATTTAGGACAAGCATAGAACCTTCTCCGTGGAATTTTTCACTCCATGATAACCGTCGTGGAGCTCTCAGATCGCAAGAAATGGAAACAAAAATAAAAAGCAAGAAATGATATTGTTACTGTTAATTGGAAAATGTTGAACCTTGTTTTGATGAAAACAACTTTACATTTGAAGAAGATAAAATTAAATAAATACTTTGAGAATTCATGAAGGATAAATGGGTTTTTATTTTTAATTAATTTAACAAAGTATAAAGGTGAAGACTTTCAATAAGAACATTGGAAGAATATTACAAAAAGAGGGTGAAAATAAGATAAACATTGGTTTAGGAGGCTGAAGACTTAAGAAATTATATTACAAATCATCACAGGCCTAAACACTGTATAACGGCCACATTCAGAGACCTGAAGAAGTCAAAATCAAATATTCAGAATCCTGAATATTGTACGATGACCATATTCATAGATCTGAAGGAGTCAAACTCAAATATTCAAAATCCTGAACACTGTATAATGGATACATTCAGAGATTTGAAGAAAGTTCATTACAATTCTTCAGATGGCTAAACACTGTGCAAAGTCTAGTTTTAGAGACTTGAAGAAAATCAAAATTAAAGTTTCAAAGGGCTGAATAATGTCCAATGGCTAGTTTCAAAAACCTAAATAGAATTTGAATTTTTTCTCCAAACTACTCCAATGCCTATAAATAGAAGACAATTGCAAACATTTCAACTTGCGGAGACAATTTACAAAGTATACATTATAATCAAAATATTCAAAGCATTCTTGAGTTTTCTTTCCAACAAACTTCAAAAAGAGTAATTAAAAGAAATTCAACTCTTCATCAAAGCAATTCATACACTTTCAAATACAATATTTTGAGTGAATTGTAATATCACACTAAGGGATATTAGTGTGAGGGGGAGCTTTATTGTTGGAGTTTCATCAACAAAGTTTTGTAAAAGTTTGGTTGTTGATCTTTGAAAAACAACAAGTTGTAAAAGTTTGATGTTATAGCTTACAAAAAGGACTGACTTTCTCAATCCTAGACCAAAAAAAGATCATTGTCTTAATCCTATACATAAGTAGGATTGATCGTCCCAATCTTGGACAGAAGAAAGATTACTTGGTTTGATTCCAACCGTTAAAGGAATTGAAGTGAAAAATCTCATGTGGTTCACTTGGGGACAGGAGTAGGACAGTTGGTCCAAACCTGTATAAATCTCTGCTTCTCAAATTTCTCTACCCCTACTCTCTTTAATTGCTGCCACTTATATTTCTACATTTATATATAGCAATAATAGCCTTTTAAGAGATTTTATTTAAATTCTTCAAAAGCAATTATTTTTACAAGTTTTATAAATTATTTTATTCCACATTTAATGTAAAACTTATTTCTTGGGTAAATAGTTTTTTATTATAAAGGTTTCCACAAAAGAATTTTTATTTGGGTATATACACTATTCACCCCTCTCAAGTGTACCTCTAAACCTATTTGGGACTAACAGAAAATTACTACAACATATTTACAATAAACCTAGTTTGACATCATATACATGTTAGGTAAACTTTAACAAAGTACTATGTGGTTTTACTGATTTTCAACTAAAGGACTATAGAATTTTTTTTTTCAAAACAAGGACTGTGGTTTCAAAACTTAGTAAAAAAAAGGATAAATAACATTAGACCATGACATGACAAAGGATATATTTGTCCATGTTGAATTGAATGTTTTAAGTTGGTTAGTAAAAATACAACAAATTTTAGAGATAAAGTTTAAAATTTTTTTTAAAAGTGCAAATATTTTTCTTAATTAAATAATGATAATAAATTTAAAAACTCACAACAAAATGGAAAATCTTTGAAAAATATTCAAATGTTGATGTAAAATTTTTAAGTAATATAGATAAACTATTGGAATGCTTAATAGATAAAAATGTCATTTGACATATCATCATTTTTAAAGAAAAAATGTTAGTTACCCTTTTTTGTTTTTTAAACCACAATCCTAGTTTTGAAAAAAAATCTCACATTCCTCGAATTGAAAAAATCAGTGAAATCACATGTAATTTTTTCAAGTAACCGATGGACTGTGGACATATAGTTGAATATAAACACTAACAAAATAAAGAAATCATCTCTTTTTTAATTAGTTTTAGTTGTTTAATTAAATATTAAATGCTAATCTATATACATATACTAAAATTGAATACAGTGTGTTGAGTTGTCATTTTCTCATTTTTTTTAAATTATTAATTATTAGTTTTATTTAAATTTTAGTTATTTAATTAATTAATTATCTTATTAATATATTTGAATATTCAAAATGTCAGCTTCTTCCCCTTTCTATAGAACCTCTCAACTTACTTTCATTTCAAAATGATTCCTTTACCTCAATCCAAAAAAACCATCGCTACTTCCTTTTCTCTACCTCCTTTTTCTATACCTAAATTGATTATAGATAGATTTTTAATTAATTGTAATTGGTAAAATCTCAATCCTAGGCGGTTCGATCTATTCGTCCTGTTTATCTCGAAAACTCAAGTCTTCTGTGATGCAATGCCTTATCGGAGCCTTCATTCTTCCTCATGACTGAAGGTTATCCTTTTGTTATTCACCGGAGTATATTTCTAGGTTTTTTTCATTTGGTCTTTACCATCGTATTCTTGCTTTATGAGTAAGAGGAGCTTGTTGGGTTTACAGTTGCCAAAATTTTGATTAACCAACCCTTTGCCAATTTGTGTATATGTTGTAGTTGAAGAGTTTACATTTGTGTTTTAATTGCTTTCTTCATCTCCTAAGCTTTGATGTGCCATTCCTCTCCTTCAATTTTTTTTTTTTTTTTTTTTGTTTATTTGATTGTTCCTTCTCTTTCGATTTCGTCTATATATAATTTCTTACATTATTAATGATTAATGAGTTGGGGTTTACTCTTGTCTTTCTATTATTGATTTTATTGATTTTCTTTCTCGATTGCAGAGAGTTTTCATTTGAAAATGGTTCTGAACTATGACAGGTAACATGCTTTTGCCATTTTTGTTTTTATTTGAGATTTGTTAGAGTCTGAATTATGGAGAAAATTATCATTGATATGGTATTGGGATAGACATGTAGATAGAATAAGACTTTACTTTGATTCTTTAGTAATACATGGGTTAGAACTTTTATATCATATTCTAATAACAAAGCTTTGAATTTTCTCTCTAATCTTCAATTATTTTGTGTTAAGTGTTAACAACTCATTTATCCAGTGGGTGATATTCAGACAACCTTTGAAGAGCAAGCTTGATAGAAAAGGGATTTTTAACTCTAATATTCCAGCACTAATTACAGGTTCCATGTTGTTTGCTATTGCTTTCTTACATGTTTTGTCCAGGTGATGACAAACAACCATATGTAGACAATAACTGACTTTGGAAAGGATGGATTTAGTCTTGAATTTCATGGACCAAAAGAAAATTAACAAATACCTATACAGTGATTAGTTTTGTCTCCGTAGTTAAGGGAGAAATTGTGTTTGAGGTTCTATATACTTTGTTTGGTAGCTTAGTTCGCCTCCTGACAGCATTTATCTTGGACCTCTCAATGAAATGTGGTTCAAAAGTCACTAACATTTTCTTTTAAATCTGGCATGGTGGTCAGTTTCGTGTCTTAAATTATCTCTTTTCGGATCACATTCAGAGAGAAATTATTTCCTACGTGTTTAAAATCTGGAATTTGGAGTTTGCTTTTGCTTGGTGAAAATTTTTGTTATCATTTTGGTTTTGATGTTTGTAATTTTGGGAGTTTTTGTGAGCTTTTGATCAGAGTTTGGCTGTGTTTTTTTTATATTAGTCGGGCTTCTCTCTTTTTCCTTTTAAATTGGTATCTTTCTCTTGCTGCCTTTTAATATCTTTGTTTATTCGTATATTATTGTTTTTGTATCACGTTGAATATGATAATGGAGAAAGAAATTAATGGAAGATTTAGACATTTGTTTTAGTGTTTTTGTACTTATTGATGATATCTTGTTTTGTTATTCATTATCTAATTAACCTGTGTACTTTAATTCTATAGATTGGAATCATTTTTTAAGTTATTAGCTAACTCATCTACGCCCATTAAACGAAAGGTATGGTGTTATTTATCATTTCAAGTATTAGTTATTGGCATCTCCTTATACATGACTTTCACGAGTTTTGCTTAAATTCAATCAATTTCAAGTCCTAACTTATTAACTGGGAGATTTGTGGGTCCAATTCTTTCTTTTCTCTGTAGGATAGAAGTTTTTATTATGTGAAATTTTATGATGGATTTCTTATAGGGCTCTACTTGGTTTTATATTATTCTATCATCAAATTTTTAACCAAAACAAAAATCAAATGTCAAAGGCTTGTAATTGCTACTAATTGCTTAATACACTGGATGACAGAAAACAAAATGTGTGCTTCAAAATCCTAAACTAGCAGTGAAGTCAAAAACACTCTCTTTGCAAGTTTGTTATCATTCCATGCCCAAGGTCAATGGCAGGTTAAGTTTGCCAGTTCTGGATCTAAGTTCCAAGCTTGATGTGTCATTTTCCAGATGACTCTGTTTCGGCGCATGAAACTGAAAACTCCTGGTGAACCTTTAGAACAAATATTCAAATTATCTCTACTTCACATAGGTCAAGGTATTACTTTCATGACGAAAGAAAATTGTTTTATGGGTTTCACCGCTTCTACTTTTGATCCATTGCTGTCACTACTTCGACCTATGGCATCGCTCATGAGTTTTCAAGAAGGTTAGTTCTTTTAATGACCTTAGTTCTTCAGGTTGTGCAATAGAATGATTTAGGGTCATACATATGAAGATGTTGCTCAAGTTGACAGATAGAATGTGTATACCACCTAGACAATGCTTCAATTACTTCCAAATACAGAATTAGTTTCCACTAGAATGTGAACAATAAAGCCAATGCTCTTGTCACCGCAACATTAGTACAATAGCATATATGTATTTTAGCTATAAAGGGTGGGACACTTGCTGCATTACCAATTTCTTTTTAAGATGTGCTACATATGAAAAAAAATGTCTCCTTTTTTTTTACACTGAAAGTATGTATTATTAGATTATTATTTTGTGTCTAATTATTTTAGAATACAAGGTGAAATCTATAATTGTGAATATCTATAAAGTTTTATTAATAAAAATTTACTAATTTTTCAATTATTGTATTATTAAAGTTTTTTTCATTCAGTTATTTCAAATTAGTTTTTCTTCTATGTTATTTATTTACTTTGTTATGTAAATGAATCCAATTGTAATTTTAATAGTCTAATTTAGATGTTGTAAAACTTGAAATGAATTATATTGAATGAATGTTATGATTGCAAAACTTAAATCAAATAATCCCTTACAAACTAAGGCAAAAGGGAAGCAAAAAATCTTGTATGTGTTGCTTTTAAGCAGATGATTACTTGACCATATAGTATTTGAAGCTCATACAATTGGCTTATAAATATTGTTTGTCAATAATAATAATACACGTGCATATGCATGTGTTTTCATTCTAAAAGTCATAACATTTTATAAATTATTAACCATGTACTTGTTAAGATCAGAAAATTATCAGAAAATTAATAATAATCTGATGTTGATTTTCATAATATATTTTATTTTAAGTTTAAAAAATATGTTAAGTGAAACTATTATTATTATTATTATTATTATTATTATTATTATTATTATTATTAAACACCTTTATTTATTTATTTGTGAAAATTATCTTTAGGATACAACTTCAAGAGTCAAATATACGATTAAGAAGAAAAGAAAAAAAGACTTTGACATTAGCAAAGAAGTAAATAAGTACAGTAGGTGAGATGTGTTCTGTCGTAACTGTCTGTTTTTCTTCCTCTACATCACGTGTTTCATCCAACTAAGATCCACCTTCTCTCCTTCCCCTTTTCTTTCTTGCTTCCAATCCCCTGTAATTTGACTTCCCCATTACCGATCTACCTCTCCCTCTCCAACAATCAACGCTACATCTCTCTTTCCGTTATAAAAGACCATTCTTGATTATGGGTTCATTAGTCTTTCCCCTTTTTATTGCAATTTTGGGGCTTTTATCGTCTACATCGGACTCGCTTCGCTTCGAGCTACAATCTGGCCATACTAAATGCATTGCAGAAGATCTCAAAAAGAATTCCATGACTGTTGGCAAGTACGCCGTTGTCAACCCTAACGAGGGTCACCCTTTGCCTGAATCGCATAAGCTCACAACCAGGGTGAGTAGTGCTAACTAATGGAGACTAGCCCATGTTTCCTTTCTTCTTTTCGTCCGATAAAATATGAGAATTGGGTATTTGTTTGGTCGTGCAGGTGACATCGAGTACCGGAAATAGTTATCACTACGCGGATCATGTGGAATCGGGTCAGTTTGCTTTTGCGGCGGCGGAGGAAGGGGATTATATGACGTGTTTCTGGGCGGTGGATCATAAACCTCAGGTTACTTTGACTGTAGATTTCGAATGGAGAACTGGTGTGGCTGCTAAGGATTGGACCAATGTTGCTAAGAAAGGTTCTATTGATGTAAGTCTTTCTTATTATTGATTTTCTCTTTATTGATTTTGGTTTTAGGGATATGCCTTTTTTCGCTGAATCTTTTGATTTTTCTATTTGAGTTTTGGTTGATATTGAGAGCAATATTACAGTCTACTGACCTTAATTTTAAGTTTGGATAACCAAACATAGTGCAAAAGCTTTTGTTATGCTGATGAAAGAATTCGTTTTGGAATAGCGCTTGATTGAGTTGAACAGCAGGGTTTTGATGAATTTGATAATGGCATGTAGTGAAGTGAGAAATTGTGAAATGAGTGATGAGTGGTGACATTAAAGCTCTGGAGAGTTGGAATATGCACTTAGGGAATCACAGATGCTATATAGGAGTTACCCATGTTGCATGGAAATTTCGCCTTTGAAGTGTTTCCACGTTTCCACATTATCGGAAATTCGAAACTCTCGGAAACTTGTACAAAACGTTTCTTGTCACTTTTCCTAAATTTCGAAAAATGGGGATTCATTTTTTAGAATTAAGAAAATTGGAAATTCTTTTTTTCCCTCTTATGTGACTTGTATGCAATTTTTTTTTATTCTATAGATATAAAAAGAATAAGAAACATGCATCATTTTAGTTCTAAAGTTTATAAATATACCCTGATGTTTTTATTATGTACATGCTTCCCCTGCAGTTCAGTGTCCTATATTTTTTGCAAATATCATTTTCTAGAGCCCGTTTTAGTTTCCGTATCCTTTTGCGTTTCCATGAAACATAGGTTGTTTCCTGCATTTTATTGTTACTTGGAGGAACGGAATACAAGGTTAGTGTTTTCCAATTGTTGTGAATAAGATGCTGGGTGAAGTTGATATCTAAATTATGAATGAGAGGTGGAAACAGGCAAGTTTTGGATTTACTTGAGTAAAAAAAGCCTTTTCCCCATCTTATTTGAGGTGGCTTTTTACTGGATGAATATTTTTTGATGATTTTCTAGAGTACAAAAGCATTTGCATCATAAAAAAACTAGCCTTCAGTTCAGGAGGTGAATGAGCGATTTACGCATCAAAGTTACTCTTAGATATAATATACATGCCTAAAAGTGGTGTATCCCCTTACCATTTACAATATGAAGGGCATGATTTTACCTTAAGTGCACATTCAAGGAGGTTTGATTCCTAAGGAAGGAAAATTACGTGCAAGTAGCATAACAGGGAAGAAAATATTTTTTTTTGCCTTTTGAAAAAAGGGATTTAGTGGCATGTGATTGGCGTGTGATGAACTGATTAAGAGAAAAGTTAAGTTGTTGGTTTGCTTTAGGAAACACATTGTATTTAAGAAACAAGTTTTCAAATTTATTAAATTACAGAAACATGACCAAAACTTTTGATACAAATTTCTGCGAGTTTCGGTTTCCAAAATGTGGAATCTCTTGAAAATCAAATGCTTCATGTAATATGTAATTTGAAGGGCATGATACTACCTATCCCTAACCATTCATGAATAGGTCAGGTTTTACCCATCCTTTAATTTTTGGGAAGGCATGTGACCTTTGAATTAGAGCAGTAATATTCTTACTCTGCACTGTTGGTCCTCTTGCTTGTTGCTGGTGGTCTTCTATCTATGAATGTTGTCATTGATAGAAGTGCACAAAAAATTGAAATATTGGAAAGTTAGATCTTAGTAGTTCTACTTCATGTTTTTCCTGAATGGTTAATCATATACAGCTTGACATTAAGGTCAAAGCTGCAGTTGTGTTAGTCTATAGCAGCCTATTTTCCTGAAATGATGCCAAATATATAGGTAAGGGAAGGAATTGCGAAAGAGAGAAAGGAATGAGGGAGGGAGAGAAAGGGTGTAGGGGATTGATGCTTGGGAGCATACTTGAACATGGCGTCCAGCACTGCAAGTTACCTCTCTTTTTTTCTTTTTGGTTGTTCTCTTAGTATGAAGAAGTAAGAGAAGGCAAAAGGAGTATGCCATTCCGGAGACAGCATATCTGCTATACTTGTTAAAAAAAAAAAAAAACTCTTGAAATCCTAATCTTTTGATATTTTTGATATTTTTGATAGGCCTTTGATTATTAATGCCTAAATTGTTTTCGTCAGTAAAAAAGAATAATAGCATTAGAATGCTATAATGTAATTTCTGAAAGAAAAGGAAATCTTTTTTTTCTTCTTTTTCTAAAAAAGATGTGATGTGTATTAAGAACAGCTACAATTTAATCAACTTTCAAATCAGCTTTTGTAATTGAATAAAATTTTTTAAATTTGTTGATCTCGTACTTAATTTAATTTTCTGTTGGTTTGAGTCATGCTGTGGTGTTAGTCATTTAAATTATCCGGACTACTGTTTGTTGGTCCAGGTCCATTGCATTTTTTTCTTTTTTTCATTATTTGAAATGCTGGTGTTTTTGTAGGATTTTTGAGGGATGGCAGAAAAGGGATGACCACATTAGCAAATTTCAACTGCAAACCTTAGAAATTAGCTGGAAAAGGATATCATTAGATGGACTGTAATATGTTTAGTGAAAGTAAATGAAGTTATTGTGTGGGATTTGAGAGCCATGCCCGTCTTCCTCATATCGCACCATGTTTCTTCCCTTTTATTCCCCCTTTGTTTGATCCCACATGTTCAAAACCGTGGTCTTTCCTAGCTCACCAGTTATATTGGTCTTGTAGTGTTGTTCTCATATGTACCAGCATATGCTAAGCATCTCCACATGCTTAGGAGGGGACCATAAATTGAAGGTTTAAGGAGGGCGCAGCTGCTACAAAAGTGAACATTCCTTCCTTTTTTTTTCATATTTATGTCAAACAACCCATGTAGGATAATACGCAGATCTTGGAAATTTCAAGCTGATTCTTAGATAAATTGTAAACCTTGAAATCCCATAGCATCGCTACTATGAATGGATGAGTAACGAGTTGACAGAGTTTCAAATAAATGTCAATCTTCTAAGTCTCAATTGGCTCCCTCTGAGTAACTTGGATTTGTGCAATGCTCAGAAGGGATGTGCATTTCTGTGGTTCTTTACTCTTGTCATATAAAATGTAGTTCTTTGTCATTTTTAATTGAGATAATAAGGTTTTGGAATATTTAAAAAACATATTTTGGTTTTGAGCTCTCTGAAAAGTGCAGAAGCATTTTGAATTTCAAATTTCAATCTTGAACTGCTTTTAGACAGATTCCTGAAAATTTCCAGTGGTGATATCACTTTTCGGGTAAGATGAGAGGCACATGGAAAGATTGTAATTAATATGTGTTTGTTTTGAATACCAGATGATGGAATTGGAGCTGAAGAAGCTGCATGATACTGTTGTAGCCATTCAGGAGGAGATATTTTATCTCCGTGAAAGGTAGATATTATTTCTCAAACATCTTTGAGTGCTTATTATTTCATTTATTGTTTATTAAGAATATTTTTAATTTGGATTGTGGCGATGATTACTCCAGAGAAGAAGAAATGCAAGATATGAACAAATCTACAAACTCAAGAATGGGCTGGTTAAGTTTTCTATCTCTTCTTGTATGTTTATCAGTGGCGGGGTTGCAAGTATGGCACCTGAAGACCTTTTTCGAGAAAAAGAAGCTTATTTAATTGTAATTTTTAACAATCTAATAGGAATACAGTTTCTCTCATCATCATCTTTGCCCCTGTACAATGCTTTACACTTCATATATACGTTGAGAAAGGTTAATTTATTTTAATGTTAATCAGGATTTTTTGGACTTATTTTTGTGGTTACCTTATGTTTGTCAAAAGATACAACAATAATAAATCATTGTAGGCTTGTAGTACTCTCTTGATTGTAGCAAAGTTCAATGGTTTGGCTCATAGGTTAGTAACTAATTGGCAGATTGTGGATACGTTAGGCCACACAAAAAGTTAAACTTTTTCTTCTGCTTGCATTTTTGAATATTTGGCCCTTGACATTGGAATAATGTTTGAATTGGAGCTCTCATAGGCTGGATTTTCAACATGTGAGACTAGTGTGCAGTCAAAAAGATTGTCAATTCGTTATCAAATCTCTGCCCTATGTTCTTATTTATGCATTTTGCATATATTAAAGTCAAATTGTATTTTGCTAATTTTCTTTCTAAGCTACGACGGTCAGAGTTTACAATATTTACTTTTATGGTAAGATCAGGACGATGATTTTGTCCAGCATTATAATCATCTGCATTGTTAATGGATACTTGAACTATGCTCATCTGCATTTTATTTGCTTAAATATCTTGAAAGATGCAGGTGATAATAATCGTCTTCTGCCTAGGAGAACATTGAACTTATAGTTTTGAAAGCAGATGAGAGTCGTTGGGGGGCCTGTGAGGTTTGGGTTTGCTGATGAATCTCTTGTCCTGTAATGAAAATAAACAGCAACCATGATTCTTCTATTTCTTTTCTTCCTTTTCTGTGGACTACTTTTGCAAGCCTACTTTCCACCTTGTAAAATTACAACCATTCTACTAATGATGCGCCCCTGGAAGGAAGCGCAAAAGGCTGCAGAAATTTATCATTTACCAATATTCAATGTATCCACGAATGTTCTTTTTATTATTTAACGAATATCACTAAGTCTAGCATATACAAGCAACGCTACTAGGAATTTCAAAGATTTGGACATGTTGCCAATCTCATAGCTCGTAACCAACACCAAATTACAATTGGAAAACAAAGAAAATAGCCGGGTCAGATAATGAACATGTTGATTCGGAGGGTTAATTCAATTGATAGGCTGACTAACACCCAAAAAAACCAGTGAATGCCTAATAAAAAAAAAAATCTTCATTTGCTGAAAAATCAATAACAATGGTGTCTCACAATCTTCCACTCAAATCTATTCAAAGTATCATCTGCACAATCTTGGCATGTACTGCACTTGGATCAATACTTCACTATCTCATTGGTCTAAGTATTACGAATTGAATAAGCTCCAATGGTGGTCTGCAGGCAAGACTTCCTTGATCTTTTCGAGCCTCTTGAGAATTTCTAAAAAGGCTGGTCTTCTGTTCATGTCAGCAGCCCAACACTGATCTGTTAATCTAAAACATTCGGAGTAACAAATTAGCAGCCCAGCGGGAATGATCAGTAACTCAACCATTGATCAATAATTTCTCTTCTTGTATGCATACATATATGGAAATATGCCAAGTTTTATGATAGGCAGATAAGATATTAATTAGTATTTCTATTACTATAATTCAAATAGACTATGAATCATTTTCTCCCAACTTTAAAGATCAGAAGATCCTTGCTGAAATAAATTTTCTTTAAAGATATCAGAACCTTTTGTCAAAAGTAGTTTCTTTATAGAAGTGATCCAGACGATTCACTTGTATTTAGCATCAAAGTTGGACTTGAAAGTTCAGGGAGCTTAGGCATTCAACTTGTACATACTTCCCCGCTGAATTTACTTCAGCTGGTAATGAAACATGTCAATGGATAACTTTTTAAACCAAAAGAGGAAATTCTTAGTCTGACCCCTCTCTATTTTTCAGTTCGTTTGAATGAAAGTGGAAAGATTTCTTGAATTAAAGGATTAAACCTATATCTCTGATTTTAAAGATGATTTGGCTACGACCCTTCACTTTTTTTTTATATATATCTTGCAAAATTGTTCAATTTTATTTGGATTGCACCAATTGGTGCTTTTTATTGCATTTTAAAGATCCTGAAGCTAAAACTAGAGAACCACCACAGCATGTTAATGCCAAAACTTTATTTCCTCCATTTTAAAAATTGATATATATTAACACTATATACATGGACTTGCGAGGTGAGTGAATAAACAACCTATAAATTATTAACAAACTTAAGCACATAGATGCATCTAATTGTAGCAGTGTGCATCTGGCCCAAGATGTAGCCAGCAAATTTTGAAATATTGAATGAGATTCATTTGTTAACAGTGTTATATAATGCACAGATAAACTTACGGGCATACCTTCCTAGGCAGGTAAAAGACAGAAGGTCAAATTAAAAATAAAATATATGGAAATTACTTACTCTCTGAGTTCAGGGATAAATCCTTTGGCGCGAAATGTTGGCCTGTGCCCCTCTGCCACAAACTTGGCAGCTTCATAAGGCTCATAATTTGCAAGTGGTGGCTCCCCTTCAAGCATCTGCATTCGAGAATAAAATGCAACGCAACTACTTTGAAATCTCGGAATTACCTAAACTAATTACCCCATGATGTAGCATGGAGAAAAAATTACCTCGTATAGTATCATTGCAAAGGAGAAAACATCAACCTTCTTATCATATTTCCGGTGTTTGAAAACTTCAGGAGCCATATAACGATCTTTTTTTTTCCCCAAGGAAAACAGAGAAAAGAGTGAGAAAAGAACATATTGATTGATAAAAATTATACAAGTGATACTCACAGCTCCCTGTCTCGCCAGTCATTTTGTATACATCATGAGAATTCTGAACCTTGATGAGTTTGCTTAGTCCAAAATCCCCAACTTTCAGATGGTCAGCATTGGAGTTGACTAAAAGAACATTCCTACAATTTAGAAACATATTTAATATTAAAAATATAAAAGAACCAAGAACTATATGTTAAATTCTAAAATCAATACATGAAGCAAGAAATGAAGTAATGGGAAAGGGCATCTTTTATGTCATTTAAAAAAAGATGGGAAAGGCATGTTCCAAGATTTCAGCAATTAAGACAGTAAATTTGATGAACTACATAAGCAAGCAAATTAATTAATTAGTCATTAAATATCGGAATAGAATAAAAGTCACCTTGGTTTTAGGTCTCTGTGAATAATGACATTTGGCTCATTGTGCAGGTATGCCATTCCTCTGGTCGAATACGGTTACAAAAGACAGATTAGCATATAATTAAATAACAAAAGCACCTAGTGACAGAATAAAAATTTATGCACGAAAGCACCCAAAATGATTGAAATTTCTGATCTGTAAATGTCCCAAAAAAATGACATGGCACCATGTCATGAAAAGCTATATGGCCTGCAGATATTTCACAACATCCTGGTGTAACAAAAAACAAGCAAACGCAATGCATATAGGATTTTCCCCTTTTCATTCATTTTCTTCCTCGGATATTACAGAATTGCCTGGAATTATTAAAAAAAAAAAAAAGAAGCACCAATGAAACAATTTCTAGAAAAAAGGAATCTGCACGTAAACAGCTACTCCCTCCGGTTTTAAATATTAGTCACTTTAGGTTATTCATCAAAACCAATAAATTATTAATTGTGTTATTAAAATGACTAATCTACCCTTAATAATTTTGTACTAAAGCTCTACTTTCTATGTTAAAATTCTCTTCCTTCTTAATTATTAAGACTTATTTGCATTAAGTATTGAACTTCTCTCATACTTTTAATGAGGGTAAATATGAGAAAATATTGCAAAAAATGCATTGATAATCTAAAATGACATATAAAAGAAACCAAAGTAAAAATCCTAAAGTGACTAATATTTAAAAACGGAGGGAGTAATAACCAAGAAGAAAAGCACATAATAAATGTTCCCAGAGAAGACTACCCACAGCTAAAGAAAAGTGCTTAAAGCATAGCTTAACAGAACCCGGATATGATGGGAATTGACCTCTCCAGAATGGGCTATAGCGATACACGTAGCCCTTTGTGTGTGAGTCATGCTGGATGGAAGGTGCACTCTCTGGTATGCATCATAATAGAAGTCCATACAAGAATCTCATGCATTAAGTTTGAAAACCTAATTAAGATTAATCAGCATAATTACGCTAGTCTGTAAGACATTTTATTACAAAAAAAGAATAGCTGCAATAGCATTTCAAGCACACATGCAAAAATCCTTGCATTTTAATTTTTGCTCTAGGTAACTACGAGAAGAAATAGAAAAGTTTATGCACCTGGCAATATCCATTGCAAAGTTGATGGCTGTTGAAGGGCTAAGTGCACCCTTTTCCTTGAGGTGCTGATGAAGATCACCCTATGACAATACATAAATGCTATGATCAAGAAAGACTGGCTTTGAAGGTAAATTTTTGGAGTCTCTACAAATAGCTTTTTTGGATCAAATCTAAAAACTTAAAATAAGAAGCAGATATTGAATCATATACCCCTCTTAAATATTCTGTTATCAACATAAGGGGCTTCCTCTCTGTGACGGCTCCTAAAAATTGGACTATATTGGGGTGGCGAAGCTTTACTAGCAAATTAACCTCATGTCTGAAGTCCTGACTGACCCAGGGAAAGAAAATGAAAGATGAGTAAAGAAAATCAAAATAGAAAAGAACAGGTTTCAATGAAAGCAGATTATAGCTACCACAAGCAACAAATGATTAATTTCTGGAGAACTAGTGCAACTTATCATACTTAGAATAAGAAAAGCAATTGTTGATAGAAATTCAACTACGGCTCTATGAGTTGAGAAATCACCACTATGAAGAATTATGGAGGAACATTTAAATGTAGAACCCATGGCTTTCAGAATCAAAATATATTAGTTGATCTTTTTTTTTTTTTTTTTTTAATCAGGTGTATATTGAAAATATAGTTTAAAGTAAAGCACACCGCATATTTTATCTGTGTATATAAAAAAAAGCAACCTTTCAAAACTATGCTGATGTCATCTTTTATTTCGCTTCCAATGAGTTAAAATATTAGTTAACCAAATCGATTATTAGCAATGTAATTGAAAAATTGAACTCAACTAGAAGGACTCACATCACCAATCTATCATCTGATAGGGACGGAAGAATACGCTTAACAGCAACAGGTGTTCCACGCCAATAGGCTTTCAATATTTCTCCAAAAGATCCCTTACAGCAGAAGCTATTATTAGTGGTAGAAGTTGCACATAGATATATAGAAAACTCATTGCAAACTGGAAAACTGACCAACACAAGTAAATATCAGTTGCATTTACGTTGAACAAAGAGTCAGAGCAACACTTTTGAACAAAATCAGTTGCTCTCGTATGATGGGTGAACTACATCTTGCAATTAAATATTAAGAGAGCAGGCTTATATGTAACCACTTTGCAGGTTAATGAGTTAGCATAATACCGATTCTCTACATAAAAAGAAGAACCATTGACATTTCAGTTTCATACCAATGTTAGCAGACACCAAGTATTTTGAGGAAAACACCGGCCAGTAAAGTTTGAGCCAGTGGAGAATTAAATTTATGGCATTATATCTTACTTAACTTGATATCTGATTGAATTTATAATTCAATAAGCTAAAGCACAACCGGTGTGATAAACAGGTTTAAAACAATGTGCAGAATCATCAACACACCTTTCCAATAATGGACGAGTTTGAAAAGTCGAGCTCAGTTGGTTCAATTTCCCAGTCACACTTGTTTGGTAAAGGTGGTGGGACAGGCTTTGGCTCGAAATGACTTCCATTTTGGCCCTACATTTTAAGATAAAAAACTTTGGCAGTTCATAAAATGAATTCATGAGTAACAAAAAACACAATAAAGAGGAACAACAACATTTGTATTTAAAGCATACTAAGAAAATGCTTATGTTAACATTGAGAACAAATAAGAGCTTTCTCAGTGCATTTCTATTATCTGGGCAACTGATTAGTCTGTCGAAGTATCATTATGTAAACATATACAATAACATACATCTCAGTTGATTATAGATAGCAAACTTGTAATGGATGACTAAAAGATTACCAAATGGATTAAGATTCAGGAAGCCATCAAAAATAAATCTTGAGGAAAAGATCTTGGAACTTAAATATCCAAACTGTGCCAAAACCACTAATGACAAACCAACATTATACATGGCATGAATATCACAGCAAGAACTATAATTCAATCCAGTTAAAAGTGGAGAGAAAGAACAAACACTAGGCACGAATCCTTATGTCGATCATTTGGAGCAAATTCGGTTTAACCTCAGCAAGCTAATTAGGCAAACAGTTAACAACAAGGAAAAACAATGTTTTTTTCTCCTCACTTTTTTGAAGGGTGATATGCATGCCATAAATCATTGCACATAACAGAACTTTACTGGAAACATTGAAAAGACAGGACGATTGTGAGCGTGCAGAACTTACATATGATAAGCCACCATATGATTTTAAGAGCTCAATCATGTTATGCTTTTTAGCTCCTTCTGCATCAGCTAAAGGCTGCCATTACACAGGGAAAAAAGTCCAATTACTACGTCAAGCTCAGAGAAATCCTTCGCTGTATGAATTCAAAAGAATCAGGAAAGTCCAGCAACCAAATAATAAATCATAATATAGTAATATACAATCAGCGTTAGTTGAATTCTGGCAGGTAAGAATAAACTAGAGAAAAGCAAGTAGAAAAACGACAATATTGATACCGTATTCTTCCACCGATCTTGGGCGTTGACATCAGCTCCATACTCAATCAAGCACTTAGCAACATCGATCCATCCATGGAGGGAAGCGACATGGAGAGGAGTGCGGTTATCATAATCCCTGGCATGGACGAGCGATGGATCTTCCTCAAGAAGCTTCCGAACAGCCGAGGCGTCGTTCTGATGAGCGTGCCAGAGTATCATTGATGTCCTACTGACTCTAGCCTTCTCCTTTTGCTTATCCGAAGAGGAAGTAGGTGCGCGGCCAGCGGTGGTGGGGTCGCCGGCAGAAGAGGAGGAATTACCTGAACTCATGGCGAAAGGAACAGCAGATCGGATCAGAAGCGAAAATTCGTGTGGAGCGTGTGGAAGCAATGATAGATATTGGAATGAATTGAGGAATTACAATAACTGGTGAATGGTGATAGAATTGTAGTGGGGAATAAGATCAAGGAAACCAGAAAGGTGTAAACTGGAGGTTTGTGTATCCGTTTTATTCTGCTTTACTTTTTCAACACAATTAAATACTTACAACCCACTTTCTGATTCTTTTCTTCTAAAATCAATGCTTTCTTTATGTTTCATTTCTTTTTTTTTTTATTATCACTCAGTTTATGCTTATGCCGTCTGTGGGTGAGAAATTTCCCATAATCTTTCTGTTTTATATATTCTTAACCTTGAGATTGATTGGGTTGAATTTTTTTTTTTTTTTTTTTTTTTTGGTAAAATGATGGGCAACTGCGATCCAGAATCTTTGATTTTTTTTTTTAATTATTATTGAAGAAGAAACAGATTAATCAGATTAAAATCGGCCAATAAGATATTTTTATTTTTATTTTTTTACTTTTTGGGTAAAAACATGCATCATTTTGGCATGCCATTTGTGAAAAGGTACAAGTGTATTGAAATCCTTCAAACAGGCGCAATTTGTTCTGGTTGAGATCATAAAAGACAGATTAACAGCTCAGCATTATCCTTTGAATTGAACCAAAAAAAAGTAAATGGTCATTATCCCGATGCAATTGACCAATGCTAACACGTGGAATGCTTGAATTTACAGAAGCCCCCAGAAGAAATTAAAGGAGGAAACATTCTACTTTCCACATTTTAGGGGAAATATTACTAGCACATATATACTATACTATACAACTTGGAATCCAATTCAACTAACCCCTGTATTAAATATTAAAAATGGATGAAAATCATATGATAATATCCACCCAATACAAGAAAACGAGTAAATCAGTGTTTGTATTAATTTATAATAACATCATCGTAATTACAATATTTACTTGAATTTTTGAGATTCAGATGAGTAAATCAGGGATTCGTCCACCTAATCTAAATCTTGGTCTTCTAGGGACCGCTTGCGAGCTCTTAAGTTAAGTTCAAGGCTTTGAGGTAGAGGAGGTGTCCTTCCTCTCCTGAATAGAACAGCAAGGGCTCTCATTTTCCTACAAAGATCAAATACCTGCAACCAAAAGAAGTTACATGATAAGACTTTTAGTGAACTGGGTTCGGTAGATTATAGTGTTCGTGCAGATTCTTACGGATGAGGCTTCAATTTCTGCAACACCTTCACAACCTTTACCTCCTCCCTGCAGTAAATCACAATATCTTACAGCTTCATTCTCATCTTCGAAAACCTGCAGTACCATAGCAATTATGAATCATAGATGGCTTTCAGTTGCCAAGGCAATGTACAAGCATATAATTTGTCATTTATAAAAGTGCAAGGCACAAATAATGTGGATGTTGATATATATTCAAAAGAGGGCTTCCGGTCCACCGTACAATTAGCATTCCATGTTTCAAAATCCAAGTTATATATATGAATGAGGAAAACTTAGAAAATATAGACCTAGAGAAATAATTTGATCCACCACCACATGAAAAATTGCAACCCCTATTACTGGTATTATAACCTACATCTCATGATCTGCTATTAAATACTAAAAGGTTCCCATACAGCCTTGATGTTTGACTTTGACCTATGATATCCACTGATGAATGAATTTGCCCAGCATCAAGATAGGAGGCATAGCTACAAGAATGCTATAAGTATGGATTGTATCACCCAATTATGATTCCCAATCTACAAATTCATATACCAAGAGACCAAAAGCTAACCAGACTCACTGGACCAAACTAGTTTTATTTTAGCTTCTCTCCACTCTAGATGTCATATTTTTTATTTCATAGTCAATCTGACTAGCTATTACTATCTAAATTAATGGGACAGATGAACCATAGGGTGGGTAAGCTAATATGAGGTTCGTAAAGTTTTGGTCAGCAGCTTCATTGTGAGTAGAGAAAAAATTACTATATATGGTCAAGAAACTTTGCAGCAAATATCTTCAATTATATGGAACTGAAACGTATAGCATTAATAGAATGGAAACATTGAATCAACAAAGCAAAGAATCTAGATAGCAAGCACTTAATCACAAATTGGCAAAACGCATCTTGAGCCACCTGAACTTTTACTGTTTAATACAATTATTTACCACATTGAGTCCCTGAACATCCTACATTTTATGCACAAGGCCCTTTATCATATATTTTACCACATTGAGCCCCTGAGCTTTCACCGTTTTATGCCTAAAGCCCTAATCATATTTAATACTAACTAGCCCCTCACTAACAGTTTTGTCATGATTGTGCCACGCATTCCATCAAAGGCAAGCAAACATATTTTGGATTGCCTACCTTGATTTTTTTAACGAATGCAGATACAATCGCGACAAAACTGTCGGTGAGAGGCCAGTTAAATTTGAAGTCAATCCATAAAATAATCTATTCAATTTTTTTTATGCTCTTCCATGTCAAAAATAATCATAATTAGCAGCCAAAAGTATTGTTCTTGCGTCTTTAATAGAACGTGGACCACAATCTCGATAAAACTGTTGGCAAACTACCAATTAATGCCCAAAATATTTGATCAGGGCCTTATGCATAAAACAACGAGAGTTCAAGGGCTCAATATGGTAAAATAATTGATCAGGGGTTCATGTATAAATTCATGAAAGTTCAGGGATTTAATATGGTAAAACGATTGTTCATGAGCCTTATACATAAAACAGTGAACAATTAGGGACATCAAGATGTGTTTTGAATCGTAAAATTCAGATGGTATCTTCAAAGACATTGTATAAGATGTTATCCATAGGCTTTTGGGGGTGGATTAACTGTAGAAGGAATGCTAGATGCTCTCTACATGTCTCTCTGGAACAGAGAGCATTACTGGTCCCTGAGTTGATCATTTTATGTGTTGAAAAAGGAAACAAGCAACCTTAAAACTAGTTTCCTTTTCAAATTTTCTTAAATTGTTGTGACTGAAACTGGTCAAATCTACCTTCAAACTATTTCCAGTTGCTTTGAGTTAACAAATTGTTCCTCTACAACTACAAAAAAATGCCAAACACATCCTTAGCAGTTCAATTCTAGTTCTGATCATTTAGAGTTTACACTCACTCACAGTAATTACATTGCTGCCTTTGCTAATGCATTCGACCTCAAACTATTTATGCAATGTAAAAATTCAAGTAAAGTAGTAACTGATAGCTAAGAACACTTACAAGCACACCATCCCTAATGTCCTCCACAAGCATCTGGAACTTTGTTCCCTTTCTGGACTGTTTAGCCTGATTTCCTATTCCAGACCTCCAGTTTCCTCCTTTTGAAAACAGTAGACCTAGCTCCTTTTCAACTTCACTGTTCCAAAGGCAAAAGCTGAGTTGGGAATGGGAAAAAGTAATGTCCTTGATGGAAGACAAAATACCAAAAAAAAAAAAAAAAAAATTTCAAACCTGCGATTTCTTCGAGTTTTCATTGTACACAACTGGTTTTCTCTGTGTGTTAATACATATACAGGCTTTGTGGTTTCTCTCCATGGGTTGACATCCAGCACTGAAGAACATGAGAAAGAGAAAATTTGTAGAATAGCAAATAAAAATACTGAATGCAAATCAAGCTACAGGTACAGTAAAAGCAAAAAGCAAGACATTATTATCCATTTATGGAACTAGTAACCCACAAAGCTAAAATGTTAAATGCTCAAATTTTACAATCTCTCCTTTTTCTAAAATTTAAAAAAGGGAGAAAAAATGTTTAAGTTTTCATATGTAAGCCACAGGCACACAACACATGCGCTAAGAGCAGTTAAAATGCGGAAAAATTAAACTCGGTGAATGTCCAAAAATAATTAAGTCCAAAAAGATTTGATGTTTAAGCTGATTATTGCCTTAGATATGATTGAGCCTCAAGCACAACAGCAATTATTGGCAGCTTCTATCCAAGTCTAACAAGTCAAGGATGCAAAGGAAGAAGTTGATTATTCCAGTTAAATATCTAAACTACCAACAAGAATAAGCGATAAATAACGGACATGATCAGTCAAATTCAAGCAACTGATTGTGAATGGAGGAAAAAGCAACGACTCAAGGATCATAAAAGAAAAATTATGATCCGATTACGATGAAAAAATAGCAACGGAAAGGATCAACAAAATCAGGCAAGCGAAGGAATTGTGAATAAATAAAAACACACAAAAAAAGAGCAATAATAAGGAAATGAATTGAACTGAATTGAATCTCAAGGATTCTCACCATCATAGCTGCTGGTATCAAACGATTGTTGGAGATTTCTTCGCATATCGTAAGCACGAGAAGACACCTGCTTGACGAACTCATCAGATGTCCCTGGTATTGTACCGTCCAAGTGAAGTGCTCTCTCAACTTCCTCTCGTTCACCGCCATCGTCTTCTTCTCGTTCTTCCGGATTTCTAGCTCCATCAGCGCTCAATTTACAGAAAAACCGTCTCCTTCTCCTTCTAGAAGGAAGTGAAGAATAAGACAGGGGGAGGAGAGAGGAAGGACGAGGAAGAAGACGGTGCTTAGCTGAAGAGAAAGAAGAGGAGGAAGAGAAGGAACGACGCCGTAGAAGGAGAGGGTTACGGGAGGGAGGGAGGACCATGGAAGGCGAAACTGACGGTAGGGTGTCCATACAAGGAACTGTAGAGGTACTCCGATCAGATCAAATACGGTACGGCTATGGAGTTTGAAATAAAAATTAGGATGTGTTAAAAGAGTAATAAAAGTCAAACAAGTAGTGTGAAGGAGGAAGCAAAAGAGATGGCTGCCTGAAAGACTCTTATAAGTAGAAGTATAATAAACCGGGCAGGGTCGGGAGAAGAGAAGAGACAGTGGAATTGGGTTTTGTGAATCTGCCAATGGGATATTTCGTAGAGGGTGGCTCCAGGGGTCCGCAAAAACCGAGCGGGGTCAAACTTCAAAAAATTATTAGAAATGGCGAAATTTGATAAGGCCGCCTTTGGTCCACGTGGCTGTACCATTGCAGTTTGTGTCTTCGCATGTGAAAATGCTGGCATAGATAAATTTACGAATAAATGCCTTTTTAGGGTCTCGTTTATATATGTTTAATTGATATTTGATATATTGATTTGATCTTATGATACTAGCTTATAGAAATCAGCTATAGTTAGTTTTTGAACAATAAAATTTAATAAAATTAATGATATTAGTTGTCCGTAAATAGTAAAAATCACATCTCTATTATAATAATTATGATTATGTTTGTTATTATAGTGATATTCAATATTGTCTAATGATTAAAATATTCTAGATTTCAATAGATCAAATACTAAATGTTATTAATTTCGAAATGTCAGGTACCAAAATGACCAAATCAATAGGTCAGGTACTAAATAGACAGATTATGGATATATCAGGTCTCAAAAAGGTTTTTCTACCAATAAATTTATTAAATGCGTTTCACACATCAAGTTATTTGTAGGTCAATTTATAAATTAGTCTTTAAAATTTATATTTTCGAGTTTAGAATTTTTATTTTAGAGTATAAAATTTTATTTAAATGATCAATTATTAAATAAATATTTAATTAATTACATGTTGTCGTTTTCTATTGATCAAGTCATGAATTGTTACATTTTTATCAGCTTGGCATATATATAATGTGGTGTGCTAAGTATAGAATAATTTTGTAGTATTTCAGAAATATATACTTCCCTAGCAATAAAATGAAATTTATATTTTTTTATTATATTCTAAAAGGATATATATCAACCTTTTTTACTAATGCATTTATCATACTCCATAAATATTTTAAAAATTTCCGTCCAACCTGCTTTGTAGTCTCTCTACTTCCGTCGATAGCAACGTAACATGTTAGTGTTTAGAGCAGTGTATCGTCTTCTTATATTACTCCAAGCACACGCTAGATTTTTTTTTTTTTTTCGGCGGGCGCGCTGCTTGATTCATTGCCGAAACCCGTGCAGCCTGAAATGCAGCGGTGGTCAGGAGCCACAATGATCCTGACGAAATTCTGCTAATATTGGTCTTTTAACTCCATTTTTAATTTTGTTCTTTAATGAATTAATAATTGCCCCTATAATGTGGACATTACAACTCAATTTTACAGTTTCTAAATAAATACCAACAAATTCTTCAAAAATCCATAAAATGAAGCTAAATTTTCACCGCGTTTGATTTGAACAATAAAGATAGCCATAACATTATAGTCACAATTAAGTGAATTAACCCAAACCATTTTTTAGTAAATGTCTGTCTTCAAATTTTCTATTAATCATTAGAATTATACTTAAAATTACAAATTAACTAATAATCATATTTTATGTCAATAGCAAGCATCGGTATGCATACAAAATTATAAATAAATTATATTAATACTATTTTGAAATAATGTCAAACATGAATTTTAGTTTATTTTCAACCATTAATAGGTTCATGAAAATAAATCATTACAATTATTCACTAAAAACCTAATATCTTGATATCATTCATTCAAAGAAAAATACAAAATACTGCTACCAGCCTAAAAAACATAATAACAAATAAGAAACCATTCTAAAGCTAAATATATATCCAAAAAAGAAAAAAAGGAAAGCCTGCCAACCTGCCGTAGCTACTGGTGTCATGTGAAGGAGAATTATCAAGCATTTCTTGAAAGAGGATTGAAGTTTCAAAGATTCTGGTACTTCAAACACACCAATAACGTTCTTCATGAATGCATAAAACCAACAGCAATGAAAAATAAAGTCACACGTATATGATCTTAAGTTACAGCATCATTGGCGACTGGTAATTCTATATACAAAATACACATAAAATGATAGAGTATAGCAGGGTAGCAAATAATTCCAATTGATTCTCAATGATGAGACACCTTAAATATAATGATAAAGATGATTACAACCACAAGAGCTGCGATTATAGAGCCAACAATAAACTTGTTTTTTGTTATTCTTCTTGACATGGTAGTCAATACTTTCTTACTCTTGTCAATGGCATCGTCTACTCCATGAAGCTGAAAAAAGGGGAGCAACAAGAGAGAAAATGAAATTAAATCCATCAAAAACAATCTGATACATCTATTATCGTGTGTTTTCATAACAAGGTTATGAACTACAGCTGAACTCTTTGTTGAATAAGCAGAGCAGCATTACCAAATTGCTACCATAGTAAACAGGAAGCATGGGAGGCAAGTAAAAAAAAAAAGAGAAAAATATGAATTCAACAAGAGGCAATACAACAGGTCAACACTACACACTAACTTTTCGCATTAAACCTTCGCTTCCACTCAACGAGAGGAGGAGGGACAGAGACAGAACAAACCTTGTTATGAGCATGCAAGAGAGTTTGGCGTTGTTGATGCAAATCTTCAAGAATTGAAACACCCAGCTGTTCTGTCTCCAAAACTGTTCTTCTACTTTCCTTAATCCTATCACCCGACTGGTTCAGCCTCTCTACTGACATAGCAACTCTCTCTCTTTGATCTGCAGAAGCCTGTGGCACACATTGAGCAGCACAAATGTTCACCAACACAAACTATAATAATAAAAGTAAAGGAAAAAAAAAAAAAAAAAACAAAAAAACAAAACAGAGACATCTCCTGGGTAAATTGTATGAGCTAACAAAATAGTGATTCAGAGATGTCAATGAAAAGGATCTAGTAGATAGATTAGCTGAAAGTTGATAACCTACTGTCTCAGCTCAAGCTCACTATTAGGAATTGCCTGATCCTGTTCTCTACTCTGTACCAAAGCACATAGAATCCCTTCACTAATTGAGGTTTAATTTCTGACATAAACAAACACGGTTTTGAAATAATTTATTCATTTGTTAAATTATAAATATGTGCCATTAAGTATAAGTGGAAGTGTGTGAATTCATGTCTTAAAGAATACATGAATATGATAGGATTAAAAAGAGTGCTCTGCAAGTTGTATATATATATGTGTGTAATTTTAAGTGGTTCCTTGTTTGTCAGAATCTCCTTGAATATTTTTGGCTTTTGGCTATTTGCAAATATCCAATAAATTGGTATCAAGCCTAAGTCATTTGGTATCAAGTTCCAAGTTGTAACTAGTAAACAAGAAAGAAAAATAGTGGGAAATAATACCCATTAGAAAAGGTTTGCACTTTCCAGGTTTAAATGGAAATTTGACAGAGCTATCTACATGTGTTGGCATCTTCAAATTAAAGAAAAGAGAATCACAGAAACCGTTCTTTAGGTTGGAAAAAAGAGAACTTGGTCCAAATGAGTCATGAAAAGAATCCACCAGGGAAACAAGACAGTTGAAGCCTTCAAGCAGTAGAGAGGTTGTGATGGCAATAGCCAGAATTTGAACAGAGGAAAACCAAGAGCTCTTATTGTCCCTGTTCAATTTAAGGAATAAATGAATGTTGAAGATGTTTGGCCAATTCAAGCTAAAAGAAGAATATTTTTTTGGCAATTTGATATTGTTTTCCTAATTTTGGTTCAAGTAATCACCAATGACTGAAGAAAAATATTTTAATTTCAGGAGGATGTTGAAAGTAATAAATTGAAATACTACTATGTATTATAAATGTGTTATTAAATAGATGTGAAAGTGTGTTGTTCGTTATTGTGGACTAAGATTAAAAAGGGTGTTCTATAAGTGCTGAAAGTTTAGAGTGTTATTAAAGTAGTACATTTAGGCTAAGTATTTATGAATGTTGCAAATATGGAGTTGATATGTATCTTTATATATTAATCGTTTTTTGAGAAGTTTTTGGGTATTTTCAAATATCCAACAAATACTTCAGCAAGAAAATGCAACTTTTAACAGCCCAAAAAATAAAGTAAGCAGAAAGAACAAAGTGCATTGCTTAACAAAGCAAATGAACAATCTGAGTAGACACAAAGTACAGAACCATCTAATCAAATTCAAAGCAAAGCCAAAGGCTGAGGCTGAGACTGAGGCAGCCAAGTGTAAGCAAGCACAATATGCTTGATAAAACGCAATCAGATCATAAAATTAAAAGACAAATCAACAACTACAAACAAAATTCAAAATTCTAGCATAGATGATAACAGAAAAGAAATTACCGCAAGAACATCAGCCATTCCAGACTCCAGCAACTCCTCACGGGAAGCCTGATTAGCATTACCCGAAGTTATTCTCTTAAAGTCCCTCTTGAGATTATTCAGATCAGACTTATATTCCCTTAATTTTGCAAGAAGCATGGCCTTAACACTCGGCTGCAAACTTCTGGCCTCGAGGTCCATTTTCCGAATCTAAAAGAAAAATCAAATTAAAAAAAAAAAAAGATATCCAGTATTAAATTTGAAACAAAACCTAATCCTTACCAGCACATCACAATCATCCAATCCAGATTTAATCTCAGAGATCTTCTGGCCCTTCTCCTCTGAAATTCCGGCGGTAAAGTGTTAAAAATTTCATAAAACAAAGGAGAAAAGAAAATAGAGATGATTGGAATTAGAAGAGTACCTCCATCAGGAAGAAGAGAAGCAGAATTGCATTTACGGGAGAGATTAGCAGAGAGCTCGCAGTACTGGCGCTCGTATCCTTCAAAAACATCACTCATTATTGCTGATAGAGAAAAGATAATCGATCTGAGAAGCTTAAGGCAACAGTAGCAGATCAAAGGAGAGAATTAGAATTGGATCATCGGAACAGCTTCTTTCCTCCCTTTTGACTATAGGCTGAAGACGGTATTACTAGAATTTGGCACATGACATTGGGGAGAGAATTTTCTTTTATTTATTTATTTATTTATGAATGGGATAGAGTTTTAATATCAAATGACGTTTTCGCCTTTTGGGAAAATTTTTCTATTGAAAAGAATGTGAAGTAAATTTCTAATTATGAGATTAAAGCCAAAACTACACACATTAGGATCACATGATTCGATTCTGCTTATGCAATCAGCAAGTATATGGTTGATTTAACTGTTTGAATAGCTTGTTTAGTAAAAATTACTGTAATTGGCTGCTTCAAAACAAATATTTCATTTTAGAGTTTTCTTTTTCCCTCGTTGATTAGATTCTATTCTTTCTTTAAGCTACATTACATCAAAAGAAAAAAAAAAAAAAATATTGATATATATTAATTATTTAAAAAAAATTCTCTAAAAAAAACAAAACTTAGAAATAAAATATTTATGATGTAAACCTCCTTACATTTTAACTTTTATTTTTTTCTATTATTTTGTCTGGCTAAAATCCGCCAAATCAATTCATTGAAAACATCACTTAAATATTTAATAATCAATTTTTTTACAAATGAAAAACGAATAAATAATAAATAAATTTTATTTTCTTACCATTAATTTCACAGTAAAAAAATTGGTGATTTTTAAAACATGTAGAATTTGTGACAAATATATTTGGCGAATTCCGGTCTGACAATAGTTGAAATAAGTTAAAGTGTAAGAAGTTTCACATTATAAATGCAATGTTTATGGCAATTTTGCTCTATTTCTAATACTTGGAAAGACCATGGAAATAATTATCTACCTCATAAATATATTGGCAAAAATATTAACTAATTATATATTTTGTTTTTGTTATGTCCTTGATTAAAAATGAAGTATGATCGTTGAGGAATTAAGGTTTCAAACTAATGAAAGCTCCAGGTCGGTAAAGAGTCCTTACTGCATTCAATGGAACCATTAATGCCATTATTTAGAATTTGGGATGAAATCCACAAAATTCATAAAATTTAACCAAACAGAGAAGAATGAACAAATACGAGAAATAAATGAGACACAAAGCCACAGCATTCAAAATTGTCTTGTAATTAGTCGGGTAGCCAGAAGCGGTACGGATACTTCATGGCATGATTTCACATGATTACAATTTACAAACTCAACCAACACATTCCTGAATGCAAAGGCTTAATTAGTAGCATCCATAGAAACAATAGTACATTTTCACTATATCACCCTAAGGAATACCTACACGACAACAGGAAAATTTCATATTTTAGTTCTGTACATTACTAACCAAACCCAGAACAAATTATAGGCTCAAGTTTCCTACACATCTTATGAGGCAATGCTTCCATTCCAGATTTCCAAACTACAAAATCCTATACGCCGGCTGAATTCCTAATCAGGAGCTTCAAGGAAATCCACAATTCGCTAATGTCAAAGAAAAACCCTGGCAAGATTTCTTTTGCTCAAAACTGAGCACCACCAACAGAGGTGTAATTCAAACTTTTACATCTCTACAGAGTGGCGCCAACTGAAGATTGATTCTTTTCTTCCAAGCAACTTGGATCCCAGCAGCACGAGCCAATTCTATGAATTACTGATCTCTATCATTACCCCAGTTAATTCAAGTGTTTGTGCATGAAAATGTATCATCTCAACGGTTGCCACAATGTGCTTCGGCAACAAGTATTAACAAAATAATGCCGGAAGGTGAAACACTGGTAAATGCTAACCTCCTGCACCAGAACCTTCAGAAGCCACAGATCCATTTGAGGGAATGGAAACTGTTTCATCAGACACCATATTTCCACCTGCTTCGCTCAGCTTATGTTGTGACAGCTCCCAGTTCTGATCAGGGAACACCTCAGATTGTAAGGATGGAGCAATGTTGTTCACATGTAGCCATGTTAATTCCCACAAGCTATCCCCACCTAAAGCACTCCTCTGTACTAGCACTCCCTTGGTCTTCATCACAACCAGTGTGTTCTTCAGAAGTTCAGGCACTACTTCCTGAAGCTTCTCACTCTTTTTCCCTCTTACTTTAACCTTCAGATATTTTTCCATTCGACTAAGCACTCCCAGCCATAGTTTACAGAAAGTGGTTAACTGTGCAAGGTCGTGGAGTAACTGTAAAAACACTTTTGACAGGAGTTTTACAGCAATGATTAGTGTTCCATCCATGTTTCGGTAATCCTTTTGGGAGTGTCCTTGAGCAATTTCAAGCAAGTCATCAAGCATTGTAAAGATTACCAGATCAAAACATTGTAACCACAAACCATGAGGAAGGTTGATCCCATCAACTACAGTCAAGCATTTTTGCAATGATAAAAGTGCATGATTTCTAACTTCTTCACGCTGATCCAAACAAACTTTTCTCAATCCCTGTACTAGCCTCAGCCACATCTCACCAATATCTTGTGACAATTTTGCAGCTTCCTCCTCCCCTATTGCTTCCTTAGCCTCATGAGACCATCGAGCTAAACAATCAACAGAACCTGCCATAAGATCTAGTGCGCGCACGGACCTTTCTGCCTGTGCTACACGAGACTCTGCAAATTGCCTTGCTGCATCAACACAAAGTACATAATTCGCTGGCAACAAGTGAGTTCCATCACTCATAATGAACAACAGTGCATCAAATCCAGCTTGAGATGCTTCAGGGTGCCGAGCTGTGATGGAAAGTAGGGATGTAATTGTTCGCCACCCCATTAGAGATCTGATGTGTGTAGCATTAGCTTCGACAAGACGACTCACTTCCTGTGTAATTTGTTCACAATAAGCATCAGCAACTCGGGCATCAAGCTTCAGAACAAGCTGCAATGATCTCAAAAGTTCGTCAGCAAGGTTCTCTTTGTAGGGAAGCAGCCTCTGGCATATTCGAAGGAGACCAAATACAGCCTTTTCCACTAAGGCGCATGGCATTACAGTTGACTGAACAATATTAGCTATGTGCTCATAGACACCCTGCCAAAGTAACACAATCCTGTCCCGGTTGTTTAGAGTAATTGCAATGAGCAACTCCAGGCAGAAAACTGCAGTATCTTCATCCTCTGGAGAGTTGTTCCCTTTTTGGGGACGGCCTGCTGCCCAGATGAGTGCTCGCGCAAGCTGTAGTAAAGATTCAGCTTGCAAGAATTTACTCTCAGTAAATATGCTATCAACATGGCATTTTTGGATAGTCTGAAGTGTCCGTTGATGAGCTGCCAGTTGTTGCTCAGTAGGTTGTGATCTAGGCTCCTCTGTATCAAGTGATAAGAGCTGACTAAATCGGCCCATTAATCCAGAAGATCTTCTGGGAGTTCCCATGGACTGCATATGAACTGAAGATAAAGAATTCGTAATAGGTTTCCCATGCCCAGGATCAGCAGAAACCTCTGATTCTTCAGCAGCATCACTGGCCACACGAGCTGGAAGAAGACCAAGTTTGTGTAATCGTAAAATACAGTCCAGAATATTTCTCCAACCAGTACGAATATAATCACCATACCTATTTGCAATGGTGAAAACAGTCACAGTTGCCATCCTAGCTTTTGTGTCATCACCAAATGCAAGCACAGGTTCCTCAACAGATGATGGATTCAAGAGGGTTGTGAATTTACATAGAGACACAACTAGATCATCTAAAACATCTTCAAGATGATGACATGCAGAGATTTTTGCAACAGCTAAGAATCCATCAATACATGTTTGGTAGACATCTTCCTGTTCCGCATGATCAAATACAACAGAGATAGCAGCAATAGTGGGACCCGACATTATTGCAAACATATCATGGTCAAGATAGGCTTTAGAATCAGATACAATGAATGGAGCAGTTTTCCTGGATTTGTGCATTAGATCAATCCAACGGCTTGGGGTCATTTCAGGGAAACCAGCTCCTTGTTCTGGAGTTGTACGGATCTCATTCTTGCAAATCGAGTGGTATAATTCTGACAGGAAGTCTCTAGGTAAGTCATTCCCTCCATTAATGTGTCTATTATTCCGGATAAAATCTTCTTCTGTCATCTTTTTCTTCACCTGTACATTATGCTGATCTGTGTTGAGCATTATAAGTGAATAAGACAACAAAAGAGCAGCATCCTTGTTAGCTAATATCTGCGGTGACTGCTCATAGTATCTCTCAGAGAAAGCCTCAAGTACCCTTTGTATTTTTTGCGATTCTCCAGGCAGCCTAAAAGTTTCCAAGAACAACCGCAATGCAGTATCCAGATTCATACCTTGAAAATCAAAAGTCCAAGCAAATTCATGCAGCACCTGAACACAAAACTCGTCATGATTTCCCAAGAAATCCCCAACAAGGTTCTTATCTAACCCAGCAGTGTACCTGAAAAAGCAGGCAACACTTTGGGGGTCGAGTTTATCAGGCAACAGATGTGTTCCTTGAAGAAATTCTAAGCCTTTCTTTGGGTCACGATTGAAGTGGTCAGCTCCAATCATCAATCTCCTCTTTATGTACTTCCTCCGCCGGACAAACGGAACCCAATGATTAGGATCACTATAGTTGTCACACTTCACCATCCAGAAGGGTGTATACTCCTCGAGATTCACTGGAGCATGGTCTGAACTGAGTGATCCATTACTTATCCTTTCAGCCATCCCCTGAATAACAGCTATAAGGCCATCCAAAGCAAGAATGTGCATTGCAGACAAAGGGCAGTTCACCGGGAATGCACTCTTTGACAATAAATTAGCTAAATCTTCAAACACATTACTGCATGTTATGTCGCAATCTAAGTTAGCATACATCTCCACCATAAACGTTTTCTGCCTGCAGAAGTCAACTAGAGCCTCCATGGCAGCCTCTTGCTGCTGATATGAAGCACCATATCTGCTCTGTGCAAGCCTCAAAATCACACAAGAAAAGAAAGCCTCAAGCTGTAATTTGAGTTCAGTACGAAGATGATGGTATAAGTTAAGAACAATGCTACAAACCATTGAGAGAATAAGTGGGCTCATTGACAAGCCAAATTGCATCAGATTACGAAATAATTCATCCTGAATCAAACTCAATAACCTCGGGTGAGATCGAATCGAAGGTCCCCCCAATTCTATAGCTGAATTAATTAAACCCAATGCAAAAAGGGGAACATCTTCATCTATTGCTATTGTATTAGATCTGGTACCCATGCCCATAGGCTCCACAGCATTTAACAGAGAACATAAGAAGTGAAATATCTCCACCATGCAGGGAACACCATATGGCTCTGTCATCAGGTGCAAATCATATGGAAGGGCATCCTTCCCGCTTCCACCTCCAATTGTATTTTCTTCCATTATAGTGGATACGAAACCTGTGGAACCACTGGAACCATAGCTCACAGAGGATGTCTGGCCATCCAGATCAGAGCTACCAACACCATTTTCCATTTGTTTGCTCCCAAAAGTGTAATCACTATCTACGCCACCAAGCTGTAAAAGCATAAAGGTATCAAATATTTTGAGGGAAAAAGAAACACATAACTTACCTAACACCAAACAAAACCATTGATACAGGTTTGATAATTGTAAAGAAGAACAGCAAAAAAATCTCTGCACTATGTTCCACTTAGTAAATCAATAGATTAAACAAAGATAGTAACTTTTAGTTCCAATTAACATCCAATTTTTCAGGCAACAGAGTACTTGATACCACAACATGGTTGACTGTTAGGATTATCAACGAATTACCAAACTATGGAACTTCATACAGTCCTCAACCTTCCTCATATTTATGCGATGCTTAAAGGCAGAAGAAAAATACAATGCAGTTGCCGGGTCTATCTCAAACTAAGGACATTGAGGTAACCCTCGTAACTTTTGTTTGACATTATCAGCTATTCACTTCAAAAATAGAATGACTAAAAATTTCCCTTATTTTTTCCATCATTGTTTAAGAATTTAATGCAGGGAAAGAACCACCCTTCTGATCCACAATACCAAAAACTAACAATATAGAATAAGAGGGTAGGAAGGAAGTTCCCCCACCTAAACTTTTAGTAAAACAAGAAACCTTAAAAAACTCGTAATCTTAGTTTCTTGGATGTTCCTTCAAACTCTTTATATTTCAAGCCACGGCAATTAAACAGGAAGACAGGTGAAAATGCATTTGGGAGCAAAAATTAATATATGCAACTATACCTCCTGTTTGATAGGACTAACTCCATTTACGAGGGCATGTTCTGTGTTGTCAACATCTGGTAGGTGTGCAAAAATGCACCTAACAAGTTCATGCATCGTGTGTCGAGCTATCCGCTGCAACAACTCGCCCTTACTTCCTGCTTGGTGAACTATACGGAAACAAGTGTTCACAATGGTGCAGACATGCTGATTACTCAGTGTGACAGATGCCTTACTTTTCATACAAGCCAGAAGCACCTGAAGGATCTTCATCAGCACCACTTCTTCAGATGCAGGATCTGTCACCTCAAATCGGCAACTTGTGATAGCATCAACCACCAAATGCATAGCATCTTCTACATTCACAGTATTTCGATCAATCACATCTAAAGTTAAAATCTTGTAAACAGATGACAAAGCAACCCCAGTTATTGGGGCACCAGTTTCATCTGATCGAATCACATCCAAAAATGGCTGGAGATAGACAACAGGATTAATGGTATGCCATGAATGCTGCCACAAAAAGATTTGTTTCCGCAACGATTTCAGTGACTGGATCAAAGAATGCTCTAGCTGATCATCCCCAGACATATAACGTCCTCCCCATCTCACATTTCTCCTCATAACTGCCAACACAGCACCTACTTCTGCATTAATCATGCATGCTAAAGTAGCTTTTTTAGAATCGGAAGAGTCGCATTCTTCAGGTTCTTCGTCGATTGCCTTAATTCCAGATTGTAGCTTTAAGCGCCCCATACCTGTTTATTCTTTAACCCAATCCTATCACTATCCAGCAGCTGCTAAACAGAGAAGTCACTAAATCCTTACTGAAGCATACCCTCTGTAGTTCACAAAAAAGAAAAAAAGAAAAAAAAAAAAAACAACGAACAAAATTCTCATTAGCCACAAATAAGGAAATAAGCATGAATTATATCAAAAGCAATATTCAGTAAAGAAGGGTCTGTGCTGATGCTAGTACAATCATTTATGTCGGTATGCATATTGAAAAATCATCCTTAAACAATCTGAATTATTATATCAACACTAGCGTTTACCTAAGAAATCCTTCTGAAGATAGCTAAAAAAGATGAAGCTAGTTTGCTCAAACTTTGAATTTGGTCTTAACACGCAGAACTTGAATCGACATAGGCTCTTACTAAACCCTAATTTAATAGTCTAGTCCAATATCAAGTAAACAAAAAAATTTAGTCAAAATTTATTTAAACAAAGGAATAAAGGAATACAGTTCCAAAATATACACAAGAAAAGTCATAACATCACGCAATCAACAGACTGTACAACATATGAATAAAAATGGACGAGAAGATGAAATAATAGATCGATCAACGGTCAATTAAGGAACTGACTAAAGCAGATCTAGTTAAAGAGAGCCGAAGGAAATCCATATTTAAGAAAATGACTAGTCGGATAAAAACAAACGCAAACAGGAGAGCAAAAAGGCTTGACTAAGACTCCAGATTTTCACATTTTTCTACTTTTCAAAAAAATGGAAAGAATAGCATGAATCATGGAATTCAAAACATTTCTTTGTGCAAACTTCCTGGGCAGACAAACAGTAGCTGAAGGGGAAGCAAAAGAAGCCAAAAACTTAAGCAAAGAGAGAAAATAATGGCGAAGGAAATGTCGCGGGAATAAGGCGCATTAAGCAAAGAAGAAGTTAGAGTGAGAATTGAAGTGAAGCAATAAGCAGATCGAAAGCAATTGCTCACCGGTGAGTGGATCGAGAGAGTGCGATCTGTAAAACGAGCTCTCTCTCTCTCTCTCTCTCTATCTACTGTGACAGAGACGAGGGAGATGGAAGGGGAAGAGAGAGAGCGAGGAAAGCAAAGGAGGACTTTGTTGCGACAGTGAAAAGAAAAAAAAATTAAATAAAGTCCAACGAATTGCACCCTCGAAAAAAGAATAAGTTTGAACAAATTGAATATAGAAGAAATAATTAAACCATTGGGAGTATGATTTGCGTTTTGGGTAATTATTGTTTCTATTTGATGATATCATCAATACATATAAAATAGCCGTATAAATACCAATTGTACTCCTCTGTTATTAACTCTGAACACTAACATTAGAGCTGAATGAAAAATTCAATGAAAAAACCGCAATTTGGATTTCCAAATCCAACCTAAACTAAAAATAAGTTAATTAAAATTAATTAATTAAAAAAATTAGCCGATTATAAATTATATATAAAAAATATATTTAATAGATTGTAAAATTATCTGTTAACTGATTAATCGACCATAAACATCCTATAAAATATGGCTATTAAAAGCAACTAGTCAAAACTTATCATATTGTTTTTAATCTGGATAAATTTACATCTTGAATTCGTTAATTTTGTAAAATGATTTTAGAATATTGTATTATGAGTCTAATTAGGCAATAAAAAATTTAATATTATTATTTTTATTAGCATAAAATTAAATCAAATTAAATAAATAATTGATCAAATTCTACATTTAATAAATTGTACTTCTTTTTTTTTTAATAACCTTATATACCAAGATATTTAATGTTTTGCACTATTTTGGAATTATATTTTACGTTCTCCTTTTAGTACGATTACATTTAAAACTTGCTTAAAAAAAATTATCATATTATTTAAGATTATTTAATAAAATAACTAATTAAAGTTGATTTATATTAATTTTGGAGCATTCATGATTATTCGAATAAAAAGAGCATCATGAAAGTTGCTATTTCAATTTAATATCATTCATATTACAATTTTTGGTTTTTTTTTTTTTTTTTTTCAAATGGACATGGCCTCAAATTGATGACATATTGACATGGTAGTCTCTTACCATGGCATGCCAGAGGGAGTACACAAGTAAATAAACTCTAAATTCAATTCCACAGGAGAAATCCCAAAAAAAGAATAGAACAAAAATCCATAGGAAAAGCCGAAAAAGAAAATGTAAGGAAATCACACAACCATCCAGCAAATGTTCAAAGTCGTATTAAATTTAGTACCATCGTGAACATCCAAAGTTGGAGATAGATTGACATCATATGTCAAGGAAGAACACGGAATTCCATTCAAAGATAAAAGAACTAGTTAAATCAGCATGCTGGATAAAACATAAATCAAAACTCATTAAGCTTAAAAAAAAAAAAAAAAGGCACAAATGAATCCTTCCTCTGTCTAGCATTCATCCATTACGACAACATATAACCAACTGCATCTGAATCCATCCATTTAAGCCATGATCTTGGCCGACCTCACATACAGGCTATCCACTACCTTACCAATGTTGGAAATGGTCTCCAATGTTGCTGGGTAAATCGCATCTGTCTTAGGATCATCAAAAATGATGAGGCAGCCAGCACCTTGGTCTAAAGTTCCTGCAAACTTCTTGTCCAAAATCATCTGGGACAATTTCTTCTCCACATGATCCACAGGTAGTTCAATTAGATCAGCTATATGAGCAATCTCAACCCTGGAGAAAGGCTCAATTAGCCGGCACAGATTTTGCTCCAATAAAGTGTCGTACAGAGAAGAAAGGTGTCTGTGAACAATAGGATCCTCCTCTAGCTGGGCCTTGAAATCCCGGAGTGCAGTCTCGAAAAGCTTCAGAGAGCGTTTTGCATGAGCATCTGCAACAGCTTTCATTGCATCCAACTCAGGCCCCAAATATTGTAGCCCTGCCTTGGATGATATTACTCCCGCAACATCATCAGCTTGATTGACCATTATTTTGCATAACAACATATATTTAAGGCTAAATACAGCTCGGGGATCTTCAAGAGCATTGAAAGCTTCAAATGCTTCAAAGAAGTAGCTATATGCAGTTTTGTAATCCTTCTCTTCTGCATGGAGAATCCCACTTTGCAAATCTATAGTGCCCTGTTGAGCTGGGGGGACATAAATCGCATTGGCTGCTGTTCTTGCTGCAGTGAGCGCAGCCTTGGCTTTCGGGAGGTTTCTTAAGGAAAAGTGAAGCTTGCTCTCCAGTAGATTTATGTCCACAAGGAGAAGTTTGTCATCTAATCGTCTTACCTCCTTGATCAGGCCAGAAAGAAGATTTAATGCTTCTGGGTACTCCTTGTTTTCCATTAAAAGAGCTGCAAGTCTTGCTTCAACTCTTTGACGAAGAAAAGTTCGTTTCTCATCACGGGTCCACTGAACCATTTCTCTGCAAAGAGAAATCTGAAGATCTGATGTACCTGGTATTTTAGCCACTGCATCAATTATCCCACGAACAATTTTAGCAGTTTTTGCCTTGGGAATCACGGCAAAAAAAGGCCTCAACTGGGTCAGAAGCCTTCGAAGATCCTCTGCACGGTTCTCTTGTCTGAGGAGATCTGAGAGATTTGTGATAGCCAGTTCTTTAATCCTCAGGGATTCAGGAGAAGATGATGGATTCTCTAGTATGCTGTAATATATATTGATGGACTCAGAGGGGCTTTTAGCCTCTAAGGCCTGAGCAATTGAATCAGAAGTTGCAGGAAGATATGAGGCAGACATTGTAAGCGCTTTGAAATGTCAGTACTGCAAAATGAATAATAATAACTTCACAAGTCCAACCTCGAATCATGCACTATTAATAAGGACAATAGGAAGGTGAAAGTGCACATGCATCCAAGATAAATAGAATATAAGCCCGATTGTAATCTATCTTGACAGATTATATTAATTTACTTTCTGGATTTAAAATCTGCTGTCACTGTATCTTCAGGAATCAACATAATGGGTCCCCAACTCCCCATTAGCAGTCCACACCAATTCCATTGGGGACAAAGAGAAGCTTTCCCAAACCATCATTTTTTACATAAGGGCCAATCTTCTACAGTGAGCCCCAACAAGCAATGAACGGATTATTAACGCAATTCCTAAGAGCTTATCTAACATAAAAGAGAGCTTTATTAACAATTGAATTTGTATCCTATAATCTGCTCAGTTAGGCCATACAGAGACGATCAACAAAAGATATCTTTGTAGCTATATAAGCCCATTGATAGTGTTGGAAATCAAGAACCCATATCCAATGAGGTTGTTAATCTCACAAGGCAGTTGCAAATAAGGATAGATTAATCATCCCAATATGATAAGGAAAAGGACACCACTCATTACATATATCTGCAAGAGTAAAAACTGTATGAATGTTGAAATGGAAATAACGTGGATAGCCCTAGTCACTCTCTCTCATTTTTTCCTTTGCCTTTCACATATTTACCTCACCCAATTCATACATTTATCATATGCAAGAAGATGAATCCTCACTTATGTTTGAGTTTATGAAACTGCAACTAAACACAGGGTGATAAATAATGATTACATTGTTGTTTGTAGCTGCAAATAATCAAGCTATAATTTCTTCGGCAACATAAGGTGCCAACTGGTAAAGACAGCTACTCAGAGCTGTCACTGCACCAAAACCCTATTAAATCTACTGCAAAGTTGCATCAATTAAATCAACTCGTTGTCTATGGCTTGCGTGACACCATTACAATGGAGCACTAACCCTATAAGCATGGTGCACATATGCTGAGTTAGCACAGTCACCAATGCAAAACAAACACTCTTCTTCCATTTAAACTACCAATACACAGCATAAAACTGCCTAGACTAAGTCTCCAATTGATGCATGAAGTTTAAGGCATTCCCTCAGTACTCCATTATTGGGATCTAACCATCACAACAACCCATGATCTACACCAACAATGGTAAACAGAACCCTACAACACGAGTTCAAAATTTTGTTTAAACAGAAGCTCCTCTCCATGTGGAGAAAATAAAGAGAGACCATTTCCAAGTTGGATCATTGTTCATAAAACTGGACGACCAAATACAACGAAATTCACTTGAACTAAGGGATAGCTGATGAAACGAACAAAGAGTGCACAGATAACAACTGGCATGTTAGTTAGTCTCTCCGCTCCAATCAATTACCACGCATCTCTCCTAGTTGTGTTCAACATGGACGAACATAGCGAAGCAATCTAGGTAAGGGAAAAGATTAAAAAAAAAATATACATATACACAAAAAATACAAAGAAACCTAATTTCCATAACAGAGGACACAACAACACATATAATATGCTTAAATTATATAGCAGTACTGAAAAACGATAATCAAGTTGAATAAAAATGAAGCTTCAAATTGGTTATCGTTGATTCGCCCAACTCCAAAATTGTTAATGGAAAACACAGGAAGAGTTGAAAGCATCTGCGAACTACAATTACTCGAAAAGAAAACTAAAATCCCAATAAAATTTTGTACAGTTTCACAAGATTCGATTTAAAGAGAAAGAAATTCAATTTGAAATTTTAGAAGAATGAACAAACAAAAATAAAAGGAAGATAAAAGAATAGAGAGATAGACGAGTTCTTACAAAGAGGAAAAGAAACCTGACGATGGGGGAAGAAGAGGAGGAGGAGTGTAGATCGAGAATCGTCTGCTTCGTTCAGCTGTGAAGATGGAAGAAAAATGAAACGAAACGCTATGCAAACTGTGGAGTGTTGGGGGGGTAAGCCGTTTGATGGGCCACTTAGGCCTGAACCTTACTGGTTGTGAGAAGGCTGCTTGAGTGGGCCATTTGGGCCTCAATCTTGGCGGTAAATTTCCATTTTCCCCTTCTAATCATATTCCAATTTTTCAGACAAAATACTTACAATTTTAATATTTGCGAACAAAAAAAAAAAAAAAAGAAGATAAATTAGCCGCACTAGAGCGTTGAAAGTTGGATGTGGATTACTATAACTCAGCCACTCTACACATCCAACCCGTAGAATGTATATGAGTAGATTATAATTGAATTTCACGGCTTAGATAGGTTCTCAGAAATAATTGGACCTGTGTTGACCCATCCAACCCAGCATTCATTTTCTTCATTCTTCTTCAACCGCCTCTTATTTTCCTCCCCGGACTCTTCGCATTTTACCGCTGTTCGGGCCGCCACCTTATTTGCCTCCCGGGACTCGTCCCATTTTACCGCTGGTCGGGCCTCCACCTCTTCATCATTCTTCGAAGTCATCTCAAAAATTTGAAGGGAAAATATTCTTAGAAATTATTATACGATATTTTGGTTAGAATTCATATCTTTCAAGCATAAACAATATGAAAAAAAAATTATAGAATACTTTCAGAACATAGTATTCCTTTAAAATATATTAGCAAAAAGATAATGTATACTTTTTAGGATATAACAAAAAATACAAATCTCATTTTATATACTTCAACAATAATCCAATAATCCAACTTGGAAAATTACAAGCCAAATATATTGCAATTAATGATCCCACTTAAACGTACAAATATATTATACCATAAAAAATATGCAAATGTATCCAATCCAGTATACAAAACATTTAAGCACACTTGTATCGCTCTTGTCTCTCTCTCCCTCTCTCTCTCTCTCTCTCTCTCTCAGAGCATGAAAGTGTGCATGACGATATTAATGCTATTTGCACCTGCAGACAAAACTCATTGGCAATTCAACCAACTCTTACGACTGGAACTTGCCGGCGTGCAGATAACATTTCATTCATTTGTGCAATATGAAGGAAGAGCTGGTTAATTTTCTGCAAAATCATATGGAAGGGATTGAAATATTACAAGTTTATACATGTAAAGAACTCCCCATCAATGAATTCTAGCATACATAATGATTATAGATGCAAAACAATTGTTCATCATAAATACAAGGAAACGACCAATCAGGTATGGCTTAACTGAGAAAAAGTGATATTGAACACACAAAATCTAGCAGGCAAGCTAGATTAGTTCTGAGGCTCATGATAAGATCTGGTTGAAGATAATGCAACTAGATGGATTAATTCTTGGACATATGATGCCTTCTTAATGTTAGTCGAGCTATTTTCAAAATTATGAAGCTGCTGAGCATTATGAACCAAGAAAGGAGTGGACATGCTAAATCTTAGAGAAGAGCTGAAGAGTGTGCTCCTACAATCTTATATAATAAGGTCCATCACCTACACTAATGGCTCCAAAAATACTAAGCCCTAACGCTAAAAGAGGAAATTCTTAGACCAAGTCTATCTTTATTCATGACTGGAGTGATAATTTCAATTTCTGCCAAAAGATAGATTAATGTGGGAATAACCTACTTTTTTAAGAGAACCACACAAGTAATTGACCAAATATGAAATCAGTTTTCGTACACAGCAGTCTAATAATATAGGCCAGCTATATATCATGAAGTATCAAAATATGTTGGAAAATACTTAAAAAATATTAATTTCAGAATATAGTCAATTAGATCATGCATATATTAATTCCACAACACAGTTATATATATATATATATATATTGTGCACGTATAAGTATATATCAAAGAACAAAATTATTTTCTGCATTTCAAAAACGAATAATAATAATAATACATCCTTGTATCATCACTTCTATGAAGACATGTGGTGATGCAGTCACTAAATAACCCAAAATTCTTGCCTGATTCTACACATCAACTACCGTAATTTTGTGAGTAGTAATTTCTTGCTCAAAATCTATCTACAAGAAAAGAGATACTCGGAGAATTAATATTGAGTTTTAGAAATTCTCTCAATCTCTTTCACTTTCATTTCTGCTATTACTTCTCTCTTAAGTGCGAGAGGATTGAAATGTAAAGACAATGTTGAGGGGAAAATTGTTGAAATAAAGCCCTGTCATTTGGCAGTTATCAGGCACGCCCTCATTTCAACTACCTCTTGCTGACCTTATCCCTCCATAAAAGAGAGGAGCGCAAAAGCAGTAAGAAAGCATTTGAACGGCAATTATGGGAGTTCCACTTTTATAGGAAATTGCTGCATATAAAATCACTTGATAAGTTACTTGAAGTATCAGGCAAGCGATGGATTATTCATATATGATAATTATTAATTGCTATAATTATTGTAGCCTTTTGGTTATTCAATTGATCTGTTTTTGTATTTTGAGCTCTACCCTTATTTCTAGACCACACTGCTAAGCCAGTCTCGGATGCAAGAATTTTTCATCCACAGGTTCCTGCTTCTTTCTGCTATCACCATTCTTTGTGCTTAATTCTTTTGACCTTTTAAAATTTAAGAATCAATTCTTCGTTTTTTTTTTTTTTTTATCCAATACAGATTGTTCTTGAATTTTGACTACATGGCTTGGGTACATCTCTTTAATTATGTTCAGTATGCAAACACCAACATATTCAGTTTTGCATTGTTAATTTCTTGCACTAAAATGTAGTAATTTTTCCAGTACACTCCATATTTACCAAAACATAAATTCAATTCTGTTAGAACAGATCATTTTTAAACAAAACCAAACAATTCACAATATGTGAAATCAATTTTCGAACATGGCAGTCTGATGTTTATCGGATAAATTTGGCCGAATCATATAATTAATTATGCCCAAATTTACATCGACAGTACATGATATTTAAAAACAATTCTGTCTCCGACGAGTTCAGCATTTGCACAAACATGAGTGAAAACCCTATATTTAACAAGCAATCCAACGCATATCCAAGAAATTCAGGTAGAAAAATCTATACTGCAAAAGGTTAAATTAGCAGCGTACCTGGTCTTTCTCTTTGATAACAAGAATCAGACGATTCTCGCTCTCTTCCCGGACCCGTTGACGCCACCTCTGCATCCTCGAGTACAGCAACACCGCCGCGGCTACCACTAAACTCACCGAAGCAAATGACAATAACGCACCTTTACCACGAGCTCTGTTTGCAATCCAAGAGATTCCATACCTAAAACTCTTTAATCGTAACCACAAAAGCTTCACAATCTCATTCCCCTCTTTTGGATTGGAATCAGACGGCAAGACATCTTCATCATCCGTATTATTTCCGACTGCTGAAGTCGGCTGACTAGAAGTTCGAGAGTCCGACGGTGGTGGCGTGGGAGGCGGCGGGATTTGAAGTCCTTCGTGGCTGGTAGGCGGGAAAATAGACAAGTAATGTGGAGGATGGTTTTCCAATTGCACGTGCTCCCATTCACTCAAGGAATCGGAGCTCTCTGAACTTTCCATTTTTCCTTCAACTGAGAAGTGGAGTCTGTAGAGTCGGAGAAATATTTGCTGATTTTAGAAAGAAAAGATTTGCCATGGCGCTCAAGTGGAATTTGGATAACTGATTTTTCAGGTGGGACCACTGAATGAAGGGTTTTATCTGCTGTGTTCCAACATTCATTACTTTTGTTGCTCCACCTCTCTCTGATTATTTATTTATTTATTTATTCTTAAAAGTAGAGATATTTTACTATATTTTTTAAGTAAGCAAAAAATGAAAAAGATGATACAAAAATAAGAATATTTTATATGTCATCACTTATTAATCATCCAACATTGGAAATTATTTAATTTAAGTGCAGCCTTTAATAACTTCAATTGAATTAAGTAATTAGTAATAATATATGAAAAAAGATTTTAAAAATGAAGTTGAAAAATACAATATTTATTAAAACTTAAAAGCATGGTTTTCAGACCCGGACCGATCATCGAACCGGTGAAGGGATGGATTCATGGATTTTGGATTAAATCGGAATCGAACCGGATTTGATAAATATATTAAAATATTAAAATATTTTTATTTTTATATTTATAATTTATGAAAATTTGAATATTTTTATTATAATTCTTTAAGTTTAAGCATTTCAAACACAATATAGTAATTAAAAAAACTCAATTTATGAAATATAATTTTTATAGTTACAATTAAATATCAATTTGATTTAAAATAATTTAAAGATACAAACTATATTTTATTTTAATTAAAAACACCTAAAAATAATAACTTAAATTTTATTTTTGAATAATTTTTAAAAAAAATCTGGTCAAACCGAAAAACTGATCCGGTTCACGGTTTTCCGGTTCGACCGGCCGATCCGACCGAATATTGACCGGTTATTGATCAAAGTGAAAACCGGATAAAAACCGACCGATCTGACCTTCATTTCCGGTCGAATCCGGTCCAATCAGTCGGTCCGGTTCGGTTTTCACAACTATGCTTAAAAGTATGTTAAAGAAATATCTAAGTTATATTAAATTTTGAATTCAATTTTAGTGCGAGTGTGTAAATTGATTTGTCAACTTTTTTTTATTGAACTGAAAATGCACGTTGGAAAAATTACACTTATAATCCTCCAATTATTATAAATGAATATAAGGCTATAAAATTTTAATTTGAAATTTGAAATTTTTATAGTTTGACTTTTGTTTCTTCTATTGTCCTTTTGGTCAAAATCTACCAAATCCTTTATGTAATTTGGATTTGCATTACAAATTAAAATTTTATAGCAATTTTGTTCTATTGATGAAGAAAAATAGGGACACATAAACCTTACTGACGGCAAATTTATCTTCAAGACTATCCAACAATGGATCACCGTTGCTAATACTCTGTGTTATTTTTTAATTTTTTATCTTAAGAAAATAAGTAATATTTGCAACGTGAATGATCGGTCTTCTTTGATTTATATTTATAAAAGTTGAAATAGGCAAAGGGTGTGTAATATATAAAATTATATAATGGTCTATAAATTATAGATAACTTTTTTTAACAGACGAGTTAATCGGATCGACTAGTTTATGACCTGACCCGGCCTGTTTATTATACAAGTTCATTGGATTCGACCTGTTTATGGCCTTGAATTTCCAAGGGTCAACCCTAAACTATTTAATTTGAATGTTAGACGAATCAAATTGTCGTATCATAATCCATTTTAACAACACTATAATATATAGACATGAACATATTATAGAAGGTGGAGTGGTTTGGAGGGAATCATAACCCATGAAGGATAAATATCTCCCCCAGTCCACACAAGAAAATATCAAGAGAGAAATGAAAATGACTGACCAGGTGAAGTTGATTGAATTGTACTCGTACATTCATACACTTCAAGTTTCAATTACGAAAAAATTGAGCAATAAAGATTTTAAAAGCCGGCTTTTAATTATATATCTTCTCACAGATATGATGATTTCTTTGGCTATTTTAAATATCCACAAGACATTATAATTTTGAACAACATTTAAAGAAAAAGAAAACACATGTCAACCAAAATTGGAATTTATGAGGACGTTGAATTGTGGTTATTTTGATGATAATAATTAAAGGATAAATTATTCAAGATGACAAAGAAGATAATTACTTTGTCATATTAATTCAAGTATAACACAATTTGTTATCTCACACTCATTTAAATTCAACAAAGAAACAAACTTGAAGATGAGTTGATCATTCCAAACAAGAAAGACTAAAGAGAATGCTTGAATTACCATTAGAAGACAAACAAAAATAGAAGATAAGACTATAAAAGATCCAGACACAGGTGAGCTAACAAAATGCAAAATCTTTTGAACTGTCAGGTCAGTAGGCTTACTGACTGCTAAAGCATAACAAATTGTTCTAGTCCCCGCTAATTAAAACTGATAGAATAAATGATGGGATACTTCTCTCAAACGATTTTAAAAAAAAAAACCTTGGACTTAAACTTTTTCAATTGGTTATATAATAAGATCTATAAATATAGAACAAAAAGGGAAAAATAATTTATTAGTGTCTAACTTTTTACCTAACACACGGATCTTTTCTTATATATCCAAAATATAATATAAGATTTTATCGTTTGTTCCATTTAACAGTTTAGTTTCTACCTTCTAAAACCACTAAAGATAATTAGAAATATTATCTTCCAACTATTAGAAATGAACAAAACTACTATAAAATTTTAATTTATAATGCAATCATCATTTGACTTTTTTTTTTTTTTTACTAGAATTTACCAAATCAAAACGTTGGAAATATCACTTTAATGCTAAGTCATCAATTGTTTTACATTTGAAACATGAATAAATAAATTTTGTTTTAAGAGGTCGAATTTAGTGAGTTTTCAATTAATAAATCTAAAAAATAGGAAGAAAACTGACAGCAAATAATCTTCTAATCTAGTCAAATTCTTCTCCTTTTAAGCATAAATTCTAATTTAAGCAAACTTGTTTCAAATGTTGTGCTAACATATATGATTTTACGTTATCAATAGTTATAATGAATCTACCCTTCATGATCTTTATTTAAAAGAAAAAAATAAAAAAAAATACACTATTTGATTTTATTTGCCCTCAAAAATGTTAGTATTTTATTAAAAGAAATTAATTTGCTGTGACTATTATCAACCAATTTCAGAAATTAATTCACATCAATCCTTTTAATCCTTTTTTTTTATGATTTCTTAATCAAATTTCAATACAATTTTGGCTAAAAGTATTAATTTATGTCATACCTGTATATGAGTTTAGATATTTTATATTACATTTCTTAGTCAGCTTAATAATTTTTTTTCTTATGAATTATAATTCAAGGTTAATAATTTTTAAATGAAAGAAATTGAAATTTAGCTAGTTACCTGTGAATGACTTTATCTAGAAAAATTAAATATTATCCTGCTATCAAAAACAAAGGGAAAAAAAAAACTGAGCTGTTAGGTTTAAAGCGGGAAGGTGACAGTTAAGTAGTTGACCAGTAGGTAGCCAATGAGGATATTAGCCGTTGACTTATAACGAGCATTTCTTATTATAGTAAAATCACAAAAATGCCCCTGCCTGGATGCTTTCTAGTTTCTTCTAAGGATAAAAAGAACCCGCCATAACGGGGTTTGCCGTTCCCCCTCTTACACATAATCGGAGTTTGAATTATTAAAAAACGATGATTAGGGGTAATACCGGTAATTAAGTTACGCAAGCAAGCTTTCTATATACTCTGCTCCACCGCTAACTAATCTCACACTACAGAGTTCCAAATGCCAAAATTTGTTTCACTCCGCAAGCATTTCATCTATTCTTTTATAGTTTTACTGAAGCCTCCTGCTGTTACAAGAAGGATCTAAGTTACTGCTAGGTTTGATTTTTTTTTTTTTTGCTCTGTTGCCCATTTCCATGATCTTCTTGCTTCTTGATTTTGTAGTTTCTATCGTAGGGTTTCTGTTTCACTGTCTATGCTGTTGTTGAACTTGTAATTAGGAGAAGAAGAGAAAAATTGAGTTCTGTTCTGACAATTGGCATGAGTTTTTTAGTTTTCTTTAAATGTTCTACCTGTAATCCGTGTTACCGAGATGTATTATGGGGCATTGGTTGCTCCAAGCATTTGATCAAATTGATTTTGTTTCAGTTTCTTGGTTACATTTTCTTTTTTAGTTTGTGATGATAGGATTTGTTTGTGTGCTTGAGGGATGAAATTGGATTAATTTTTTAATGGAATTCCCTTTTCTTGTTGGTACGTTAGAATTTCAAATATCTTTCATGGTTTAATACTAGCTTTTTTTTTTTTTTTTTTTTCTTTTTATGAAATTAGTTGCTGTAATATCATGTTTATGAGCATTCTTGTGATCAAGAAATACATTTCCACAGTAGATTACTGGATGACATTATAAGTTATAACCTGCTCAGTACCATTTAAGCCAAAGCTCTGGTAGGAATTATCATTGAGGGAAATGAAACTTATTTCATTGACATGATATTAGTGATTACTGAATGCTAACTACTTTTGTTATATAAAACCTGCTTTCATCATTCTCCGAGAAATAATGATAACAGTTCACTTTTTGTAAAAATTCTGTTTAGTTTTCATTTGTCTTTCAATATTAGAAATCGCATTTTGGTATGCTCCACTTGTAGCTTTCCACGTATATCACATGCTTCTGTTTGTTTCAGGTCAAGAACCGTGTTATTTTTCACAGTTTCTAATTGAAGATCTTAAGTATCTTCCTTATGCTTGGGTGTAGTTGAGGAGTTGACTGGTCATCTTCGGTTGTTATTACGAGATGCTTGTCTCTGCTCTTGTAACCTCATTGGGAATAAATTCTGGTCTATGTGTTCTGTTCTTTGTACTATACTCCATACTGAAGAAGCAACCCAGTAACTATGAAGTTTATATACCACGCTTGCTTGCTGAAGGGAACTCTAAACGACGAAGTCGATTTAACCTAGAAAGGCTAATCCCTTCTACTGGTTGGGTTACAAGAGCGTGGAAGCTGTCTGAAGAGGAATTATTGTCATCCTCTGGCTTGGATGCTGTAGTTTTTATGCGAATAATTAGTTTCAGGTAATTTAAGTCCTTGAAGAAGTTTTCCTTTTTTCAACAAACTGAGACAAACTCTGGATTGACGGTTTCTCCTTTTTCTTTAGACTGGAGAGCAAATTTATCAAAATGTTTGGACCTTTCTATATTATCTTTTGCTTTGTCATTGGGCATGAACTGATGGGAGTATACACGATGCGCAACTATGAGACCTGAATATATTCACAGCTATCTTCTCAGAACAATTTGTTCCTGATAGCAAATTTTTTATTATCTGCCACATATGACATAATAAGTTCTTATCATGATATAAATATCTTGCAAGCAGAATGCATTTTCATACACCTGTTTAACCGAATTTTTTATCTGCCATATGTGACATCATAAGTGCTTATCATACTTTTCATACACTGTTCTTGCATTTACTTTGTGGTTTTATCTGAGCTTAATACATGGTTGTTTTTATTTCAAAATTGCAGTTTGAAAGTGTTCACATTCGCTGCAGTAATAGGAATCTTTGTTCTTCTTCCAGTGAATTGTTCAGGAAATCAACTCCATGAAATTGACTTTGGAGATCTGTCAAATAATTCTTTGGATCTTTTTACCATTTCAAATGTAAAAAGTGGCTCCAAAAGGTAATCACTTCGTAATTGTACTTAAAGTCACTTGGGATTTGGTGTTGCTTTGCTTCTAAATGTTGAACTGTTCTAAAGAATGCTATTTATTGACAAGAATGTTTATGTTGGCAGCTTATGGATTCACTTCTCTGCTGTGTACGTTGTCTCTATATTTGTCTGCTGTCTACTTTATTATGTAAGTGAGAAACTGTATGCAATTATATCTTAATAAATATACTTTTCAGCAGAATTTGTCTGTGACTCCTTTTTTCCCTTTATAGGAGTGAAAATCTACCTTTTATATGACCGTGTTAAATAAAATCTAAGTTTGGTCATTGGTTTCGGTTTGTTTGGAAAAGGATAAAACTATTCCTCAATATATGAGATGGTATGGTTCTGAGTGATATTTGATTATGCAGGAATACAGATATATATCTTCAAAAAGGATTGCTTATTTTTTATCATCCAAACCTCAGCCGCATCAGTTCACTGTCTTAGTTCGTGCTATCCCTGTTTCTGTTGGCAGCACTGTCAGTGAAAGTGTTGAGAGCTTCTTTTCAGAGTATCACCCTACTACGTATTTCTCCCATATGGTTATTCGTCGGACTAGCAAACTCTGGAGTCTCATAGTATGTCATATCTTTCTCATCCAATTTTTAAGGTTATTATGCATGATTCTGATTTCTTCTTGACATTGTGTTATGAGTTGAAATTTACATATATAATGTGCATGGGCTTTCCCTTGTGGCAATGGAGGTTGGGTGCATTTTAATCTGCAAAAGAGTGCTTAGCATTTGCAGAAGGCTAATTTAGAAAACTACTAGGCGAAGGAATCTATGAAAGGAGGTATAGATTATCATCATCATCATCATACTAAATAATTGCTTAATTCTCATCTCTTTAGTAGTTTTTACAGTGAGACAAGATGAAATATACGTATACGGTAAACATACATATATGAGAATTAGATAAGGACACATTTTATAAACAATTAGCTTCCTGAGACCTGTTAACTGCTGTTCAAGAACCATTCAACCCAAAAGCATAAGCTTATGGGTAAGGTTCCAACAGTAGTTTTAATTGTCTTGTACAACTACTTATTCTAACAGATTGACAGTCTGAAATAGTAGACCTAAATATTTGAAAATTTGAAAAATGCAATAAAGCAGAGAACAATTATTTGCAACAGTCGTATACGTGTATGGAAAAAGAGAGTTTAGAGAGAAAAGTCGGATTTTCATCTCGCTTTATTTGCTGTTGGGGGATCCTGAACTTAGATCAAAAATCAGTTTTACCCTTGCTAGACATCCTATAAATCATAGTAGTTTCTTTTTCCGACATAAAGTCTTAAAAGGGCTACAGGACACCAAAAAGGAAAAGAAAAAATAAAAAAGAGAAGGAAAGTGATTGTGAAATCCCAGGGAAGGATGCTATTATATTCCTCCTATGAAGAATAATAGCAACCAGAGACTAGAGCTGAAAGCTGAACTCCATGGCCTCTTCTTCTTTTAATCTGAACTTGATAGCCTCCCCTTTGATGACAAAAAAAAAAAAGACCCTCTGGATGGATATTCATTTCATTTTTCTTTTTCCTTTTGTTTATAGAACGAAACAAAGAAGCTGTATAGAACGCTTCTTCACTTGCAATCAGAACCTTCCCAACAGAAGTATAGACGTGTTGGGATTTTTGGAAAAAAGGTTGATCTTGTAGATCACTATGAGAAGAAGTTAGAAGATATGGAGCAAAACGTGAGATTGGAGCAATCTGGTGTATCATTGGCGGAAGTATGTGCTATTCTTTTCATTTTATTTCCTTCAGCAATTTTCTTTTCCATATTTTATCTAATCTTCATCTTAAGCCTTGTCCAGCCGATGTTGTACAGAAACTTCGATTTTGAAGAGTTCCATTTTTTGGAAACAAAAACTGTTTACTTGTAGGAAAGTTTTCGAGTCATAATCTGTAATTTAAGAAATAAGTACGTTTCCAGAAGCATATTGTGCACTAACCAATCTCGTAACCAGCTCATCATGCGCTGGTTACTTTGCATTAAATCACTTATCTTTTAGATCATCTTCCTCAAAATGCGAAAACCCTTTCTTTCCTTATGTTTTTTAATTTCCATTTAATGTATAAACAATTTACATGTGAGTCCTTATAATTTTGAATTTTATAAATATACCTTACATTTTTATTATTTACACGTTTCCTCGTACGTTTCTGTTTCCCATATTTTCTAGAAATACTGTCTCCTGGCATTTCCATTTGCATTTCTGATTCATTTTCCATTTTTGTGCAACATGATGTCCAACAATTAGGAGCAACCTCCAGGATGTGTTGAATCTGGTTAAATTTTATTTGCATTGCAGTTCTTCGAATTTTGTAACATCCATTCACATTATGTAATTATATGCCTAATATTTCCTCTCTTCCATAGCTTTTTGGTGAAATTTAACTCATCCATGTGTTTATTTGTATCAGTATAGCATAATTTTCCTTTTGATAACAACATCCATGTTTGATGTGGAATAATTGTTTTTTAAGATTCAGTTCGCATGATACACTTAAGTTTCTAGCAAGTAGAATTCTTGTGATGCAGTTGCTATTATGCATTGATTAGAAAGATCATTTTACTTGTCTGGGCATAGGGTGACAATAAAATGTGCTAAAAGCTGAAATCCATATTACATATATCTGTTATAGCTTCCATGATTTGAGTTGTTATTTCTCGTTTGTTTAAATTTATGTTTTGTATTACTTAAATCTGAAATTTACTAATCTGAAGGAAACTCAAGCTGCCTTTGTGTCCTTCAAATCTCGATATGGTGCTGCTGTTGCCTTCCACTTACGACAATCAGTCAACCCCACAGAGTGGGTCACTGAGCAAGCCCCTGCACCTGATGACGTTTATTGGCCTTTTTTTTCTTCATCTTTCATGCAAAGATGGATTTCTAAACTCGTAGTTGTTGTTGCTTGTATTCTTCTTACAATTTTATTCCTGATCCCTGTTGTAGTTGTGCAAGGTCTTACTAACCTGTCTCAGTTGGAGGTTTGGTTTCCATTCTTGAAAAGCATTCTGACCATGTAAGTAATGATCTTAAACTTGTTGTTTTGCTGATTCCATCTGTGGTTAAAATTTCCATTTGGTAATACTGCCTAATATATAACATGGCTACAAGTTGTTATGGTTATGTCTTGAGGTAGTCTACCCATTTTCTAGAAGAGAAGCACTGATTGCAAGGAGCCCCTATAATGTAAAATTATAAGGATCATCACTAAACAGATTTCTATGGTTCATCATTGATGAAATGATGATTTCGAATTATATTTTGTTGTTTTTGATGAACTGTCTCTTTGATTGATGATGTTATATTGGATGCCATTTTGAACCGTAAGTGTTTCAATGATTACTCAGAAGTCATTCAAGGTGTATGGCTTAGAAGTCATGTTATTGTATTCATTATATGCTATAGGTATATCATTGGATGGTGCCGTAACCTAACCCCCCTCTTCCCCCCAACACACCACCACCACACACACATGCGCTTTCATGCATTCACACACACACACACACACAAAGCAGCATAGACTTTGTATTATCTGCATCTTGTTTCTTTTCATTCACCTGGCTTATAAGAGCATTATAATTCTTTTGGCGCATATTTAGGTGACTCATTATATGGTTTCGGAGAACTATCTATAATGTACCATCAAATAACATGGTAGCTTGTCAATAATCAAACTAATTTTTCTTATAACAGTTTTATTTCCTCAAAATTACTGAACTTTATTTATATTGCTTGCAGAACTTTTGTTAGTCAAGTAGTCACAGGGTACCTTCCGAGTCTGATTCTTCAGTTGTTTCTCAAGATTGTTCCTCCAATAATGGAGTTCCTTTCCTCAATTCAAGGATATATTTCACTTAGTGATATAGAGAAGAGCGCGTGTAATAAAGTTCTTTGGTTCACAATATGGAACGTCTTCTTCGCAACTGTGTTTTCTGGGTCAGTGTTGTATCAGGTCAACATTTTTCTTGATCCCAAGAATATTCCTTCGAAGCTAGCTGTTGCTGTTCCTGCACAGGTCTGTTCTCATGTATATTCTGTGCGAATGATACTGCATACTAAAAAGTTAGTCTTTATTATATCCGTACCGGTGACATTAAACTTTCTTTTTTTTTTAATTGTAGGCATCTTTTTTTGTTGCTTATGTTGTTACATCTGGATGGACAAGCATGTCATCAGAACTCTTTCGTGTAATCCCTCTCACATGCTCTCTTCTAACAAGATGTTGTAAGAGTGCAGATGAGGAACTTGATGTTCCATCTCTTCCTTATCATAAGGATATCCCGAGAATTCTTTTCTTTGGACTTCTCGGTATTACATATTTTTTCCTTGCTCCGATGATTTTGCCCTTCCTTCTGGTGTACCTGTGTCTTGCATACATCATCTTCCGTAATCAGGTTAGCAACTTTACAGGTTTTTCCTTTTTTGGTTTTCTACTTACAATTCCGGGCATTATCATGCAGCGCTTTAGCACGGTTCATGTATTGCCAATTTTTAGAATTTTTAGGTCAGGTTCTGTATCAAGTTTGAAGACAAATGTCACCAATCACAAAGCTGATATTTAGAATGGGTGAAAATACAATGTGCATAGCTTATTCTATTTGCACATTGATGCAACATATATAGTATAGTAAGCATTATTGAAAATGTTAATTTGGCAAAAACCGCAAGAATATCTAGTGGCCTTACCTCATTGCTATTTGATACCTTTGATAGGAAAGATAGAGTAATGTTCTACTGAATGTGTTTGTTCATGTGTTCATGTTGGCGTAACAATATATTTACCTAGCTCACTGATTTTCAAATGACTAAAGTGAAAAGACACCTTATGCTACCCTGTGTCACTTTATTTCTAAAGATGTTTTATGCTCTGAAATTTTGATACAGTTCCTCAATGTCTATGCGCCCAAGTACGAAACTGCGGGGAAGTTTTGGCCTATCGTACACAATTCAATGATATTCTCTCTGGTACTCATGCATGCCATTGCAATTGGAATTTTCACGCTAAAGAAGCTCCCTACTGCATCAACCTTAATTTTTCCTCTTCCAGTGCTCACGCTGCTCTTTAATGAGTACTGTCGAAAACGCTTTCTGCCCATTTTTATTTCTTACTCTGCCGAGGTACGTTCATAGGCTATGCTCTTTGCTCATTGTATAAAGGACAATATATTCCTCTCTTGTGTTGATTTAAGATTTCAAACCTAATTGGAGGTAGTTTTTGTTGTCAGGTTCTACTAAAGAAAGACAGGATGGAGGAGAGAGACCCCGAAATGGGTGAATTTTTTGACAAATTAGCTACTGCCTATCAAGACCCGGCTCTTATGCCAATTCAGTTCCCTACAAGTGGTGACAGTCTTCACAGTCCCCTTATATCATCTGCTGATAATTGAATACAAGGTACGGCTAAATTATGTATTCTGAGTGACTCATAATGATGGTTTCTATTTTTTTTACTGCCATCTTGATGAGTAAGTAGCTTAGTGATTAGGCATATAAACAGACCCATTTGTTATATGGTTGTCTATTTTAAAATGTAGATTGGCGTGTAAACTCAATTAACACTGAGATGATAATGAAAGCAAGCTTGTGATGAATTCCATTTTTGCGCATGAGCTGTTCTTAATGTATCCTAGTCAAAACAATAGAATACAGTAAACTGCTGTCTATATATATTGCTTAAGATAGTTTGATGTGTAGTCAGCCAGGATACACACTTGTTGATGCGCTTAATTATGATGCTACTATTTTAATGCAACAGTATTCTTAAAATGTATTGAGTTTTTTTTTTATCGTCCTGCAGATAGGTTTTGTCAATGCATCTTTTGATTTGAATTTATTAGGATACCCGAACCAAATCTCAAACCTGGGTTGTTGGAGAGATGGTACTTGGAATTATGAATTGACAAATATGTTGAACAGCTCACTGCACTCAGCTTAAGAATTAAAGAACTCAAGTCAATCTCATACCCTTCTTTTAAAGTAAATGGGGAGAATATTATTGAATATCAGAGACATGAGAGACAAAAGATGGTTGAGATGAGAAGCATTTCATTCTCCTAAACGACCATCTGAGTTGTATGCCTTAGCCATGTAATGGGCAAACTAATCAAAATGCATATGAATAAAAGAAAAAATACATTGCTCGAAGCTAAAACCTTTCAATCACTCATAAAATAACGAAAGTAGACTGGAGAGAAAAGCTACTGGTGAGAGGTTTAAAGGCTGGAAGTTGAAATGCTTGAACCAAGAGAGAGCCTCCTTATAAGATAAAGCTTCCGCCAACGACTCTAGAGAGTCTAAAACTATTAGTAGGCTCTTTTTACTTTTTAAGTAAGAAATGAAATTATGACAACTACGTACACTTGAACACATATCAGAATAAAAATGAATGGAGATTCAAAGAACTGTTGAGAAGTAAATCACCACTGTCATTCTGTAAAACGCTTGATCATAGGTATGATATGTTAAAATGCCAATTATGACAATTCTTATTGCTCCATTTTTATGGAGAGCAAAATCTACGGAAGGTGGTTTAGCAAAACTCACAATTTAATATTTCACATCAACAGGAGTCAACAATTATATTTTATACATTAGTAAAATCAATATGTCAAGTCATCAAAATCAACACATGTTAACAAAAACTAACATCATTAGTTGAATTGCTTATTTTCACTATTAGTGTAAAGTAGACTATTAGTGTAAAGTAGACGGTCTCTTTTGCAACGAAAAACATCATATTTTTCTTGCAAATGTATGAAATCACGAGCCTTTTTTTTTATGTACTCTTCCCTAATTAATATGTGGAGTCTTAATGTAAGGAATATATATATATATATATTGTTTTAGAGTTGTGTCCGTAGGCAGTGGTTATCAACGGCATGGAAGGCTGTGATGTTTTCTGAGATTGTAACGACAGTTGGCTGGGTGGGTATGCTAAGAGAATTAGGTCTTGTGCCATTGTAAAGGCCGAGCTTTGGAGAGCCTTTGATGGCTGGCTGGTTGTGTGGAATAGGGGCTATTAGAGAATTGAAGTTAATGCGGATAGTAGTTTTCAGGTTCTCAGTAGGGAGAACAGCCCGATTATGATTACTCTAGCCTTGTTGCGAGAGCTGGTTAGGAGAGATTGACTGTGATCAAGGTTACTCTTACTTAAAGGGAAGGCGATGGCTATGCTGATTTTATGGCCAACCTTGGCTCTTATTTGGAGTTGAGGGTTCAATTTGTTGAAGCTTGTCCTCAAGGTCTTGTTAGTTTTTTGGTGTAGTAGCCCAAGGGTAGCATATTTTCATAAAAACAGAAAAGAAGAAGGGACGAATTGTTAATTAGGTAGGTGAAAGGGTGTTAATATCTAGGAGAAAAGAAAAACAACACTAAAAATGGAACTAGCATCGGAGCTGCTTCGTCTCATATTGTGGCCCTTTCTTGCCACACACTTCCCTGGTTTTGCGGTTTTCATGCTTCCATGCATTTTTTCTTCTCATTTCAAATTTTCAACCACACCCTATTTTTCTTATAACAGGACACACCCACAAACAAAACCAAAAACAAAAACAAAATAAAATAAAAATAAAAAATTGCATTTTGAATATATAATAGCCTAGGTATAATAGAGAATGTTGTTAAATAGTTGTGATCACTGATCAGCTCTGTTTTTATGATAATGGGAAGAAAATTTTTCATTGATGATGATGATTTGTCGACTAACATTATTCTGTTGTTACATTTTTAAGTCACCCTAAATTAGAGTTTCTCCTGTTAACTCTAGATGAACTTTTCTCTAAAGTACTAGTGTAAACAATATAAAAGATCAGCAAAAATAAGAGTTTAAACATTTCTTTTTACAAAAAATTAGATTTGGGATTAAAAGGACTCTAAAAGATTGAAAGTACCACATTTTGTATTAAAACTGAAACCTTTTTTGTAAGGAAAAAACTTATTTTATGACTAGTACACTGCGGCGTTAGTAGTAGTAACTCATTGTCGAATTAAACTTATTAGTAACAAGCACAATATATAATCCAATGTTACTTGGGTTGTTAGAAAATTAAAACTGCATTTATCAATCCCTGAATACTATTTATTTTTTATCAGTTTTTTTCTACTTTTGAAGTTTCCTAATTTTCTTATTTACGCAGTGTGAAAGGAGATGTCTTATTAAATTAACCTAGATTTAGTTTGTAGAATGAGATTTAGGTTTAAATCTCTCTAAATACATCTACAAAAATATATAAGAAATTTTTGATAGAATTAAACTTTGAACATCATTATCTCAATCAATAAATATATAGTTTATATATTAAAAAAAAAAATTAAAGTATAATAAGTGGTTGGCAGTAAAATGTTATAAATTGAAAACAACGATAATAGATGAGTGAAGATGGACATTGATTTATACAATATGATATATGAAAATGTCCCTTTAACCAGATTGGTTTTTTACAATGCTCGAGATTTCTTGACATTTAATGCACGAATTATCAAAACAGACAACCAATCATTATCACCAAAAACAACGTAGAAGAATAACAAAATTCTCCCTATAAAATAAAATTAAAATTAAAATATAATATATATACATGTGGCAACATCCGCATATTCTCCTAAAATATCATCAGTACATATAATTATAACTAGTAATAGTACTTCATCATATCTGACTTGGTCTAGTTAACTCAAATTCCTGTTTATTTTATTTTATTTTTATTATTTTTTTTAAGAATAAATAGGCCATTGGTCATTTGATGACCTACAGCACATTATCAATTATTTACTCTTATTTAATAACTCAAATAGTATTGTTAATTATTTAGATAATTATTGATTTTTTACGCTTAATTATATTTAAAAATAAGTGTTGTCTATATAAATCAAGAAAAAGTAAAAACAAAAAAAATTGTGTGACTTCACGTATTTGGGTATGGGAACGTTCATAATACATGTTTTTCCGTTGCAAAAGAAACTATTTGCTTTACACTATCAGTTGACAAACATCGTTCAATATGTCATCCAATTATATATGTTACATTAACAAAAAAATAACAATTCAAAATATCATGTCATATTAATAAAGATAAACACCATTAGTTGAATTTCTTATTCCACTAATGCTGTAAAAACAAAAAGTTATTTTTTCAACGTAAATATCATATTCTTCTATTTTTTTTTTTTTTTATAAACCATATGTGATGAGTGAAAATATTACCAAGTAATTTCGTAAGAATTCAGCAATTAATTGATTAAAATTCTATTGAGAATAGAGAAATCATGGCTAATAGTAAGTTTTTCCAGGTCTGATGCCTGTTGCAAAGAGATTTCTTAGTTTGGGAGGTCTCAGAGCGAAGAAGCTGAAGAAGAGAAATTGTTGCGGGCTGCGGCATGGATGGGCCGGAGTTGGAAGAGAAGGGCGCGGCCCAAAGGAGGAGGATATATTTCTGCTGTTGAAAATTCCATTACTGACTTTAGCTTCTCAAAGAAACTATTGAATTTTGTGGTTGTGGAATTTTAACCATTAGTTTATTTAGAACTTGTTTCAAGTATGATTAGATCTTACCTTTTTAGAGACTATAAATACTTTACTATCTTTGAGGGTTAGAGAGGCATTCAATGCTCTCAACTACTTGTTAATTTGAATTTAATTTTAGTTTGCAATATTATTGTTTTTTCTTTGCAAGTTTTTTGTCTGGAAAATCTCGCGATTAGGTTTCCTAACAGGCTGAAACCAGCTTAGGCTGGTGGTCTTAGGAAGTCTTTCTTTGTTTTTATTATGGATATCATGTTGAGATGATTGTGTGGTGAAATGCTTAATTAATATGAGAAAGGGCCCTCTCATATTTCTTAGTATTCCTGATGAGACCGAGAGGAGATTTAGGAGTATGAAAAATCACACACACACACTTTCCATGAGACCGAGAGGAAATTGAGAGTGTGCTAAGGGTTTCTACTTGATGTAAAATGCTTGCTGGTTTTAATGCATGCTTTCCTATGCTAAGTGAGGTCGAGAGATAAGTTTAGTTGCGGGTTATAGATCCAAGTTAGGTCGAGAGATAAGTTTGGTGAATAGAGAGTAAGAAACCTTAGATCTACGTTCCGTAACATATTCATAGTAAATTTCAGAGGAAGATATTCTGAGATTGCCTGTTTAGCTGGTGAAAGACTGTGTTTTTATTATTTTTGTTTTATATTATTCTGTTCACATAATCTTATATTTCCTGCCTTGCATGTTTTCTGTTTTCAGCTTATATAAATTTTTTGTACACTTTTAACTGGAAAACCTTCAGATCTGGTGATTTACTAGGGATTTTTAGAATTTTCCCTTACTCCCTGTAGATACGACACTTGTCTTACCTAGTACTACAACTGACCTAGTATACTTGCTAGTGCATAATTTTAAGGCAACAATATGTATCCTTATTGAGATAATCATGTTTGTAGTTTAATCGCAATTAAGGCTCTTCACCCTCCTTGCGAATGTATTTAAGAAAATTTAAATTTGAGTCTTCTCTCATGAACTCAATTTGAATTCGTTGCCAATTGAGCTACTACCCTAAATATCACATTCACAAAACCAATTTTTTTTTTATACTATTGCCTAAAATTTATTTGAATCATAAAAAAATCAATGGGGATTTTACTTCTTTAATTAATAAGTCATTTTCCTTCTTGAAATCTCCTTCACTAACAAGTTAGATTAAAAAAAAAAAATAGCCGATTTAACTAGAATATGCAACCAAGAAATGACTACAATCACAAAGATATATAAATGCTTCTCCTAAAAAATGTCTCCTAATTTTCCATTTAAAACCATCCCAATACTCCACTAACACAACCAAACCACACTTAATTCAAGTACCTTAAATTTAACACTAAAACTTTAAATAAACTTTAATAAAACAAAAACACTCTATGATGAGTAAAAGAAAGGCAGGTGAAAATGAACAAGAAGGCAGCTCCGATGAAAGAGTGGCATCATGGGACCAAGTAATGGAAGAAGCTGCAGCCCTGGGCGGAGCATTCAGAGCCCGAAAACGTTATGTTGGAGTCCGGCAAAGGCCTTCGGGGCGGTGGGTGGCAGAGATAAAAGACACAATACAAAAGATAAGAGTTTGGTTAGGGACTTATGACACTGCTGAAGAAGCTGCAAGAGCTTATGATGAGGCTGCTTGCTTGCTTCGTGGAGCTAATACTAGAACCAATTTTTGGCCTTCTTCTCCTTCTTCTAATTCCAAGCCAGCCCTTCCTTCTAAAATTACTAATCTTCTCTTAAAACGGCTCAAAGCTAGAAACACTACTATTAACATCAATAATACCCTTTTACCCTCCACTGCTTCTGCTTCTGCTTCTGCTTCTGCTTCTGCTTCTTCTTCTTCTTCTTCTTCTTCTTCTTCTCTTGCCTTACAGGAACAAGAAGAAAGAAAGGAAGAAGAAATCCAATTTGACAATTTCTTTGATTTGCCTGCTGACAATTGCAATTTGTTTGAAAATAGTGGTATAACTACTAATGATTATGATTGGAATCTAATTAGTTTGGATAATGAGTATAATAAGAATAGTAATGATGAGTGTTCTCCATTTGAGGTAGCAGAAGAGATGATGGAGCCAATAATGGAGCAGGATTATAATGGAGATGAGGATGAGGATGAGCATTCAATTATGATAAGCAAGATCATGAAAAGAATGAAGTATGAAAGGAAGCTATCAGCTTCATTGTATGCGTATAATGGAGTATCAGAGTGTTTAAGGGTGAAGCGTAGAAGTAGCACCAAAATTAATGGATGTGATAATGATGACAATAACAATCAAAACTTGATTAGTGGTGAGGAAAATCAAATCAGAAAATTGATGGATGTGATTCCACAGTCGACAAGAGATAGTCATCAGGAAGGGGTAATGTCGTCGTCATCTTCCACAAGCAAGGAAAATGAAGATGAAGTTCTGTGGAGCTCAATCGATCTTGCTCCCATATGCTTCATTAATGTTTAGTTTAAGCTTAGTAGTAGAATATAATATTATTGGATAGCCACCTTATTATTTTTTGCAGTGTCATTTTTTTTAAGGATAACACCTTTTCTTCTTCTTTTTTTTTTTTTTAAGACCGAGGAGACTGATTAAATTAACACATTTTTCGGATCAAGAAAATGTTACTTTATTTTTTTCCATGAGGACAAGTGGTGCAACAATAAGAAGACTTTTTCAACGAGTCGTCCATTTTAATTTTTAATTATTACTAATATCGCTCAAACAAATACATTTAAATTTAAAATTCGAATTTTTTTTGTTTTGTTTTTCTACTACACCTATAATTTAATGGGTAATTTAGGAAAATATCCCTATTATAGACGATTGTAATAAAAATAAGTTAGGCACTAAAACTTCCAGAATTACGCTGCAAAGTATGGAATATTCCTCAATTACACTTATAAAAAGATTCTTCAAATAGAGTTTCATAAATTTCAAATTATCTCAATTCTCCAAGTTACGATCTCTCTCTCACAATACAATCTGTCTCCAATCAAAATTTTGTACAATCGTTTCTCTCTCACACTGCGATTTCTTTCCTTCTCTCTGATCAGCTCAAACAATTGCAACAAATAGACAAAACTCAAAATTCATTCCTACTACAATATCCTCTCAGAAATCGCAATTACAGAAATCGCAATTACATAAACACAGAGTAAGTGAAGTTCTAGTACCAACAACTTCCACATTCTATGAATTCATATGCATAAACACAGAGAACATCAACATTGATCAAAACAAGGAGGACATACCGATACAATTTCAGGTAACATGTGCATATCCACCAATGCAAGTCAACAATGAAATGACAATCTGATTTTACCTATAGCTTAAAACTCAAAGCAATAATCTTATACAATATCCTTTGTGCATTACAACCACACAAAAATAAACAATAGATCAGACAGGTACTATTATCACATAAACTATATCACAAATGTATCAGAAAGTTAGAAATTATTTATTCACTTATATAACATAGAAAGTATCATAAAAAGTAGGCAAAACAAATCATGCACCCTCTGATCTTTTATCAAAACTACAATTGGCCCCATGATCAATTTTTTGAACACATTGAGTACTTTATCTTTTCATTTTAATATTATTTGCCCCAAACTCGATTTTATGTAACAAGCTCTATTAAGTGACATGACCAATAATATTTTAGTATGTAACACAATTTTAGAAAATTGCTTGGATAAGAAAACTTATTTGCTGGAAGTGTCAATTTTATAGTTTCAAAAAACCATGTAATTTTTAGATTATTTGGAAATGTTTGTTTCACAGTTCCGTCTCTGAACAGAGCGTATTATACATACGCAAAAGATAGGTCAATTTTAGGGCTAGTAGTATCGAAATAAAAAGATCAGGTACTCAATGTGTTCAAAAAATTGATCAGAGGGCCAATTGCAGTTTTGGTATAAGATCAAGGGGCTCAGGATGTGTTTTGCCTAAAAAGTATGATAAAAGTGTCACAAAAATATCGTAGAGGTAAAACAAAAGCGTCATAATTGTATCACAATTGTGTCGTAATTATATCATAATTATATCAGAAAGGTATCACATGTACTTTTAATACGATAAGAATGTATAAAAAATGTATCATAATTGTATCACAAATGTGTCAGAATTATATGAAAAATGTATCAAAATATATTAGAAAGGTATCACACATGCAGTTTTAATACAATAAAAAAATGTATCAAAAATATATCAAAAACTTATCAAAAGCTAACTCTTTCTGCAGATCACTGTGCAGCTATAATGCCAAACACACTAGAATATGAACAACTAGAAGCAGAAATTCAAGAATCTCAGTACACAATAGTGTACAACCAAGAAGAAGAAGTTGATCACCAACTTTACATAAATAACATTAGAGCCAACATAAGAAAATATACAAACAACAAACAACAGAGTAAGATGATGAAGAAGAAGACAACAACATTACAAATCTTTATGTGGGCATTATACAAACTGGACAGATATACAAAAACAAGGAGACACTAAAAGAAGCCATTGCTCATCATGCAATTCAATAAAATTTCTAGTACAAAGTGAATAAATCATGTCCAAGACAGTACTACCACAACTGCATCGATGACAAATGCACATGGATATTCAGAGCTTTTAAAAAGGGTAAAACAGAAAGATTTGTAATAAGGAAATACAATGAACAACACACATGCAACATTGATGAGAGAAACAGTGAAAAGACAAGTAATAAGTAGATTTATTGTAAATATGATCAAGAACAAATACTTGAGACTAAAGAGAATATACACAGCTTCAGATATAGTTCATGATATGAGAGACCAAATTAGAGCAGAAATTTGTTACCAGAAAGCCTGGAAAACAAAAGAAGGTGCTTAAAATTATAAGAGGAATGCCATCAGAATCATACAAAAAAACTACCAAGCTTCCTCTAAATGCTCAAAAAGACAAATCTAGGAACAATAATCAACCTTGACACAAGAGAAAATAGATTTTTATACCTCTTTATATCTATGGAAGCATCAATACGAGGTTGGCAACACGGCAATCTAGTTATAATTGTTGATGCGACATTCCTACAAATATGCTACAATGGAACATTAATATCAACATACATACATAATGCCTCAGGTGAAAGAAATTATTCAATAAATAACACACTTCTGATCTATTTTGATCCTGATACATTCATGATACATACCTTATACATTTCTGATACATTGTATCATTTATGTATCAAAAAAGTATCACCTAAGTAACAAAGTAAAAAAAAACTAACATAAAACTGTGTTATATATATGTAGAATAGATATTCCAACTTGCATATGCTTATTGGATACGGAAAATGACGAATCTTGGGAGTGGTTCTTCAACCAATTTAAACAAGTGTATAGCTAAAGAATAGGAATGACAATAGTTTCAGATAGACACAAAAGCCTACAAAAAGCTTCCAAAACAGTGTACCTAGAAATACTACACTGTGTGTGTGCATTCCACCTCCTCTAAAACCTCAAGACCATATACAAAAGTAATATACCATAAATGACAAAGTACTACATCCTAGCATCAAGAGCATACACAATGAAAAAGCTTGACAAGTACATATCTAAATTACAAAAAATAAACAAAAAAGTCTCGGAATATCCCCAAGATGCTGGATATGAAAAATGGAGCAAAGTACATTCACCCAACAAAAGATATAATAGTCTCACAACAAACATAACAGAATCAATAAACTCAATCAATAAAGTAGTAAAAGGACTACCAATCACAACACTCGTAGAGTACCTAGGTAGTATAATCCAGGATCTCTTTTACAGAAATAGAAATATTGCTCTAGCAATAATGACAGAACTAACACAGAAGCAGGAACAGAACATAAGAAAGCACTATATTCCCGCATTGCAAATGCAGGTAAACATAAAAAAAACAACATAACTATGTAATATTTTGCTTTTAATACATTCCAAATACATTCCTGATTGTATCATAAATATATTAGAAACTTATCATAAATGTATCAAAACATAACTTGTACATTTCTCATATAGTATATGCATGATACATTTGTGATACAATTTTATGACTAACAGAAACAAAACTTTGAAAAAATAGGTAAAACCATCAACAAGTCACCTAGTCACAGTCTTAAAAGATGGCGTAGACTACACGGTTGACATGAAAGAAAAGACATATACCTGCAACAGATTCCAAACAGATGAAATCCCCTATGCACATGTCCTAGCATACATAAGGAAATTCCACCTCAGCACCTATGATTATTACTCAGAATATAACAAAAAAGAAAAGATGTTATACACATATAAGGGAACAATATATCCAATACCCTTATAAGTGGACGACGTTTTCCACGAAACGTGGACTCTCTTGGAAGGGAGCCTCGAGATCGGGCAACCCTCCCTCGCCCGGTTTTTGGATCGAAAATTCATTTTCGGAAAATTAATTATTTCGTAAAAGAATCGAGACCTAAATCTCGATAAAAAGTGTAAGAGTCGCCACCCAGCTCAGCTCGACCGGTGTAGCTGAACCAAAGTGAGCACTGCTACACTTTCCACAGATCTAGGTTCAAACAAGTCCTTTATTTCATGTCTAATCAAAATAAAATTGGCCAATTTCATTGATGACACTTTAAATTTCTAAAGATTGATTTTATTGAATTAAAAGACACAATGTACACACAAATAAAAATAAAGCAGCAAATATATAAATTATTACAATCCGATCGAATGAAAAATAAAAACTCTTGGCCACATATTACAAGCGCCTAGAATACAGGAGAATCTAAAAAAAATTACAATCGCCTAAAATACACGAATTAAGCTATTAATTACATTAAAAACAAAAATATAAGAAACTAAGTTGCAAAACAGATTATTAGCACAATTTATAGCACGCCACAAATAGGACTCAAATAGGACAGAATTGAGGATTTTAGAGATCGGGGGCATGCATTTAGGGGATAACCTGGTCGGCCCGGCCAGCCAGCCCGATTAGACCTGGAAAACAGTTTTGAAACGTTCCTGTATTTTGTTTTGTGAGAAAACACATTTTGAAAACATTTTCCGGTTTACTTTAATTTAGCATGTGAGGTGGGTCGGTTTTCGGGAGATTCGGGTCTCTGTCGTTATATTGTTCCAAATGCAATAACACGGGAAATTAAATCTAAGGTCGTGAATGCACACAACAAAATTCATTTTTATGTTTTTCTGGATTTTCTGCTACTGGACGAAAATTACAGTTGTCCGGCTGTAATTACAGCCGTGCGACTGTAACTATAGCCATGCGACTGTAACTACAGCTGTGCGACTGTAACTATAGCCGTGTGACTGTAGTTCATCCCTTCGTAGAAAATCGCCAAAATTATTTAAATGCAAGAAGAAAGCGGGGAAAAACTAAGAACAGTCATACGACTATTGTTTGGGAGGCACGACTTCTTTTTCACAAGAATAGTCGTACGACTGTTCTTAATTTCCAGAAACAGGAAGCCAAAAAATATGAGTTTATACATGAAAATCAACCAAAACACCCAGAAAATGAAGCAAAACACTAGTTTTGAGTATAGTTACCCTTGTAGCACTGATCCACCGTTGGTTTGACTGCTGAAAACACCTTAATCGGCTCCGGATTGCTTCATTTCCTTTGTGAGTTAAGGTTGCAAAATGGATCTGAAAATCTCCAAAAAGTCACGGATTTATGTAAATCTAAGGTCTGAAATTGATTTGGTTTTTGTGTAACAAGTTTAACCTACGATTTCTAATAAAGTTTAGGCCTTAACACTTTAGAATTCAAAAGAAAAGAGTGGAAGAAAAGATGGAGTTTTGGGTTTTCTCTTTTCTCTTTTCCTTCAATTCTCTCTCAAACTTTCTCTCAATTATTGTTTTGCCAAAAGTCCTCTCTCTTTCTTTTTTTCTCCCTTTTATCTTACCTTGCTTCTTGGAGATAACCGAGCATTAATTGCTCTGAAATTTGGCCAATTTTTTAATTGAAAGGTATGGGCTCTGCAACCTACCCCGATCTTACAGTCGTACGACTATAACAATATCCCCACGACTATAATTACAGTCGTGGGACAAACTTTTTTTTTTAAAGACCCGAAAAATTCCGTGTTCACAACCATCAAAAGACACATGGGACATACCTGAAGAACTTCAACCACCAGAAGCAAAACAAAAATTAGGAAGACCAAGGAAATGGAGAATGGGACCTGCTTGGGAAATAAAATCAACAAAGAGGCTAAAATACGGAACATATAGACAAAGAGGGCACAATAGGAGAACATACGGAGGAGCAACATAAAATTAATGTAATTTCACTTTATAATAACAGATACTGTAGAAAATATGAAATAAATTACCAATTCAATAAAAAAAAGAAATTAAAAAACAATTGAGCCCTTGTATATCTTTTAACTTGAATTGCATAAAAGAAAATACATCCAATGTATATATTTAATTAAAAAAGAAACTAGACCTTTGTCAACGAAAAAATGTTCTACAATGTATTATACTAACTTAGAACAAAAATCATTTTCCATCCAGTATCTCAGTATACTTTGTATCACTCTCTAGCCCTTCTTCAACGTTTTTCAATCCATGATTATATAACTTGATGGCCAACCTAAACTTATAGGCTTTCATATCAAGAGGATTAGGGAACTCCCTTTACTCTATCAGATACTCCACAAAAGATAGAAAAGATTCCACAATCATTGAAAAAAACAAAGTAAATCATCAGCTCCATACCAAAAAATGTATCCCAAATGTATCAAGATTATTTTAGGATTGTAACAGACTTGTATCAGAAATGAATCCAAAATGTATCATAAAATGAATCAGACTAGCATCATTAAATGTATCAGACTTATATCAAAATGTGTCATAAATTTATCAGAAATTTATCAATATTGTATCAAGAATGTATCAGGTATCTAACAGAAATGTATCAGACAAAAACATCTTACCAATCAGTCTGCTGAGGTACCTTATCAACAACCTCAACATCAAGTGGACGAAGATGATCGTTCCCAAAGTACTCTTCAAACTCAAGAATGTCAGGCCTTGAAGCGAAAATCTCAAACTTCTCTATGAAATAAGATAGCAAGGTTGCATACTCATCAGCAGAGTCATATATCTTATGAAAACCAGATCCCTCCTTTAATGAATCATAGATATACTACTTCCAATTCAAAAACACAAATCTTCCCAACACCTAATGATTTTGATTCATATGCGTAGCCAAAAGACAACATCTACCTCACTTCATGGCTTCCCACAACAAACATTACAGCAACCAAATATAAAGTTGGTGATTTTATCAATAAACTACAACTTCTCATTACCCTCATTAGTATGTAAAATATATTTCATAACAGTAAAAAGCTATTTCACCCTTTCGTCAAAGTGCAAATCTGTGGTAGTGAATCTCAAACTGATACTTTTCGAATACTTGCCTTTTTCCTTAAATAATAAAGCACCAAATCCATGTGCTATAAAAACACAAAAAAAAAAAAACAAAAGTACAATTATCACAAAAACTACAAATAAAAAAGTATAATGAAAAGACAAAAACAAAAACATACAGTACAAGATAGAAGCTCCTCTTTGGTATAAAGTTCATAAAAGAAAATCTTGCAATCAATTGTACAGAGTCCTAAATCCATCGGTGGTTTAAGAGTATTAACCGCCGGTCTAAACATCTTGTTCAATTTCTTACTAAAACAAAAACAAACAACAACATGAAAAAAATATAAAAAAACACAAAAAAATATAAAAAATAATCAAACTAATTACCTACTTACAGCCAACTTATTCTGATTACTCAATTGGTGGAACAAAGTCACATCTGAAACACTTGAATACTCCCCCAACTTAGCAAAAGTATCTAAAGGACACATCCCAACCAGAATTGTCTTAATAGAAGGAACATTTGGCATAGATCCAGACAAAGGAGCATAAGGTGACCTCAACACAAGACCAGCTCTCTTCTTTCGCTTTGAAACCCAAGCTGTCGTATCAGTACTAACAACAATGACCTCCTCTGTACTCACATCCTATAACAAAAAAATCAAAACACAAAATAAAAAAAAATCAAAACTACATTCCAAAATCAAAAAAAATAAAATTAAAAATTAAAAATAGAAAAAAAAAATAATACGCACATAATGTGACAACTTCCATCCCTTAATACTTTCAACTTCAATTTTATCCAAAAGAATATGATTAATAAAATCTAAAAAGCAACTAGAAGAATCCTAAACATCTATAAAAAAAATATCAGAAATGTATCAGACATGTATCAGAAATATATCAAACTTGTATCAGAAATATATCAGAAAAGTATCAGACTTGTATCAGAAATGTATAACCAAAAAAGTACCATAATTGTATAATAATATTATATATAAAAAGGCAGAAAAGTTAACACTAAACAATCATAAAAACAACAAAAGTTTTAAAAAGAACATACTGTTTCCTTAAGCTTTCCAAGAGCAGCCACAACTTCAAGCTCAGCCTTATCACCAGCAATAACTTCTTCAATAATCAAACTACCATCTTCACCAGTCACATCATCTTCCACAACAGATTTCATAACATCATAAGCTACACCGACTACATCACTGAAGTCAGTTATACGATTAAAAGTAAAGACTGGATTAACATCATTGTCTCCCTTATTAGCATCAGGAAGAGCTCTTTCCATACCACAATTTCACCAAAACCCTCAGCAACATCTTGCTTATCAATAGACACATTTTACTCTTCACAAATCTTCTCATTCTCATTTCCCTCGTCATTCTCATCTCCCTTCTCCTACTCCTTATTTTTCTCCTCTTGATCTTCCTTCTCATTTCCTCCTCATTTACCTTCTCATCAGCATCTACTATATCAACATCATCTTCCTTCTCTTCCTCCTTTCCATCCTCCTCCTTCTCATCCTTATCCTCCTCACCATTTCCTCTGTCTCATCCTCCTCATCAGACTAATATAATAAAATGTATCAGACTAGTATTATAAAATGTATAACACTTGAATCAGAAGTGTACCATAAATGTATAGGACTTGTATCAGAAATGTATTTGAAATATATTATAAATATATCATAAAATGTATTAGACTTGTGTTAGAAAAGTATCAAAAATGTATAATAAACAAAAAAAAAAAACAAACAAACCTTTTCACCACTAGACCTCACAGCTTCTTGCAAAACACAGAAAGAAGACAATAATAAATTAAAAACATATTATAAAAACAACCGACACAAAAATACTAAAAAAAAAAAAGCAAATTACCAATTTATCCAAACGTTGGCTAATAGAAGTTAGCATTCCAACAATAGAAAGAAAAGAAGACTCAATAGATGCCCGGAAAAGAGGCAATCTTAGCTAACAAACCAGTCTCACCAGAAGACCCTTTTCCACCATCAGTATTCTTATTCCCAACATTAGTCTTCTTAGACTTCCTCTTTCCATTAACCTCAGCAACACCATTCTTACCTTTACGTTTAGAGTGAAAATCCCCCAACTCCAGCTTCTCAATCTCTTCTGCAGAAGCTTCTAAATCCTTTAAACCCAACTAAAAAAAACAAAAACAGAAAAAAAAAATAATAACATAATAACAACAAACACAAAAAAGCAAAGAAAGAAAAATGAGAGGTATAGAAACATACACTCCTAGAAGATCTTGAGAAAATCAGAAAATCTAATTTAGCACTCTAAAACTGCTTATCAAAAGCCTTCCATTTATACATCCTAGGAATAGGAGCAGTCTTCCCAACCTTACTACAAATAACACCATTACAGCCATTGCACACTTTGTAAAACCAAATATGAAAAAACAAAGAACAGCCTTTCAAACGATAGCAGCTAAGACGAGTCCTTGAAAGACTAATTTTCTTCAAATGATAAAAAAAATTTATCAAACACCATAGAACCCTAACTATGCTTCACATAGTCACCAGACTCAACCAAATCAATATGCTCCTTTGGCATAGAATGCTCTGGATCTAAACCCAGCAAAAAATCCTCCACAAAATAAAATAGAGCAATCTTAAAAAATTCCTTATCGAACTTAAACTTTCCTTTCTTCAAAACAGATATAAACTCATGTTTGTACACCTTAAACTTTCCAGGAAAATATAGATCCACCAACCTAAAACTAACACCACTATAATGAATCTCAAAACCTCATCACCATACATTTTCATTTCAAATATTAAAATAAAATCCAGAACTCCAAAATGAACCTTCTTCCCATTCATATCAATCAACATAGAATCATTGTCTCCATCATATATCTCTCTAAGCAAAAGAGAATGCACCAACTGTTTGCTCACCCTAGTATCAGGCAAATTAAAAAATAACCAAAACTACTACCCCTAAACATACCAATAACTTTCTCGGTAAATACAACTTCAAAAATTTATTGGATGTGCCCTAGTCTCGAGGCATTGGTCATTGTATTTGTATTGTACATTTATTGGATTTATGTATTATACAATTCATGTCATTAGATAAAGGCATTAATCTATTTATTATATATCTTGTGCTATGTTTTAAATACAATATCCAATTGACATATCCATATTCATGTTGACAAGTGTCATGCACTTGGCAGTAAGACCATGGATAAGGAAAATGATATGACCATAGAGTCTTTCATAGTCTGTTCCAGTCATAGGAATGAATGGAACTAGAGACTATCATTAGCTTGGTTGCATAGTGGTGTCTTACTAGCCATTAGACATGGGATGTCAACTAAGTTAATAGATACATGTAAAAAGGCATGGTACTACATAGATCCACTAAACGAGAAATCCACATGGTATAGTATCACAGTGATTCTCGTATAGTACTTGTATGGATCCTTTGACCTGACCATATGATGGTGCTGCATGTGAAGTGGCATACTTTGGTGTACGCCTAAAGGGCCTGTAACAGGATGCCAAGTATGTGTTCGTTCGGGTATGTCAGTGAACATGGCAATGCTATGGATATGTAGAAGGGAATGTTACTCATTAGTCCACTGAGAAGATATCACCGGCCTCTTGATGAATGCAACTGATAAGAGTGTGGCCACACCCAAACAAGTTGGAACTTGTTTGTGAGTATCAGTTCATTTGGGATCAAGTTAATGTATAAACGCAAAAGAGGATGATCAATCCATGCCTCTGTGTTGGATACCGATATCAATGACATGGGATGTATAAGTTTAAACTATAAGGTTATGATTACAGTTGGATTGCCATCTCCATCTCAATTAAGGGCTGCAATGGCTTGCTAGAGCCCGCTTGCAGTCTGTAGGCCATAGGCCCACTGCCAACATAAAGACGGGCCCACAGGATCGTACACATTGAACATCTAAACTTGAACTAAAGGGATCTACTATATACTTGGAGTATACGCACCGTAGAGAGAGGATTGTATTAATTGTATCATATAGATCACTTGGATTGATCAAAATAATATAATTAATTTTTGAATTGGCATTCTTATAATTAATTGAATGAATTAATTTATGAGATTATTTCCTAGGTAGAAATATTTTACATGTATAGGTTTACTTATATTTAATTTTATGAAAGTCTAATTTAATTTCACGGTTAAATTAATTGATTAAATTAATTTTAATTTAAATGTATGAAATATATTATATGGTATAATATGTTAGCATACATGTTGAATTGAAAATTAAATTTGATATTAAGTTGGACCAAGAGAATTAATATAGACCTGGGTTTAAAGAGGAGAAAAGCCAGCATAAAATTAAAAAGGGAATGGGCCGAAATTTGGCAAGAAAATTTCAGCCATCTAAGGTTAAATCCCTAGACATATTTCGGCCAATGCAAGGAAAAATATAGCAGAGTTTTCCAGCCCCAAAATCCTCTCTTCCGGTCGATCCTGACGCTAGCACGGGTTAAGTTCCATAGCCGTTCGTGTACGAGAACGTGGAGGATGTCGGTTCCGATTTCTGCAGCCATATCTAGAAGAGATATTTCGGGTGAGAAATTATTTCTCTTTTATTTAATCTTGTTGTTTTTTATTTCCACCTCAATTGCTCATGGGTATGGATTTGAGGAAACCAACATGTTCTTCCGCTTTATCGGTTGATTTCCGATGAAAGATCCTTACAAAATTGAATAACATTAAGATCAAAAAACACATAGAACCTATCTTGCCAATGCTCATCCACATTATATACAGGTTCACCAACCTGAGAGATATTACAAAAAATTTTCAAAAAAGTATCAAAAATGTATCAAAGTCCACAAAAAGTATAAAAAAGTATCAAAATAACAAAATAACAAATAAAAAGTATAAAAAAATGTATTAAAGTCACAGAAAAATATCAGAATAACAAAACAACAGAAAAGTATAAAAAATGTATTAAAGAACCAAAAAAAGTATCAGAATAAAAAAGCAACATACAAAATTTATCACAAAAGTATCAAAACTGTATAAAAACAACAAAAAAACCAGAAATAACACAACATGCAAATGTATCAAAAAAGTATCAGAAAGTATCAAAACTATATCAAACAACAAAAATCATCAGAAAAAACAAAACATACAAAATTTATCAAAAAAGTATAGGAAAAGAATCAAAACTGTATCAAAAACACAAAAATCATCAGAAATAACAAAACATACAAAATATATCAGAAAACAAAAAAAAATAAAAATATGAAAGACATGCATCAACTGAATACCCCTAATCTCTTAGTAATCAGTTCTCTCTTGACTTCCTTCACAGCCCTTTTACGAGAAACCTTCTTAGTTTTGAGTTTTTTACTCTTAAGTTCACTAGAAACCCTCTGGAATCTAGAGGCTTTAACCGACTTCAACTTAGAAGGGGGAATATCATCATTTCCATCAGAGACACCTCTCTTCCTTTTCGCCATTTTTGCACTAAAACAAAACGCAAAAAATCCTAAATACAGGATAAAAAAAATAAAACGAAGAGTAATAATCATGGAGAAAAGCACAAAAATTACCTCAAATATAAAGCAAAGAAAAGCATATATACCTCGCCCCACAAACACAGAACAACAATCATGGAGAAATGCCTAAAAAAAGGAAGCAAGATCTTGCAGAAAAAACAAGAACAAAACGATCGTGGAGCGAAAACACAAATTCCAAAAGATGGTTATAAAAAAAGAATGTATGTAAGAAAACTATTCAAAAAAGAGCGTAAAAATAAAAACGTAGGAATGTACACACAAAATGAAACTTGAATTTAGGGTAAATTCGGTAATGTCCCTAATTTAATTCATATTGCATTACACCCTACCATATATGTTGGTCCATTCATGAACTTGAGCAAAAATTACATAATCATCAAATACTCTCGCTGTCTCAATTTGAAACATCACTTTGAACCTTCACATAATTTAAAAAAAAATAGTTTGATTTATTATGAGCTTCTTAATTTACCCTTATTTAATTCATTAAAATGATTTGATGAATATTAAATTATTATGATTTTCAATAACATCTGTATTGGGATTAAAAAAATATTTATAATTTCAAGATTTTTTTAACAATTCTCATTATTTTAAGGGTGTAGTAGATGTCCATTAAAAAAAAGGTAATCCCTCTGTTCCTAGAAGAATGTCCCTTTAGTAAAATATATTTATTCCAAAATGTTTGTCCTTTTCAGAAATTAATGGAATATTTATTACATTTTTTTTACAAATATATCCCTACATTTAATGTTGATTGTACTATAACTAATAAGGTTATCCGTTTTCCGAAAAAAATTTTATCGGGACATTTTAGTAAAACAATACTATAATTAAAACATTTTAATAACATTCTTAATTCTTGTGCCAAAGGCTAAAAGAAAACCTTTTTACAAACAACAAGAGTATAGTATATGATGTAGTATTAGTTTGTTGATTTCTAAGCATAATAAATTAGAAGTATATTAGGAAAATATGAAAATAAGTAATTTTTATAAAAAGAAAATTGTCTGTAATTTGGGACGAACAAATGGTAAAATGGTCTATGAAATTTGGACCAAAGAAGATGGAATTTTTTTAGGGCATTTTACATAAATACATAACTTTTGGCACCATATAACATTTTTACCTCAAAAGAAAAAGTTTGCATAAATATCTTAAAAACTTTTCAAAATTTCAAAAATACCTAAAACAAAACTTATCATTTTTACGTGATTCATTCACAAAGTAAACAACAAAACACAAATCAAAATCTCCAAAATATCTTCTCTACTTTGTCCACTTTTCTCTCTCATCTTTTTATAATTTTTAATCTAATTTCGCATTTATCTCTCAATCCGTTTATTTTTTTGTCATGTGACTTTAGAAAGTTTTTTTTATTTTTTTTTATCTTCGAAACAAAGTTCATATGTGTATACTTTTTCCGACATTTTTTTTTCACTAAAGTATAACTAATTATGACTTTGTATATTAAGGTATAACTAAGGTATAATTAAGGTATAAATAAAGTATAATCACTCTAATAGTGTATCTTAATGTATAACTAAGGTATAGACACTGTAATAGTGTATCTTAATGTATAATTAAGGTATAACTAATGTATAATCAATGTAATAGTGTGTCTTAAGGTATAACTAATGTATAATCACTGTAGTAGTGTATCTTAAGGTATAACTAAGGTATAATCGATATAACAATGTATCTTAGGGTATAAATATGGTATAAATAAGGAATAACTAAGGTATAATCACTAGAATAGTATATCTTAAGGTATAATTAAGGTATAACTAAGGTATAAAGAGTGTATAAACAATGTATAAAGTGTATAAACGATGTATAAATAATATATAATAATATATAAGAAGTATATAATAATGTATAACAATGTATAAGAAGTGTATAAACAGTATAACAGTGTATAATCGTGTATAAATAATATATAAACAATGTACAAACAGTGTATAATGTATAAACAATGTATAACAATGTATAAACAATGTATAAACAATGTATAAAGAGTGTATAACAATGTATAATAAATGTCTAAACATATAACATTGTATAGAAAGTGTATAATGTATAACAATGTATAAGTAGTGTATTAACAATGTATAAGCAATGTATAACAGTGTATAAGAAATGTATAAACAGTGTATAACAATGTATAACAGTGTATAAATAATGTATAAACAATGTACAAACAATATATAAATAATGTATAAACAATGTATAACAGTGTATAAACAGTGTATAAACAATGTATAAACAGTGTATAAACAGTGTATAAAAGAGTGTATAACAATGTATAATAAATGTATAAACATATAACATTGTATAAAAAGTGTATAATGTATAACAATGTATAAGTAGTGTATAAATAATGTATAAGCAATGTATAACAGTGTATAAGAAGTGTATAAACAGTGTATAAAAATGTATAACAGTGTGTAAATAATGTATAAACAATGTATAAACAATGTATGATGTATAAATAATGTATAAATAATATATAAACAATGTATAACAGTGTATAAATAATGTATAAACAATGTATAAATAATATATAAACAATGTATAAACAGTATATAAAGAGTGTATAACAATGTATAATAAGTGTATAAACATATAATATTGTATAAGAAGTGTATAATGTATAACAATGTATAAGTAGTGTATAAACAATGTATAAGCAGCGTATAAAAAGTGTATAACAGTGTATAAGAAATGTATAAACAGTGTATAAATAATGTATAAATAGTGTATAACAATATATAAGAAGTGTATGAAAATGTATAACAATATATAACAATGTATAAGAAGTGTACAAACAATGTATAATAAATGTATAAACAATGTATAAATAATATATAAACAATGTATAACAATGTATAAACAATGTATAAACAGTGTATAAAGAGTGTATAACAATGTATAATAAGTGTATAAACATATAACATTGTATAATAAGTGTATAATGTGTAACAATGTATAAGTAGTGTATAAACAATGTATAAGCAGTGTATAAAAAGTGTATAACAGTGTATAAGAAGTGTATAAACAATGTATAAACAGTTTAAAACAATATATAAGAAGTGTATGACAATATATAACAATATATAACAATGTATAAGAAGTGTATAAACAGTGCATAATAAATGTATAAACAATGTATAAACAGTGTATAATAATAGTATACAACAGTGTATAAGAAATGTATACATAATGTATAAACAGTGTATAATAATAGTATACAACAGTGTATAAGAAATGTATAAATAATGTATAAACAGTGTATAAACAATGTATAATAATATATAAGAAGTGTATAACAATGTATAAGAAGTGTATAAACAGTGTATAACAATTTATAACACTGTATAAGAAGTGTATAACAGTGTATAACAGTATATAAGAAGTGTATAAACAGTGTATAAACAATATAGGTCCGTCGTCTGTGAGTTCATGTGGCATCATATCATGGTTGGTTTAACTCACTATAAGTCCGTCGTCTCGAGTCGAACTCTTTTCAGGCATGGTTTCAGTTCCATTCTCACATATTTCAAAGTTCATTTGGTTCTTTTCAGCTTCTGAGTTGCAGAGGAAACGCGATTTTCCTGTGTAAAAGCATATCAAAGCATATTTTTAGCTTATTTTACTTACAAAGGAGAAACATTATAATGGTCAACGTAAGTTCAATTTATGAACAAACTGAACTACCATTTTTCCACAATTGCACAACCCAATCATTAAAGAAAAGGAAATGCAGGTTCAGAAATGAAACAAAAATGTAGTAACTGATAATGAAAGCAGCCATGGGGAAAGGTAAAAAATGCAACTTATAGCATAAATTTAATACATTCTCAAACAACATTTACCTAAGACACACATAATGAAACCTTAGCAAGTGAAATGAAATCCAATGGAATAAAATATAGAGATGTAATTAGTAGAAAGATAACAGAAAGGGCAAAATTTCATAACTAAAACCCTAAGTATCCAGTTCACCCTAGGAAACCTCATTCAGAAAACCAAAAGCAATGACCAACGTCAAGCAAGAACTCTATGATGTTTTACCTCAGTGTCGGAGCAACAATATCACGTTAACCCCCCAACAAAGAGATCTCACTTATATTAAACTTGACAAGGAAGTAAATTATGACTCCTAAGGTTTGCATAATAAACTAAATTAAAAGCCTGAACTAATCATTTTGAGAGCAAAAAGAAAAATCTAAATTAAACTATACCCTAAAGATGTTGTGATAATGATCTAATGGGCCAGGGCGACGCTAACATCTATTATTCCAACAATTTCTCAAACTGAAAAAGAATGATTTAGTATACAATTCAATGAGCCAGTCCATCAATTAATCCTCGTTCATCTTGCTACTGTTGGACTGGGTAATGTTATGTTGGAGGATATTTCCTTTTATACAAAGTCCATTTTCTTTCACCCTTGGGGACAAATGATATTGAAATGAAGAATCTTGTAGAGTTTTATACTAAAGGATGAAGAGGTTAGCAGTTGAAGACTAGTCAAGCAGGAAGGGAAGAGAGGTCTACTGAAAGGAGCCCACTAAAATATTAGAAGGTCAATACTGTGACAATTAAGAGATCTCAGCTGGGGATTTAGAATTCTGGAAATGATTGGTTGAATATGGTCCAAATAGGATCGATGAGTGGAAACAGTGCCAGTCCAATATTCCTGACAATGAATGTGCAAAATTGTCTCTCTTTCTCACTTCCTGTTCCTCTCTTCCTATCCTCTTTTTCATTTTTCACCTTGAACATGCCTATTAAGTCCTAAATGAGCTTGGGACATAACATATCCCATGGAGTGAGTCGAATTAAGCAAGCCTTTATTATTGCTAAAAATTAGCATAAACATCATTCAACACTAGAGCAATTGAACTATTATTAGAATATTATATAGTTCACCCATAATTATGGTAAAACTAAAAGAATGCTCTCTTCGAGCAGTAACCTATCTCCTCAATTCCAAAACCATTTTGTATTTTGCCAACTAAAATCATTTGATAAATCCAAATATAGAATCGAAAATAAACTTTGGTGTCATGAGATGCTTTCATGCCCTTTTTATTTATCTCACAAGTATATTTGCAATTAAGGAATTATTAGTTCAAGATCTTTAAACAAATCATACCTTTCCACTTGAATTTGACTTTAGGAGAACAGAGAAGTTTGCCCCATTATTTTTTGTCCAAGATCCCCCAGTGTAGATCATAAATTGTACACCAAAAAAATTTCTTTGCTGCAGATTGATATCTACATACTTTTTTTTATAGCAGAGAACAGTAAAGCAAAATCTAAATTAAAATCAGATAACGCAAGTACAACAGTAGCAGCAGTATAGTTTACCCACAAATGAGATACACAGAATTGAGAGCAAAAACGAAATTAAAATCAAATAACGCAAATATAACAGCAGCAGCAGTATAGTTTACCTACAAATAAGATACACAGAATTGAGAGCAAATAGAGGAAAGGAATAGTCAATCGAAGTGGGAATCGTCGTCGTAGTCGTGGTGGTGAAAATCGAAATCAGAGAGATGGGAGGGGTTAGGATTGTAGCAGAGATAGGTCCAGAGAAAAAGAGAGAGGCAACCCAACTGATGGAGAGGAAGGCAGAAGAGAGAAATAAAAAAAAACGTAAGAAAGGAAAAACTGAAATAGTAACGTAAGGGAGAATCAGATGTAAAAAAAAACGTAATAATGTAAATAAGAAAAGGTAAACCACCAAAATAAACCCTAAAATGAGGGTAATTTTGATAATTTCCCTTTTTTTTATATAAATTATCAAATAGGATTAAATACACTTATTTGTTGTATAAAACTAGGGGATAATATGACAATATTACGTAATGATTGAGGATCCTACCAAGACCCAACAAACAGTGGCCCACATCAGAAATACCAATAAGGTAGGGGGACAAATATGTAGAAATTAGTAAAATATAACATTTCATTCCGTTTTGGAAAATATAAACAAAATAGTTTCTTTTTTTTTTTTTTGAATGAAAAATGGAAATTCATTACTGAGAATCAACTACAGTACATGAATAAGAGTAGAGGGAACAATGTCTGAGACAATTGGGGCTACAGAATTTAAACCAAGTCTACCTAAGTGATGAGCATCTTGATTTGTACTCGTCTTGATTGAAATTAAATGCACAAGATGACAAAGAATCAGCAATTACTCTGTAATCAACTAAAATAAAACCCAAAGAGGAAGCATTTTTAATCCCAACTTGCTTCAGAGCTAAGATAATCAATTGAGCATCGCCTTCTACTTCTACCACTTCATCTCCTTCATCTTTAATCCAACTTAAAGCTTCTTTACACGACATTGCCTCCACTAAAGAAGGCTCTAAAATACTCAAAAAAGAGCAATCCGAGAAGCAATGAATGACCTAGACGAGTCTCTCAAAATACACCCGAAACCAACTCGATTACCATGAGGATCAACATTAGCGTCAAAGTTGCATCTAATGCCTAGCAAAGGGGAAGCCCAAGAAGTAATACCTGTTGAGGAACCTGCACCAACGGACTGAGAAATCTCACACTAAGCAAACCTCCAACGATGAACCTTTTCACAAGCTTGATTGGGCATCAGTTGCTGTTCAAGCTGCTTCCCATTCCACACAACCTAATTACGACCATACCAAATAAACCAAGCCACTCCAGCCCCAATTCCACCGATATTAGAGCTGCAATTAGACATCAATGCCTGCCACCAAGCCTGAAAGTCATCAAGTTGACATAAAATAGCAGCTAATGGCGTTAAGTCCCACACTTGTTTAACCACTCGACATCAGAGAAAAATATGAGGCTCTGATTCCTCCATCTCATGACAAAAAGGACAACAATTTTCAACATCTACTCGACAAGCTTGAAGATTTTGTGTGGTTGGCAAAATATTCCAAGCAACATGCCATAAGAAATTTTTTATCTTGAGGGGACAATTCAATTGCCATATCTTACTCCATGGAGCCAATCTAACCTCTTCAGACGGAATTGGTATAGCTTCCATGAGATTATAATAAGCTGATTTAACACTGTAATTTCCGCGTTTATCCGACCTCCAACACAACCGATCTTCTACATCATGTAAAAAGAGCGAAATAGATAAAATTGATTGACAATCCCCTGGTGAAAACAAGTTGGATAAGACATTAGAATCCCATTATCCTTCATCACTTCTAAGAGGGGCCACATTGCTATCTTCCGAACCAGGTAAACAACTCTCCAAAGATGGATAAACAATTTCAGTATGAAGCCTTTTATCACCCCAAATCTTTGTGCTTCTTCCATTCCCCACTCAATGGAACAAACCATTCTTGATTAGCTCTTGAAAAGCTCGAATACTCGACCATATAAAACTTGGATTTGAACCTTAAGGAGCTGAATAAAAATCTGTATTTAGGAAGTACCGAGCCTTATACAACCGTGATACCAAAGCTTGAGGACCCGTCTTAAAACGCCAAACCTGTTTTCCTAAGAATGCAACATTATATCCATGGAAATAATGAAAATTTAATCCACCCCAAGCTTTCCGAGTACATAAAGAATTCCACGCTTTCCACTTGACCCCTTTAGCCCACCAATACCCATTCAATAAAATCTCCATTTCATTACATAAAGTTTTGGGTATAAAAAACATCGACATAACATAAGACGGCAAAGAATAAGCCATCGACTTGATTAAGACTTCCTTACCACTTTAAGAGAATTTCTTCGCTCTCCAGCCCCCAATTTTCTTCTTTAAGCGATCAACAACAAACCAAAGAGCACCATATTTCTTTCGACCAATTATGGCTGGAAAACCCAAATAAGAGTCATGAAGATCCACCATAGACACACCTAAACAGCCCTGAACTTCAGCTTTTCTCTCGGCTAAAACCTTTGCACTGAACATGATTTTCGACTTCATGAAGTTAATGCGTTGACCCGACGCATGCTCATACTTCTCAAAAATTTCCTTAACAGCCAAACATTCACTCATCTCAGCTCTGAAAAAGAAGTAGATATCTTTAACGAATAGTAAATAAGAAATTGAAGGAGCTACCTCTCGAATTTGACACCCATTTATCCTACCCAACGTCTCGGCCTGTTGAAAAAGAGCTAACAATCCCTCCACACAGATAATAAATAAATATAGTGATAAAGGTCACCTTGTCATAACCCGTGGCTTGGAGAGAAAGCTTCAAATAGAGTATTCTGATTAAAGATTTGACACTCAACTGTGCCCACGTAATGCATAACCAGATTCACAAACTTTTCCAGGAAATCCATCAGAGACAATATCGCTTTTAGAAACACCCATTCAATTCGATCATATGCCTTTGACATATCGACTTTCAATGCTGTGAGACCAATTTTCTTAGCCTTTCGTAACCTTAAAAAATACCCCAATTTGAAAGCAATCATGATATAGTCAGTAATAGAGCATTTTGGCACAAATGCACTTTGCACCTCTGACACTACAGTATCCAACACCCATTTCAATCTATTTGCAATAGCCTTAGTCATAATCTTAAAAATTACATTGCACAAATCAGTAACAGCATCAGGTGGAGTTTTCTTGGGAATTAAAACAAGATTTGTTTTATTCAAATCAACAGGAATACAACCACTATTCAAACATTAAACACTCATCTCAGCTCTAAAAAAGAAATAGGTATCTTCAACGAATAGTAAACGAGAAATTTAAGGAGCTCCCTCTCGAATTTGGCACCCATTTATCCTACCCAACGTCTCGGCCTGCTGAAAAAGAGCTGACAATCCCTCCGCACAGATAATAAATAAACATGGTGATAAAGGGTCATCTTGTCATAACCCGCGACTTAGAGAGAAAGCTTCAAATAGAGTATTCTGATTAGAGATTTGATACTCAACTGTGCTCACACAATGCATAATCAAATTCACAAACTTTTCCGGGAAATCCATCAGACACAACATCGCTCTTAGAAACACTCATTCAACTCGATCATATGCCTTCTACATATCAACTTTCAATGCTACGAGACCAATTTTCTTAGCTTTCGTAACCTTAAAAAATGCCCCAATTAGAAAGCAATCATGATATTGTCAGTAATAAAGTGTTTTGGCACAAATACACTTTGCACCTTTGACACTACAGTATTGTGAACACAGAATTTTCCGGGTCTCAAAAAAAAAAAGAAGCCTTGATTACCACGACTGTAATTACATTCGTAGGTATTTTGTCACAGTCGTACGACTGTCAAGTCGGGGCAGATTGCAGAACCTATACCCCTAAAATAAAAAATTGGGGAAAATCTTGAGCATTTAATGCTCTAGATTTTCCGGAAGAAAGAAGGGATAAAAGGTAGAAAAGAAGAGAAAGATGGGAATCTTTTGGAAAGGTTTTCATCCCAAGAAAGATTAGAGAGAGAGAAATTGGAAAAGAGAGAAAGGAGAGAAAAACCAAAGACTAAGCTTTCTTGAATTCTTTTCTTCTTAAATTCAGTGTGTGAATGTTTAAAATGAGTTAGAAATCATAGGATTAGCTTGACACACAAAATCTAAATCATTTTCAGACATAAACTAGCTTAAATCCGTGACTTTTTGGAGGATTTTTGAACCCATTTGCAACCTTGACACACCAAGGAAAAGGAGCGATTCCTAGTGGATTGGTCCACTGCCTGGGTCAATCCTACAATGGATCAGCGCCAAAGAGGTAAACACACTTCAATCCCTCTTATTTTCGTGCTTTCTAAGTATTTTGGTGGATTTTGTGCATAAAATTTGCTTTTCTTAATTTGCTATTTCTGGAAAATTAAGAACAGTCGTACGACTGTTCTTGTCACAATGAACAAAGGCACGACTGTAATTACAATCGTGCCATCTCATATATAGTCATACGATTGTTATTAAAATTCCTCTGTTTTTTACCTTTTCATTTAAATAAATTTGGCGATTTCTGCTTAAGGGTAAGCTACGGTCGCACGAATGTAGTTACAGTCGTACGAATGTAATGACAGTCGCACGACTGTAATGCTTACCCAGAAGCAAAAAATCTGGAAAAACCCATAAAATCCCAAAAAAATTCATAAAAATCTTAAAAATTTCATAAAAATCAGAAAAATCCATAAAAATCAAAAATGAGTTTTGGGGTGTGCATTCATGACCTTAGATTTATTTTTCGGTGTATTTGTATTTAGAACAAAACCACGATGGAGACCCGGTTCTCCCGAAAACCTACCCATCTCGTATGCTAAATTAAAATAAACCGGAAAATATTTTCAAAAAGATTTTCTCATAAAACCAAAAATATAGGGACGTTTCAAAACTGTTTTCCAGGTCTAATCGGACGGGCCAGCCGGGCCGACCCGGTTACCCCCAAATGCATGCCCCCGAACTCTAAAATTCCCAATTCTGTCCAACTTGAGTTCTATATGTGGAGTGCTATGTATCTGTGCTAACAATCTGTTTTGCAGCTTTAATTTCTTTATTTTTATTTTTAATGTATTTAATAGATCAATTCGTGTATTTTAGGTGATTGTAAATTTTTTTAGATTCTCGTGTATCTAGGCGTCTGTATTGTGAGGCCGAGAGTTTTTATTTTTCATTCGATCGGGTTGTAAGCCTTTTAAATATTTATTTCTTTACTTTTATTTTGTATTATGTATATACGCGCGCCGCATGTTATTATTCAATAATATCAATTCTTAGAAATTTAAAGTGTCATTATAGAACATTAGCCATTTTATTTTGATTAGACATGAAATAAGGGACTTGTCCGAACCTAGATCTCTGAAAAGTGTGGTAGTTCTCACTTTGGTTCAGCTACACTGTAATTTCCTGATCGAGCTGAGCCGGGGTGGTGACTCCTACACTTTTTATCGAGATTTAGGTCTTGATTCTTTTACGAAACAATCTAATTTTCTAAAAACGAATTTCTAATCCAAAAACTGCATGCGAGGGAGGGGTCCGCCCGAAATCGAGGCGTCCCTTCCGAAAGAGAGTCTCGCGTTACGTTGAAAACGTCGTCCGCTCACAAGTATCCAGCACCCATTTCAATCTATTTGCAATAGACTTAGTCATAATCTTAAAAATTATGTTGCACAAAGCTATGGGGCACAAATCAGTAATAGCGTTAGGTGGAGTTTTCTTGAGAATTAAAACAAGATTTGTTTTATTCAAAGCAGCAGGAATACAACCACTATTCAAACATTAAACATAAAAATTTGAAACATCATGACCAACAACTGACCAATGTTACTTATAAAAACCCGAACTAAGCCCATCTGGACCCGGGGCTTTATCTGGATGCATAGAAAAAAGAGTCGTCTTTATCTCTTCTACCGTGTAATCTTGAATTAAACCCGCTGCTTGTTAGGTACTCAAGCGAGAGCTGATCAAATTGACAATATCTAGCCCCTCACTCCCTTGAGAAGTAAATAAAGAACGAAAGTGGTCCTGCAAAATTTGGTCTAAACCGTCATTCCAGAAAAAACGATGCTCCTCGCTATCTCTTAAGCCATTGAAATATTCTTTCTTGTATATTAGAAGCAAACAAATGAAAGAATTCCGAATATTGATTTCCCTCTTTCAACCACTGATGCTTCGAACGTTGTTTCCAATAGCGCTCTTGAGCCAATTGTACCGCATCTAACTCCGTGCAAACCCGTTTCAACTCTTTAGAATTACCTTGCCCTCTTAATGCTTCAACCTGGGCACATAATTGCTTTTTCTTTCCCTTGAATTTAGAACAATAATGCTACCCCTACTACTACAATTTAGAAATACATCGCTGTAATTTATCAGGGAATGAACTACGTTGCTATTGTTGCCATGTTACTGCTACTACATTACGACAACTATCCTCTGCAAACCATCCATTCTCATATTGAAAATGGGCTATAAAGACCTGATGTTGCATATACATTTGACGGACTAGCGCACTATGATCAGATTGTGTAGTAAAGACATTGAAAACCACTACACTATCAAACCGAGCCATCTAATCTGATGAGGCTAAGACCCGATTGAGTTTTTCTTCCAATAATTCATGTCCTTGTCAAGACCGAAACCAAGTAAAAGGGTATCCAACCATTCAAACTTCATTAAGCTGATAGAACTCCAATGTTTCATGAAAACCATTTAAAAGAGCACTCGAATGACCACAACCGCCCCTTTTCTTATAACTAAAAATCATGTCGTTGAAGTCACCTAATATACACCAGTGAAGTTGATAAATTCTATAGAGGTCCTTCATGCACTGCTATGACTGATGCCTGCTAGCCCTTTCAGGAAAACCGTAAAACCCCGTCAATCGCCAAGGACTCTCATTCGTAGGAGCAACAACCACATCAATAAAGTGACACCCATATTTCAGTAAAGAAATCTCTAAACCAGCCTCCCACATAAAGGCAACCCCTCCTCCCCCATTGCGACTATCAACTACAAAACAAGAATAAAAACCCAACTGCCTCTTCACCTCTTCCACTACATATCTAAGAATCATTGTTTCCATTAAAAAGATAATGGAAGGTTTTCGAGTAAGTATGAGCTCCTTAAGCTCCCGAACTATCTCGAGGATACCCAAACCTCGGCAGTTCCAGCTTAAACAAATCATGGCATCCAACAGGCCTGCTAAGTAGGTCCCGCTGATATCTCAAGTTGATTTTCTGTAATTTCCATTACTAATCCAACTACCCCCTCATCCAGCACTATACGTTTTCGTTTGGGATCAACAACCACATTCATATTATGTTCTTTCACTATATTGAAAGATTGGTGTGAACCCTTGATTATGATTGATTTACAATGGGTATTTATACCCTTTAGTATATGTGGAGAATATACATAATAATCCCTATACAATATGTAAAATCACTATATATACATATTCCTATCACACCCCCGCAAGTTGAGCAGGGGTAGAAGCAATGCTCAACTTGTCTCACAGTGATAAAAACCTTGCTTTGGGAAGAGCCTTGGTGAGAAGGTCGGCAAGCTGTGACTCCGTGGATAAGTAGAAAACCGTAAAAGACTTAGAGGCCACCCGCTCATGAACAAAGTGAAAATCTATCTCAAGATGCTTCATCCGGGAGTGAAAAATTGGGTTTACCATGAGATAGGTGGCACTTAAGTTGTCACACCAAAGAGTGGGAGAGTTATGCAAAGAGAAACCAATATCCGAGAGAAGCATAGTAATCCAAGAAAACTCAGAAGTAGCTGTTGCCAGAGCATGATATTGGGCCTCAGTGAAAGAGCGAGAAACTACATGGTGTTTCTGAGAGACCCACAAAACCAAATTATCACCCAGAAAGATAGCAAAACCAGTAGTAGACCGACGGTCATCAGAGTCACCACCCCAATCAGAATCAGAAAACCCTTGGAGTTAGGAAATAAAGCTTAGGCGAAACACCAGACCATGAGAAGGAGAGGCTTGAAGATAGCGCAAGATGCACTTACTCGCTTGCCAGTGTAATTTTGTGGGGGCATACATGAACTGAGCCACCTTATGAACAGTAAAGGCGATGTTCGGTCTAGTGATAGTCAAATACTAGAGACCACCCATAACACTTCGATACAACAACCCATCCACCAATAAATCACCCCTAGTAATTGAAAGTTTAGTGGACACATAAGCAGGAGTGCTAATCGGTTTGCACCTAAACATTTCTGATTTCAGTAAAAGATCTTTAATGTACTTCTGTTGATTCACATATAACACTCTATCAGCCCACTACATCTCAAGACCCAAAAAATACTAAACTCGACCCAAATTTTTAATGGCAAACTGACTCTGGAGAAAATTAATCAAAGACTGAAGCAACCCTAAATCATCACCAAGTAACAGCAGATCATCAACATAAATGAGACAAAAGACAACTGCAGAACTAGAATGATAGATATATAAAGAAATGTTTGTCTTAGAACACTGAAAACCAAACTAAACCAGAGCCGTAGTAAGCCACTTATGCCACATGCGGAGAGATTGCTTAAGCCCATACAAAGACTTACGAAGAGCACAAACATGAGTAGGGTGAGTGGGATCAACAAAACCCGTGGGTTTCTGCATGAACACCTGCCCATCAAGATCACCATGAAGAAAAGCATTTGACACATCGAGACATAATACTTACCATGAAAGAGAGACTGCTAAGGCGAGCAGAAGCTGAATTGTAGTGGGCTTCACAACCAGACTGAAGGTATCAGTGAAGTCCATCCCAGGGTGTTGATGATAGCCTTTAGCAACTAACCGTGCTTTGTAACGATCAATTGATCCATCAGCCTTATACTTAGTCTTAAACACCCATTTGCATCCAATAACATTAGCACTTGGTGGGGCAGCCACTAATTCCCAGGTACCATTGACTATCAAGGCGCTGTATTCGTCTGCCATTGCAACCCACCAGTGTTCAGATTTAGCAGCCTCAAAGTAAGTAACAGGATCCGCCTCTGTAACTTGTGCGTGCAAAGCTCTTGGTCTGGAATTCCCAGTTTAGGAACGGGTGACCATGCGAGTAGGAATAGGCACAAGCAGTGGCAGAGCTGGAGGCACTGCTGCTGAAGAAAAATTGGTGAGATCCACAACAAGGGGAATGCCAGAGGGAAGAGGTTGTGGTAAAGAGGAAGTGGAGGATTCAGGCGTGTTGGTGGTTAGGTGGGTATCGGGCAGATTGGGTGCGGGTGAGGTGGTGGCTAGGCGGGCGGGGGGCATACTTAGTGTGGGGCGGACTGGGTACGGTAGGTGAATTTGTAGCGGGTGAGGGTGGGCTGGTTGCGGCTAACAGGCTAGTTGCGGGAGAGGGTGGACTGGGTATGGGGGACGGGCAGACGAGTGCAGTAACGGGTGGGTTTTGTGGACTGGGCAGCAGGGGCTGGGCATAAGCAGAAGGGAATTATAGAATAGGATTCGTGTTGGAGGTAGGAGCTATTGAATCATGGAGCTGAGTCATCTCAGGATACGGGAAAACCTGTTCATCAAAGACAACATGGAGTGAGACAAAAGTTTTACCGGAAAGAACATCCAAACAACGATAACCTTTGTGTAAATGGCTATAACCAATAAAAATGCAAGGGCGAGAATGATAATCAAGTTTAGAGGCAGAATATGGATAAAGCCAAGGGTAACACAGACAACCAAAAGCACGAAGAAAAGTATAATCAGGGGGAGAATGCAACAATTTCTCAAATGGAGACTTAAAATTAAGCAACTTAGTGGGCATTTGATTTATCAAATATACAGCGGTGTCAAAAGCAAATGTCCAGAGAGATTTATCAAGTTTGGCATGTGCCAAAAGGGCTAACCCTGTTTCCACAATATGATGGTATTTTCTTTCCGCACATCCGTTTTGTTTAGGAGTGTACGGACAAGAAACCCGATGTTGTATGCCATGCTGTGATAGATAAGATGATATTGATTGAAATTCCCCACCCCAATCAGACTGAAAAGATTTAATGGTGCAATCAAACTATTTTTCCACCAAAGAACGAAACTTGATAAATGCAGGAAGAGCATCAGACTTGTATTTCAGAAAATAAATCTAACAAAATTTGCTATAGTGATCATAAAATAACACATAGTACGAAAAATTATCAAATGATTTAACAGGAGATAGACCCCAAAGGTCTAAACAAATAAGTTCCAAAGGCCGCTTGGCCTGAAAACTAGACTCAACAAATGGAAGTTTATGACTCTTGCTAAGAGCACAACTCAAACAACAAAAAGACTCTAAGTTACTCGATACTAAAAGATCATGTTGATGGAGGACTCGACGGACAATAGGCAACGCAGCATGTCCAAGTTTGGCATGCCAAGTGGAGAAGGAAGTGAGATGAACCGGAGGAGATGAAGGTGAAATTTGCAGCACAGTATAAAGGTCCCCTCTGTTCGGCCCTTGGTAAATGACTTTCCTGGATTTTAGGTCCTTCACAACAAAACAATTGTTAAAAATTCCACAGAAACATCATTATGATTAGTAAAAGCGGAAACAGATATAAGATTAGAATTAGACTATGGAATATGAAGAACATTAGACAAATTTAAAGGCCTATCAGACGTGTGAAAAATAGATTGACCGGTATGAGAAATTTGAAGTTTAGAGCCATTACCCAAAAGTACTTCCTCTGGTCCGGTATAATTTGAGTAAAGTGCCAGGTTTCCCATATCAGATGTGAGATGATGAGTGGCACCCTTATCCATGATCTAAGGTTGAGTGGAAGATGGTTGAGGTGCTAAGGTGGTATGGTTGGTTTGATGATTTCGGTTTTAGGGGGCATTCAACCTGGGTGAGGGACATTGGTGAGCATAATGGCCATTCCCCTTGCAATTATGACAAACCACTGTTATAACATCATAACCAACTGAAGCAGAAAAATTTCCTTGGGAATAAGAGTTCCCTTGATGGTAACCAATGCTACGGTTTCCCTGAGCAAAACCGTGATTTTGCTGCTGCCTTGCACGGCCATGGCCACTTTTGCACCCCTTACCGGCGCTAAACAACCCAAAATTCTGTCCGGAATAATTCCCTGGCGCATTAACATGCTGCCTCACCGTCACATGAGTGGACGGGACTGAATTCTCTCGATTAATCGAACAATTTATCTTTCTTTCCTCTGTTAACAGCATTCCATATAAATCATCAAACATAACTGACTCCATATGAATCTCAACAGCCCTTACAAAAGCATCATAATTGTCATTTAAACCTTCAATTACTACTTCTACCAAATCTTCTTCTCTAATGTTACAACCCAACGCTAACAACGAATCAAAAATAGACTTAGCACGCTGTAAATTAACTACAATTTCATCATTCCCTTGTCTTAAACCATGCAATCGACTACTTAATTCCCTTATTTGGGACCTAGACCCAGAAGCATAAGAGACATTCAATTTTTTCCAAGCCACCATAGTTGTTGTTACACCAACTAATTGAGGTAAAAGTGACTCCGAAATTGAATTTAGAATCCAACATAATACTTGTTGGTCTCTGCGATGCCACATCGTATGGGCTGGATTCTTGGCGCCATTGTTAAGAAATTCGGCTGGAGCCGGTTCGCTGCCATCAAGGTGCCCGTCAAGACCGCTGCCTCTGATCATGGGGAGAAGTTCCGTTTTCCATAGCAAGAAATTGGAGCTCGTTAGCTTTGTGGGCAATTACGTGGCCAACGTTGGAAGAGGAGGAGCGGCAGCAAGGGGCAGCGACACGTCTCCAGCAGCGGTGATGGCATCAGTTCCGGCGTCGGCGATTGACATATTGAAATCGGAATAGAGCTAGGGTTCAATCGAAAAAGGGAGGAGGGCGGCTAGGTCAATGATTTTCGGCTGTAACGCCATTGTTGCTCTGATACCATGAAAGATTGGTATGAACCCTTGATTATGATTGATTTATAATGGGTATATACCCTTTAGTACACATGGAGAATATACATAATAATCCCTATACAATATGTAAAATCACTATATATACATATACCTATCATATATTATGCTTAAGCTGTTTTTGAGACTTAATTAAATTCACAACACCTTGCTGTCCAATCACTGGACTTACTGATGTTGGGACTAAAGTTGGGCTAGTATTCAACCATGGGGAACTATTCTTATGTATTCTCGTGGTGCAGCCCACAAGAAAGGTCCGGAGTGTTTTGGTATATCCAGTTTATTCAAGGCTCGAAACGCCAAACAGTCCTTCTCATTATGCCTTATTATTCCACAGTAAAAGCAAAAATGCAGGAGTCGTTTGTATTTGTAGTTAACCCAAAACCAGTCAATATCAGAACGTCTCATCTTCATTCTCCTCTTCGGTGCCTGCCTTACATCTAACGATACTTGAATTCTCAAAAATCCACGAAACAATTCGCTATAACCTTTCGCATCTGTACGAATAAGAGTACCAGGGTGTTGTCCACATAAACGGGCGACTCTTTCTGTACGAATAAGAGTCCCAAGCTTTTGTCCACATAAACGGGCGACTTTTTCCATCAGAAAACCAATTGGCAAGCCATGAAGCTGCACCCAAAAGTCTGCCCAATTCAGGTCTACTGTCAATAACTCGGTCATTGTGGTTACCCTACGTAGCACCAACAACTTGTTTTCAAATTGCCAGGGGCCACCGTTCAATACTGCATTGACATCGAGGAAATGATTGAATTGGAATAAAAACCGATTCCCCTCTAATTCAACAATAGCCATAACATCTGCCGGTTCCCAGAGTTTGGATAAAGTGACCTTCATTCCTTCGACATTAAAAACCTTTTCTGTTACGAATCGTCCAACACAGCTCCAACGCAAATCATAACGAGGGGACTCTTCTTCCTGTGAAACAGCAAGTGGCGCATCATCCTCAGACGAGATCGAAAGATTAAGGTAAGAATTGGTAACATCATCAGTATTTGGCAAAGCCATGATTGCAATTATATTCAATTGGCTGACGACAAAACCCTAATTATGGGGTAGAAACAAAAAAACCCTAGCACTATTTTATAATTTAATTCAATTCTGCAGTTTTTATTATTTAGTACTTACAATGAATGATAGAATTCTATTTGTTTTTTCCCTTTTTTCTCCCCTTCCACATTTACTTCTCTATCTCTAGCTTTCTCAGTCTCTTATTCCTAGTTTTCATTTTCTTTTTCCATTTTTAAAATTTTTTTCTTCACTTATTTCTACAATCATTTTTCTTCTCCTCATCCAACTTTAATAATTTTTTTTCATTTTTTTCTCATCGATGAAATTCATATTTATTTTTTTCATTCTTTTTTCTCTTACTTTTCTGCATAAATACTGCAGAAATATTGTCAAAATATAACGCATATGTTCTTCCTTTTCATTTTCCTGCACTGATACTATGTAAATAATGCACAAATACTATGCAAATATTATACTATATTATGGAATAACGACGACATCATGACATCAATCTTCTTATTCTTAGACTGATCTTATTGTCTTCATAAGAAAAATGTTGTTTGCTTGATTTTGAACTTATGAAAGTGCTAATTGTAAAATTTTAGATTAATCAAATAATAAAATAACAAATTTTAAGTAAAAAAAAAAATAAAAATCAGCCAAAACTCAATATTTTACTTACATATTACTTTTTTTTTATATATATAAATATGATGTTTTTTTTAACAGGTTGGGATTTGAGACCAAAATTGACTGCACCCAATTGGTTAGTTACATATTACTTTAATTTTCCATTTCTTATTATTCCTTACAATTTTAAAAAATAATTCATTAAAAATTTTTAAGTGTAATGCAAGAACGATTAAACTGTCTGAAGTTATAATCAAAATTACAAATAAAGAAACTAATTTCAGCATTTAGAATATAAAATATAAAGGTGTTTGGGTAAGAGTAAATCAGTAAAATTATTAGCTTTTAACCCTAAAAAAATAAATATTGACTAATACAATATTGGATGGATGGATTATAAAGTTACAATGACAAAATTTAAAGACTTCTTAATATTTTTTATTGAAAATAAAAGAATTAACTAATGGAATATGTGTAGCTCGTCGACTAGTAAATTATTTAATTTTTTGTTTTTATTTTTTACACATGGCACTAATATGACATTTATAATATTAAAAAGTTATTTTTATTGTTCTCGAATTATAATTTTCACTAGATTTTGATTATAGAGATCAATGAAGAAAGAAATTAAAACTTTGAAAATGATCTCGGATTACGAAAATAAGTTTGATGGGATTATGGTATAAATTGACAAGTTAAGTAGCGGTAGATGAAATTAATTAATTATTCCAAGTTGAACAAAGAAGAAAGATAGAAAAGAGACAATTTAGAGCTATTTTTCGATAAATAAGGTTGTATTTGTTTGAAAGGAAGAAAAAGGTGTGAAAGAGTTAGGAGGAAGTTGAAGGATGAGGTAATTTTGGTAATAATTTTTACGATATCTCAACTCAAGAGGGGTCTCATTAAATTGTGTAAAACTGGGAACAACGAAAATTACTTTGTTATTCTTAATGACATTTGATGGAAAACAAAAAAAACAAAAAAAAAAAGTAGGGAAATTATAAATAATTTTCTCTTTGACTTGGGACAATAAAAAAGTTTCTTGGAAAAGATAAAATAATGGCTATTGAATTAGTACAACAAAAATTCTAAAAAATATAAAAGATTGTAATCATGTTTTACCCAATTTATAAGATAGATATAAATTTACTCCCAATTTGTATTGTCAAAACAATCTATAAAGGATATATGAAGCCTGTGTATAATTGAATTAATACAAAAAATATATAAAAACAAACCTATATTTAAATATTTAATTTTAGTTACAGTTTTAATGTAAATGTTAACAAATTATATTCTTAAACTATTAAAAATTTCAATTACATAATCTTGACCAAACTCTAAATTACATTTTTCAATTAATTAATTTAAATCAAGCTACATTGTAATGGTAAGAGTACCTCTTATTAATTTGAAGGTTCAGTGTTCGAATATCTTTAAAACTAAATACTATGCTCTTAAAAATAATGACAATTGTCAAAAAAAAAAAATTAAAATATTAGATTTTACTTTTTTTTTAATTGAATTATCTAATTATAATTATTTCAAAGTTTCTTTTTATGACAGTTTAATTCTTAGATATATATTTTATTATCTCAACAATATTTACAATTAATATATTGAATTATAACATGATTACAAGTTATTGAAGTTACATAACATATCAAATTAATCTTTGATTTAAAATTTAGTTTTTAGTTTTAGTGTTTAGAATTTAGCTTTAATCTTTAGAGTTTGATTAATAATTTAATAGTTAATTAGCGTTTAGAGTTTGAGTTTAACATTTTGGGTTAAAATTTAGGATCAAGGATTAGGATTTTAGGATTGATTTAGGGTATAGAATTTATAGGTGAGGGTTTAGGGTTTAAAGTTGTCAATAAGAATACTCTAGATTTTTATATTAAAAAATAGATATTTTAAATAGTTTTTAAATATATTTTAAATTTAGTTTATTGGTGCAACCTGATCAAAACTCGATATGTTATAACTTATTAGTATAAGCTAGATGTATTGTTCCTAACCATGGTTTTCAGACCCAGACCGGTCATTGAACCGGTGAAGGGATGGATTCATGGATTTTGGATTAAATCGAAATTGAACCGGATTTAATAAATATATTAAAATATTAGTATATTTTTATTTTTATATTTATAATTTATGAAAATTTGAATATTTTTATTATAATTATTTAAGTTTAAGCATTTCAAACATAATATGGTAATTAAAAAAACTCAATTTATGAAATATGGTTTTTATAGTTACAATTAAATGTCAATTTAATTTAAAATAATTTAAAAATACAAACTGTATTTTATTTTAATTAAAAACACCTCAAAATAATAACTTAAATTTTATATTTAAATAATTTAAAAAAAAAATGTCTAGTCGAGCCAGAAAAACCGGATTGGTTCACAATTTTCTGGTTCGACCAGTCGGTCCAATTGAAATTTGACCTGTTGTTGACCAAAGTGAAAACCGGATAGAAACCGATCGGTTGAACCCGGTCCGACCGTCCGGTCCGGTCCGATCCGGTTTTCACAACTATGCTACATAAGCTTTTAAAGTTTAGATCACTATGGTAACAAGGCTTACAAACAAGTTCATCTAAGAATTGTGAAAAAATACGTACAATGAATGAAGAGTAAGTAAGACTTAAGGGGTGTTTGATATACATTAAATAGTAAATATTAATATAGTAAGTAATTTTAATTTTAGCTTATTTGATTCAAAATTTTATTTAAATAAAAAAATTAATTAATTCGATGAAAATATTTAAGTCATAATGATAACTCAATTTCATATAGGTATTTTTAGGTGCATTCTAGTATAAATTTTCATTAATACATGCATTATTCATATTAAATTTAGTACTTTATTCATTAATTAGTATATCATGTTTCTTTGGTTTTTATTAGGTGTTTTTATCTCCTTTTAGGTGCAAAATAGAAGCTTGACACAAGTCGAGCTGCACTTGGAGAAGGAATCCAAAAGTCAGATTTTCAACTGTGAATTCTACCAAGTTAGAGCTTGATTCAGCTTTGGAGTTACTCTACAAAGTTGTACGTCTATTTGTTAGCTTTTCACAGCATCTTAAATCGCGCTAATTAGAGTTGAAACAGTAAAGAAAACTTGGTTGTACTAAAGTTGGTAACAATCCTGCGTGTTAAAGCTTTTGATTGATTTTTTCTTCTCCAATTTTTTTCCTATTTGAAGTTAAAGTCCTAAATTGAAGATGATTACTAAATACTCTTTTTCCAGCAGTAATCTGTAATTAGGAAGAGTTTGAAATAGGTTAGCTTATAGATTCCTACTATAATTAAATCTTCCTAAGTAGTTTTGCTCATTTTTTGTTTAAGAGAGTTCTTCTCCTATAAAAGGAAGCTTTCTCTTTCAGTTACTATCACGTAACTTAGTTTTATTTTGTAATTTGGCTAAATAATTTCAGCAATTGAAGCAAGCGACAAGACGACTTCACTAATTATAGAGTTTTCCTTCTCTTTTACTCTTATTTTATTTTAGTTGCTTGTGTCTTAACAACACTATAAATAGCTAATTTTATATTATCTAGGATGTTGATGTTGTACAACTTGATTATTCTATAAAATTATTATGATTTCTCTTACTTTATTTGTGGAAATTTTATTATATTGCTTAATACTTGCTTTTACTTGATCACTAATTGCATGATTCTAGGTTGAAATAGTATAAAGTACCGAGAAGGAATATTATTGAAACCGAAATTAAGATAGTAAAATCATAAGTTTATATTTGAATGAGAATAATATAATTTGAATTTGTGTGGAATTTGTGAATAATTCATGTTTAGTGAGTTAATGTAATACCCCGAATTAATTACCATATGAATATCCATATAGAGTGTTTAGATGCATATATGGTTGTATATATTTAAGTGAATTAATGAGAAATTATAAAAGTTTAGGGATGAATTGGAAAATTATCGAATAAGGAGGGATCATAGAGGATATTTTACAAAAATCAATTCAATTAAATTGGGGAGATGGCCGACAGCCATCTCCTTCTTTTCTTTTTCTTCTTCTTCTTCTTCTTTCTCTTCTTTATTTCTTTCATTTTTTTCCATTTCAAACTTCAACTCTCAAATTCTCCCTCAATTCTCATCCGTTTTTCACAAACTTTATACCGAAATGAAGCTCTCAACACGTACTACAATCCTATGTAAGTTTTAGGAGGAGAAATCAAGTGTTGAGAGAGAGATTAAAACCTGAAATTTCGTGCTAATTGCTGTCCCGCACGATTCACTACCTTCCGTCCAAAATTTCGAAAATCTGACCCCGGAAATGAACTCAGGAGGCCGGAAAACCTTTGGGTAGGTTGAGAATCGGAACATGCAAGCTTGATTTTCCGGTGATCGGAGCTTCGTCGGTAAATTTCTAATTTCTCCGATTTCTTGAGTTTTAGTTGGAATTAGAGTAATGTAATGGTATATTTAAACTCCTGAGATTATAATCTAGCTAATGGTATGAATCGTTTTCACATAGGGCGAGTTCGAAATTTTCCGGCGACGGTCAGTAATTCCGGCGCGGTACATTAGGTACTTCAAAAATATTCCTAGTCTTATTTGGAGAAAGATTAATTCTTAGACCTTGCCCAAATTCCTTAAGTGTTAAATTTTATTAATTTTAGAAATATATTAGTTAATTAATTAAAAAGAAAATAGATGTGAATTCTTGGTTTGTGAAGGATATAATTATGTTGATGGAATGAATTAATTGAGAATGTTAATAGGAAGAGAATATTTGATGTGATATGGACTGAATTTAATGCTAGTGTATGTGTTGAAGAATTGGTATATTATGGAATTTAATTGAGTTTGGCTATCCAGTCGGGTTATTGAATTGCAGTCTATGGAGACCGACTGGAATTGTTTTGTGGATTATAGAAGTGTAATTTTATGCAGGTTTGACCCTAATATTAATTAGGGGGATATCCAGTTTATAGGGGAAACTCTGCCGAAATTTCTATTGATATTTCGGATAAATAGAATAATTAGTTCCTTCCTCATCTCCATTATAAATTCTCTTGTGTAGACATCCAACCGGTAGGCGGAGCAGGAGAGCCGGAGAAATAGGATTCGTCGGCTAGGAGTATCTGTGAGTTAATTATATGTTATGCATATTTAATTTAGCATTTGCATTCATGACATATTTTTTTAAAGTTTAAATCTTATTATGTAATTATTATCATTATTTAAAAGAGTATCGCCTAGCATTATAATTATATTTATTTATAATTCCTATGGTGGTTTAAATACGTATATGGACATGCTTCCTGGTGAGCGGCATCAGGACCTTGTGCGCACAGGTACTATCAGGCCTATGGAATAAATGTATGAATTGATGATATGTTTATGGATAAGCTCGGTTGAGTTATTCTCGGACTATGTGATATTATGGCATTGGAATTAAGTGAGGCTGGGTATGGGTTCGGTTGAGTTATTCTCGGTCCTCCAGCCGACTGGGTGTGGGTTCGGTTGAGTTATTCTCGGTCCCCCAGTCATTGGATATAAGAGAGCCGGATGGCTATGTAGATTATGCGATACTTTGGGTATTGAGGTTTAGGGTCCATGACGTATAGAAACCACTTATTAATAATTGTTTTATTATTTGGTTAACCGAAATCATGTGTATGAATGCCTGTACAATATATATGTATATAAATATACATACATACGTATAGTATTGTGTGATTGGTGGATTGCTAAATTATTCATGCATTGCATATAATTAATTCACTATGGGAGGTCTGACTCCCTAAATTTTTCAGGTAGCTAGAAGCGTGTTGCAGCCCAAGATCTTCCTCCGGACGGCACATTAGTTTTACTATGTAGGTTATCATTAATTACTTCCAATGTATTAAATTTCTAGACCGCAGTACCAGAGTAAGGATTATATTTGATGTTGTGTATGTGAAAAGGATTTAATGTGTTAAGTAATGACGGATTGAAATATTATATTTTGAGACTGTAGTTTAAAGTATGATTTTAGGCTTGCTACGGGTTCCGGTGGCGATATGCCTATCCGTTCCCTAGCGCCGGTCACGGCCGGGGTTTGGGTCGTGACAGTTAATTATATGTTATTAATCACTACTGAGAGTATATCTTGAGAAATAATATTATTGATATATAATCATACTCCATTGTATGAATAATTAAAATTGTTCTAATACACAATAAATTGAATAAGTTATAGAGTTGTATGAAATCAATATTCTATGTGCTTTCTCTTATTGAATTCTCTTTACTCATTTTATTTTACTTGGCTTTGTTTTTAATAAAATTCCTGGCTTAATAAATCCCAAATCAACTTATTATTTGCTATTTGCTTAGATAATAATTTCAGTAAATTAGTTGGTAATTTGTAAGCAATCTTCGTGGAAATAATCTTTATCTACACTTTATTACTTGATACGATTTTATGCATCATATACTGGAAGTTGAGAAAATTCAATTGTAATTAATATCCTAAATTTTGTCAAAAAAAAAATCTATATATGCTCTTTAAATATAATTTAGGATTTAGTTTTTTGGTAGGATTTGATCAAAGTTCTACGTGCATTAAGTTATTGGTATAATTGTTACCGGCTAAAGTTAATATTACACTCTCTCTGTCCCAATTTGATAGAGTACATTCATATTTTAATTCGTCCCAAATTATAAAGAACTAGTTTTTTTTTTTTTATAAATAATTAGTTGTTTCTAATATTTCCAATATACCCTTATTTATTATGCATGAAAATCAACAAAATACATCAATATTTATCTTAAAATTATAAATATTTTGCCATTTCAATACAAATTTAATTGGAAATTGTAATAATTTAATGTTAAACCACTTATATTAAGAAGTCGAATAAGGGTATATTAGGAAAATTATAAGAAAAAATTGTCTTTTAACTATTTTACCTATATTTTTTAATCTACGTATATATCTAAAGTATTCTATCAAATAAGGAGAGAGGGAGGAGTATGAGTATATTCTATTTCATTGGCTTTCATTTGCAGTTGGTTATATTAAAGCGATTGCTATGGTCAATAAACAACTAACTAGTATAAAAGATGTGTTCTGCTTGAGAGGGTTAGAACGATGAATTATAGTTAAATTCGTCCAAGGATAAAATGGAATATTTGTGTCTACATTAAATATGGCAAAAAGACTTAAAAGTCCTTATCTTGAGACAAAAGTAATTATGATTTGTACAAAAAAGAGTATGCAACAATATCTAAGAATTTAATGTTAAAGATATTAGAGAGTTGAAAAAGATAGTAATATTATTGTCGGATTTGAATACTGATCATAGCAATATCTGCCTCGGGAAGTTTTCAAAGAACATTTAATTAAAAGCAGTCAAGAGAGTAGACAAATGGTCAACAAAATTCAATGATCTATCATTCCTTTTATTTCCTGGAGATAATCAATTAAACAACCTCAGATGATAATGCATTTAATCATTCCATGTTGTCAAAAGTTTCTCAACTCGTTGTCTGCAAGAAAGCGCAAATAAACTAATCTCCTTAAGTCTCAACATAAAATACGGCAGTAAATATTCTCATTAGCTTGCCTTCTAACCAAAAAATAACATTCACTAATTTTGAACCGATAAATACATTTACAATTATCAGCATAAATTATTCTGATCGTTATTAATAACTGCATTGAATGCTAATGAGGAAATTGTAACTATCCGGTTCTGAGAGGGATGATGTTGAGGTATGACAATGGGGTAGTAACGAACTAAATCCGACATTGGAAATGGAGGAGGAATGATTGAGCTATATTAGTAAAATGAACAATATCTACATGGTTTTGAAAAACTATAACCTTATATTAATTTCTTTATCAATTATATCTACTAATTATTATAATGCCAATTAACTTTATTACTATTTATTAATATATCAATTCGGTTTCTATAATTTAATATATTTAAGTTATCATGTTTACTTTGTTTACAGGTTTTAAAGCATATTTATAGTTACTATATATTGCTATACGTACACATTTTAATATCTTATCCCTAATTAATTTGTTGATAACCATCCAATTTATCCATCGTTTTCTCCATTATCCCATTTACTGTTAACATCATATAACATTGATTATTAACTTCGCATGGTTAAAATTCTTTTTTATTTTCACCATTTGATCTAGCTATTTTTTTTTTTTTATATTTCAAATCTTATCCATTTGATTAAGCTTCAAAGTTCTTTATTCTTATTATCCATTTGATTAAACTTCAAAATATCAAACGTATTATTTCTTCATTTGTATTTTTTGAATATTTCCCAATTTCATTTACGTTTCGAAAGCTAATATTACGAAATTGATTTGTTTAGTGAAAGTTCTTTTTTAGATTATTATGATTACATAGTAACATAAGATTGATTCGTGAATTAACTAAATGTAATAAATTTTCATTCATACACCATTAGAAATTTATAAATTATTGATTTATAGATATTTTTTTTAATTATTAAAAGTCGCTTATATAGAGTCATAGGGTTGATTCGTGGATTTTTTGGATGTAACAAATTCACATGGTTATATTAATTTTTTTGCTCATTAAACATCTACTCGTTGTCTTCTCTCCATATGCGTATGTAGTGAATTAAAATTGAAATATTCTCCATGAATTAGAAGTTGGATGCCAAATTGAATTTGGAAATGCAATTTATTGTTTTTCATGTAATAAAACTTTTTTAGCAACCTTTTAGCTTTTTTTACTATTGTTTTTGTATAGGAAAAAGTATGTATATATTGTGACTTAAACTAATTTGTATATTATTCTATTATTAAATTCTTTTATATGTTACCTTTTTTAATTGATTTATATCTGTTTATTTCCTTATATTTCCTAGATTAAATTTTAGTTTTTTAATATACGAAGGTAAATATGACATATTGTATGATGATTTTAATTAGTTTTTTTTTACAGATTAGTCGATAGATTAATAATTTTTCGGACAAGTTTGACAGCCATTTAATGAGTTTGATATCTGTTTAATTAGTTCAATAGAGAGTGATTTTCACAGGTAAATTACACTTTTGGTATACAAACTTTAACACTTTTCACAGATTAATTCACAAACTTTAATTTTCCTCAGTATAATACATAAACTTGCATTTGATACGACACTAACGTACATGTTAGCCAGCAAACTAAAATAATGCTGACATAGTTTACTTTTATCTAAATATTTACTTTTTATAAATTCTACTAATTGAAAAAAGACCTATTTACCCTTTAAATGAATTTCACTTTCTCTCTCCTAAGCCTCCCTCACCTGCCTCTCTCTCACCTAGGGTTATCAACGGAGACCCAGGAACCCGTCCTCAGCGGAGGCCTGTCAGAACGGGGACGGGAATTCCCCGTTTAGAATCCCCGAGGGGCGGGGACGGGGACACTTTTGTCCCCGTTTACTAAACGGGGACGGGGATGGGATTTATCTCCCCCGCCCCGCGGACCCGTCCCCATCCCCGTTTAGTTCCCGATGGGGATTTTCGTTAAATCCCCGTTTATTTATTTATTTTATTATTTATTTATACATATACATAAATAATTAAATTTTATAATAATAAAACTAAAACTAGGGATTGGTTTATATCCCTAAGTGCAAAACTTAAAATTTAACCTTTGCACTTGATAGAATTTATCAATTTAGAAACCTCTAATTTAATTTCTGTATATTGGACTCCTGTACTCTATTTTGAAATAATAATATTAGTAATTGTAATATTTTAATTAAATATCACTTTCTTATAAGAAAAATTAAGTGATTTATTTAATGGTCTCCAAACTGTAATGTTTTTTAACTTATTTTTGTACCAAATTAAATTTTATTTAAAATTTCAAAAAAAAAAAAATCTTAACGGGGACGGGGATCCCCGCGGGGAACCCGTTCCCCGACGGGGCCGGGGATGGGGATGAAGATCATCCCCATTTACTAAACGGGGACGGGGACGGGGATCCCCGCCTAGCCAGGGAACGGGGATGGGATTGCCAATCCCCGCCCCGCCCCACCCCGTTTACATCCCTACTCTCACCTCTCTTTCTCTCTCTCTTAACTCTCATCCTCTCCCTTTTACCCTTTGTTTGGTTTAGAGGTTAATAAAATATAGTAAGGTATGATAAATGGGGTACAGTATGGTAATGACCTATGAAATACCGTGTTATATTTGGACTCATGGTAGGAAAATAACTGGTGTGTGCCTGGAGTAGACTACTCTCGGCCAATCAAAACTTACCACGTCAGCAAGTGTGCTAACGTGGCAGCTTGTGATTGGCCGGGAGTAACTCCCGGCACATAGCAGAATCTTTCTCATGGTAGAGTAAACTCATGGGTTAATAATGGAAAGTAATAAGAAAAGTACAATTATAACCCTTACACATATTATTAAAGATTTTAAACTTTCTCGAGTTTAGAAAGAAGAACAAAAGTAATATATTGTCACGAAATAATGTAAAAGTTGAGAGATAATTTTGTAATGACCATGTATATTACCATAAAACACCCCAATTTGGGATGTTAAGAAAGTAACTCATTGCAACTCATAGATTTTCCATGAGTTGTTATATTCATCGTTTAACCGTCAAAACAAATATGAACATCTATCTAAACCTACTTTACCTTAGGTTATCATAAGAACTTCCAAACCAAGGAAAGGGTTACTTACCTTTAACTCTAACAATTCTCAGTCGCGGTCTGCTCCTCCACCGCTGGTACGGCAACTATCCATCGTCATCAAGGGAGCCATCCTTCCTAAATCCGCCATCGTTGTCAAGGAACAACCCTATTAGAACTGCTGCCACCACAAATCTCCGCCGCCTCATATTTCGCACCATCTCCGCCACCCTCCTCCGTCGTCAGCATCTCCCATGCTTTCTTCTTCCACTGTCACCGCTACGTAGATATCCTTCCACTATTTATGCTGCTCTTTTTATGCCATCTCAATAGGAAATCTTCGATTCTGATTCCTCTTTTTATGCTCTTTTATGCAACTTTTATTGGGTTTACAAGATTTATATATTCTATTTTGTGAGGAGTTTCAAGAGATGAGGTTTTGGTTGCTTGTTCTTTATTCAATTCTTTTTGGTGATGGTGGCTTTGATTTTGATTGTTTGCTTATTTTCTTGGGATTGGTTCTGGTTTGGCATTCTAATTTTTTGCATTGTGTGTATAAATCTTCATTTGCTAGTTTTTTTCCTGGATGTTCTAGCTAATTTTGTCCCCGTAATTTCTAAAGAATTTGTTTTTTCTGAATCTTGAGATTTAGTTGAAATTAATCTATTTAATTAACAAATTTTTAAGGTTTTTTCGTTTCTTGAAATGTAAATATTAAGGGAAGATGATGATGAAGAAGACGACTATAAGGAAAGGGAAAGGTGGTGAGGATGATAAATTGTAGTATGTACAAAAAAAAAAAAAAAATAATAATAATAATTAATCAATCTAACTCGCTCAAATTTTTGGGTTCAACATAAATTTTAAGAACTGAAATAGATGAATCATTTATGAAATAGGCTTGGATAGAATAAATGAAATTTAACATAGAAAAAAAATGTTATATGGAGAAAAAGAATTAAGATGAATAGGAAAGCAAGATTAATTAAAAAAAAAAAAAAAAACCAGAGAGACGAAAAAGAATAAGTAAAATTATTTATATCTTTTTTTCAGTTTTTTTTCAAATTGAAGTTGATAGATTAAGGGTAAATAATTCATATTTTGTTAATTACTATAAAATCTTTCCATAAGTTTCTACATTTTTTTTTTTTTGGTTAAAACACGTGTTTATTTTATCAACTCGAATTAAATGCACTGTGAAATATATCTTTATAACATAATTGAAATATTTAGATCTTTACTATTAAATTTAGATGCATAATAAAATTTATTTGAGAAAGAATAATCGATCTATTTCTTCCTAACTTGAGAATATTTTTTCTTTGCCATAAAAAAAGAATATTATTTTCTTTTATCTAGACAAGTGGGTTTATGCATATTTGGACTTTAAAATTGAGATCTCACTAGATATTTCATAGTGCATTGATCAGATTTAAAGTATATAAAAAATTGAAAATGCATTGTAATATAATAAAAATGTTAAAATTATTTTTGAAAAAACCATCACCTACCCCTATTTTACTGATAAACTCTACCTAAATCTAAATTATTTGGCGTAGACTAAAAAGCAAAATTTGATAAGCCTTTAGAAGATGTAAGGTAGTATGGTATGTGATGCAAAGAGCTTCCATACTCCAATGTAAAAGTACAAGTACAACTTTTTATTGGACGGATTTGGACCGAACCTATCATAATTTATAATAACAGAGCTTATCCAAGTCTAGTCTGTATATAAATTAATTGGGTCTTGGGATTGACTAATGCCAAATTTAAAACATCAATATCAAGTTTAACCAAGATCATCCGTTAAAACTAATTATTTCTTTTCCAATTTTTCTTAAAAATCCAACTAAAATAAAAATAATATGACAAAACAATATAATTACATCAAAAAACACTACAAAACTAATATCGCATAAATAAATTTAATAAAAAAAAAATTTCATAATAAATTTAGAAACTACTACATGAAAAATAAACTGGAATTAAAAATAAAATAAAGCGCTGGTCACAAAAAAAAAATGTGGTTACAAATAGAGAGAAATTAATGTAAAATGATTTGTTTAGGTTGATGTTTGTTGATGATGTTGATCTTGAGTTTGAGAAAGTCTTCGATATAATCTTCAGTTTGAAAGTGTACACATAGAGAGAAATTGTTTTGATTGATTTTTTTTATAATTGTTTTGATTAATTCATCAGATTTTTCTAATTGTTTTTTTTTTTTTTTTTTTGTATTACCAATCAAGTTCTCTTCATCCGTATCATCCGATTTGATGCTGGTAAATTTGGGCACATTCTAATTTTTTTAATTATCAATAATACGAATGTCAAGAAAGATTCTGGAAATTGGAATCTCATTAGATGAAAAGTCCAAGAAGAAATCAGAATAATGGAAACTTGAATTTAATGAAGAAAATCAAGAGAGAGGAGAGAAAAGAAGCGAGAAGATAAAATGAAATATATACATATATGCATTTTTTTCCAAATAATTAAATAAATAAAATAGTTCTTGGAAAAAAAATTTCCCTTGTCACGTGTAATTAATAGAGTTAGCAAAAAAAAATCCTCCAAACGATAACAAAAATAATTACAGTCTTCGTTTTTTTAAAAAAAAAAAAAAAATCCATAGTATATGTATATGTATATATTTTTGGGCAAATTATTAAAAAAAAACCTTGTGGTTTCGCTTTTTTGTAAATAAAAGATTGTGGTTTTTTTTGTTAACAAATGAAGATTGTGTTTTAATATTTTAACAAATGAAGATTGTGTTTTAATATTTTAATAAAAAAAAAGGACAACTAAAATTAAATCATGACATTACATAGGGTATTCTGGTTCATTTTGAACTCAAAATTTTTAAGTTGGTTAATTACAGTACAATAGATATTAATGATAAATTTTGAAAATTTTTGAAAAACACATATATTTTTTTAAATTAAATAATTATAATAACTTTTTAAAAAAATCATAACAAATTGAAAAATTTTCGAAAAATATTCAAATCTTGATGTTAAATTCTTAAATAATATGCATAAATTATTGGTATATTAAAATAACCAAAAATACCGTTCGCTATATCATCATTTTTAATGTAAAAATGTAAGTTGTCCTTTTTTTTATTAATATTTTAAAACACAATTCTCCTTTTTTAACAAAAAAAACCATAATTCTTTATTTGCAAAAAAGTAAAACCACAAGGTTTTTTTTTTTTATAATTTGTCCTTTTTTTTTGTATAACCACATGATTTTTTTTTTTAAATTAGTCCCAAAATAAAATATATAAACATATATTACTCAGCCCAAGTTTGGATATTTACACAAATTTCAAGTCTAATCTATTAAACTTAGGGCTTCATAAGCCTATAAACTTGGACTTTTTAGAAAATGCGCCAATTTTTGTCTAACATTTATATTATACGCTATACGGAGATTCTTTTTAGAATCCTACAAAAACTTTTAAAAATTTCCAAAATACTTAGAAATACTCTTTTTTTTCATTGTTTCTCCCCATCTGATTTCTGTACTTTTCACTCTATTATTTTATAATTAAAACTTAACTTCGTCGTTTATCTTTAAATCCGTTTATTTTTTTGTCATTCGATTTTAGAAAATTTTTTCTTTTTTTTTTCCTCTTTGAAATGAGATTCATATGTATATATATTTTTATTTTTATTTTCCATCTTCGAGTTTTGTATAAAAAAGATATCAACAAAATATCAACATAGTATATGACAAAATAACACATATATAACAAACAAACATCAAAACATGTATAAAAAATATAACAATACTGTGTATGAAAAAAAATGCATATATAATAACAACCAAACACCAAAACATGTATCAACAAACTATTACAAAAGTATCAAAAAGGCATTGATACAATATATGGTAAAAAAACACATATATAACAACAACTAAACATCAAAACATGTAACAGCATAGTATTCCAAAAATATAAAAAAAGGTATCAATATAGTATATGGCAAAGAAACACATATATAACAACAATCAAACACTTAAACATGTATCAACACAGTATCACAAATGTATCATTATTTTGTGTTGTTCATATGTGTATCTCGACTGTATCCCAAATGTATTTCGGAAACCAAACACACAAAAAAGTACAAAAGTATAGAGATTGCATAGATACTCAGAGTATATATATATATATATATATATATATATATATATATATATATATATATATATATATATATATATATATATATATATATATATAAAAGGAAAATAAATTGCAATTTTAGCTACTAAAACCTTCCAGAATCAAATGAAGCAAATAACCAATAATATATGTTTTTTTTTTCCATATACTGTGTTGATACTTTGTTGATACTTTTTTGATGCAAAAACCGAAAATTAAAAAACAAAATGATAATATATATACATACGAATCTCATTTCCAAAAGAAAAAAGAAAAAAAAAATTTAAAATTGAACGACAAAAAAAAAAACAGATTTAGAGATAAATGACAAAATTAATTTTTATTTATAAAAAATAGAGAGAAAAGTAGAGGGAGAAAAAAAAAAAGGAATTTTACAAATTGAAACAATGTATAAGAGAAAAACAAACTTTGGCAAATAATGTATGCTGATATTATCATATTAATATCTTATTCATTTGTTTTTTTGTTTGATTTTTAGATTTGTTGTCTTTATTTAGTTTTATTTTTTCAGCAATAAATTATAATATAACTAATACTAATTATTATTTTTTTAAATTTGAAAAATTTGATAATTTAATTTTAAATGGAATCTAACCCAAATTATTTTGGGTTAATTTAAGCCAAACCATTTAGAATTTCTAATTCATTTTTTGGTTGGATTCAATTTTGAGCCCAAAGTGAATTTTGGTCACTCCAAGTTTCCTTGTAGCCAAGGAGTGAAAAAAAGAGTCAGGGAATAGAAGATTCTTACACCTAGCTAAACTTACATGGCTTTATTTAACAATGTGAAAACATAGGTTCAGCTAAGGTTTCGGCAACTAATTAGTTCATACAAATGTTGGCCGGTAGCTAGCTAGCTAACAATCATACTTTACATGAATTAACCAACTTTATACTTGCTTCATTTTGGTTCTTGGCGACACCAACCTAGCTACCTATGTCTTCTTCTTCTTCTTCTTCTTCTTCTTCCTCTGTTGTCTGTGTTTGTAAATAAAAAATTCTCAACTAGATATGATTCTGTCGTGTCTCACTTATTTATCATTCTTTGTTTTTTTTTGCAAAATAGTCCCCAATGGGTCCAACATAGCCTACAATATTTTTTTTTTTTTGAAGAGACATAGCCTACAATATTAGGCGTTCATCAATTCATTGATTTTTACATAAGTGGAGAGAAATGATGAGGATGATTTAATTGAGATGATACAAAATTAAATAATAAGTTTGACCATTTGAGACATTAAAGTCCAATCGCTATCAGCTAAAAAAAAAAAAAAATTTCTTATAATAAAAATTGTACTCATCTTTCTCAACAAAGAATTAATACTAATAGAGAAGAAGGGCCAGTTTTAGCCCTTATGTGTTTGACAGGTACTAGTCAATGGTCCTAGGAAAAGGATATACATATGTGGATATATGAATATGCATTAAATAATCCAGCTCATAATTAATTAATAATATAATTAAAAACTTATAATTACTCAATTAAAAAGTAACATAATATATAATTCATAAGTGGGCCTTTTTAAAGCCATATCTCTTCTTCTTTGAATTTCAACAACATTAAAAACACTCTTCCCTTCTCTCTCTCTCTCTCTCTCTATGGCCAGACACAAATAAACCTTAAGAACTAAGACCCAAACACTGAATTCTTTTTGTTTTATAAAAAAAAAAAAAAAAAAGAATAATAATAAGTAAATTATTTTCTTTCCTTCTGTCCCTGCAATAACTACAGTTTGTTTCTTCTCTTTGATATGAAAAAGCAGAAGCCATTTTGTTCTCTATCTTTTCTGTCCCTCAACTCAACCCCATGGTCATGTACAAAATCTCTGTTTCACTAACAGTATAAGTGGGTGATGATGGAGGAGACAGAAGAATCCAATGCTAATAAGAAATGCACTTCAAAGACTTCAACTTTAATAAGAGGCAGCAGGCCTAATACCCACAACCATAAGCACCAGTTTCAGTATCAGTATCAGTATCAGCATCATCTCTTTCACTACTCTAACCAGTTTGGCTTCTTTAATCATAACCACTACCCTGCTGCTCTTCTTCCTCTTCCTCTTCCTCCTCCATTACCTTTTCTTTCTCCACCTTTCCCTCAAAACCATGGCTTTACATCAAAAACCCATTTGCAGAAACCTTCATTTAAGCTCAATACTCCTCCTCCTCCTCCTACCTCCTCTCATACCCATGGTGATGCTCTCACCATTTTATCAGGTTAAAAAACTCCCTTTCTTCTTTCTTTTTTTCGTTCTCTGCATGTATTGTATATGTTCTTTTTTAAAATACAGATTTTTGTTGAAATCATGCTTATTCCCCTTTCGAGTTTGTTGATCAACAGGCGGGCTAAGAACTAAATTTGTTCATTTGCTTCTATTGTTTTCTTCTTTTCTGTGTTCTCCTAGTTTCAATGATTCCTATTTAACTGTGCCACTGTGAAGTTATCTGTAAATGAAGATAAAGAAAAAGAATGAGGATAATCTAATTGCTATTCTAATCCATATAAAGCCAAGAAAAAACTAAACTTTAAAGTTGTTGATTCTGTAATAGCTCCAGGTCCTTTAACCATTTTTTAGTTGATAGCCAAAGAAGTAGAAAAAGAAGATTAATCCCAATCACTTACCTGTTTATTCAACTGTAACCAGCTGAAGAGGGGCTCCAACGACGAAAGATTCCACCTTTGAAAGGAAATGATGGAAGGAAGAACATGGGTTCCACCACTCAAGCACTAGCAGTAGCCAGAAGACCAGATTCTGGTGGTGTTGAAGGACCAGTTATTACTCTCCTTGCAAATCATTTTCTTGTTCAGTTCAATTCTTCCCAGCGGATTTTCCATTACAATGTGGAAATTTCTCCCAATCCTTCCAAGGAAGTTGCTAGGATGATCAAGCAGAAATTAGTAGCTGATAATTCAGCTGTGTTGTCTGGTGCTCTTCCTGCCTATGATGGCAGAAAGAATCTTTACAGCCCGGTTGAATTCCAAAATGATAGGCTTGAATTCTATGTTAGTCTCCCAATCCCAACTCCCAAATCCTCATTGGCTTTTGGAGAAACGACTGAGTTTCAGGACAAAAATCAACAGCTCAAACTGTTTAGAATCAATATGAAGCTCGTATCGAAGTTGGATGGAAAGGAATTGAGCTGCTACTTGAGCAAGGAAGGTGATGATTGGACTCCACTTCCTCAGGATTATCTACATGCTTTAGATGTTGTTTTGAGAGAAAACCCTGTGGAGAAATGCATACCGGTGGCGAGATCATTCTATTCCAGTTCAATGGGAGGTTGTAAGGAAATTGGAGGGGGAGCTGTGGGGTTCAGAGGTTTTTTTCAGAGTCTAAGACCAACCCAGCAAGGACTTGCTCTTAATGTTGATTTCTCTGTGACTGCTTTCCATGAGAGTATTGGAGTGATTCCTTACCTTCAAAAGCGGCTCGAGTTTCTCCGGGACCTCCCTTTGAACAAAACAAGGGGTTTGGTTGGGGAAGAAAGGAAGGAAGTGGAGAAGGCTTTGAAGAATATCAGGATCTTTGTTTGCCACAGAGAAACTGTTCAAAGATACCGGGTTTATGGCTTGACCGAACAAGCTACTGAAAATCTTTGGTTTGCTGATAGAGATGGGAAGAACCTCAGGCTGCTGACTTACTTCAAGGATCACTACAATTATGATATTAAATTCAGGAACTTGCCATGCTTGCAGATCAGTAGAAGCAAACCATGTTATCTCCCAATGGAGCTTTGTATGATTTGTGAAGGCCAGAAGTTTCTTGGGAAGTTATCAGATGACCAGACTGCAAGAATACTTAAGATGGGCTGCCAAAGGCCAAATGAAAGAAAGGCTATCATTGATGAAGTGATGCGAGGACCGGTTGGACCGACTAGGTGATCTCTCGGAACATGACCTTTAATTTTATATCTGTGCAATGCTTTTGTTTTGTTGATATAATTGTTTCTAAATAGCTTGAATCCCCATATGTGACAGTGGCAACCAGGGAAGTGAATTTGAACTCAGCATATCGAGAGAAATGACACAGTTGAAAGGGAGAATCCTACAACCTCCAAAACTGAGACTTGGTCATGGTGGTCTTGTTAGAGATCTTATTCCTTCTCGCCATGACCGACAATGGAACCTTCTGGATAGTCATGTCTTTGAAGGAAGCAGGATAGATCGGTGGGCATTGATCAGTTTTGGCGGCACTCTTGAACAGAAGGCTAACATTCCAAAGTTCATAAACCAGTTATGTCAAAGATGTGACCAATTAGGCATCTTTCTTAACAAAAACACAATTATTAGTCCTCAATATGAGCCGACTCAAGTGCTTAATAACGTCTCCCTTCTCGAGTCAAAACTCAAGAAAATCCACAAAGCTGCCTCAAACAACCTCCAGCTGCTTATATGTATAATGGAGAAGAGACATAAAGGGTATGCAGACTTAAAGCGCATAGCTGAGACAAGTGTTGGTGTCGTAAGCCAATGCTGCTTGTTTTCAAATCTTAGCAAGTTGAGTTCACAATTTCTTGCTAATTTGGCACTCAAGATCAATGCAAAAGTTGGAGGATGCACTGTTGCCTTGTACAATTCGTTACCCTCTCAGATTCCACGTCTTCTTCACCCTGATGAACCTGTGATCTTCATGGGAGCGGACGTAACTCATCCTCATCCATTAGATGACTTCAGTCCGTCTGTTGCAGCTGTTGTTGGTAGCATGAATTGGCCTGCAGCAAACAAGTATGCATCACGTATGAGGTCTCAAACTCATCGACAAGAAATCATCCAGGATCTTGGTGCCATGGTGAAGGAACTGCTCGATGACTTCTACCGCGAAGTGAGCAAGCTTCCCAAGAGGATAATATTCTTTCGAGATGGAGTAAGCGAAACCCAGTTCCATAAGGTGCTTCAGGAAGAGTTGCAGGCAATTAGAGAAGCTTGTTCTACAGTTCCAGGTTATAGACCTCTCATAACTTTTGCAGTAGTTCAGAAAAGGCATCACACACGATTGTTCCCTTCCGAAACTGATCTAGCATCGATACAGAACCAGTTTCACGATGAAAATATACCTCCAGGAACAGTTGTGGATACTGTGATTACTCATCCAAAGGAATTTGATTTCTACCTATGCAGTCATTGGGGGGTAAAAGGAACAAGCAGACCTACACATTACCATATCTTGTGGGATGAAAACCAATTCACTTCAGATGAGTTACAGAAGTTGGTTTACAATCTGTGCTACACATTTGTAAGGTGTACAAAGCCGGTTTCTTTGGTGCCGCCTGCTTACTATGCTCACTTGGCTGCATACAGGGGCAGGCTTTACCTGGAGCGGTCTGAATCAATGGCTTCTGCCAGAAATGGTACTGCAATCTCAAGAGCAGCTCCCCCAAAGGCCACTCCTCTACCCAAACTCAGTGAGAATGTAAAGAATCTCATGTTTTACTGCTGAATTTTGTTGCATAATGTAATTGTTGAATTATAATTTCTTCCTTCCAACATTTGATGCAGACCAACTGCAATAGCTAATTCTCATCAGTACTTTATTGGAATTGTAGGTAGCCAAATCCAGTTGTGAACAATATTCCTATGTTTAACAAAAAAACTAGTTTTTCATTTCTTTTGTTAATGTACCTTGCCTAGAAAATTATTTCTTGCCCTGTTTCATATAGCACTTTTTGCTGATTTTCTTCTCATGCCAACTAAAAAGAGTTTTAAGGGCATCATTCATTGTATGTATGTATGGACAACAAATAGTGAAATAATAATTAGAAACTGAAAACCGTGGCTTTTGAATCAATATCCTCTCCTAAGTTGTTGAAACAAAATTTAAAAAAGTTTATGGTATGTCTGGTGCACTAGCTTCCCAATATCTATAGTGGAAGTGTTGGATCTTTAATCGAACTAACATAATGAGACTTGAGATAATTTCGTCTCCTATCCCCTATAAGTTAAGAAACCGATTTGATAGGGAGATTTTTCTCCCATTGATATGTCGCAGAACGATAGGGACATTTTCATTCTTTTACACTTTCTCCAGTATTTTCTTTCTTTTGTAGGATCAAAATATACAGAAATAGTGAAGGATTATAAGAAAGCATTTGGGAGAAAGAGTCAAAAGTGATATTATATTTGGGTTCCATGATAAATTTTGTTTAGTGATTTGGCATTTCAACTTGTCATTATGGTTAAATTAATCCAAAATAATTATTATAGCATCATCATAAATTTAAATTGGGCTGGCATCCTCTCTAGTCTTCCCAGAACATAAAGATTTAAGCTCTACAATAATTGCATTTTTACTTAAAATTTACCAAGTTAAAATCAAATTAAATAAGGGGATTGCATAAATATCAAGTTAAAAAGAGTAATATATTTAGAGTGTATTTTAGTATAAACTGAACCTGAAATCAAGCTAATTAAGTAGGGAAAATGATCCCTTATCAGTAAGTTGATAGTAGGCTGTAGAAATGGAAAAACAAAATCTTTAAAACAATATATGACAAACAGATATTTATTTGGATAGGTTTAATTAAATGTAAATGCAGAGAGCAGGGCCTAATAAAATAAAAAAAAGAAAGAAAGAGACATGGGCAGAAATTCAGAAAGTAGAAAGTAGAAAAGCTGTGATTAATAAGTGCAAGTATGTATATTTTTTATTGTTTCTTTTAAGATTAAAAAAAAAAGCAAATACCCATGCATATATGCAGCAGCATAAAGAATGGCAGAGTTTTAGACAGAAGAAAGGAAAAGGAAATAATGTTTAATGTAAGAGACCAATGGTTAGTACACCAAATGCTATTACTATATTTGTTATATAAATACTGCCTATCAGATGCAATAAGCCCATAACCTATGCATTCCTCACTCACTTGTTCAATTTTTTACAGTTTTATGCTTAAGTTTTTAAACTACTTCTTTTACTATATTCACAATATCATCTTCCATTTTGAACATTATAATGTTTTCACTGCCATTATACTTCACATCTCCTTGCATGTGCATGGATACTACCTTCGACTCTTCAATTGTAATTTTCTTTTTCCAAATGGAGACCATTATTTAAATAACAAGAATAAAAAAATAATATCATGTAAAACATATTTCAACGGTATTTCAAAAAGTTATTTATGTGTTTTTGTGGGATTGTAAGACCAATCTAAAAATATTACAAGAAAAATTCTTGTATAAGCCAGGAGTTGTCTACTCCCGGCTTATACTAAAATCTCTCGTATAACAAATACTTGTTGAAAGATTATGGACAAATATGGTATAAACCGTTTTTAATGAATTGAGATTCAAGTATGAAGCGTTCTATGGTATTCAAAAGAGCGTGAGATTATACTTTTTATATTCATATTCAACTCCTTATTATTATTTGTTTTAGCCTCTAATTCATTCTCCAACATTCTCCCTCAATTTTGACTAGATTTGAAAAAATTGTCACTTATTAAACATTTTTTAGCAAGGTCTTTCGTAGTCATCAACATGTATTATTTTCCTATTAGTCTAAACTCTATCGGGTTTTTAATTACGGATTCACAGTCTTTTTGGTTGTTAAACCTTTTTTCTGCTTAGATACCATGAATAGCTTTTGTAAGCATTGAGAGTGTTAAATCTAACTGCATAAATAAACACAACTGTATGGTTAAACTCATGTAATACAAAACCAACTTATATGTATTAAAGCTCAATTCTAACTACTTATATGTCAATCCTTAAATGCCATTTATTTCTAATATATTGATTATCCAACCATATATCCGTTCAACTGAAATCCATCGCTAGTTTGGTCCAATTGAGGGGGCTTTCGCCGATAGAAAGAGAACTGCTCAAATCAATCCGGTGAACACTGAGCCATGAAGAATTCAAATCGGACCCCGATTGAGCAACTTGGTTCGGTTAAATCTCACGGCATGTAATTAAATTACAATTTAGCATGCTGCTTTTACTCTACCATTAGGCCAACTTTTAATCCTTACAAACAATATAGATATACCATTTTGTAATATATATAAATGGAACCTTTGTGATAAAATATATGTTTAGCAATTGTTTCTATACATGAAAAGGACTTCTTGTTTCATTGTTAATTAATTAATAATTAAACTTTAAATGCATGCAAAATAAATCTTAAAAAGTCTAATAATTACATAATTCAATTAAGTTGAATTACAATATATGTATTCTACTATATTAGTTTATTTATTTGTTAATAATATTAATAACGATAATAATTATTTAGGTGAATTTAGATATATTATTTTAAAAACTTTATCTCATTCTCCACTCTGACTTTCGACTTCTCGTTTTGTCTCTTCGTAACTCTCTTTCTGTTTTGTTTTTATTTTCCCTTTTTTACTTTCTTACCTTAAATAATATAAAAAAATATGTTTGTTTTGTTTGCAATTTGCAAATTGTGTTGATAAGACCAGAACATGACAGCTTTTTTAAAACTGCACGAGACAACTTAAGCTGTCAGAAAGAAACGTGCCCTTTCACAGTTCTCATAAAAATAAATAAACAAATAAATAAATTAGTTCTTTACTATCGATTAATTGCTTTTTTACAGTTTACATTTTGTCGTTACAAAATCGTTCTTTTATTTTTATTTTTACCTCATTTAAAAAATAAATTGGCCAATCATATAGCCTATTTAGGTATAATTTTGTATAAAATAGGAGTTAAACCATAAACTTTAAAGAGAAATTTAGATGAATAACTTTATTTTTAATTATTTTTTAAAAAATATATAAAAATAAAAATTTTCTTTAAAATACTTACAAAATTTTGACTAATTCTAAAAATATTTTTATTTGTAATTGTTAGAAATACGTTGTTTTAGTTAGAAAAACAATAAAGAAAAAATATCAAAAATCTCAAAAATACTTTCCTTCTTTCACGATATAAATTTATCTTATTCTTTCTCATTTTTTGTAATTTAAGCGTTCTTTTTTCATTTATCTCTCAAATAGTTCATTTTTTTTTTATATTTCACTTTAACAAATCCTTTTCGTTTTTTTTATCTCCAAAACAAGATCTATATGTATATAATTTTTCTAATTTTTTTTCGATTGTAAAAATATATCAGAAATGTATCAAAGATACATTTTTTTCATATCTTTCTGATACAGTTTTGATACCTTTCTAATATTAAAAATATTATAAATATATCAAACATAACTATTTCTGCAGTCTTAACACAATAAAATGTATCAAAAATGTATCAGAAAAATATTTTTGATACATTTTTTATATTAAAAGTATCATAAATATATAAAAAAATGTTTCAAATATAACTATTTCTGCAATTTTAATACAAAAAAATATATTAAAAATGTATCAGAAATATATAAAAAAATGTATTAGAAATGTATCAACAAGCAGACATTGATTCAATATACTTTATTCTATATTTTTTTTCTATAATTCGCATTTATTTAGCTTTTATAACAATAAAACAATCTGTTTAGTTTATTGCTCACTACAGACAAAAAATATGTAATTAACACATAAAATACAATACGCGAAGTATCAGAAATTTATCATAAATGTATCGGAATTATATCAAAAATGTATCAGAGAATATTAACAAACAAACATTGATACAATATACTTCATTCTATATTTTTTTTTTACAGTTAGTTTTTATTTAACCTTCATAACAATGAAAAATAAAACTAGTTTAGTTCCTCACTACAAATAAAATAATTTTTGATACAATTCTGATATATTTATTATACATTTTTTATAAATATATTTCTAAAAATTGGAAAAAAAACTCTGAAAATATATATATATATATATATATATATATATATATATATATATATATATATGGATTTCGTTTTTAACAGAAAAACAGATGATAAAACATTTTAAAGTAGCGTGATAAAAAAATTAATGGATTAAAAGATAAATGATAAAAATAAAATTAAAATATAAAATATGAAAAATAAACGTATGGGAAAAAAAATAGTAAAAACAAAATTTACGATGAATTAAACGTATGTTATAAAATAAAAAAGTGTAAGTATAAAACAAAAAGTAAAAAACGAGATATTTTTAATAATTTTTCAATTTTAAAACAGGAGATGATAATAGTGCTGAGATAATAATAAAATTAAAAAAAAAAAAAAAAAAAACCATATTAAGCCCAACGTCCTCTCTCTTCCTTTCTATGCCCTACTATTATTTATTCATATATTACTCTTAATTTATCCGCTAAGAATTTATTTATTTTATTTAGACAATTCAGCTACAGCTTTAAGTGGTGAAACGACATATATCCTTGTTTATACTGTTTATGATTTTATTTTTGAGTCTCCTTAAAATAAAGTATTAGAAGTTTAACCGAAAGAGAAAAAAAAAAACAAAAAAAATTGTAAAAAAAAATATTTTATGTAAGCTTAATATTTATAATCTATTTTTTCAAGTGGAAACATCGACTTCATCCAATTGATAATTTATAAATCATAAGTTATTGAAATGCATTTTGTGCTTTTAATTGATAATCCATAAATCATAAATTAGTTAACTTTTAAGAGTTTTCCAACTAAATTTACAATTCTATAATCTATGTTATATTTTGAGAAAAAAATATTATTAACATTATATGTTAACATATAAAGGGTAAATAAATAAATTCCTTAAAATATAATATTAATATTTAAGTTTTTTTTATGTGTCACATCATTTATAAAAAAAAAAATTATTTCCTTCTCTTATTGTCCATCATGGTTTCTACACTCTATTGCTCCTATCTAACTTCATCAATTCTCTCTAAAATTCATCCTTTATGGATGAAGTGTAATATTCCCAGCTCTTAGTCTCGAACCCTATGTTTAGAAGGTATAGCATGGTAAATAATATGCAGTATCATAATGGTCTTGTTGTGTTTAGAATCAAAGTAAGGTATAGTGATGATTTAATCATATTGTTGTGTTTATTTTCAAGAACAAAATAACATAATTTATTTATGAGATTACTTTTAAATCTTTTATCATAGGATAAGATGTAATATAAAAATACAAAAAGTGAGGCTATTCTTGTAATGTAAAATTACTGTTAGAATGAAAATACAGATATATAAATGGAACATGAGAAAATAAAAACAGAAGCAATACTTTATTAGTATAAAATACAGAATATGACCATAAACTTTAAATCGAATAGAAGAAGTACTGAGATCTGAGATAGTATCAGTCTCCTTAAAACAGATTAGTCCGTGTAGAACTTCTATCTCCTATGATACAACAGTTTAAGTTTCCTTAAAACAAATTAATCTGTATAAAATTTCTATCTCTCATGGTATAACAACGACGAAGATGAACTCAACCGTACATAAAATTTATCACTAGTTACATGAACCTAACACTGGTAGCCTAGATTTTGGAAAAGAATGAACCTAGCACTAGCAATCTAGATTTCGGAAAAGCGGATTACAGGAGGATGCAAATTGGGTCTCCGGAAGACCGTGCACATTAGGTCTTTGGAAGACCGTCTTTGGATTTGTATTCCCCGCGCATGTGTAAGAGAGAGCTTTTTAGATAGAAATTCTTACAAACCTAAGGAAGTATAGTTTCTTATAAACCATTCAACTTTCCCTTAAACAAGAGATGTGAGATTTAAGAATTTTACAACTTTTTCCTCTACAAAATCCTTTTTTTCAAGCTCACTTTGAGCATCAATTTCTCATTCATCATTGATCCGTTTTAGGCGTATTATATACCGTTGGAAATATCTTATTGCGTAGAATACGATAACATAATTTACGTTATTCTAACTACAATCTAACCACAATATAATTAAGTCTAAAGTTGACAAAAAAAAAATCACTTGTCAAAAGCCAATTTTTCCAACAATTACATTATCGTAAAAACACCTCAATTTGAAGTGTTAAAAATTTTATATTATTTTACCATGAGTTTACCATCTATAACTATATTCATTGTTGGCCAAATTTATAGATATCCCCCTGAACTTGTCTAAAAACGCCTGCTGTCTCCCTGAACTTTTAAAATGTCTTAATGCTCCTCTGAACTTTAAAAAAGTGACCCAGTTTGTCCCCTTGCTTCCACGTGTCACTCAATTATTGGTTGTCTCATATTTGACTTTTCAAAGCAAACTCTGGTTTTTATGAGACTTAGGGGGTAAACTGAACCAATTTTAAGAAATCCAGGAGGGCATTAGAACACTTTTAAAAAGTTCAAGGTAGCGTTATGACATTTCAAAGTTCAAGGGGGCAGTAGGCGTTTTTGGTTAAGTTCAGAGAGTATCTATGTATTTGGCCTTTATTGTTTATATCTCAAAGGCCAAATACATATGTGGCCCCTTCAACTTTTATTTTTGAGCTGTTTGGCCCCCTAAACTATTTTAGCGACCTATCTAACCCTTCATCTAAAATCCAAATACATACGTGACCCCTTCAACTTTTATTTTTGAGCCGTTTGGCCCCCTCAACTATTTTAACGACATATCTAACCTCTCATCTATTTTAAAGTGTATTTTTAGACACTTGAATGCTGATATATCGTATAATCTGGAGGTAAGAGAAATCTCAGCGCGTTTGGGATGAAGTTTACGATTTTAAGAGGGTAATATATTGTAAATATTATATGAAAAAAATTATCTGCATTTTTTTCTCCCTCTCTCCTCACTTTAGTTAAACTCTCCTCGTTCTTTTTTGTTGTTTCTTCAGCAATCATATTTCTTTCTCCTCTTGAGTTTTATTAATCGCTGGAAAATATTCACTTTGTAATAGTTTGTAATATTAATTAAATAGATATGGTTTGAAGATGGTTTCCAGCGTGTGTCCTATATACCTTTAGTGTCAGAAGCGTGTAATGCATGGTCCTCTGTTTTGTCTGATTATGTTCACTCAAAGGTTTAAAAATACCACTTTAAAATAGATGAGATGTTAGATAGGTCGCTAAAATAGTTGAGAAAGTCTAGCGGCTCAAAAATAAAATTTGAAGGAGCTACGTATGTATTTGACCTTTAGATAAGCGGTTAGATAAATCGCTATAGTTTAGGGAGCCAAGCGGCTCAAAAATAAAAGTTGAATGAGTCACGTATGTATTTGGCCTAACTCGAAACTAGCACATACATTATCATACAATTACCCTATCTTGAATAATCATTAAAAGAAAGTGTTAGATTGTATTTGGCTGAAGAAAACAGTGAGAGAAAGGAAAAGAAATCTAAATACATGTCTAAAAAAACACAATTGCGTTCCACAAAATATAGACTGTCAATAAGAAAAAAAGATAGAGAAAGTGGAATAATCCGTTTGTGGTTGAAGGAACAGGAAGAGTGTAATACAACAGTAGATGAGTGGTTACATCTTAAACTACAGCCTACTCACCCAAATACAAACAACCTATCAAACAATACTTTATTTTGTTGTCTCATCAAACCCATCCTACTCATACCTTGTCAAATCAGGATTTAATCCAACGGTCATATAGACCACCAAGAACTAAATTGGTCAGATATGGACCACTTCCTTCTGGGTGGATCTCAGTCCTTCAGTCTGCCCTTTGTTTGTGCTGTCCTATCTTCATGTTACATCAGGTGACTTCAATTCAACTCATCTATTAACTTTTTCAAATTTGGGTATTAATAACTAAACAAGATATTTCAGGTGGAATCAAGATTGAGCAAATTACATTATCAGAGCTCCCACAGACCGAATATGCCATTTTGCTTTCTCCTTTTATAATGCTTTATGTCATGCAGTAATGCCCCAGGCTTTTTGCTCAAAATTAGAGCCACCCTTATACCATACTATTGGGCTTCTCCAATATCAAGTAAAATTAAATTAAAATTTAAGTTAGTTTCTGTGTCTTGATTGAGCTTACTTGGGACATGCATATGCCCAACCCTTATGTTGAGTTGACAGTAGGCCTTCTTCTTGGGTTTCTTCAAACAAAAATTACTAAAATTCATCCACCGTCATGTCTTCACATCACAATTTTTCCCATAATCCTACGATTGTTTTACACAAGTGCAATATCTTCTGAAAAAAATTGGGAATTACATACTCTATAATTCTCTTTTCATCACTTCAATAACACTATAAAATTCTGAACGCACCCTCTAAATCCAATCCAAATCAGCCTCTTCATCATAACAAAAGATATATTCGGAAATTCATATCCTTTTTCAACTGTGGTTGGGACACGCATAATATTAAAGTCACATAGACTTATCGGATAAATGATCAAATATTGATATCACAAAATAATTAACCACGAGCTTCAATAGCCAAATTAATGATATAATAAATCATATCATGTTTTTACCTTCTCACGACTTTTGATGGCTGACCATCTATCTAAACTTCGGCCTACTTTCTTTATTATAGTCTACTACACATCTATTTAAGCCACTCAAACTAGAAACCATTGCCACAGCAAAAATAAGCAACAATCCTTCAGAATGAATAGAGATACAAAACAAGATATATTCACTTTACTTTCTTGATCATCTCTTCCCACTGAAAATAGAACGCACAAAGGCGCAATACATTTGACTTGCAGGTGTTAAAATTCGTGTCCTGGTAGAGATTTCTCAGCTGGAAGTTGAAGCAACTCCCTAATTCCTTCACAAACCTGTGTGCAACCAACAGGAAGTCACTCGGAATCATAGAAGGTAACAAGGAAGCATTCTTTATGACAGTTAGAAGCAAGAAGGTAAAGCTTCGACAAGTCACCAAAATGAAGCCCTTGGAATTCAGAACATATTTCAATTCTATAGAATATGCAAATTCTTCTTGACATGTGATAATAATGTGAGTAGAATTTAAGTAACCAGACTTATACGAAAACGATATATCCCCATACAAGGATCGAATTTGGATAGATGCATGAGCTTCTTAAATCTAAGGTCTCAACAAGGAAGTAGGGTTTGTGTTGACTATTGAAAAAAAAAAAAAAAAGAAGAAGGAAGAGTAAAATAAGGATTCACTGTTAGCATTTACCAGCTTGATCTGAGCTTTAATTGATGCAATTTGCTTTGTATATTCTTCTATTTGTCTGCAAATAATAATATTCATTAGTTCTAAATGCAGAAAATTAAATGCACCCAAATAGATATGAACAATGTCAAGATGGACGATACACAAAGAAGAAACAAAGGGAAGTTGGAAGTTCACATGCATAATCAATAACTGTGGCATCGCATAGCCATTGTATTTGAAGGTTGTTGATTATCACAATTTATGTACCATGAGACTAGTAATTGTAATGATTAACTTTTCAATTATACTAAAAAAGGGTTTATCATCAACAGATAACAGTATGAGATGTCCGTGTTTGTACTCAGCATATACCAAATTTTGACAAATCCCAAGGCATAAATAATACAGTACTTGATATTGAATTAAGAAACAACAGCAATGTCTATAGACTACAAGACAACAATAGTTGGTAGCAATATCAACCACATGTGCAAGCCATAGTGCACTAGGCCTTCATCTATCCAGTCTCTTCATAGATAGAGTACTTGTCCATGAAGACTTTGCACAAAGTTACTTAAGCTAGGAAAAGTTGAAGTGCATACCTAGTTATCTTTTCTTCCCTTTGTGAAACATACTTCAATGCTTCAGACCAGGTAAATTCCACGTGGAACCCTAATCCAACGTCCACAAATATGCGCCGTGTATCTGGGCTGTAAAATATAAAACGAAGTCAATGTCTACACATCAATGCATATTGTACACATATGCATAGTGAACAATAAAGTGTAATTTGTAGTTGTTCAATAGTTTATAACTTTCGTAAGTATTTTATGTAAACAATACTAACATAATTACTTATTTTATTCGGTGTGTGTGCATGTATGTGTCTGTGCAAGTGCATACGTAAAGGAGATACATGTGAACTGACAAAAACACCTTCAGCCTTTTATAATATTGATGTCTAATTTAGCTCTTAAAACACAATCATGCGGTTTATAAATCAATCCTTGCCATAAAACCAATTTCAATGTCATTCTTATAAATAAAAAGTATTTTGATTTACAAAAAATAAAAACTTCTATATAATGTGTCAAAATTCCAAGATGAAGAGTCTGAAACTACAAAACCAATGAGTTTTAGGGTAAATATTTGAATTTTCCTCCCTGAAGGTTGCCTAAGTACACTAGATAATCACGTGTTTAAAAAAAAAATATTGACATCCATGTATTTTTGTTCCGAACTTACTATAAAATCCCTCCATCAGTTTTTACATATTTTCCCTATTAAAAACACCCAATTTATTTGGTAAATAGAGTCAATGCACTGTGAAATACTCAATGTAAACCTTATTAAGTTCATGATGTTCATTTAATTTTAAAAAATTGGACCTACTTCTTCAGAGCTTAATGGCCTTTTTTTTCCTTAAAAATAAATATCATGCATTTGAACTCAATCATTGTAATTAAAGGCAGTTGCCGGGCTGCCTAGGCGCAGAGGTGAGGCAACCACTGTGGCCGGTCCCTCTGCAACTCAGAAGCAGGGCGGTTTCAGCCAGACTGCTTTGTGCTAGTTTTTGTCGCCAGACGAGAAAGTCCATAGTTTTCCGGGGCGAGGCGTTTTCAATATTCAAAATTCAGTGAGGTTCGGTGAATTAATTTTGATTTCTGATGATTATGGGTTTTTTCAGGAGAAATTCGATCGTGATTTTCGGTTGTGAAGGAGTAATTTTCTCTGTTCATTTTTAGTAGCTGTTTTGAATCAAAATTTTCTGTTGTGATACAGAAGGAATTTTCTCTGTTTCTTTTATAGATTTTATTTGAATCAAAATTCTAAAATTTTCAGTGGTTATTAACTTCTACCTAATTTAGCAAGTGTAGTTCTATATTTAGGTACCTAATTTACCATATTATTTCCCAAACCAAGGAAAGAAACTCTCATTTAAACGATTAGTCTATTTTACCTCCCCTAAATCCTACCAGATATAAGAACACTCGTCCTCTAAATTTTCATCTCTATTCTCAGCTCTTTTTTTTCTCTACTGGGACTCTAAAAGAAGAATGTGGCATGACCGTTATTAGAGTCATTTTTTTTTTTAAAGACCAGTGTGCCTCACTTAATTCCGGCTATTGCCTTTTTTGCACCTGAGGCTAAACGTAACAGAAGTTTGTCGCCTTAGGTGCGTCTAGCGCCTTTAACTACCTTGAACTCAATAACAAGGATCTTGCTATGTCTATCTATTAATCCCATTACATAAGAAATTAGTTGTTTTCGAAGAAAAAGTATGTTAAAACAGAGGAAAGGGGTGTTATGGTAGGATTGAAACTAAAGGGTTTACTACTGTATCTGGTCCAACCTTAAGGAGGTTTAAATCATCTACCCTAAGCTTTTGTGGTGTATGTAGTGTCATAATGGTAACATTTAAATATGTAAATAGTATTTACATAATGTTAAACAGAATTATAACATAAAATTAGAGGCATATAAATGAAATTAGAATTATAAGATATGAATGGTGTTAGAATGATAAGTATAACAATAACAGGATACATTAACGTAATCAGAATATGATTCAACACTAAATATACTATTAGAATTTCTTCACAAATCGAATAATCTAAATTTTCAAATTATGTATGTTATGAATATAAAAAAAAGTTAAGTGCTTTTGTCAATGACCAATTTCCTTTCCCTGATGGAACGTTTATATATAGTAAGACTAAGTAGTAGTTATAAAGACAGTTACTACAAGAAAGTGACATACTTCAAGGAAACAGCACTTACACATCAGCTTGCATGTAGACTTCAGACCCAACGTTCACCAACGTTCTTAGACTTGTTACACTATTTTTTTCCAAATTCTCTATGTTTTGTCGCAAATCTGAGCTAGAAATAACGAGTCAAGTAAACCTCAAATATAGGAAGGACCAAGAAGTAGGTCGCAAAAGTACTTCCAAGTGATTTCAAATCACAGGAAGGACATGTTAAAGGAATAAATAGTGACATTAGAAGATATTAGGAACAGGGAAACCAAAAACAGACAGAGAGAAAGCACTCATTAGCTGTACAAAACAGCAGTACCTTCAAAGAAGTGTCAAGAATATTCAATTTTATTTACCTTGGCAGAAAAAAGGAGCTAAAATGTCCAAAAAACTTGGCCATATTCACAATTATCCTTTTCATTAGCATAAAGTCAAATAGTCAATCAAAAAATGAGGAGTTGAGGTAAAGTAATTATATCTCTAGGGTAAACCAGATAGTTCGAATAAAATGAGAACCCAGTGATCTCCAGAAACACAAAGTAAAGCAAAAGGATACAAAATCTTTTGTTGTTCAAAGACCTTGTCCCTGCAATAATTAAAACAAAAGCAGTAAATGAGCACATAGCATTGCTTTAAAACTTCCTCTCCTTTTCTACAAGTCAATTCTACAGCCCTCGCTATACATTCCATAAGATCTCTCCAAGTGCAGCCTTAGCCACCAATCCATAAAATAAAGGAGTAATTTCACAAACTGAAGGCATTTACAACACAGATGCAACAGCAAAAGCTGCATGCTACAAGCCTTCCGTCAAGAATCCAATAACTAGTGATTAAACTTGTACACAAGCAATCAAATAAAACACTTTCAAGAAGTACACCGCATGTTGCCAAAGTTAATTTTTCCACAAACAAGCATCATGAAACTGGATAAAAGATAAGCATCTTATATGAGTGAAAGTTATATCTCCCTACTTGCTGAAACAGATTCATACTGATTCAAACTTAACTCACCTTTGTTGGTGAGAGCTTTGAGAAGAATTTTCAATCTCTAACAAAAAATACTTTAACCGGAGCAACAATCCCAAAATCAATCCATAAAAAGGAATATGAAACATTATCAGTCTTGACTAAATAATAGAAAACAGAATCAATATTTGAAGTTTAAGACTCAATTAAGATTATATTCACAAGCACAGAGGTATTACTTAGTGATAAGAAAAATATATTACTAAATTCCTCATCTTGAACTCAAAAGTAAATAGGGGTCGAAAGGTAAGAAGAATGCACAAAGCAAGAAGAAAAATAAAAAGGAAGCAATACCGTTCAGCAATAGCATGAACAAGATCTGGTTTCAAGCGGCCATCAACAAATTCTTCAAATTTCTGTATTTTTTGCTGGCGATATCTTTCCATTTCAGCACTATCTTCCAAGCAAATATGACTAATTAGTTTAGGCATTTTTAGATGTACAATGAGTACACAGAATCACAGAAAGAAACACGAATGAAAAATTATTAAAGAAACACGAATGAAAAATTATTGCTTAATTGCCAAAGATACCACCAGAAATAACAAAAATCTCATGCTAAGATTTAAAAGGAAAAGAATACTTATTTGAGTCTCACTCGCCTAAGTGGACGGTAGTTAGCAGCCACAAAATAGTTCAGTTAAGAATCAATATAACAACTGAACTATACTGGTTAAGAATCTATTTGACACTCAACTACACTGTTTAAGAATCTATTTAACACCGAACTGTATTTTTCCAGGATCTATTTTACGTCAAATTACACATACCAAGTGCCAGGCCCATACATACTTAATGCCCAAGTGCCATATCCATCCCAATGACATACCACAAATGCCTACATAAGTTTCTGATTAACACCTAGTTTTCTCCTGAAAAAGAGAGCATAAACATATGCAAATGTGCAAGTCTATATATAGTTTGCACTTTAAGATGACCATTAACTCTATGTAATTTCACCTCCAATACCTAGAAATCACAAAGGGAAGGAAAGGATAGGGGTTGATGTTAGATTAATTTTCTCAAGAGTTGGAATTTTCATCAGGTTAAGAAAAAAATACCATCATTCTTCAATCGTAAACAAAAAAGTACTATAAAAATCAAAACTCTGTTTATTTATATTCATTCAGTGAATTAATTTGATACAGTTGCATTAGGTATCTAGGGTTTTACTTGCCTCAGATACAATGAAACTGACTCAAGAGCAGTATAGGTGACCGTAGATGTGGTGGAGGAAGGAGAAGGCTGCCTTTCACTTCAATTACATGGACATCCCAAAGGAAACTTCAACGAGAAAACGAGAAGTAACAGCCACTGGCGAACAGGGAAGAACGGCAAACAAGGAAGGTGGAACGCCAACGTCGACGTACAGGGGAGAGATAATCTGTGGTGGCCGGCGGCAATGGTGAATTGTGGGAGGCTCAAGTCAATGGGTGTCAGGAGTTGAGAGGGGATTGGGGAATTGGAACAAAAATTGAGAGAGACAGAACACTGAAACACCCTGTTAATCCCTATTTGTGTGCTTTTTTTTTTTAAATCCCTGTTTGTGCTTAATACTGGAATGGCGATTAAATTACGGACCTGTCTGGTTCGGCTGTTAGCTGATAACTGTTGCTGTTACTGTTAGTTGTTTGTTGTTCATGTTAGTTGTTATAGTAAGCTGTTAGCTAATTAATTGATATCGTTTAGTAAATTTAGTATTAACTGTTGTTGTTAAAATGTAAAAAGACTAATATAGATATATATTTTATACCATTATAAAATAATTATACAAAAATAATAATATTACTTAAATATTAGTAAAAAATAATTAGATAATTAAAAAATTTAAAAATAATTTTTATTACACTTCAAAAATTATAATTTTTATTAAATAACAATTTTATAAGCGTACAAAAATAATTTAAATTATAGTTACATCTATGTAAAATACATTAAAATAATATGTTTTTAATTGTTGACTAAATTAATATAACTAAATTTAAAAAAAAAGTGAAACTAGCCTAAATAAATTAATTTAAGAAATTGATCTCGCTTAATTTTCACCATTTATAAAGATAAAAAAAATTTTATAAAAAATCTACATATTTATATAAAAGTATAATTTATTATTTTGGAAAGGTTAAATTTGTAAAAGCCAAATAATTATAAAAAGCTTTTTATAAAAAGCTCTAAAAATGAGCTTTTCGTGAAAAGCTCTTTTTTCCTGCAGAACAGCTAAAAGTAGTTATTTAAAATTTCTAACCAAACGCTAGTTTTTCTGCTTTTCGAATTGAAAAGCTAGAAGCTGCTGCGAAAAGTAAAAACAAACACCCCCTACATATCTCCTGGACAAAATAGTACTTGAGAACCAGAAATAAGTCTCCGTATGAAGAATGGCCTATGTAAATAAGACGTAGAACTGTTTGCGAATGGTGTAAAGCAGAATATATACTGATTTTCTTTCTAAATTTTCAAGGTGCCTTCGTTTTTCCGTAATTTAATTAAAATAATTAATCTGTCCTGTTAGTTAAAAAAAAAATCCATCTTTAAGGGGAGGCGGCTGCCAATAAACACCCCTATTAGGGGTGTTTTGCGACTGCTGGGTGCATCGATCTCCCCAACCTCCGCCACTGGTTGTGACTGAAGCTGTGAATCAGGGACGAATGCACCAGGATAAGGGTGGCGATGGTGGCAACACTGGAGATATGATACTTTGGTTTGGGTTAAGGTCTCTAATTGCCCCCGAGGTTGTGAGGAAAATTAGATTTACTTCTAATGAATTTACTTCTAATGTTCAAAAAGGCTCATCGAGCTCAAAATAGCACATAATTTCATACCTTAACACTTTATTTGAGCCTTTTTCAACTCGGAAGATAAATTTCAATTTTTCGTATTTTGATACCTTAACCCATTTGGTTTTAAACCTTTATTCAGCTCCAATGTCATGTAATAATAATAATAGTAGTCAATTAGTGGCGGTGCCAGGATTGGTCCGTTGGGGGGGCAGAATTTGGTTCAAAAAATTTCCAGCCGATGAACAAAAATTTTCGACCGACCGACAAACCTGAATTAATTTAATTCAATTCAATAAAAGCACAATTAAATTAATCCAAACAACTTCATTACTAGTTGATGATGGTTCCGAATTTGATAAAGGATTCCGCTTTGTTCTAATAATAAACTTATCCATATTTTAATTCCTAAAAATAAAAATAAAAATACTACAATCAATTAATCAATGCATAACTAAATTTGAACATATTTTATTAATTCAAACTTATCAATTCAAACCCAAAAATAACAATACACAATCAATTCAATTCAAACCCACATTCAAACTTAATTTATCAATTCAAACACACATTCAAACCTAATTTATCAATTCAAATCTAAAAGTAACAACACAATTTACGCAATCAATTTATCAATTTATCAATTCAAACCTAATTTATCAAATAGCAATACAATTTACATAATCAATTTATTAATTTATCAATTAATGCCTCAATTTATCAATTCAAACCTAATTTACACAAATATTTTTCTTTAAAACCTAATTGCAATAAAACCTAAATAAATTACAAAAACTTAACATTTAAAATTAAAACTAACCGGAATAAGAAGCAAAGAGAGGAAAGGAGGAGAGGAGAGGAGGACGGACGGCGTCGGACCAGCGGTGGCAGGCGGCGGCAGCAGGCGGGCGAGCGGGCGGTAGGGAAAGCAAAGAGGAGAGGAGGAGAATAAAGAAGACAAAGCAAATGGGTGAGGGAGACAAAGTTGTCTTTTATTTTTTTAACCTGGTCGGCCAAGGCAAAACGATGTCGTTTTTCCTAGCTCAGTTTTTATTTTTATTTTTTTAACAGACCAGGGCAAAACGACATTATAAGTGTGTTATAGCTACTAATAAACTTGATTCATGTTGGAAATGCCCTAGTCCCGAGGCATTGGTCCTTGTGTTTGTATAATACATTTGTACATTAATGTGAACTTTATGTATTATACAATTTATGTCAAGAGATAAAGGCATTAATCTATATATTATATGTCTTGTGCTATATTTTAAATAGAGTATCCAATGGACATATCCATATCCATGTTGTCAAGTGTCATGCACTTGACAGTAAGACTATGGATAGGAAAAACGATATGGCCATAAAGTCATCCGTAGTCTGTTCCAATCATGGGAATGAATGGAACTAAAGATTATCATTAGCCTGGTTGTATGGCGGTGTTTTACCGGTCATAGAACATGGGATGTCAACCAGGTTAATGGGTACATGCAAAAAGGGCATGGTACTGGATCGATCCACTTAACGGGAATCTACATGGTATAGTATCACAAATGATTCTCGTGTAGTACTTGTATAAGTCTTTTGACCGGACTATATGATGGTGCTGCATGTGAAGTGGCACACTTTGGTGTACGCCTAACGGGCCTGTAAAAGGGTGCCAAGTATGGGTACGTTTGGGTGTGCTAGTGAACATAGCAATGCTATGGATATGCAGAAGGTAATGTCACTCAGTGATTCACTGAGACGATATCACTGGCCTCTTGAAGAATGTTACTGATAAGTGTGCGGCCGCACCCAAATAAGATTGGATCTTGTTTGTGAGCATCAGTTCATTCGGTATCAAGTAAAGGTCCAAACACAAAGAGGGTGATACTTCCATGCCTCTGTGTTGGACACCGATATCAACGACATGGGATTTACAAGTGCAAACTATAGGGTTACGTTTTCAGTTAGATTGCTTACTCCGTCTTAATTGGGGGCTGCAGTGGCTTGCTAGAGCCCGCCTGCAGTCTGTGGGCCTTAGCCCACTACCAACATAAAGACGGGCCCATTGGATCGTACACATTGAACGTCTAAACTTTAACTTGTCGGATTAAGTGTGTACTTGGAGTATACACATTTGAAGAGAGAGAGATCCATTAATTATATAATATAGATTAATTGGATTAATCAAAATAATATGATTAATTTTTATTTTGGCCTTCTCTTAATTAATTCAATGAATTAATTTATGAGAGTTATTTCCTAAGGGGAAATATTATTACATATATAGGTTTACATGTATTTCATTTTATGCGTGTCTAATTTAATCCCTTGATTAAATTAATAGAGCAAATTAATTTTAATTTAAATGTATGTAATATATATTATATGGCATAATATATATATATATATATATATATATATATATATATATATATATATATATATATACACATGTTGAATTAAAGCAAAGGAATTAATTGGGCTTGGACATAAAATGAATAATGCCCACATGGAGTGGGATTATGTTGGCCGAATATTTGGGTGGTGAATGGACAAGAATGGTGACTCATTCTTGGACAAAAATTAGATGGTGAGTCATATTTTTCATTTAATGAAGAAATAATGAGTCTTTATGTTTGTTCAATGGTGATGGAGTGAGTCATGGTTTGACCAAGTTAGTAGCAAAGTTGGACTTTGCATGCTAGGTGGCATTGGAGATTTTTTCTTGGTAAGAATGTTGATACGTAAGAAAAAATTGGCAGCCATTCTCATGTCTTTTGGCCGCCCACTTTATGGCATAAAAAGTGGCAAATTGTTTTTTTCACTTAAGTGAGATTTTTGGCCAACTTTATGCATTATTTTCTTTTGGAAAGAAATGTGTTAGCGTGATATTATTCACCTTAGGCCGTCCCTCTCTCCCTCTCTTCTTGCATAATCCGAGTCGCTAGCACGGGTTTTGGTTCTAAAGCCGTTCGTGTACGCATTGGTGGAGAAAATCTACACTTGATTTCTGCAGTCCGCATCCGTCTCTTAAAGAGACTTTATGGTAAGTTTTCAAACTCTCTTTATGCTTTAAATTTTTGATTTCCACATCTTAATCTCCTAGGACTGGATTCGAGGAAATTGACGCGTATTTCCGCTTTTACCGGTCGGTTTCCCGTGACGAATCCCTACAGTGGTATCAGAGCCAGGTTTTTGTCCCATGGAAATCTTTAACTTGGCAGATCCTGTGTTTTAAAATTAGGTTTTTTTTTTTTGGAACGGGATTCTTTTTGTTTGGGGTTTGGTGATTTTCCCCTTTGCTTTTGCAAATGGAAAATATTTTGTTTGCATATGGTGTATGCTAGGTTTTATTTTCTATTTGTGATTTCTTTATGGAAATTTTTATTTGCATATAGGTTTATGCTAGATTTATTTTTCCATGGTTTTTTTTTCGTGGTGATTTTATTTATTGCCGTTTTGAAAAAAAAAAATCACGGACCGTTTCGGGCGGAAACGGGGCCAGTAGCTGTTGCGCGCCAGCAGCATGCCGTTGCTGCCCCTTGCAGCGGCCCGGCCCGAATTTGGATTTGGTGGGATTTTTGGGCAGGGCCGGGTTTTAAAATTTTACGTGTTTAAATTTTGGAAATTTTTATGCGCGTGTTTTGTGAATGAAATTTATTTTTTGTTCATGCGATATTAATTTTGAAAAAATTAATACGGTTAATTGAAATTGGTCCGGCTTTTCTTGGCACGATTACCTAGACGGCTAATTTGGAATTCATGGTTTCCCAATTGAATTGGGAGCAGTGTTCTGCCTGGGTTAGAGACCCAAGGCCCATACGGGCTTAGAACCATGAATGGACCAAAATTTGGCGATTTCAAAATAATGGCTATGGACATACTTGAAATGCGATTAATTCATGCATTTAACATGTTTATAAATTGTATGTATTGATTTACATGTGTGTATGATTAAATGCATGAATGGATATTATAGGGTCATATTTATATTGGGTTGTAATATTCTTTTGGTAAATATGGCCTACGTGTCGTTTTCTTTTTATGTAATTTTATTATATAGGTTTATTATGAAATTATGTAAAGAAGAGGCTGATTGGATTGACGTGCTAGCAGGATGAGGATGCGGCCTACCTGATGGTATAATGTATATATATACATGTTGAATAAAAGTTATATTTGATTTTAATTAAATCAAAGGAATTAATTGGGCTTGGACATAAAATGAATAATGCCCACATGGAGTGGGATTATGTTGGCCGAATATTTGGGTGGTGAATGGATGAGAATGGTGACTCATTCTTGGACAAAAATTAGATGGTGAGTCATGTTTTTCGTTTAATGAAGAAATGATGAGTCTTTATGTTTGTCCAATGGTGATGGAGTGAGACATGGTTTGATCAAGTTAGTAGCAAAGTTGGACTTTGCATGCTAGGTGGTGTGAACACGGAATTTTTCGGGTCTCAAAAAACAAAAAAGAAGCAGCCTTTGTTGGAAATGCCCTAGTCCCGAGGCATTGGTCCTTGTATTTGTATTATACATTCATTGGATTTTATGTATTATACTCATTTGTGTTATTAATAAAGGCATCAATTCATTTATTATATTTATCTTGTGCAATATATTAAATGAAGTATCCAATGGACATATCTATATCCATGATGACAAGTGTCATGCACTTGGCAGTAAGACCATGGATAGGGTAAACGATATGACCATAAATAGATCCGTAGTCTGTTCCAGTCATGGGAATGAATGGAACGAGAGACTATCATTAACCTGGTTGTATGATGGTGTCTTACCGGTCATTGGACATGGAATGTCAGCCAAGTTAATGGGTACATGCCTGGGAGCATGGTACTGGATAGATCCACTAAACGAGTAATCCACATGGTATAGTATCACAAGTGATTCTCGTGTAGTACTTGTATGGATCCTTTGACCTAACCATATGATGGTGTTACATGTGAAGTCACATGCTTAGGGGTACGCCTAAAGGGCCTGTAATAGGGTGCCAAGCATGGGTACTTTCGGGTATGTCACTGAGCATGGTAATACTATGGATATGCAGAAGGGATTTGTCACTCAGTAGCCCACTGAGAAGATATCACCGGCCTCTTGATGAATGTGAGTGATAAGAGTGTAGCCACACCCAAACAAGTTGGAACTTGTTTGTGAGCTTCAGTACATTCGGGATCAAGTTAATGTCCGGACACAAAAGAGGGTAATCAATCCATGCCTCTGTGTTGGACACCGATATCAATGACATGGGATGTACAAGTTTAAACTACAGGGTCATGATAACAGTTAGACTGCCATCTCCATCTTAATTGGGGGCTGCAGTGGCTTGCTAGAGCCTAACTGCAGTCTGCGAGCCAAAGGCCCGCTGCAAACATAAAGATGGGCCTACGGGATCGTACACATAGAACGACTGAATGCAGACTTAAGGAATAACATGTATACTTGGAGTATACACTATGGAGAGAGAGGTGTATATATATTAATTATATTATAAAGATCAATTGGATTGATCCTAATAATAAAATTAATATATGTTCGATTGGCTCTTCATAATTAATCGGATTAATTATGAAATTATTTCCTTGGTGGAAATATTCATATGTATAGGTTTACATATGATTTTATTTTGTGTAGATTTAATTTTAATTCGATGGATTAAATTAATTGGTCAAACTAATTTTAATTTAAATGTAAATAATATATTACTTGGAGTAATATATTAAATACATAGGTATATTAAAATTGGGCTTGAAATTAATTTAAACCAGAATAATTGAAATTAGACTGGGCCCAAATTAAAACAAGGAAGCCCGCACAGAATGGAATGGAGCCAAGCTAGGCCTGAATTCCCCTAGGGGAATTCGGCCACCCTAGGTATAAAACCTAGAGTGATAATTTCGGCCCCCTGACTGAACACACAAGCTAGCCGAAATTCTTAGCCTCCTCTCTTCCATTGTTTCGTCTTTCCGACGCTAGCACGGGTTGCATTGGTTAGGCGTTCGTGTACAAAAACGAGGAGGAAATCTGCTTTGATTTCTGCAGTCTTCATCCATCTCTTGAAAGAGATTTTCTGGTAAGAAAATTAATCTCATTCTATTTATTTTAAAGTTTTTCAATTTCCATTTCAATTGCTCCTGGGACCGGATTTGAGGAAATCACCGCGTTCTTCCGCTTTTATCGGGTGATTTCCGGTGAAAAATCCCAACAGCCTTGATTACCACGACTGTAATTACAGTCGTGGTATTTTCATTACAGTCATGCGACTGTAACCATATTACAGTCGTACGACTGTCATGTTGGGGGCAGGTTGCAGAACCTATAACTCTTGAATTAAAAATTGGGAGAAAATCTTTTCCGGGTGAAAGGAGGGATATAGAGGCAGAAAAAAGAAAGGGAGAGGGACTTTTGGCCAACTTTCTGATCTGAAGCAATATTTCTAGAGAGAGAAAAGGAAAGGAAAAGAGAGAAGAGAGAAGAGAAAAAAAACCTTACTTTCTTTAGTCTTGTTCTTCTTAATTTCAGAATATTAATGTCTAAAACGAATTAGAAATCATAGACTAACATTCACACACAAAATCTAAATCGTTTTTGGACATAAACAAACTCAAATCCGTGACTTTTTGGAGGATTTTTGGACCTCATTTGCAACCTTAACAAATCAAGGAAAAGGAGTGATTTCACGTGGATTGGTGCGTTGCCAGGGGTCAATCCTACGGTGGACGCACTCCAAAAAGGTAGACACTCCTTTTTCCTTCTCTTTTTCTTGCTTTCTGGGTGTTTTGGTTGATTTTGTGCATTTTTATTCAACTTTTTTCATTTCTGTTTCGGGGAAATTAAGAATAGTCGTACGACTGTTCTTGTCACAAAGAACAGGGGCACGACTGTAATTACAGTAGTGCCATTTGATATTTAGTCGTACCACTGTTGTTAATTTTCCCAGTTTTAATCCTTCATTTTAAGCTTTTTGGCGATTTCTACTTAAGGTAGGACTACAGTCGCCCGACTGTAGTTCTCGGCCAGAACAGAAATCCCTAAAAATAAAAAAAAAAAATTCATAAAATCCCAAAAATTTCATAAAAATCAGAAAATTCAGAAAAAATCAAAAAATCTTAAAAAATAAAATATCATCAAAAATAAATTTTTGAGTGTGCATTCACAACCCTAGATTTATTTTTCGGTGTTTTTGCATCTAGAACAAAACCACGACGGAGACCCGATTCTCCCGAAAACCGAACCACCTCGTATGCTAAATTAAAATAAACCAGAAAAATGTTTTCAGAATGATTTTTCCACAAAACCAAAAATACAGGGACGTTTCAAAATGGTTTTCCAGGTCTAACTGGGCCGACCCGGTTACCCCCAAATACATGACCCCGAACTCTAGAATTTCCAATTCTATCCAACTTGAGTCCTATGTGTGGTGTGCCATATATTTGTGCTAACCATTTGTTTTGTAGCTTTAATTTCTTTATTTTTTATTTTTAATGTATTTAATAGATTAATCCGTGTATATTAGGCGATTGTAAATTTTTCTTAGATTCTCGTGTATCTAGGCGTTTGTATTCTGAGGTCGAGAGTTTTATCTTTCCCTTCAATTGGGTTGTAACCCTTTTAAATATTTATTTCTTTACTTTTATTTTGTATTATTGTGTATGTGCGCCGCATGTATTTATTCAATAAAATCAATTTTAGCAATTTAAAGTATCGTTATAGAACATTGGCCATTTTATTTTGATTATACATGAAATAAGGGACTTGTTCGAACCTAGATCTCTGAAAAGTGTGGCAGTTCCCGCTTTGGTTCAGCTACACTGTAATTTCCCGGTTGAGCTGAGTCGGGTGGCGACTCCTATACTTTTTATCGAGATTTAGGTCTCGATTCTTTTATGAAATAATTAATCTTCTAAAAATGAATTTCCAATCTAAAAACCCCACGCGAGGGAGGGCCCCGCCCGAAATCGAGGCGCCCTTTCCAAAAGGGAGTCTCGCGTCCCATCAAAAACGCGTCGTCTGCTCACAGTGGCAACTCCGCTGGGGTTTTCTTACAAAAGTTTTTCAAAAACTTAAAAGAATTTGACAGGCCCTGAAAAATGTCTAATCAAAATAAGGCAGATGATTCTTGTATGGCATTTTATGCATTTTTGTAGTTAGACATCCTTACATTAGGTTAAGTATCCATTATTTAGCCCGGTGAATTGTTGAAGTGTCGCCTAGGTTTCTCTTGGTCTTAAGGGCACGGATACGAAACACCACCTATAGCCTCGTACGAACCCCTTAGTTCGGACCCTTGAGTAGGGAGAAGTAAGGAGTATATTTTGCTATGGGAGCCTTGATGTAATCCAGACTTTGGACCGAACTCATTTAAGCAACCCTAGTTGGATTCCCTTAGGATACCAAAATAAATCATGTGAATAAAATAAAATGTGCCTTCATCATCCCCGGTTGGTGATCGAAGAGAACCCCTCCTAGGACTTGGTTAGAATTTTCTCGACCTGACCACGTTTGGAGGAATAAGGTTGGAGGAATACGCTTTGCATGCAATATGCTACTTGCCTCTTGTTTCTTCATGACATACCATCATCCACATTTTTCACGAACATAACATACTACATGTAAAGCATTTGTATGATACTAACTCACATCTTTTGTACAGTCATTTCCATTTTTCTTGTGTAAATACATTGATCAACCGTGTGACATTTACACTAACTACATTTTTTGCAGCCATGCGTATTTTCATTGTGTAAAAAAACATTAATTCACATACATCATTTGAATGTCATAAGCATTAACCAATTTGTCTTGCAGCTATGTGGAACGCGTGTCGTGCATAAAACATTCATGTGGGCCTTGGACAACCCCATAAGGGTCACATACATTACACCGGCTACCAAGTAGGAAATCATTTAGGTGCTCCATGAGTGTCGAAAAATTCATTTCATTCCACTAAATCATTTAGGTGCTCCACGAGCACCGAAAAATTCATTTCATTCCATTAAATCATTTAGGTGCTCCATGAGCACCGAAAAATTCATTTCATTCTATTAAATCATTTAGGGGCTCCACAAGTACCGAAAAAATTATATTTTATGCATTTAGGTGCTCCACGAGTGCCGAAAAATTCCATCGCATACATCAAGTCACTTAGACACTCTATAAGCACCAAAAAATTTCATCACATCCATTAAGCCATTTAGGTGCTCCACGAGCGCCGAAAAACCTCATTTCACACATTAAATCACTTAGGTGCTCCATGAGAGCCGAAAAATTACATTTCATACATCAAATCATCTAGGTGCTCCCGAGCGCATAAAATCCCGACCATGTGCCATGCGCATGTTCATCTCATTTCATATCACAAAAACCCAAGGTGCTCCCCAAGCGCTGAAACTTTGCCTATATGTCATTCTAACCACGTTTTCGTGTAGCCATTTTCAAGACATCAACATAAGCATGGCATTTATTCTAACCACGTTTTCATACAGCCATGACATTCTATTTATGTGCCATGGATATTTACGTCCTGTATATTGTTATCTTCGCAAGGCATAAATTAATCATGATGTCTGTCATGCATCCTAACCATATTTTTATGTAGCCACTTGTATGTTTGTGTGACACAAGTATCCACACCATTTCATATCATTTAAATTAAGGACATTTTGAGGATACCCTTCATGATCATTTCATTTCATAACATATCGGGAGTCCTAAAACTACCCGTGTTCTGCCCGTGTACCGGAATACACTCGGCCATTTCACTAGATCATTTCACTAGGCCATTTCATTCAATAGGAGACTACAATGGTTTTAGATCTATTTTCGTGTGGCAGGTCACAAGACATCATTGCATGGCTTCACGTCATTTATCATTGGCATCGTGGGGATGCCGAGGTTCTGTTGGTGCGTCGCGATCCATTTCGGATCGTTACATGACATTGACATTATTGTATCATTTGAGGTTCTCCACAAGTACCAGATCATTACATATATAGGGGCATTTCATAGCATTACCGAATCATGAAAGGCGCTCCATGAACGCCGAACTTCCGTCCGTGTCCTTACCTACACGAGACTTGTCTGTAAACATCATCTTATATCATATGCCTCAAAAGCATCAGAAATCTATCCATGGGCCGACCCTTATATGACCATTTCACTTCATCTCATAGACCTACAAGGTGTCGAAACTTTGTCCGTGTGTTGGCATATACGCGATCATTTCACGATATTCACTAGGTGCTCCAAAAGCGCCGAACCCATGTTTGTGTGGCGGTCCACACGTGGTCTTTTCGCATTATCTCTTGCATGGCATCGGGTGTTCTCAGAATGTCTATAAAAAAAAATCAAATCATTCTCATTATCATCTCCCTCATGACATCATGCAACTCATCATTCATGCACATACATATCCCGCCATGCATTCATGCCTATATCATCTGTGATTTGGTGTTCTTCATGCGTATGTGCCTGTTAATGCTAATAAGTGTTCTTATCAGAAGCAAAAGGGAAAAGATTTCGAGAATGGCAAACCCAATGAACTTCAACTCCATAACAGATATCATGGAGGATCATATCGCCTCGTCGCGATTTTGAAAGGCAGTTAGGAAGGAAGCGCCAGCAATGTTGAGAGAAGTGCTGGGAGATGATCTTGACAGAGTAGAAAGGCCGACAGTAAAGTGCACCGAATTGGAAGCACGAGCGCAGAACTCGAAGGGAAAATGAAAAACACTGTATTCTCATACTCTAACTCTGATGCCAGCGAGAAACAGAATGCCTAGTTTGCTGACATTCGCCCTCGACACCTTGGAAGTCCCTCTCTCTAAGATTCGGGTCTGCTAAGGCTGACTGATGAGATAGAACTGAAGAGGCCCTTTCGGACGAATGTTGATACCAACCCCATCCCATGGCATACCAAAAACTCACTTACCGGGGTTAGTGGAAAAGGCATTTCTTTATGGGCTGACTCATTAGGAAAACTATTCCTCATATGTAGAAAGGAGGGTCTCCTATAGAGTATCAGGCCATTTGTAGAGCCGACAAAGGCACAAAAGAACAATTTCTATAGCTATCATGTGGTACTGCGCCACCGGACCAATGATTGTTTTGCTTTAAGAAAAGAGATCCAGAAGCTGGTCGACGATGGGAAATTGGAAACCTCGACCCTCTCTGATAAACGACCAGGGGCAATCGGGGAGACCACCAAGGAAATTTCTCAAGTCTCCCGAGGAGAGGAATATAATGAAGAACTCCAGAGTCTGCTTTGATAAAGAGTGGGTCGAGGATGCTGAAGCTGAAATGGTGACCAATCGGAAAATAATCGGATTCTATGAGATCAATGCCTCTTGGAGATCCTTCTTACAAGGGACTCATTTTGTTTATGGGATGTATTGAATTCATTATGTATACAATGAAAGTTATTTTCGTCTTACTTATGTGATGATTACTTGTCTATGGCATTATGCATGCATTTGACCATCTGAAACGATGTATCTAACACACATAATATCAAAATGCATGACATCATTTTGAGTATTGTAGGGAACCTAAATGTGAACCTGGTCCTAAACGAACTCTCTCTTGAAAGGTGAGTTTGTGAGATAAATAAAATTATACGATGGTACCACTTCCGCCAAGGCATCTGCTGATTCAACTCAACAATCTTTGAAAGACACTACCAATCCTACCCCAGAGCTTTAACTTAAAAGGCACACACGAAACCCAAACCAAAATCAAACCAGAAAGCCCTCCTTGAGGCACCCAAACCAAAGAAAGCCCTCCTTGAGGCAAAATCAAACCAGAAAGCCCTCCTTGAGGTAAAATCAGACCAGAAAGCCCTCTTTAAGGTAAAATCAAACCAGAAAGCCCTCCTTGAGGCAAAATCAAACCTAAAAAGCACTTCTAGAGGCAAAATCAAACCAGAAAGCCCTTCTTGAGGCACCCGAACCAAGAAAGCCCTCCTAGAGGCAAAACCGAATCAAAAGCCCTCCTCGAGGCAATCACAAAAAAAAAAAAAAAACTTGGCCTCATACCCCAGAAAGTACCCTATACCAAAACCACGAAAATCAAAACCCAAACTTATCCAATGCACCAACCGCCAAGAAATTCAAATGGCCTTCACCATCCATCTTATTGTAAAACTCTGAATCATTCCTTGGTTGTAGTGCATGTATAATCTTGTTTGAATGACATTCCTGTGCACATGACATTACGTATACATTGTTCATCAAAAAAGGCATATTAAGCACACATGACATGCACGAATTTGAATGTAGCAGGAAAACCAAAAGGTGGTTGTGGTTTTGATTTAGTTCCTTCAAAAAAAAAGGGGATCAGTGCAGACAGCGGAATTTCTTTCATATGGCAGCTACAATTAACACGAGAGTGACTCACCATCTCAATTTTCATCACCACCGGATCTTTCGTACCCTTTCTATGAAGGATTTGGACTTTCTCGTTCTCAAACAACCTGTGAAAGATTTGGACTCCCACATCTTCAAACCCAAAACGTTCCCCGCCTCAATCTTCATCCATACCTTCAACACCCTCCACCCTCCGTTCAAGCCCAAAGAACAGTCTGCTTATGATTCCCTCTATTTGCCTATGGACTCCAGGACTGGAGGAAAGATTGGGTATGCACTCATGAACTTCACCAATAGTGTTGGGGCAACCAGGTTTTAAAAACCCTTCAACAATTGTGAACGGGAAGACTTGCAAAGCCTGCTGCACCGATATCCAAAAGGAAGTTGCATTTACCAATCATTTCAAGAACTCAGTCTTCGGCCACTACGGAAGTGACTACTTACCAGTGGCTCTTTCGTCTTCTGAGGCCGTACTTTGACGAATTAAAAGCTGTGTTCATCTTTGAGAACTGTGCTCGAGTTGGAATCTGAGGTGAATTGGAAACATGCATATGGGGTTAAACTCTTGGAGGATCCAGTGGGTAATCAATTGATGCAGTTCAGTGCTTAGCTGTACACTCTGTCACATGTTAAAAAAAAAAAACTCCAATACAGAAAACCGAAAGGACATATTGGTAATTTGAAGGAGCATCAATCAAAACTAGAGCTGCACTTCGGATTTTCCTAATGCATCCACATTCATTATGTCATAGGTGTTTTATATTCAATTTTATTGCATGTCAATGTCCACATACGGGTGACAGCACGCAGCGAACCATGTCTGACTCGGTGTTTTATACCCCAAATACAAACCTCTAATACTAGGGGCAGGTAAAGGCCAAACCACTGGATGTCATCAGCAGCAACATCCTCACGACTTCTGATGAGCAATGTCAAGGTGTGCTTTCCAATCTCAAAACGGATCAATACAAAGAGATCAATTCGGTTGGAACGCTCGAGCAGAACTCTTGGGCCATTAAAAAAAATAAAAAATAATAAAAAAAATCACAAAGAGAAAATTTCTGACACGGAAAACCGAGAGGACGTGTTGGTAACAAGAAGAGGGTGATGTCTAAAGTCGGAGTCACTGTTAATTTCCCTATTGTACTCATTATGATGTCGTCGTAATGAAATTATGCATGTTTGATATTCTGCTTAGACGTTCATATCGCATACATTGTGTCATTACACATAAACATCCATCAGTAGGTTGTTGCATCCAAATCCCATAATAATAAAAGTGAAGTTCATATTATGTACAGCAATCCAAAAAAAAAAAGTGTGAAGCAGAGCACTCTATCTAGCTCTCATCCTGTCCCTCTCTCTCCTCCTCCTCCTCGGACTCACTCTGATGTGTAGCCCTATAGGAGTCAAAGTCCTCCCACACTCGGGTCAGGTCAACCTACAACCTGACTACATCAGCTCTCATCCAATCCGCCTCCTGGGCTGAAGCCAAGGCCCGAGCCTCAAAAGCAGCAGCCTGTCTGGTCTGGTCCTGGAACATCTGCACTCGAGTCTGCAAAATAACAATATAAATTAACATGCATACATACATATATATTCATTCATGCATTACATAAATCATAAGATAATGCAAGGATTGTAGAATGCTTACCACCCAGATGGCATTCTCCTGAACGAGAAAGGTCTCCAAGCCCAAGTACTGATATGCTATATCCTCCATCTGAGCCCGAGGAACCTATGACATCCCAGAAAGTAAAAAAAAAAATACATGCGTGGTGTCCACTGGAGCAAATGTAAGTGGCTGCTCACGAAGAACCGTCCACGACCTATAGGAATGGCTGCCATCTAGCCCCATCATGCTGAAGCCGGTCCTAAACTCGGTCATCAAGTGACCCTCCACCACACCTGCAGCCTGAGAAGCTGAGGCTGCGGCGCTACCAGGATACACAGGGTAGCTCCTATCCTGAACCGGAGCGTGCCCACCGGTAGTGGCAGTCTCAGCACCCTCGCCTGTCGGGCAGCTCGGCTGAGCAAAACTGGACCCCCTGCGCCTCTTGACCTACAAACAGAAGAATATTCAAAAAAAAAAAGAGAAAAGAAGAAAAAGAAGAAGTAAGTACCTGATGGGTAGGAGGAGCCGTCGGTGCATCACCCACAACGGGCAGCAGACACTGGCAGATAAATACCAAATAATCACCGTCAACGGTATCAGCACGGTACCTATCCCAGAAATTATCAGGATCCACAGCAGGATCGATAAAATGGGGCCAGAATAATGCAAGCGGGAGCGGCGGAGGTACAAGCCGACCAGCAGGGCCGTCCACGTGGTCGGATAAACGAAGACACTCACCCAGGTACCACTCCTGGGACATCGGGCACTCCAAGACGAACCGACGGTCGTCAAACCACGCGGACGTCCGCACAAGTAAAGAAATCGCGCCCTGACCACGCCACGGATGGTGCTGGATCTGCAAAAATACAATAAGAGAAATTCAACACAGGTAAATAAAAGTTAAATTAAATTTTTTCTTACTAACGAGCTTTATTTGCTTACCCTCTGCCAGGAAACGTCAAGCAAACCCTGCCTAACCTCCCGCAAGTCGCGGCCGATGCCCTACCAACCCTGCGTCCAGCAGCACAGAACGATCAGCTAGTCGTCATCCTGGACGTCCTTCAGCTCCGGCAGCTCTAGGATGCGGTGCTCGAAGGCCCAAGTCTGTAATTAATAAAAGGGTCAAAAAAAAAGGAAAAGACGATACCAAAAGGCCGAACCAGAAGCCAAGGATCTCCTGCTACCTCCCCCTGGCACACAGGTCAAGTCCGTAGTACAGCCACCCCAACGCAGCTCGAGCCCAATCCAAAGAAGGAAAGGCAGCCGAATCCACCAAAGTTTGCAGCAGTGTCATGTTGCAAGTGGTCTGCCTGGTGGGAAAAAGCGTGCATGATAACAAGACAAGCACATATTCCCGAGCACACCACTCCACATCCTCCTCGGATAGGTCTAGGCGAGCAGCCCAATAAGCCTCCACCCTGTAGCATAAGATCTTCCCCTTCTCAGGGGTGCAGCCAATCAACCTACCGGTATAATCGTCCTCCAGCTGATAGCGAGTCAAATAGCAGTTAAAGCTGATTAGGGTCCTGCCGAATACGAAACCAATGATAGCAACAAAATCTGAGGGAGTGACGGTGAACTCCCCGATGGGCAAATGAAATATGCGGGTAGTGCAAACCCACCTCTCACACAGGGCCGTCAACACGGCGTGAGTAGTGTGCGGCATACTCAGCGGCAGCGACATGATATAGGTCTCAAGACCCAAGATCCTAACCCGAGCCCTCACGGACTCGGGAAGGCGGTCCCACCAGACCCGAGGCAAGGAGAGATTTCCCCTGCCGAAAATCGAATCACCCTACATATTCGGGAAGTATAATGCATACATATTCAATTTTTGCATAATATCAACATAATTAACATCAATTAAAAAGGAAATGCATAAATCATTCATTATTCATTATTAAAAAAAAAAACCTCTGTTTTTAGCTACAGTCTTATGACTGTAGCACGAATCGCAGGAGCATGGCTACAGTCGCACGACTGTTCATCCCACAGTCGTATGACTGTTCATAATTTGCATGAACAGTCGCACGACTGTTCATACACCTGCGGACAGATTTCAAAATCCATGTGATTTTCATGATTTCTAACTTGTTTTTCCTAGTTTTGTGTTCCTATTAACTACAGGGTACTCCGAGCATGCATTCTACTCAATCAATCAACCCAGAAAGCAGTAAAACATGCCAAATCAGATTCAAATATTCAAAGGGAAAAAAATATTCAAAAACTCAAAACCAAAGATTGAATTCGGGTACCAACCTGGATCGTAGACAGATGAGAACTCATTTCCAGAAAAATCGGGAACTCCATCCTGAGTCTGATCCCGAAATGCTCCACGTACCGAGGATGACCGTATCCATTTGAAACACTTACAAAAGGGATCTCATCTGCATTGTTAGGTTTCTGAAACAGGTTATTTGAGAGTTTTTTCACTTTCTTTCCTAGTTTCTTCAACATTTTCACAAGTTTTCGAGGTTAAGAATCGGTTTCCGAAGAGAGAGAGAACTGAAATTTTCGAAAATGAGAAGTGGGGGAGAAAGGGGCGAAAACCACCCCTTTATTTTGTTCTGCCCGCGAAGTACAGTCGTATAACTATACTTCGTCTACAGTCGTATGACTGTAGTCAAATTCGAATACAGTCGTACGACTGTAGTGAGAAAAAAGGAGGGAATTCTTAATTAATTTTCTTTATTTATTCCCTAAACCCTACTTTATCACCAAATGCTTAATTATTCTCCACGGGAAGATATTTCGGTAATTTTGCAGAGCCAACCAGTCAGCGATTAATTTTTTCGAACGGTGATCCGCCTCATCCAAGGAGCACGAAACTCGAGAAAAATCATGAAAAATTCACTGTAAGTACAATTTCACCAAATTGCATTTTCGACACATCCTGTATGTTAAGTCATACCAGTCTGTCATATACACACACACACATACCTTTCACCAATCTCAGTCCACCACGACTATAAAACGGAACCCGAATTTCCGTGCCAGTTCGTTGAGTGTGCCTAGTCGCACACGGCTGACACACCTTTCACCAATCTCAGTCCACCATGACTTTAAAACGGAACCAGCATTTCTGTGCCAATCCATTGAGAGCGCCAAGTCGCACACGGCTGTCACACCCTTCACAAATCTCAGTCCACCGCGACTTTAAAACGGAACCAGAATTTTCGTGTCAGTTCGTTGAGTGCGCCAAGTCGCATACGGCTGTCACACCCTTGACCAATCTTAGTCCACCGCGATTTTAAAATGGAACCAGGATTCCCATGTCAGTCCATTGAGTGCGCCAAGTCGCACATGGCTGTCACACCCTTCACAAATCTTAGTCCACCGCGACTTTAGAATGGAACCAGAATTTCCATGTCAGTCCGTTGAGTGCGCCAAGTCGCACACGGCTGTCACACCCTTCACAAATCTCAGTGCACCGCGACTTTAAAACGGAACCAGAATTTCTGTGTCAGTCCGTTGAGTGTGCCAAGTCGCACACGGCTGTAATACACTCCACAATTTCAGTCCTACGTGACTATAAAAGGTAACTAGAAACGCATCTACCCGTATTTATTCTTGATCGAAGGGGCAAAAATTTTTGTTTCAGAATTATCGATCAAGGAATAAACACGCTCACCAATTACACACTACAAACACCATGGGTCTGTATGGTAAGTCATACGCGGCTATCTGTTCTCAAAAGTCATGTTTTTGCTGGCGTCTTCCTTATGTGAAAAAGGATCATAGGGAATCGCTTGGCTCTAAGAATCGTATTTCCCCGGAGTATTTCCTATGTGAAAAAGGATCATATGAAACCGCCTATCTACCAAAAGTCTTATGAAATCAACCCACAAGCCACACACGTGCACACTACCTTCGATCCCGTGTTCTTTATCGTGTACCTAAATCCGTGCAAATGATCGGACTTTAGCTACACGAGGGGCAGCCTATGAACACGGAATTTTCCTGGTCTCAAAAAAAAAAAAAAAGAAGCAGCCTTGATTACCATGACTGTAACCATATTACAATCGTACGACTGTCATGTCGGGGGCAGGTTGCAGAACCCATACCTCTTGAATTAAAAATTGGGGGAAAATCTTGAGCATTTAATGCTCAAGATTTTCCGGGTGAAAGGAGGGATATAGAGGCAGAAAAAAGAGAGGGAGAGGGACTTTTGGCCAACTTTCTGATCTGAAGCAACATTTTTAGAGAGAGAAAAGGAAAGGAAAAGAGAGAAGAGAGAAGAGCAAAAAAACCTCACTTTCTTTAGTCTTGTTCTTCTTGCTTTTAGAATATTAATGTCTAAAACGAATTAGAAATCATAGGCTAACATTCACACACAAAATCTAAATCGTTTCTGGACATAAACAAACTCAAATCCGTGACTTTTTGGAGGATTTTTTGACCTCATTTGCAACCTTAACAAATCAAGGAAAAGGAGCGATTTCATGTGGATTGGTGCGTTGCCAGGGGTCAATCCTACGGTAGACGCACGCCAAAAGGGTAGACACTCCTTTTCCCTTCTCTTTTTCCTGCTTTCTGGGTGTTTTGGTTGATTTTGTGTATTTTTATTCAACTTTGTTCATTTCTGTTTTTGGGAAATTAAGAACAGTCGTACAGCTATTCTTGTCACAAAGAACAGGGGTATGACTATAATTACAGTCATGCCATTTGATATATAGTCGTACCACTGTTGTTAATTTTCCCAGTTTTAGTCCTTCATTTTAAGCTTTTTGGCGATTTCTGCTTAAGGTAGGACTACAGTCGCACGACTGTAGTTTACAGTCGTATGACTGTAATCATAGTCGCATGACTGTAGTCACAGTCGCACGACTGTAGTTCTCGGCCAGAACAAAAATCCCTAAAAATAAAAAAAAAATTCATAAAATCCCAAAAATTTCATAAAAATTAGAAAATTCAGAAAAAATCAAAAAATCTTGAAAAATAAAAAATCATCAAAAATGAATTTTGGAGTGTGCATTCACGATCCTAGATTTATTTTTCGGTGTTTTTGCATCTAGAACAAAACCACGACGGAGACCCGATTCTCCCGAAAACCGACCCACCTCGTATGCTAAATTAAAATAAACCAGAAAAATGTTTTCAAAATGATTTTCCCACAAAACCAAAAATATAGGGACGTTTCAAAATGGTTTTTCAGGTCTAACCGGGCCGACCCGGTTACCCCCAAATGCATGACCCCGAACTCTAGAATTTCCAATTCTGTCCAACTTGAGTCCTATGTGTGGTGTGCCATATATTTGTGCTAACCATTTGTTTTGCAGTTTTAATTTCTTTATTTTTTATTTTTAATGTATTTAATAGATTAATCTGTGTACATTAGGCGATTGTAAATTTTTCTTAGATTCTCGTGTAACTAGGCGTTTGTATTCTGAGGTCGAGAGTTTTATCTTTCCCTTCGATTGGGTTGTAACCCTTTTAAATATTTATTTCTTTACTTTTATTTTGTATTATTGTGTATGCGCGCCGCATGTATTTATTCAATAAAATCAATTTTAGCAATTTAAAGTGTCGTTATAGAACATTGGCCATTTTATTTTGATTAGACATGAAATAAGGGACTTGTCCGAACCTAGATCTCTGAAAAGTGTGGCAGTTCCCGATTTGGTTCAGCTACACTGTAATTTCGCGGTTGAGCTGAGCCGGGTGGCGACTTCTATACTTTTTATCGAGATTTAGATCTCGATTCTTTTATGAAATAATTAATCTTCCAAAAATGAATTTCCAATCTAAAAACCCCACGCGAGGGAGGACCCCGCCCGAAATCGAGGCGCCCCTTCCGAAAGGGAGTCTCGCATCCCATCGAAAACGCGTCGTCCGCTCACAGGTGGCATTGGAGATTTTTTCTTGGTAAGCAGATTGATACGTAAGAAAAAATTGGCAGCCATTCTCATGTCTTTTGGCCGCCCACTTTATGGCATAAAAAGTGGCAAATTGTTTTTTTCACTTAAGTGAGATTTTTGGCCAACTTTATGCATTATTTTCTTTTGGAAAGAAATTTGTTAGTGCGATATTATTCACCTTGGGCCGTTCCCTCTCTCCCTCTCTTCTTGCATAATCCGAGTTGCTAACACGGGTTTCGGTCCTAGAGCCGTTCATGTACGCATCGATGGAGGAAATCTACACTTGATTTCTACAGTCCACATCCGTCTCTTAGAGAGACTTTGTGGTAAGTTTTCAAACTTTCTCTTTATGCTTTAAGTTTTTTATTTCCACATCTTAAGCTCCTAGGACCGGATTCGAGGAAATCGACGCGTATTTCCTCTTTTATCGGTCGGTTTCCTGCGACGAATCCCTACAATTCATTGAAAAGATCTTCACCATACTCCCAATATAAGTGTGTTATAGCTACTAATTTAAACTATACTTTCAATTTAATTCTATGTATTCTCAAAACTCATGTAATACACTAGTTAATAGGAACTGTAGTTTATGTGTAATGAAGATGTTAACTTGTTAAGTTTATGGCGAACAATATGGAAACACAAAAACAATATATTTAATACGTTAAAAAATTAGGTTAAGGTGCCAAAACGCACTCATGGTTGTTGGGGAAATTAAAATTTACTCCAAAGTCCAGCTCAATTAGATATTAAGGTATGAAATTGGTGCAATTTTGAGTTGGACTAACGGAATTTAACATTTCAGCCTGTTAGTCCGTTACATAATACTACATAGGAAGCTAACTGGAGTAAATATTTCATTCAGCATTTGACAGATGGATACTTAGACCATACTGACTAGGATAAAAAAAAAAAAAAAAACAATTCATTTAATCTGGATTTGAGACCCAATCCACTCCTCCTTCCCCTGCAACCCAATCCACCTCTTTATCGCAATTAATCAATTAAAATAACCGTAAGAAAGAAAACAGCAGCTGATATTAAATAAAATAGATGGGTTTTTTTCATGGTAAATGAAACATTTATACTGACGTGATAATATTTAAGAGATGGATTGAAATGTTTGGTTTTGTTAGACCCGAAATTACACCAAAATTCATGCTTTAAGATCTTAATTAAACTTTCAATTCCTCCATTAACCTTGAAGTTTGGTACCCTTTAACTCCTAAAGAATTTTAGAGAAGTCAATTGTATAGTTTATGAAAGTGTAGGGTACCTACGAAAACCCGTGCCCCTTCACACATGTGGCCATTCGTCATGAGTCATTTCCACTCGAGCTCTCCCGATAAGTGTTTCTCTATCTCTCCTACGCCAATACTTGGCCAAATCAAATCATCGTCTTACGATCCATCCATCCATCCATCAATCAATCATTCTGCTGCTCCTGCCCTTGAGCCTCCACAATCTATCATCTCTCCCCCAAGTTCTCCATGGCCACGCCTGTACCACCTCCTCCTCTCGATCTTTCCAGTGTTTTAACGGAATCTAAACGTATCATCAATGCTCACTCCCGCCATTTCCTCGCTCTCTCTGTCCTCTTTCTTCTCCCTCCCTCCTTCTCTATCACCGTTTTCCCCACACTCAACAGCCTTCTTACCCAATATTCCCCTCACAATTCCAAAATTCGTCTCTCTAGCTATGTTGGCTTCGTCGATCAAGACCCTTCTTATCCACTCACTTCTACCACCCTTTTTCTCTCTCTTCTCTTCTCTTTCTTTGTTGCCGTTTTTGCTCTCCTTGCTCTTGGTTCCCTCACCTGTAGCGTTCTTCACGGTTTTTATGGCAGACCCGTCAAGCTCGTTTCTGCTATCAAATCAGCTTTCACTTCATTTTTCCCTCTCTTGATTACTACAGTTTTTACTCAAATTATTTTGTCTGCGCTATTTCTCGTTACTGGGTTTTCCTTCTTTTTGGTGATTAAGGGGATTGAGCTTCTCGGAGTTCAATTTGACTACTCCTCCCCTTATTTTATTGGATTTGCTGTGGTTATCACTATTATTTTGCTTTTGGTTGTAGTATATTTGCAACTCAATTGGGTTTTAGCATGTATTATTGTGGTTGTTGAATCAAGTTGGGGGCTTGTACCATTGAAAAGGAGTGCCTTTCTGATAAAGGGAATGAGAGGAGTAGCTCTGGCTTTACAGGTGTTTTTTGGGTTTTTGGGGGTTATTTTGTTACTTGTTAGCACTGCATCAGGTTTGACTTTGGGTATTGGCACGACCAATGGATGGAAGAGTAGCGCATTTGTTCTGCAAATTGTGGTGACTTCGACACTGCTTATGCTATTGCTCCTTTACAATGTAGCGGCAAATACTGTTCTGTATATGTATTGCAAAGCTGTACATGGGGAGCTTGTGTGGGAGATTGCTGAGGAGTTTGCAAGAGAGTATGTCAGTCTGCCCTTTGATGATGGGAAAGTTCCACACCTTATCTCTGTTGCTTATACTTAATAAATACCGAGGTTAGTGACCTTGTAATGTCTTTATCTACGTGATTATTCCCATTGTACTGGTTTTTATTTATGGTTGTTGATGTATAAAATCAGTCCGTTGGAATCATAATCAGAATACAAAACTTGTGAATACCATTAGATAATATAAAGTATCAGAATTTTATTCTCTTTTATGTTGACGACTGGAAATTGTAGTGCTCTCTGTCTGGCATATGCTTGTTAGTTTATAAAGATTGAATTGGAGCTTTTGGAAAGATATAATCTTGCAGCTATTTGAAAGGACAATGTGTGAGGATTTCAAGATCAGTTGTTTACTATTAACGAACTAGACTTTTCATTGCAATCTGCTGCTGTATATTCATTCACCTTCTGTATCAGGAGCTTATGATTCTTAAGGTTTGCTATAGGGATTAATCAGCATATTAAGTTATTAAATGCTGATGAGTGTTGCATTTTCACTAGCTGATTGCTGATACTGAAATGTTTTAAGCTACATAGTATATACCTGTTCAATATTACTCATGTCCAGTTTCTGACTCTGTCAATCGAAATAGGCTTTTGAAACTCAATTCCTCGGACTTCAATTTGTATATAGTTAGTGCCTTGGTATTGAGCCAAATTACCAGATATGAGCATAATGAAATATATTAACCACACAACCTGGAGTTGAATGTGAAGATGGCAGAGTCTAGGATGGTCTTATATTTCTACGTTCTTTAGAAAAATGACATAGAGTTAAATCACTATGGTCTTTAGGATTTGATGGTAGTTTCACAATTGCCAAGTGTTTATAAGGAACAAGGCCATTCCAAAGTATGTACATTATTTCTTTCTAGAAGTGTAGAATTTTGGATAGCCATAGGCTATTCTAACTGCTTAAACCACAAGACCACACCATTCATACATGTTAGGAAGTACAACCACAGTTGCTTCAATTTTGCATTAATAGCCATAAAGTTTCTAAGGGATTATAGGAAGATCAAGAGGGGTATCTAGACAACCAATAAATTTGTTAAAGATCGAATTTATGGATGACATATAGTGCAGGAGATACAAAGTGTACAAAAGCAAAAAATGGTTCAATTATCCATACTAGAACTGTAAATTTCTGTGAGACATTTGTTTAGGTTAAGTCCAATGTTATCAGAGTAAAGTTTCTGAGGTTAGTTCATGGATAGTGATTGCCAGGTACGGATGGAAGAACACTGTATTGTGAAGAGTTAATATTAATATTTCTCAGTGAGAAATGTACTAAAAGATGTTACCAGTTCCCTCATTTTCACTTGACCATCTTATCACGATGTCAAGATTCCTACTTATTAAGCTTGACCATAATTTGAATAAATTTGATCCGAGCTGCTTAAAATGTGATTTTCCCAGCTAAAGAAGCTTATTCGTGTTTCGCAACTGTATGAATGTTACCAGTTCCCTCATTTTCAGTTAATCATCTTATCACGATGTCAAGATTCCTTCTTACGAAGCTTGGCCATAATTTGAATAAATTTGGTTTCAGCTGCAGAATATGTGATTGCCCCGACCAAAGATACTTATTTATGGTTTGCAACTGTATGAATGCGCAGATATAGTGTCACATATGCTAATGATATAATTTTTTTTTTTTTTTTTTAATCAATTCTACATTTACCCATTAGAGCGCATATGAATGTTGCTTCTGAAACTTCAATTTTGGACCTCACAAATTCCCAACACACTTGTTTACGTAATAATATTGAATAAAAATATGACTAAACTAAAGGAAATCTCTCACTTGATTGTTATGCCAAAGTTTCCAAGAGTAGGGATGAAAATTTTATCCTCCCTAACTCTACTAGCCCCATTTATAAATGGTATGGGGGAAGTTGGAAAGGTGTTGCCAAATTTGACTCGAAGTCACCTTGTATACCTGTTTATATATTTTCTATTATTCAAAATTGTTTCACTGGTTATTTATATGTCTAGATTGATACAAGTATTTTCATGTAAAATAATGTGTACTGAACAAGAGGGAGTACGTGACTCTACATGCCATTTTGCCGGCCTTATCCTAAAGAAAATCATTGTCAATGAGCATTTGAAGCTTGAAGACTGGTGGATTCAAGGATTCAAGTGACTTTCAGCCTCTACCAGTTTTAGAATATGCCTAGGGAATGAGTAGATGGAAGCCTCATCTTTGTTGGCATTGTGAATTATCTGAGTGTCAGCAGCGTAGATTATTGTTAGAAATTACACTTGGAACGGTAGAATTTTGTAGTGATGTTTCATGTCTTTTTAACAGGAGCTGATGAATCTGCCTAAACATGAAGCTATAGTGGTGTTAGAAGTAGCAGATGCATGGTTGAATTTGCCTAAACGATAACTTAGTAGTTTAGTCTATTAGTTTGTCTGAGTTGTCGATGTTAACTTGAAAAGATTAGGTAGTGAGTTGCTACCATCTGTGTTTTTTTGGTCGTCAGGCCATCAGCTACCTACTGCATTCTATATACTGATGTTCGTTTGGTGCAGACAATGTAAAACCATCAAACTGTTGTTTTCTCAGTTTCTAAATATCCCCAGTGATGATTTTTTGTTTCTTTATTGAAGGGAATATGAAACTTTTTATTCCTTTTTTTTTTTCATGATGTTCTTTCATTAGTTAGGTCCATTGAACTCAGACCATCGTAGAACTTCTTAAGAAACTCAGACAGTTCAACTGAAAAAATTCCCTGCTATGATAAGTACAAGGCAGAATGTAACTGACTATGGTTGGGAAGTAATTGAACCGTTGATGTTGAAACTTGTTAGAGTATTAACATGAATTCGTTGTGTGAATTACAATTCTATATGTATCCATGAAGTTGCAGCGTCTAGTAGTGTTATAACTAGGGTCATTACTACATGGACTTCAAAAATTTCCATCTCCAGGTGTTGATGATTTAATTTGACCACTTGTTTGAATGGTAAGTATTTCTTTCCTTTAAATTTGAGTATGGATATTCACCAAGACCACAGGACTAATAAATTGTAGACGTTTTTTTTTATTTTTTTGTATGCGTGTTGAACATAATGTTTAAAGTTAACAATAAATTGACGAGTTAATACTTTTTTTTATTTTTGCCACTTGGGGAATTAATATTTTACCTTCTCTGAGGCCTACTTCTTGTCCAACGGCAGAAAGCCTTCATTCCATTATTAGAACACAGTTCAAGATTTTATCAGTCAGTTCCACAATTATTGAACTTGTACTATATAGCAAGTTTCAAATCAGTTACACACAAATTCAACTGCTGTCTCAAAAAACACACAAGTCCAACTGCATGGTCGAAAATGAGATCCGTTCGTAATTAGATATTCAATTCCCTTCTTCATAGATTTGTGACAAAATGTGAATCATGGAGATAAAGTAGGTAAAGCTCTCTTTTCAAGAGTTGAAAAAACAAATAATTCAATAGAAGAGAATCCACTATCCATCTTCAAAAAAATCCGGTCAAGAAATTACAACTGCTAATAATATGAACAAGAAGACAGACAAATGCTTAATCTTGTCAGATCCCAAAATGCACGAACCGGAGACCAGAAGGCTGCAATGAACGCTTCTGCTGAGTGTAGCATGCAGCATGAGTACCCAAACTTCTTTACAGCATATGCCCTCATGAAGCCTGATTTCACATTTCCAAATTCAATTCAAAAATCAATGGCCAGCCAGAACGGTCAATTATACTTCCTTGAAACATGTTGGCCCATAAATCAATGAATGTCAAGCTTTCCCCCTCAATAAAACAAAATTAACCAATCTTCACATCACTCTTGACTCTGTCAAAGCTTTCTATTGTTAGCTTGGCTGGAAGAAGACGCTTTCAATCTAAAAACACCTTCATCCTGATCAGGGCGAAACAGAAGGTTACTCCAGTTAGTTGACCTTTCCATGATCCTGGATGAAACCCGGTCGCTATCTTCCCCGCCTGACGCTTCATATCCATCACTAGTAGACCTTGACAGTGGAATTCCACTCTGATAAGCACAACCTGCAACAGATAGACTTGTGAGCCGCCTTGAATCTTCAGCACCTGATGAAGAAACTCGAAATGGATGAATATCCGGCGAGTCTAAGCTGCTTTCAGGAGAAGAAGCAACAATCCCAACTGAACTCGACATTGCTCGGCTAGTTTGAAAAGCACTTCTTGCCTCAAGCTGAAGGGGGGCCAAACTAGTGGATGTTTCAGTAAATCCTTTCTCAGTAGCCATAACTGAAGCTGCAGTACCAGGCTCCAAGGATAGGTCAGACGGGAGTCTTAGTCTCTTACTCGTTCGCCTTCTATTGTTGTCAGGTCTCAGGAGCATCCTACGACCACTGCTGCTGAAGCTACTATCTCCTCCTTCAAGACCAAATGGAGCATCCCTTCTTGCTACAGGCTGCAGGATCCTGGATTTCTTTCTTGCTTCTGCTGCAGCTTTTGAAACCTCTTCTGCATTTAATCTAGCCAATGTCCATGGACTTATCTTGACTGCTGCTGGGTTCTTCTTTTTAATTGGCTCCTCTCCTAGGGTCTTTTTTCCGAATGAACTGACAGATCCAGTGTCCGGAGGAACAACATCAAACTAGAAAAAGAAATTGCAGTATCATAAGAAATAGTTACTTTTTGCACATTAATAATGCCAATGCAAATATTTCCGCAAGCTATACTAAGAGACCACAGTAACCAGCCTCCATCCAAATGGCTCCGGAGAAGATATTACTAACCAAAAATTGCAAAAACACTTCTAGTCTTCTATTCTTCCTACAGACACAAGGTGCTTTCAACTAGAAGCGTTCTCATTTAGTATGGGATTCACGAACCAAAAAATGCATCCAAAAGTGTGCCCGGTTGTGAGAGTTTTCAGTTGACTGCTTCATGGATAACACGGATCAGAGAAGTACATTTCCAGGTGGACTATACACTTAAGCTCTAATAGACGTGCATTTAGCATATCATGAAAGATCACCAAAAAATTAAATTAACACCTAATAATTTTGTAGACTGCTTTCTCCATGATATATGAAGAAAGCAATAGAAGACTCAACAGTAGCCTACTCGGTGCAGTGCATAAGAACCATTTCAGAAGGTTAAGGGCTGATCAGGAATCAAATAAAGAACGCATTCACCTGAGAATTCATGAAACATTTTTGTTCCTCGTATCATAAAAAAGATGTATCAACCCAAACAAAATGGACTGCTGAGGGAATTATTTTTTTTTTTTTCAGTTTGCTTCTACTTCAGGTTGTACACTGACTTGTATGACAAAAGACCCCATTTTGTCATGCACATGAACATCCACAGGACTCAAAACCAATAAGCAACGAGTACCGAGCAGAAAATATTATGCACCAGAGTTCTAACTAGTTAAATTTCACCAGTGCATATAGCATATAGAAGCTCTTACCTTTATTTACCATTAAGGGCAAAAGACAGCAAGAGGTTCGAATAATTAAAAGTAGAGAGTGCAACATACACATTTGCAATCACAAAAAGTCTTCAAGGGATGACATGAAGTACCTGATCTTCCAAGAACAGCCGAGGTGGCGTACACCATGCACCTCGATGGAAAGTTGAAAAGGAGCTTGCACTGCTTAATCCAGTAAGTGAACTGGCGGGAGACATCTGGGGACTCTGTTGGCCTCTAATTCCTTGTTGCTCTTGCTCCTGTTCCCTTAGTGCAATAATGTAGTCATACGTGCTGATTCCCTGACAAAATCATCATATCAACCCACATAGAAAGTGCATCAGTTGAATATGAAATAACGAGATTGAGATTCCTAACTGGAGAAAGATTCATAAGAATAGGGCACATGAAAAACTATAATAAAGCTTCATCCAAACAAAGAGTTTGTATAATCAAAATAAATTCAAGTTACCTTTTTAATGAGAAGGATGTGAAAGAAGAAAAGCTGAGCAAGAGGTAGTGTCGCAATCATTGCCAAAATGGTGCACATTGACTGCAATGATGTAATAATTGCATTGCATCGCTTTAGTCCAAGAGTATAACAATAGAATAGGTCCATTGATATTTAAATTGCTAGTTTGAGACGTACCACCACAATAACAAACGGAACCAAAGAGAAACTGCTTCCTAATTTGGAGGAGATATCTGCAGAGAATTGCTTGCGCTCAACAAAACAGCAAATGAGTACCAGGACCCCAGTTGACCATTGAAGAATAAGCTGCAATCTCAAGCCCAAGGTGCACAAACCATGTATATACCTGTCAATAATCAGTTAAAATGAAAATGACTTGGAAAAGAAAAGTCTTACTCTGGACAATCTTCAGTTGTGCTAGTCAGCTGGGAAAACACAGCAAATTCAGGGTGCAAAATTTATGAATTTAATTGGGTACTGAGAAAGACTAGTGGAAGCCGAACAGTAGCCACAGTTGAGCAATGTGGCATACAAGAAATGCTTTCAATCAGAACAATTAAATATCATCATTTTCAAGGAGCAATTTGAGCAGGAGTTTCAAAGAAGGAGAACGAGATTTGCATGGCAAAGGATGGAAGGTTATGAAACATGGAATATCCAAGATTTTGCATCAATTTATATAGGATGGTTGGGTTTAAATTTGCTGGTGATTGTTGCCTGACTATTTGAAGATTCCAGGTAAGACAGGGTTTTGAGGTCTAAGCTTACCAAGGAAAGAGCTGACATCATAAGAGTGAAAAATTGTCTGTAGTTCCGTTTGCCTATACAGTTGTTGAGCCACTGCAAATCAAGAGCAAATGTGTATCACAGGAATGTCAAGAGAAGTGATATTACAAAGAAAGCTGTTCAATTATCAAGATCCTTTATACCCTGCAGTGATGATCAAAACGATCAACACATTTGTCGCAGACTCTACAGTGCTTGCTGTATTTGAAAACCTGGGAAACAGCATAGATTAACAAACAAAAGAACTTTCAAACTTGCATACCATTAGAAGATCAATCATAAAACACGTCACAGACATGCCTGTCAACTTGTTAGCTAATATCTGAACGCTATCTACATAACATAACTACGTCTGTTCATCGAGTAAATTTACAGTGACTTAAGAATTGCAAGAATAATTACCATCCCTTGTTCAGGCTACAAAAAAAAAAAAAAAAAAAACATAATGAGCAGAATGTGAACAAACTACCTACCTCAACTTCACACAAACTGCAGTAGAACATGCCATCTTCACTTACATGCTGCGATGGAGATTCATCGCTTGAACTGCAGCGGTTGCAGATAAGAGCACAAGGAAAGAGTGCTAACTTTAAGCAAGATGAATTTCCTGATGTCACATTATTCTCCTCAAAGTCATTGATAGAATCTTTCAGAGTCGAATCTGCACCCACTGTATCCTTATCCAGAGATTTACCCCCAATAGTAGAAGCAGTTCCATCATGCATTGATGAAGTTGATTCTCCACCTAGTTTAGAAACCTTTGGTCTGGCATGCTTTTTATCATGTGGAATATTGAGATACTTTTTGGATCTAAAAACTCCTGGGTCTGCAGGATCAGCAGCCGCACACCAGATATATAGGCCAAATACACATGTAATCTGAATGAAAAGTGAGATCAGTGAAGTTGTAAGAAGTGATTAAGGCACATTAAAAGCACTGAAAAAGGGAGAACATAACCACTTGTAAGTATCATTTTATATCCTTAAGACACTCAAAATTTATACAATGTCCAAATTTATCACAAAGACATGAAACTCTGTATTGCAGATATGTAACATGACCTAGTAGAACTGAATCCAATGTAAATTCCCAAATCTAGGTTGGCGGAAGGCATACTAAGCTACCCTGATTTTGCTACTGTAACAATAATGTAGATGTCACAAGTATATGCACAAACTCGTATCCATAATCTAGTTCCAACAGATTCATGACAAAAAAAAAAAAAAAAAAAAAGATGCAGGGTGCTAATAGCAATCCTTATTTGTCATTACATATGTTCGCATTAAAGGTAGCCTGCAATAGGTCCAACATGTTCTTCAAATAATTGCCTTAGAATAATATCAGCAAAAAACATTTACAGACCAAGAAGTCCTTAATTTTGCTTCCCATCTACATTTTTATTTTTGATTCTCAACAAACATGAACCTGAAATTTACTCAAGCGAAACAGCGGATTGTAAAATGCAAGAAAGCAAAGAGAGAGATTCCGCAATATATTAAAACATTAATAGCATTCAGAGGATAATCATAGTTGATAGTACTCCAGCTCATGCGCCAAAGAGGGGCAAACTTCAAGCTCAATGCAACAGATTTCAAACCCATATGGCCTAGAATTAGGGATTAGGGTTCCGGCACAAGGCCAGAAAATGAGCGACATTTGCTCCTATCAATTGAACTAGTCAACCTTTTTAACACGCAAGAGAGGATCTAACTGCTCAAGCACCAAGCAAAAACACCAATAGAAGTTAGGAAAGAAAAGCAAATTTGGAGAGCCAAAAAAAAAAAAAAGAGTGCATAAGAACTCTTAACAAATACAAAAAGGGCACAGATCTCAGTTCTTCAACCTACTGAGAAACTAATCAAGTACACATAAACAAACAAAGAAAAAATTAAATGAAATGGCTTACCAAAGGAGTGTAAATTCCCATCGCGATGTATTGAAACGTCTTCCTTCCGACAAAAGGCGCAAAGAACACATAAAAAGCAAAACCCAATGCTAGAAATACAGCCACAGCCACCACCTTCAGAAGGCAAAATAAGCACAAAAGAATGAGAGATCAAAGTGCAACAAAGACATTAAAAACAAGGGTAAATCGAAAGATGAAGTACCTGAAGAGGGTGATAAGGAAGTTGCCATCCATGCTTCCTCATTGTTCAGGGGAAATGCAGCTGCTTCAGCCGATGACAAAAAATATAAACTAGGGGATAAGAACAAAAAGGGGAAGGAAGAAGTTGAAGAAAAAGAATTAAGTAGGATGTTTCTTTTACTTTCCTTCAATTTCCCTCATTTGTCTAGAAAAGCAAAGACCCCTCACTCCATTACATTTAACAACAAAAGGAAAGGTACACGGGGAAAACATAATTCCCATGGGTCTAATCAGAAAAGGCACCAAAAAGTAGCAGATGGGAGAAGCAATGAATGTTGGGTGGTGGTGAAGAGGAATGGACAGAGAGGAAAGCTTTGTCTGGTTCACAAAATCATAATAGCCCAAGCTTGAGAAAGAAGAGAGAGAGAAGAAAATTGAAAAAGATATAATCTTAGGGTGATTTTGGAATTGGGTTTGTGTTTGTTGGTATGTGGAAGGGAAAAAGGTTGGTCTTTTTTTTAACTTGGGGGAAGAAAGATCTAACTGGGTAAGAGAGAAGAGACAGAGAGAGAGAGAGAGAGAGAGAAATGGAGAGAAAAAGAAGGAGAAGAGCAGAGCAGTGGGTTAGTTTGATTTTGAAGGATACAATAAATTACCTATACACAACTTTTTCTTTTGTGATTTGTTGTTGTAATGAGCAAATCAAATCATGTGTCACACTGCCCACTGCAAACTCATAGTTGATTACCTTCTCTTTCCTTTTCCTAAGTCTGCCTCCAACTTCTGACTCATTTTTTTTTTGTAATAATCTCCTATTAAATCATGATTTACATCGGATTAAAAATAAGAATAAAAAATTTCCGATTTGTCAAATCATTTTTTCATTAAACTACTTCAAAGTCTCACAAATAGTCCTTTAACAAGAATCACATTTGTATTAATTTAATTATAAATATTAGATTATAAACTACACTCTGTTACATTTTTATTTTTTTTATTATACTCTAATTGTTTATGCATCAATACTTTTGCTATTTATATTTTTTTTAGGATATACCATATTTCGAAAGTATTGTACACGATATCTTTTATTGCAAAATAAATATTACGTTTAACAATGTTAGTAAATTAACAAAACTCACCAAAAAAAATGGTGTTAGCGATTGCTAATAATGTGCGTCGACTTTGTTAACTTGTTATCTTAATTTGTTAATTTTGCTCATGTGTTGCGTGTAATTTTTTATTTTTTTACTATTATGACATCTTAAATTGTGAAACTTTTATTAACTTAGTGCATTGACTTGATGATATATAAAATAAAATTAGTTAAATTCCTTTCTTATTAAGAATTTACGTGGTTTTTTGGCATGGAATATGTAATTTGATTGGTATTGTATAGTAAATTTTTTTTTTTTTTTTTTTTTTTTTTTGTAGGTTGGTAGAAATGGAATTATATGGTAATGTAATAAAAGAAATGGACCACCTTAAGATGAAGACATTAGACATAGACAAGTCCCTTGTTGAAAGGAATGGCACATAAGGCTGGAGAACCAATTGGATATTAACCAAATCCTTTGCTTTTCTTTATTGGAAATTTCTTTTTATGAATTAATCAATTATTTAATGTCCTTTTCTTTCTTGTTATCCCTTTAGTTGCAAATTGCAATCTACTTTGTTATATAATATTAGTGTGTTTTATTATAATTTATGTGGTAATTTGAGCTTTTTTTACAAATAAAATTCTTAAATTTAAAACCAAAAACATGTAAAAGGTAAGCTTTGTTATATAATATTCTTATAAATTTTACATATCAATTGAAAAAAAAAAAAAAGAACAGAGAGAATTTTTTTATTAATGGGTTTGGCAATTGAAAGTAGACAAACGGTCACAGGTTAAATTGAAAAGCCTTGAAAATAATAATAATAATGATGATGATAAAAGGCTAAAACCATAAACACAAGTCAAAAAAGCTAGAGCTCACATGATTGCTTCACTACAAGGCAAAAGGGAAATACAAAGAATTTAATTTAAACTATACCAAGCTATTAAAAGAAAAAGCACCGTATTTTCTTGTATTTATTTATGCTGAAAAATGTGGTTTTTTTTTCAAGACAAAATGGAAAAATATTTACAATTAAAACAACTTTTTTATAAACAATTAAAACAAAAAATTTTTAAGACAAATGGGATTCCTCGTGGACACAAATTGAAATTAGATATTGGAAGATGCAAGGGACAGTGACATGACATAGAACAGAGGTATTGATTATTGAAGAAGCTGGATGGTATGGTGCCTTCAAATGTTTTTTCTTTTTTCACTTTTACGCAAAAAATTTTTTTTTAGATTTTATAATTAGCCTCCTAATCAATTTATTTTAAACACATTGAATATATAATTTTTTCTATGTTAATAGTTTTAGCTCTATATTTAACACTTTTTTCTAACACGCGTTGTAGTTGAAGTTGTCAATCGGGTAGCGGAGACCTGTCCGGATGAGGACAGAGAATCCCTGATTAAGATCTCCGCAAGGCGGAGAAGGAGACAAATTTGTCCCCGTTTCTTAATTGGAGATAAGGATGGTAATAACTTTACCCGCTCTACGGGCCTCCATCCCCATCCCTATCCCCGTTTAAAATCGGCAGGGATTCCCGATAAATTTCCATGTTAAATACCCAAATCCCGATAATTCTTCTTTCATATTTCTTTATTATTAATATCATTACATTACATTATTATTATTTATTATTTATAATTTTATAAACTAAAGTAAAGAAGAAAACTAATCTCTCTCATGAATAATTATTAATTATATGTTAGTGTATTTGAAATTTGAGGTTTGAGAATTTTATGTCTATAGTTTAATGCACATTTGGATAAGTTAGAGGGTGAAAATTGAAATTTTACAGGTTCTTTTATAAAATTGAAAATTAGCTTAATAGGGACGGGAATCCCCGTGAGGAACAGATTCCTCGCGGATTGAGGATGAGATAAAAATTTGTCCCCGATTAATAAACGGACGGAGACGGGATCCTCAAATATTCTGGGGACGAGGATAGGAAATGCAATCCCCTCTCCACCCTGTTTACAACCCTAGTTGTAGTATCGGTTAACTAACAAGTGACACAATTTTTAAAAAATATAAAAGATTCTGGAGTTTACCAGCGGGGTACAGATAGTTAGGAATGTAAATCACACTTCCGATTTTCTCTATCTTGTTCTTAAAATTGTATTATATCCTAATTAATGGATACTATAACCCATGTAAAAAAGTATCAAGTTTAGGAGAAATGTTATCAAAACAAAATAATTATACACGCAATGTTTGGAAAATATTTAGGTGGGTATAAATTATAAAATTTATAAAAGTTTAGGGGCTCAGAATTTGTTTTGACTTATTTTTATTTTGGGTTTTTCAAAGTTTTGGAGAGATGCATTTTGTCATTATCGTGTCAGATATTGGTGTTGATGACAAACTAAATAAATATACTATTAAATACTCACCCAAAAAAGAAAGTATTAAATACGGCTGCTAGTCAATTAACCAATCATTAATTAACCAAATAAAATGCAAGAGATAAACACTCTAATAATCATTTTCGCATTTTCTGTGGTGTGTTTGTAGAATTTCATTTTATATGCCCTTCGATCTTAAATAAATGTTATTTTAGTTTTTTTAATTTGTTCTTTTTTATATGATATTTAATTTTATTTATATATTTTTGATTTTATTTTTTCTAATTTGTCCTTATTTTTTTTTTAAAAATATTTAATATTAATTGAGAATATCACATGATAATTAAGAACAAAAAATTTTTTATTAAGGGTAAATTAGTCAATTTAATAGTTGAATAAATTTTTCATGGTTCTTTATGAACAACCTTAAACAATATATATTTAGAAATGAATGGGGTAATTTTATTCATATTTTTCACAATATGTATTTATGATTTGATTCTTTCAATATCCGAATCACAAAATTTTGATGATACAGAGCATTCCATTTGTAGCAGACATTAAATAATTAAGAATTTTGGATTTTTTTTGCACAATTATCGTTTCGGGTTTGAAGTATAACGACACATGATTACGCTAAAAAATAATTTATTGATATATTACTTGATAGCATGTTGTGTCATGAGAAGAAAAGAAAATAATGATAAGGAAAAACTCTCACACACCTATTCGGACACCATGCTTTGTCATTGAGTTGTACAAAATTAACCGAAAAATTGATATTTGAAATTGAAATCAAACTGAACAATATATTATTAAAATCGATAGATTATGTTATGATTTTTTATTTTAAAAACTGTTGATTAACTAAAACCGAAAAATTAATCGATTATGTGTATAGTTGAATATAATTAATACAGATATATGTAGAATTTCAATTGTTCATATATATGTATATTTATATATATAGTTTTTTAGCTAAAAATATTTTAAAACTTCAAATTTTATTTTGAGTTTTTTTAGTTGTGTTTGAATTTTTAAATTCATAATATTAAGTTATAATTCTCGTCTTTAATATTTAAAAACTTAAATCTTTGTATGAAAAAGTTGTTAGTGGGTAATTAGACAGGTATTGGTTAATCAATCGTAATGATAGGTTAACCGATTCTAACACACTGGTTAATGGATTGCAAAATTTGTTGTTAATGGCTTGATTAATTAATCATGTGCATCCATACTTTGCCAAGCTAGGATTAGTGTTTTCCCCATTGAAAGAGATTCCGTGGGCTTTCAGAGTGTTGTGCATAAACACATAAGTTGAGTTGAATCCATGTAACATAAAACCAATTATCTTATTTAAGGTCTAATTCACATCACTTATATGCGACTTTTTATAGTCAGTTATTTTCGATATGTGATTTACAACACTCCCCCTTGAATACAACTGTGCCTAGACTAGCTGTTTCTTATCAAACATTTTTTGTCATATCTCTTTTAAGGCTAAAGTTATCAACGAGTCCAATATTTCTACTAGCTCAAACTCACTGGGTATTGAAACATGAGCTTAAGATTCTTTTGACTATCAGACATTCTTCTACTCTGATATCATGAAGAGATTATGTGCACTTTTGAAAGTGCTTGGCTTGATTACATGAGTGAGCATATATGTATGATTTGACCAATGAAAAACAAAACTGATTGACATGTGTCAAGTTTCAATCTACACCATTTAATTATATGACATTCTTTATATTTATTTATTTCCAATGTGTAATCTCCAACAAATAGCAATAATTGTTCACCATCATAATAAATATAGTATAATTTTTCTTGATATAAAATTAAAAAAAACATCTCTAAGTTAACGCTGCTATTTTAAAGCCAATTAAATTTATATCTAATGGAAAGTCTTTACCAGATAAAACTTTATAATTTTATGTTAATTTATTAACACTCAGTCACATCAACGTTTTGTGATATGGAGCCAAATTAAAAAATAGCCAAGTATTAGTACAACCTATATATTTATCAATATTTCCTCTAATTATCTCTAGCATTGAATATGTCGCCTGATTAATTCACTAGTTCTTTCATGTGAACTAATTTCTAAACGATTATTATTAGCAGCTATATAAGTTTAGTAGAAACTTAATCGGTCAAGTGCTAATAAGGTATTGATTTGACTAAATGTTAACATAATTGTCAAAAAAAAAAAAAAAAAGCCTATAGTTAAACTAGTCTAAAGCGATAAAATTATGTTTTCAATTGCATTATTCAATGTGTGATGTTAAATTGGACTTTGTCTTTGAATAATTGGGTATTTTTTAATCTTTTTCTATTTTTCTCTCGCTTTAACTATTTCATCTCTCATGTATTTAATGTGCGAAAAGTATTTTTAGATGGTTTATATTAATTAAAAATGAAAAGGCTAAACTACAAAAATGCCCATAATATTTAGATAAAAATACGATTTTGCCCTCAAGTACAAAATTATCTCTTACGTTAAACAATTTTCTTACATAAAATAATAAAAACAAAAATGACATTTATTACGGGATTTAGATTTAACTCCGTTGTGTCCGTTATACTCGTGGACTATGATGTCAATATCATATAGACGGACCAGGAGATGTGTGACGTGTGTTCTTAGTTAAAAAATTTGGACCAACATCAGATACTAAAACATAATAATTAATCGATGATCAAATAACACTGGTACCGATAAAAGGGGAAAATCAACGGCGATTCAATGGCAGCTGAGGATTCCGACTAAATCCGAAGAGATTTTCAGTTCAAAGGCTAAAATCAATGCCTGTTGGTTTACTTGATCAGAATTGTAAACAGATGGAAATCTTCTAATGGGGAAGCATTTGAATCCTTGAAAAAGGGCATGATGATGAAGAAGAATTACAAATTCAAGTCTATACTACTTATATGACTTAGAGCATCAAAAGAGGCATGCCCTAGCCTTTTATGCCAAATATCTACTGCATTTTTGTCAAGACCTGTGGTTGTTACATTGCAACATTGTTGAACTTTCAAATCATGTCAGAAGCAAATGAACCTTCATCTAGCAAATACAAACCATCCACCATCCAAGCTATAGCTAACACTTTCTTGGTTACCACATCCTGCAGGCAACAATAAGAAGAAGCGAAGTGAATCTCAATCTGCTGTTGTCTCAGTAATTGCCCCACTGATAACAAGTTATACTGAAATTTTGGGACATAAAGAGCATCCTGTAATTTAACATCATCAAATTGGACTTCTTCAATATAACTGACCAATTGGAAAGTATCATCCGGCATACTCACCTTCTGTGTTGTAGAAACAGGTTTTAAAAAAGTGAACCATGCTTTATTTGCACACATGTGGGCCGAGGAACCACTATCAAAAATCCAATAATCAGAAACAGAGGCAATATTTTTACCTGAAAATTCAGCAAATGCTGAAAAATCTGTTCCTGTAGTGAATGGTGTTTCTCCGGCAGATTTAGAAATAGGTTTTAAAAAAGTGAACCATGCTTTATTTGCACACATGTGGGCCGAGGCACCACTGTCAACAATCCAATAATCAGAAACAGAGGCAATATTTTTACCTGAAAATCCAGCAAATGCTGAAAAATCTGTTCCTGTAGTGCGTGGTGTTTCTCCGGTAGATTTATTATCTTTCAGCAGCTTATACACCTCTTGCATGAGAAATGTTAAACTACTAGATTGATTAGTGTCCTTATCTCCAAAAGCCTTTGAGTGTGTTGAATCCTTGGCCAAATAAGAAGGAGATGAAGCATTAGCATTGTTAGCAAAAGAAGAAGCAGAGGCAGATTTACCTTGAGAAACTCCTTTTGGCTTAGGACCTTTCCACCAATCCGGATAGCCAATAATTTTAAAGCATGTTGCTATCACATGTCCTTCTGTTTCACACAAATCACACACAGCCTTCCTTTTTTTTTCTTACCTTTTGTATCGGTTCTATGTGACACAGTTTTGCTGTAATTTGTTATCTCCACCTGAGAATCAAGGATAACTTCATGCTGGCTCTTAATTCGCAAAACCATAGAATATGCTTGATTAACATCAGGTAATGGTTCCATAAGCAAGATCTGGTTACATCATATTGTTCACTAAGGCCCATCAGGAATTGTAAAAGCTTATCCTCTTCATTTACATTAGCCAACCTCCTAAAGGCATTACAATCACAAGTTCGGCTAGCACCACATTTGCAATGAGGCAATGGTCTCAACATACTCAATTCAACCCAAAATCGCTTCATCTTATTGAAATAAAGCATTAAGGACAGATTACCTTGACAAAACAAACTTAATTCTTGTTTGATTTTGAAGAGCATTGGACCATTACTATAGCCAAAATGATGTTTTAAATCCTTCCAAAGATTTCTTACAGATTCGACATAAAGAAAACCTTTTGCTACCTCTTTAGAAATTGTGTTTAAGATCCAAGATGGTACAAGGAAATCATTCCTGTGCGACTGCTTGTATTTCGGTGAATTTGTTGCCGGTGGATCATCGTCTTCTAAGATAAAATCCAACTTTTCTTTTGCGGTCAAGACTCTGATCATTGTGTTGCTCCAAGAGAGGTAATTCTTCTGTCCAGTAAGTACTATGTTAATAAGTACCAAACCAGGATTATGCGAATTACTGTATCGATTTTGTTGATATGAACGAGTCGATTGCATCTCTTCATTTGATTCATCCTATTCTTCAGTTTCTCCATGAAACAATGCTCTAGAAGGAACCTCCTGTACGTTCCTTCGTTTCCTCGCCATGATTGCTCAATCCTCATGCTCTGATACCATGATAACATGAAGAATCAAGAGAAAATTGCTTTATTAACATTTATTTTACAATTACATGAATGGGTATTTATAATAGGAAAAGAATACACTAGAAGGAAAGCACAAAAATGGCGCCTAGCTAATAACTGTTTTCTGTTAGAGAAGGAGAAATTATAACCATAGATGTGTCCAAGTTATCAATCCCATTCAAGAAGAAATAAGAGCTGTTAATCTGCTTTCATTTATTTCACCTATTAAAATGATGAAGCCGACCCATAACCCATACCGCAACATAACCCATACATTTATCAGAAACAATAGTAGCAGACAAATTAGTAGTTGAAGTTTCTTCAACTTCATCTTCTTCATTTGCTTTTAATTTGTTTAATTAGGTTGGAAATTTCTCCCCTTTGTTTTGCTTCTGCATTTTGTCTCTATAAATTTGGAGATATAATTCTTGTTGGGTATCCAACATGAGGAAGCTCTTTATGAGCTACACTTTAAGAGGTGTAAGAAAGATTTTAAGTCTTTATGAGGTGAAAAAGACTTTACTTTGTGAGGCAAGAAAGACTTTACCATGTATGTGAAGCGAGACTATGAGGTGAGAAAGAGAGGCAGAAAGAAACCAAGAAAAGGAAAGAGAGAAAAAAAAGGTTTTGAAACCATCTTTCTTCTCCATCACCAGCTGCACGTTTTTGGCATCACAGAAGTTCCGACCGTTGGATTGTCGTGAAATTTGAGCAGAGTGTTTCTAACATCTTTGTCTTCAATCTGAATGGTGAAGATCATTTTTGGAGGTCAGGATGGCATTTTCATCCAAAGGCATATTGTGTGTATTTTTTGTTTGTTTTTTATCTTTTCTCCACTTGTTTTGATTCCATATTTCTTGACGATTCATTCCAAGAATATGATGCCCATGGTGTATACCTCTAGTTCATCTAGGGAAGACTTGTTGTAATTGTCCATTATTGGTTGATAGTGGAAGATTAAGCGGCCTAAGGGTCCCGTGGTTTTTACTTCTTGATTGAGAGGATTTTCCATGTAAAAATCTTATGTGCTTGTGTTGTTGTGCATTGCTCCATTTTTGTTGCTTGGTGTTGCTCTAATTTTAGTTTCCTCAGAGATTTATACAAGTCAGGAAAATGAATCGCAACGAAGATTTATTCTACATTTGTTGTTGCCGTTATGGTTGGTATTTGAAATTTGGAATAGCTTTTATCCTTGAATCGGAAAAAATCAAACGAAACCCTGTTTAATTCCAACACCCTTGCAAAAGAAGAAATAAAAAATTGAAATATCAGTATTTGAAAACTCAGACAGGATGAAAAGAAAAGTACCAATGGAGAAGCGGGTGGAGCACAGACAACGAGAGGCATTTTCGGGGACCTGATCGAGATCTGGAACATCTGATACTTGAATAGTTTTAAGGGCCATTTTTTTATAAAAAAAAAAAAAAAAGAGGGGGGGGAGGGAAAATGGAGATTAGAGAGAAGGATTAAGGGCGGAGGGAGAAGGATTAGAACCTACAGTCAGCAATTATAATAGATTTAAAATTTTAATATAACGGTGTTTAATGTGGTGATAACTTTGTGGTAATTCAAAATAATATTTTTGTGTATTTGTTAAGGGTATTTTTTAGCTTAATCCAAATAAAAATATAGAGATAGGGGTAGGGACCGGGGAATCTGAGGGGGGTAGCTCGCTCGCTTAGCATTAATTTCTTTGGATATGAAAGGTCCAACAATTTCCTGTACATCCATATCTATACTTTCTAATATGCACCTTATCTTGACTTTGACCCAAAAGTTCCAAATCCAATTGGCTAATCGCAGATATTATTTTGAAAAAGAAAGCTAGAAGTAGGTGTAGCTGTACCAAAAGGTATCACTGAACTGATCAGACGGCCAGCATTAAAAACATTAGTCTGTACAAATTCACCAGCTGTTGCCTTTCTTGTAACTGGGACCATGTTGCATTAATTGTTTTTATTTTTTTATTTATTCATTTAATAAATTAATAATCGAAGTAAACAAAATTATGGGTTATTTAATGGAAAAACTCAACAACATTCATTCTAACTAACTTCCAAAATTGCTGCTATCTAAGTTGTCCATATTTTAAGTTGTGTAATGTGCAGTTCATTTAAAATATAGATTTGCCTTACCAATGAAACATAGAATAATTAATTAAACATAAAATCATTATATTAAGGTTGGTTCAATCTAAGTTTTCCATTTTTGTTTACACGAAACTCGACTGCCCATACCTCCATGGAAATATCATATCAATGATTTTACAATTATTTTTGTCCCACTTTTTTTGACATCGGACGTCTCAATTTGCTCTATCATTTTTTAATTACATAAACATATTATTAAAGTGTAAAGTGCAAACCTCAACTTAATTATGTATTAAGCACTGTCAATAGAAAAATAACAAATGTCTAATTTGATGCGAGATATGCGGGTGCGTTATGATTATTTTTTTATGTTAGGATAATTTAAAGTTAAGTTTGGTTTTGTTTGAGGTGATGAGATGTAATGTAATCTAAGATTGTAAATTTGTAATAGAATCAAAATTGAACTTGAATAGTTCACTTCTTAAAATCATTTACATTGCATTATATATATATAGCAAATGACATCTTAATATAGGTACATGTTGTGTCCTCATGGGCCCGAACCTGAATAGCTTTTACCCAGGGGTTGAGCAAGCTTACCTTACAAATATAGTTACCACCTAATTCCACACGGATTCAAATTTTGAAAGAAGTTTCAGGTTAAGCTAATCTACTTAAACAATCCAACTCATTAGAAGATGGCTTCACATTATCAAACAAAATCAGTTACATCATACGGCTTCACATTATCTAACAAAATCAGTTACATCATACACGTCTTGTTGATGTGGAATTCTTTTTGGAGATAATAAGTTAGGTGCTGAGTAATGTGTCACCGATATGCTTGCCATGTGATTTGGTATCTCTAAGTGGCAGTGCCAAGTGCCAAGTTGATGCCACAGTATATTGTTATTGAATCTGTAAGACAAGTTTGTGACATTGAGTTGCAATGTTGTCAACAAAAAATTAAAATATATCAACACTTTTTGTCGTTAATAAGAATTATAATTGCGCTTTGACATTCAAAATTGCTTTTTTTTTTTTTTTTCTTACATGGAGATTAAATTTGTTAAGCATATGTGTTATTTTTTACCCTGAACTCTTTCATGAAATTAAAATTTTAATAGTTAAATTTAAATCTATATTCCTAGTTGTCCTAGGCTTGGGTGTCTTTTATACATCCATTAGCCCAAAACCATAGTAATATCCAGCCTGGTCAAATTTGAACTGTGAGTATATACAAATTTATTTGATCATGCCCGATTTAAAGAGGTGCGAGTCGGATGGATATTCAGACCCATTAACATGTCAAATAGTAATGGTCAATGGGAATTTAGGCAAGATGAGATTTTTTTTTTTTGCCATTGTCATATGTTTTATTTATCTTTTTAGCTTATATCATTTTAAACTGTTATTTTTACCTTTTCCCTATACAAAACCATATCCAATTGCACCATAACCTTTTGCTATCTGAATGAGTTAAAGTTGAAAGAAAATTAGTCAATTATAGTATAATTGGATACGGTTTCGTATACAGTAAGGACCAAAAAGGCAATATTAAAATGACAGATGATTAAAAGGATAATTGATTAATACAACAGGAACCGAAAAGTGTTTTTTTTTTTTTACTAGAATTCTTTGTTTTCATAGAAGATCCACTTTTATCGTATGAAAATTATTGAAAAAGTACATAAAATATACATTTATATGGGATAACTGTAAAATATAATTTAGTTAAAGTGAAATTGAATAATTGGATTAAAATTGAAAACAACAAATGCATTATAAAACTAATAGTAAAGAAAATAGTTTTGTTTGGTAAGTAATTAAGTAGAGAAGAAGAATATGAAGATAGAGAGATGTTGGACAAAAGAAGAAAACAAGAGAACACATTAAAATAAGCAATTTTGGGGCATTTGTCCTTATTAAGGAGGGTATCATTTCAACCATTCACCAAATATATTAATTCCCTCTTCTTTAATGATTACTATTAATTAACTATATCCACATTGATTCTTCATACTCCATTATACTATCAATTGTTAACTAGTATGTACTTGCTCCATGTCTTAAAGAATATTATTGATTAAAAAAATTATTAAAATATTTCAATAATAATATTACTTTATTACAATTTTTTATTAATTTTAGTGTAATCGATATTAAATATAATATTAAACTTATTATTAAATATTCTCATTTTTTTAAAACAATAGTATATTTGACCATTTATTTATGGGTCAGCTAAGTTTATAAATATTAAAAGCAATTTAATACGGAATACATATCATTGCAGACATAAATCATAATCTAAATGCACAATAATAATAGGATTTTTAAGTTTATTTCTTATAATTCTAATCGTTCTAACCCAATTCTTTAGCACAAAGAAAATAATCTTATTGACCTTTAGCACAGTGAAAAGAATCTTGTTTGTTTTACGGATCATTTTATTCTCCACGTGTTCGGGATAATTATAAGTTTTCATCGTCTAAAAAGAGGACGAATTATGTATACAGAGATAGTATATCTCTAGCATTTACTTGTGTTAATAATCAGACTTAAGCCTCCCTATTTATAGTGAAAGTAGTTATATGTCCGTTGGAACTAAGAGTCCAATTAATTAATTAAATAATACAGCTTTAGTCACATTTGAATTGCTGTTATATAAATTAATAAAGTCAGAGTTTATCTAGTCTTGTTAGGATTGGATTTAACTTTATCTTTATAGAGTCATGAGCATATTTAAACTCCATAAAATATATTTTATTTAACTTGTATCGTGAATTTAATTTTCATTTTACTTATATAGTTTTGAATATATATATATTTTAATTTTATTCCATTTGAAATTTAACTAGTTTGGGTACAAAATGAAATTATAATTTTAACAATATAATTAATTTTTTAATTCAATTATTACATGTAAAATATTTTATTCAATTTCGCAAGGAAACAAAAAGAAGTGGTTGTTCAAAAATAAAAATAACTAATGGGATAAAGTTTACTTCATTAAAAAAAGGGGATAAAAATTTACTTATTTATTCTGAAAAAGAAGGAGTATGAAACGTAAAATTTATTTGTAGAAAAGAATAGCTGAAAATGGTAAGATAAAGTTAGGAAGTTTGGTTGCTGGCTAAAATGTTAAATTTTGTATATTTAATCTAATATTGGATATAAATAATAAATAAATTTTTTGATAAATTAATTAGAAGAAATTTTAGAATTCCAAAAGAAAAGGGTTAGGCGTCAGCATGTGATGATGTGAAAGGCTATACCCTATTTTTCTTTTTTTCTTTTTCCTATTCTCACCCGTGACCTATCCACTCACTATTTCCATACTAATCATGCCAACAAATTTAGAGCATGCCAAGAATCCCAGTGCTATCTTTACCTCATGTGAAACATTATATATTTTAGAAATTAAGACTTTATACATTAGTTTATAAAATTTATATTTTAAGATTAATAATTTTATTTAAATCATTAAATATTATTTAATTAACTAATTACATATTATTATTATTTTTCTATTCATTGACATATGGTTTGTCGTTATTTTATTCGTTTACCACACGAATAATGTAGCAATTTTTGGGTTACAGTAAAATTTGTCAAAAATTATGCATAATATTTCTCATCAATTAGTTTGAATTTATTCACTTATATTTTAAAGGGTTTGTAATCTCATACAATTCTCCTGTGTATACTGAAAATCCAATTTTAAAATTTAAATTAAGCAATAAAATATTATATTCATCCAGACTAGACTTAAATTTTTATTTTTTACTTTTTATTTTTAGGTTATACTACTTTAACCTTTTTTTCTCTTTGGGGGTAAAAAGGAAATATAAGACTTTAACCTTCATGAGAAAAAGTGTTTATTGAAAGCTTATTGCTTTTGATCTCAAAAATACAAAGATTTCTGATTAATTGAAAACAGAATGAGGATGGCTTTATAAACAGCCATAACCTCCCTAACCTCTCTAACTAATTACAAATTAGGTATAACTACTTAGGGTAGCAAAATTACAAAAAACCCCTAAACATATTCCTTATTTCCACACCCCCCCCTCAAGATGAAGGGAGTGAAACAAAATTCATCTTGCCCAAAGCAGGAGACATATGAGCTGCAGTAAGAGATTTAGTGAACAAATCGGCTAATTGCAGAGATGTATGAACATATATTGGAGAAAGAAACCCAGCAGCAACGTGTTCACGAATCAAATGACAGTCAATATCAACATGCTTAACCTTTTCATGGGAAACCGGATCCTTAGCAATGGCAATAGCGGATTGACTATCGCAATGTAGTGGGATCGGGAGGGCTGGTTGAAGATGAAAATCTGCCAAAAGAGAATAAAGCCATTTTAGCTCACAACTCGTGGTAGCCATGCTGCGATATTCTGATTCTGCTGATGAACGGCTCACAGTAGGCTGTTTCTTGGTTTTCCAAGAAATGAGGGATGCACCCAATAAAACACAATAACCTGTGAGAGACCGACGAGTATCCTTGCAACGAGCCCAGTCAGCATCACAAAATGCAGTAAGGGAAGACAAGTCAGTTTTGGCAGAGTAAAATAAACCACAATTCAGAGTTCCCTTTAAAAACCTGAGAACATGTATAGCAGCTTGAAGATGGTGTTTACAAGGCTGTTGCATAAATTGACTAAGCTGATTGGTGGCGTAAGCAATATCAGGACGAGAAAAACCCAAATAGAGCAATCGACCAACCAAGCGCCTATACATGACAGGATCTTGTAACAACTCCCCTGAACTAACAAAATTAGAACCAGTAGCCAAAGGACTAGAAACGGGAGAAGCTTGCAACAAACCAGCATCATCCAACAAATCAGTAATATATTTGGTTTGAGTGAGGAAAATACCTGCATCAGTCCGGGTCAATTCAATACCCAAGAAATAACGAGCTTCCCCCATGTCTTTGATAGTGAAAAGACTATGTAAATGGTCCTTGATAGCCTGAATTTTACAAGAATGAGAACCCATAATCAGAATATCATCCACATATATTAAGGCTGCTGTGAAAGAATCATCCTTACTATCAACCAAAGTAAACAGACAATAATCATTGATGGACCTTGTAAAACCGTAAGCTAAAAGCTTGGCAGATAACTCTTTATGCCATTGGCGCCCAGCCTGTTTAAGGCCATAAAGAGACTTCACCAACTTACAACCATAACCTGCAGGAACAGTTTTATAACCAAGAGGTGGTTTCAAGTAAATGTCTTCATCAAGAATGCCATGAAGATAGGCATTGTTTACATCAATTTGATGTATACTCCAACCCTTAGCAGCACCTATTGCCAAAAACAATCTGACTGTGACAGTGCGAGCTACAGGGCTAAAACAATCATGATAATCTACACCAAAAACCTGATTGTAGCCTTTAGCCACTAATCGTGCCTTATACCGGTCAACCTCACCATTGCTCTTGTACTTAACCCTGTACACCCATTTGGTATCAAGGGGTTTGATGTGAGAAGGAAGAGGCACAATCTCCCAGGTGTGATTATCTTCTAGGGCCTGCAATTCAGCATTCATAGCTTGAACCCAATGATCATCTGTTTTAGCTTCATGGTAATGGATAGGCTCCTTTATCTGCAAAATCTTGGTAAGAAACACTCTATGCTGAAAAGGTATTTGTGAAACAGCATTAGCAGTATCTGTAACATAATCTTGCAACCAACAAGAAGGCTGAGTAATTCTTACTGACCGCCGTAGAGGAAAAGATGTATCAGTTGGAGATGGAACAACAGTAACATCAGGGGATGAAACAACATCAGTGGTAGGAGATGAAGGAGAAACAGAGTCAGTAGAAGATAGATGTAGTATAGAAGATTGAAGATGAAAAGGAAATTCATTTTCCAAAAAATGTACATCCCTGGAAACAACAAGTTTCTGAGTTGCTAAATCATAAATCTTATAACCCTTCTTACCTGGAGCAAACCCAACAAAAACTCCTGGAAAAGCACGAGAAGAAAACTTATCGCGTGCAGGAGACACATTTGTATAAAAGCAGCTACACCCAAAAACATGATACTTAGTGTAATCTGGCCTGCACTGAAAAAGTCTGTAAAAGGGAGTTTGCCAATTCAACATTCTGATAGGAAGTGCATTAATAATAGAAGTAGCCATTAAGATAGCTTCTCCCCAAAACTGTATTGGCAAATGAGATTGAAACAAAATAGCCCTAGCAACTTCCAATAAATGTCTGTGTTTGCGCTCTACAACCCCATTTTGCTGAGGGGTATAGACACAAGTGGTTTGGTGTATGATACCCTGTGCTTGAAATAATCCTGCACAAAACTTATTTACAAATTCTGTTCCATTGTCACTACGGATAATCTTCACTGATGTATTAAATTGACAAGTGACCATTTTGAGAAAGACCACAATAGCCTGTCCAACCTGAGTCTTAGTGTGTAACAAAATGACCCAAGTATATCTAGTATAATCATCAACTATAGTTAAAAAATATCTAGCACCCGTAAGAGAATTCAGTTTGTAAGGTCCCCATAAATCCATATGTAACAAATCAAAACACTTGTCTGTAGTGATTGTACTTTTAGTAAAAGGAAAACGGTGCTGTTTAGCACGAGGACAAACAGTACAAGAGTAAGAATTACACTGCATATCAATATTACCAACGTGACTAAGCACATCAAAAGAGGCATGACCAAGTCTCTTGTGCCATATATCAGATTCTGTGTGAGTTGAATCAGTGACAGCCAAACATAATTGCTGCACTTTATTGATAACATCTGCAGAAAAAGAATTTGAATCTAACAAATAGAGTCCATCAACCTGCCACCCCACTGCTGTAACCATATGAGTTTTCCTATCCTGCAGATAACAATAATGAGAATGAAAAATCACCTCAAGATTGCTATCCTTCAACAACTGTCCAACAGACAAAAGGTTGTATCTAAAACTTGGCACAAAGAGGACTCCATGTAAAATTAATGTGGATGACAATTCTACTTTTCCAATATTCTTAATCTGTTTCAAAGTACCATCAGGCAAAGCTACTGTTTGCCTAACTAAACAAGAAGAGGTGGGAATAAAGTGACTGGAAATATAAGTCATGTGAGATGTTGCTCCACTATCAATAATCCAGCAAGATGTGTGCACGGCATTTAAATCAGAAGAGCAATGAGAAGAAGTTGAAGTACCTGAGAATCCTGCAAAAGCAGTAAAATCAGGGGTCTGTAAAGGAGAGTCAACCATGGAATTCTTTCCCTTCATCATTTTATACACCTCCCTCACCATTTTTTGAAAATCTTCTTTTTCATCATCTCCTTCAGTATCACTGCCTACTGCCATCTTCTTGACTCCTTCCTGTACTGCATTAGCACGATGAGGCTGAACAATCTTTTTGGACTTAGAGTTCTGTTTCTTAGATTTTGGATGCCAATCTGGATATCCTATCAGTTTGAAGCAAGTGGCCCTAACATGCCTAGTTCCATCACAATAGTCACACTTCAAGTCATCCTTATTGATCTCAGAAGATTTTCTGTTGTCATTTTTAACAAAACTAGCTATTTCTGTTGTATGTATTAAAGATATCTCTTGCTGTTTCTCAACCTTCAACAACATTGCATATGCCTTGTTTAACCCAGGTAAAGGTTCCATTAACAAAATCTGATTCTTAACATTGTCATAAACCTCATGTAGCCCCATCAAAAATTGAATTAGTTTATTCTCCTCTATAGAATCTGCCATTCTCTGAAAAGCATTACAGACACAGTTTCTAGAAACACCACAATGACAGCTTGGTACAGGAGTAAGATAACTCAACTCATCCCACAAACGTTTAAGCTTGTTATAATACTGCAAAATTGACATGTTACCTTGTGTTAGCAGTGTGATTTCCCTTTGAATCTTGTAAAGGAGGGGACCATTGCTAATTCCAAACCGTAGTTCTAGTTCCATCCACAATTCTCGAGCTGATGAAACATACTGGAAACCATCTGCAATGTCCTTTTCAAGACTGTTAATCAACCAAGCTGTAACCAAGCTATCAGTCTTTAACCATGACTGATATCCAGGATCAGTTTCCTTTGGAGATTCAGCATCCTTCAACACAAAATCACTTCTTTCTTTAACATTTAGGGCTCGAATCATAGCCCTTCGCCAGGATATATAATTGTTGCCGTTCAATTGGAAGTTAATAATGGAGATACCTGGATTATCGTTTGATTGGGGGAAGCCATTGAACATATGGCGTTCAAAATCTGGAAACCCGCGATCTCTTCCCAAATCTGGAAAACCGCGATTCCTTCCTGGTATACGATCTTCCTCTGGTTCTGGAAAATCATCTTCACCTTCAAATCGTTCACCGGCCGGAATCTCTACTACCCGTGCTCTGCGGCTATTTCTCACCATTCCGCTGAGACTTGCTCTGATACCATGAGAAAAAGTGTTTATTGAAAGCTTATTGCTTTTGATCTCAAAAATACAAAGATTTCTGATTAATTGAAAACAGAATGAGGATGGCTTTATAAACAGCCATAACCTCCCTAACCTCTCTAACTAATTACCAATTAGGTATAACTACTTAGGGTAGCAAAATTACAAAAAACCCCTAAACATATTCCTTATTTCCACAATGATAAGGTGGTAGGACTATCGTTCAGATGTACATGAAGTAAGAAATGAAAGATTTAATTTCATTAGTCATTTTTATCTTTTTCCATTTTACATATCGAGTATCAAATATTTCAATTTATTATATTGAATTATTAATCAATTACACTCGAAGATATTGAATATCTATTTAAGGGAAACTAGTTGTGGATATTAAAATAAATTAAAAATACATAACCTGGCTTATGTGTATATGAAATTGCACTTTCACAATTTCAAAAATTAGGCTTTTTTTAGCTCTAATTGTAACTGCTACATCATACGTGTATTAATATAATTTTGAATCATAAAAAAATACAATTTCTTATGTAAATATTAAAAAAAAAACTTTATTCTAAACCGAATTTAATATTTATAGGTAATTATAGGTAATTATAGCATTAGTTGAAGATTTGAAGCTAAGTGTGAGTAATTATAATTATTTGAACTGTGAATTAGGAGTTGAAAAAAAGGAGTTGTTTTTATTCAATATATGCATGGATGTCATCCTTAATTTATTGTTATTCATAATAATATTGAAATATAATGATGAAAATGTGAAGAAAGTGGACCAAACTTTTGATAATTGAGGGATGTCTTTTGTAGCATTAAAAAGTCCAATAGACAACAAAAGAACAATCGATAAAACTAATTGCTTCAATTGGGAGCAATGGAAAGTTGAGATTAAAGAAAATAAAAAAGCAAATCCTTAATTGGTTTATCAATTCTCAAATCGCTATTATATTGATCAAATTTCACCATTCATTTTTATTTGAAATCATTGAGATTTCCACTTTGTGTATTTTGATTAGAGAAAGTTGGTCTTAGAAAAGGGGAACAAACTAAAGTTGAATTGAAAAGGATAGACTTCTACTTGTATTGTATATACCTTTCCAAGGATAATTTCTTTCATATTGGATTCTATTCCAAATTGTTTTTACCCTTCCTAAACTTACTTGTTCAAGCTTAAAAGTTTTATATTTCACTCCATCTAAAAAAAAAAACTTAATAAAATATTGTTTTACACCTTTTCTTTCAATTAGTATTTTTTGAGTGGTTTTTTGTCTAGTTAAAACCTATTATCATATACACTAATTATCCGACTTCATAATTTAACCTAAATTTATTTTAAGCTCTTAGCTAATTTACAACAATTATGTTAGGAATTGGATTTGTCTCTGATTATAATAAGTTTGATATCCAGAACAAAAAGTTGGACATTTCAATTAATTCTATCTAAATCAACGGACGTATGAGCATATAATTCAATAGTAACCAATAAGTTGGTACAACAGTGAGGAAATCACATTCTCTACACACGTCCCTTAACTCTCAAATCCTATGAGCTGATTACACCACGTCTCAGAGTGAGGAAATCATATTCTTTACACACATTCCCTAATTCTATTACTGCAGGTGGTATTCTTAGGGATCTCTTCATAGATGGGTGTTCGGTTTCACTAATAACATTGGCGTTGGCTCTCTCCTAGCAGCGTAGCTGTGGGTGATCTGTTTGCTCTGGAAACAATTAAAGCCATAGATCTAAGAAGTGTTATTATTGAAACCGATTGCATGGATGCTGTTCAAACTGTTCTTGCTCAGGAAGACCATTCGTTTAACCACCTTTGTAGGAATCTCATTCTTAATATCAAAGAAGCTCTCCTTAATCTTCCTAATGTTGAGTTGCAACATGCTTTTAGAGAGGTAAATAGGTGTGCTGATCGTTTAGCCAATTGGGCTAGGACTCTTGTTAGAGGCAATCATGTTCTCAAAGAAGCTCCATAGGTGATACAACAACTTTTAGTCCAGGACCTTCAACAGCCTGGTGTTAGGAGACACTTTTCTGTTGGAGTTAGTTAATCCTCTCCGTTTCTGTGTTTTTTTTTTTTTTTTGTTTCTTGTTGTTTTTCTTTCCTCGAAAATGCTCAGTGCAAGCAAATAATCAAATAATTTTTTTTTACTAAAAAGAGGATCATTGTATTATATCTTGAGATAATAAAGCACTAATACAAACAGGAGGGAAATCAATATAAACACAAGGAGAAAGAGCATCTAAGACCCTCACTAACTAAAGTACAAGCAACCCTATTAACTTTCCTTTTCACAAAAGAAAAAAAGCATTGAGAATGGAGATACAATCTTCAAACACCGTGCTCACTAAAGATGCTTGAGCAACAAATTGATGCTCCTTAACCTATTGAAGTTGATGAATAATGCATTGAGCATCGCCTCCAATAATTATCTGCCTATAAGAAAGGGACATTAACCAATTAAGAGCTTCACGGCAGCTAAGAGCTTTGGCTAAGAGATGGATCTCAAGAAATCTTGACTTATATACCCCTCAAGTAATCCTTTATCATTTTTCAAATAGGACAATTTTTATTCAAATTAGAAAAACAATCCAAGTCAAGGTGAAATTGTATGGAATAATAAATTGAAGAGTGAGTAGTTGAGTTTGGGTTTGTCCAAACTTATTTATTGTCTCACTCACCACTTGATTGCTTATGAAAGAAAAGCACGAGTTTGGTGTCTTTCATAATTTTAACTTTAGACAAAACATGTTATACATTTCATCATTTATTATGTCCATCTCCTACCCACTTCTTTTCCTACAATCTCTCTCTTTTTTTAAAAAAAAAAAAATTAATAAAGCTAATAAAAATAAATAAAGCCTCCAATAATTAAATAACTAAATATTTTATATCTAAAAAAAAAAGACACATGTCTCATCATTTTAATAAATGGGCCACATGGGTCTTGGTCCAGGCCCTAGATTGGACAACGCTGCATCCAACTATTTCTTAACACTTCAACGGCTCCATCAAAAAGTCTTTTTTTTTTACATCTCAAACTAATATTTGCAGTTTTCAAATTTCAATATGCCAAATGGATAAGTTATAAGTTATTTTTATCGCTACGGGGTGTTTGATAACATTATTTAAGAGTCTTAGCTGAGTCAAAAAATTATTTAATCTAATAAGCTAAAAGATTTGACTTAAAATTTTAAGTTGAAATCACTAGTTTTTTCTAAATTCAATCTTCGTTTTTCGTATTTATCAAATAATACTATCATTTAATAGTTTCAACATTTATAATATTCAACACCTGAATTCAATGCTCAATTTTCAGTTTTACCAAATATCACCTATATTATATATAACTCTTCGTCTTTATATATATATATATATATATATATATATATATATATAGAAAACTAAAAGTACTCTAGTCACCGTTTGTCATTTTTCAGTAATTTAATTCATCTATAACATGAGTTAATTCAATATTTTATCAAGAGGGCATTTGGTTTGAATTAATTTGAGAATTGAAAATCTTTTTAAATTAGAATTGGAATCATTGTTTAATTAGCTCTGTTTGTTTTGTGTGGAATCCAAATATGATTTACTTTGAATTATTTAACAAATATCATCAGTTACAATTATGAATTCTAATTTTGTCCCATTATTCTATCCAACTAAACACCCTCCAAATATTAATTTAGACAACTTAACTCATAAACTGGATTAAATTAAACAAAAAATTGAATGATTGAAACAAAAAGTTGCACTGTGACCATCATTTTATATGTTTGTAATTTTTAGGTTTGCTAATGGGGTGAATCCAAGTCTCTATCGGGGACTCGCCCAAATAGAGACGAATCATCCTTGATAAGAATCCCCATGGGGTAGGGACATGGATTTCTTTCTTTTATCTCCAAATCCTTAATGAGATGAGGATGTAGATAACTCCCTCCATTTCGAGAAATCTTAGATCCTGATCGCTATCATCTTCGATTGCAATCCTTAAGAAATTGCCGATATATTATATTATATTATTTTTAATCTTTACTAGTTTTTACCTAGTATGATATAGGTAATAAGCAATTGTTGTTTGCTAAAATACTAATAATCCTAAGTATATAAAGGAAAAGATTGAATAATCAAATCTCACACCTTACTAATAACTGAAGAAATGGAAGAATGAATATTTTTATTAAGCTTCTATATTTGTGATTGCTATACAAGGCAGTATTTATAGAGAAGAATTTACACAGAAAAGGGGCGCCAATTCAGTTGTAATTGGCGCCAAAACCGTTACAACAGCAAAACAGATTAAACGCAGGAAATAAAGCCATAAAACGCAAGAGGAAAAGAAAAGAAGAAATCTGATGAATATTTTTATTAAGCTTCTATATTTGTGATTGCTATACAAGGCAGTATTTATAGAGAAGAATTTACACAGAAAAGGGGCGCCAATTCAGTTGTAATTGGCGCCAAAACCGTTACAACAGCAAAACAGATTAAACGCAGGAAATAAAGCCATAAAACGCAAGAGGAAAAGAAAAGAAGAAATCTGTCCGGGCTTTGTACAAATTAAAGCCCATGATGCCAAAGAGCCCACTATACCCATAAAACCCATCTCTTCACCCCCTCCTCAAGATGGCAAGACTGATGTCTGGAGAAATCCCATCTTGAACAACGCGGGAAGCATGTGGGAACTGCTTAAAGGCTTGGTGAACAAATCAGCTAATTGAAGATGTGTCGAAATATAATCAAGAACGAGGAAACCATCTGCAAGATAATCCCGGAGGAAATGACAATCAATGCCCACATGTTTGGTTTTCTCGTGATGCACTGGGTTGCGAGCCAAAGCAATCGCTGATTGACTATCGCAGCGCAGAGGAATTGGCAATGGAATAGAGACTTTGAAATCCTGAAGAAGATAAAAAATCCATTTTAATTCACAACAGGTGGCTGCCATACTGCGGTATTCAGCTTCGGCAGAGGATCTGCTAACAACAGTTTGTTTCTTGGATTTCCAGGAGATTAAAGAAGAGCCAAGGAAAACACAAAAACCAGTAATGGATCTTCGTGTGATCTTGCAAGTGCCCCAATCTGAATCACAAAAAGCCTTGAGTTGCAAATCACCAACACTAGGATAAAATAAACCATATTGCAATGTACCCTTTAGATATTTCAATGTATGTAATGCAGCCTGGAAATGGTGAACCCCTGGATTCTGCATAAACTGACTTAACTGATGAGTTACATAGGTAATATCAGGTCTGGTAAAGCCAAGATACAGTAGTTTACCCACTATTCTTCGATATTGTTCTGGGTTTTCATGTAAAGGACCAGTATTACTGAAATCCATGCCTGCTGCATGAGGACTAGGAACACTTTTAGCATTACTTAAGCCTGCTTCAGCTAACATGTCAAGAATGTATTTTGATTGAGAAAGTAGAATTCCATCATTGGACCTTGCTAGTTCAATTCCCAAGAAGTACTTAGCCAATCCCATATCTTTGATAGTAAAATGGCTATGGAGAAAAGATTTTACCTCTGTAAGTGCAGCTTCAGAAGGACTAGAAAGCAGAATATCATCTACGTAGATAATTAACATGATGGGAATGTTGCCTGTCATTTTGACAAAGAGACAATGATCATGATGAGAGCGCTGAAACCCGCAACCAAGAAGTTTACTAGATAATTCTTTGTGCCATTGTCTGCCTGCCTGTTTAAGTCCATATAAAGACTTGAGTAGCCTGCAAACTTTTCCAGCAGGAAAATGTTGATAGCCAAGAGGTGGAGCCAAATAAACTTCTTCTTCAAGATGCCCATGTAAATAAGCATTATTTACATCAATTTGATGTATAGGCCAGTGTCTCATAGCACTAATGGCAAGAAAAATCCTCACTGTCACAGCTTTGGCAACAGGACTGAAGGTTTCATGGAAATCAACCCCCTCCTTTTGTGTGAAACCCTTAGCCACCAGTCTGGCTTTGAACCTATCCACTTCACCATTCTGCTTATATTTGATTCTATAAACCCATTTCGAAGCTAAGGGTTTCTTATGAACAGGGAGGTCAGTCAGCTCCCAAGTCTGATTTGCTTCCAGTGCTTGAAGCTCATCTTGCATTGCCTTCTGCCATCGAGGATCCTTTTGTGCTTCATAGAAATTTCGAGGTTCAGTTTCCTGCGAAATATTTGCAAGAAAACCAGTATGTTGAGAATTGAACAAAACACTATTAGAAATATCAGTAGATGTAGAAAGAACAAAATCTTGCAGCCAGGAAGGGGAATGTGTTGCTCTGGCTGATTTGCGGATTGCAACAGGTATTTGTGGTGGAGTAACACTTGTGATGGTTTGATCACTGATATTAGATGATTAAGGAAGCAAAACATCTGAATCTGACTTATTTGAAGTTGAATCAGGTGATGGAACAATTGGTTGAGTAGGTGCACCAGTTGTAGGGGCATAAGGAAAAATGCTCTCCTGAAATATGACTTCCCTTGAAACACAAATTTCACCTGTGATGAGATTATAAAGTTTATATCCTTTTTGAGTGGATGGAAAACCAAGAAAAATGGCTTTATGAGCCTTGTATGAAAATTTGTCGGTAGTTCTGAGATCCTTATAGAAGCATTGGGATCCAAAAACATGAAAATTACTGTATTCTGGTGGTTTATTGAAAAATCTCTCATAAGGAGATTGCCAACTTAGTTTCTTGCTTGGAAGCACATTGATTATGGTTACTGCCATGAGGATGGCCTCTCCCCAAAAACTTACAGGAAGATGTGCTTGAAACAAAACTGCCCTTGCTGTGTCTAACAAATGTCTGTGCTTCCTCTCAACTATGCCATTCTGTTGCGGAGTATAAGGACATGACCTCTGGTGTATGATCCCTTCTTCGTTGAAAAGTTTTCCACAAGTATGGTTGAGAAACTCTCGACCGTTATCACTCCTAATTGTCTGCAACTGAGCTCCATATTGAGTTTTGATGAATTTCAAGAAAATGACAAGTGCCTGACTGACTTGAGCCTTGGATTGCAAAAGAATAAGCCATGTAAATCTGGTATAGTCATCCACTATAGTGAGAAAGTATTTAGCTCCAGTGAGTGATGGAACTTTATATGGACCCCATACATCAACATGTATCATTTGTAATCTATATGTACTACAAATTTGACTTTTATTGAAAGGAAGTCTGTGCTGTTTTGCACTTGGACATATCTCACAATTGGAAGAATTACATTCCATTTCTATACTGTTTATATGGCTAAGAACCTCAAAAGATGCATGGCCTAATCTTTTGTGCCATATATCCACAGCTGTCCTATTGATTACATTAGCAACAGAAAAACTACAGCAATTTTGAACCTTCAAAATCATCTCTGGAGCAAAAGAGGTTTTATCAAGCAAATACAAGCCATCCACAAGCCAAGCCACTGCCAAAATCTTTCTAGTAATCACATCCTGCAAGCAGCAATAAGAAGCTGTAAAGTAAATTTCTATGTTTTGTTGGTGTAGCAATTGGCCTACTGACAGCAGATTATACTGAAATTGGGGCACATATAGAACATCCTGCAATTTCAACTTATGAAACTGTATATCACCAACATGATTGATCAATTGATAAGTGCCATTAGGTAAACTTATTCGCTGCTGATTTGAAACAGATTTCAAACAAGAAAACCAAGATCTGTTGGCACACATATGAGCAGAAGCCCCACTGTCAATTATCCAATAAGTGGAAGCAGATGTAACAGCATTACCTGAAAACCCTGCAAATGCTGAGAAATCTGTACCAGCTGAAATTGGTGTATCTCCTACATTCTTGTTTTCCTTTAACAGTTTATACATCTCTTGCATTATGAATGTTAGATTACCAGACTGTGCTGCCTCTTTATCTTGATTTGCATCAGAATGAACCTGTTCTTTGGACACAGAAGAAGAAGAGATAGCTGCATTAAAGGAAGAAACAGAGTTACCTTGTACAGTTTTGGGTTTGGGACCTTTCCACCAGTCTGGATAACCAATCACTTTGAAACAAGTAGCTCTGACATGGCCTTCTGTTTCACATATATCACACCAGCCTTCTTTCTTCTTCTTGCCTTTTGTTTCATTTTTCTTGGAAATAGTTTTGCTGTAATTTGCTATTTCAATTTGAGGCTCGAGATTGACTTCATTTTGACTTTCAATACGCAGAACCATTGAATAAGCCTGATTTACTTCTGGTAATGGCTCCATTAGCAATATCTGGTTGCAGACATGAGCATATTGTTCATTCAATCCCATTAAAAATTGTAAGAGTTTATCTTCTTCATTTATATCAGCTAAACGCCTGAATGCATTGCAATCACAATTTTGACCAGCTCCACATTTGCAACTCGGAATTGGTCGCAGCAGATTCAATTCATCCCAGAAACGTTTCATTTTGTTAAAATAGAGCATCAGTGACATATTCCCTTGATGAAACAAGCTCAATTCTCGCTTAATCTTGAACAGCATTGGACCATTGCTGTATCCAAAACGATGCTTCAAATCTTTCCATAGACTCCTTGCAGATTCAACATAAAGAAAACCTTCAGCCACCTCACTAGATATGGTGTTCAATATCCAGGAAGAAACAAGACAATCATTCCTCCGCCATTGCTTGTATTCTGGAGACTGGATCGCTGGTGGACTGCTCTCATCCAAAATGAATTCGAGCTTCTCCTTAGCAGTTAATACTCTTATCATTGAATTACTCCATGAAAGATAATTCCTCTGACCTGTAAGCACTGTATTTATAAGGACTAATCCAGGATTATCTGAACTGCTCGATCGATTCTTCAATTCAAATTGATTTCCAGTTGATTCATCATCAGCTTCTACTTCTCCTGGAAAGAATGCTCCTTGAGGAATCTCCTGCGCTACTGTCCTGCGCCTTCTTGCCATTGTTGGCAAAACTTGCTCAAGGTGAGAACCTAGAGCTCTGATACCATGAAGAAATGGAAGAATGAATATTTTTATTAAGCTTCTATATTTGTGATTGCTATACAAGGCAGTATTTATAGAGAAGAATTTACACAGAAAAGGGGCGCCAATTCAGTTGTAATTGGCGCCAAAACCGTTACAACAGCAAAACAGATTAAACGCAGGAAATAAAGCCATAAAACGCAAGAGGAAAAGAAAAGAAGAAATCTGTCCGGGCTTTGTACAAATTAAAGCCCATGATGCCAAAGAGCCCACTATACCCATAAAACCCATCTCTTCAATAACCCTAATCTTTTAATGATTTTTTCACTTCCAAAATTTTGATTGCTGGACACTTTTATTTTAGTGCTAAACAATTTTAATTTTATTTTGAACTATGTATTTCAGATTATAAGATGTTTTTAGGTATAATTTTACAATACATTTTTAGGTGCAATTCATCATTAATGTGTTAATATGAAAAGAAATGCAAAATATTTAATCTTAGTGGGAATGGAGGTCTTGCCGGGGATGGGTTAGAAAAAATTTTTCCCCCAATTCCTTAATGAGGATGAGAACGAGGAAAAAATTTTCCCGATTTCTTAATGGTGAGGGGTGAGGATTACATTCTCCGCCTTATTAAGTCTCATTTATAACTCTAGTAATTTTGATGTTATTTGGTTAATAAAAACTACTCCCTGACTGTGAACAAAGACCCAACTTACACTAACTTACTCCTCGATTGTCTAACACATTATACATATAAGGATTTGGGTAAAAAAAAGCTTAACTAATTTATAAAAGGGAGTATTTAAAAAGGATAGAATTATGAAAGCAACACAACTCAATAATCAAACAGTATGAGGTACTAAAAATGGACTCAGTATTTAATCGCAGATTGGTCCATAGGTGAAAACAAATGCAGGCTACCATTGTTGGGGGCAAAATTGAACATGAAAAGAAATTGAAGCAGTGGTAAGTATACGAATCCCAATAATTTGGAGAAATATGGGGCATGTGCCCAATGCCCAATTAATACTAGTAACATGCTTCTTTTAATAATTTAATGCATTGTCTTCACATCCCTAAATACAAGTATCTCTCCATCAATTTGCAATTTGTGTGTCATCACTCATCTTCGTTTGCACCCATTCCAAGTCTTCCAATGCCATATGATGCAATCTCCTTTAATGTAAACAATAAAATTCCAACAAGGGTGACTGCACAACTTTAATTAGAAATTAACAGTACAAATAAGAGAGTGAATTGAAAAATTAATAACTTATTTGAATGAGCTAATGTTTATACTCATTTGCAAACGATCTTTTATAATTCTTAAAATTCTCGACAAAAACATTAAACAAGAGTTAATATTAGTGTAAATTTGACTTTTCAATTAGCAGGCTCATAAAGAAAGAATTTTATCGTAGTTGTTATTGTATTTTACATTTAAAATTATAAGAAGCGCTTTAATAAGAAGTTTGTCAGATTTAAGAATATGACCGCTTTAATACAACAAATTTAAATAAAGGAAAAAGAGGAAAAATAAGAGCCTTTTTTCTATCGAGGTTCTACATGTTTTCAATTATGAACCTGTTATGGATTCAATCAATTTGATTAAAAATTTTAGTTTTTGAAAAACCAATTCAATATGGTTCTACCGGCAATTAAATTAGTGAACTGGCCGGTTGAATTATAATTCATTACAATTTATTTATTAAATCATATTTTTTTTAAAAAAAATAAATATCCAGTTAAACTATTAGTTTTGAACTAATCAAACGGGTCAAATCGCAAACCGATAATTTAACTGGTTTGCTCTCGGATACTCATTTTAATAACACTGGTATATATATATATATAAACTAAGGCCACTAATTAATATTTTCGAAAATTACAAAAGTTGTTGTATATGTATATGGTGTTGTTGATTTTAATAAGTGTTGGGTTGTGCAAAAAATTGCAGGAAAACATGCCAAGTTTAATGTTATTTTAATTGGAAAGTTCCACAACAGAATAATTGGGCGGCTGATGAATTTGATTCATCAATATCTTGTTTCTTGTTTCGTTTTCACTTTCTTCTTTTAATTAGAATTTTATCGATTATCTTAATTAGTACCGTAATCACTATATTGAATTATATACATCGTTATCACACTCCAACCAGTCACAGACTCCAGTATTAAAGGTTCAACCAGAATCGAACTGGATTATATATATATTATACATAATACAAATTTATAGCTAAATAATAGTCTTTATTATATGAATTATGATTATTACATATATGTTTTATAATTATATAAAATAATTTCAATTACACAATTACTTAGTGTTAAATATTGCTTACTGTCAAATATATATATGATTATATATGTTAAGTAAGAGTAATATTAATGAAAAACATAAATTAATATAAAAACAGTAAAAAGCAGCCAAAACTGTTTTGTTTAGTGAAGTGGTTTGAGTTGGATTCCTATATAGGTGTGATTTTTAGCAATTTCCTTTTTTTATCCAACCACTATAATTGCGGTTTTTTTATTCTATGCATATCCCTTTTTTTTTTTTTTCTCCCAAACAACCAATTGTTTGACGTTTTGTTATATATACAAATAATTCTACTCATTATTTTATATATATGTAATATAATATTAAATTATTTTGTATATAACTTATTATAAATAATAAAAACAAGTTTTACATTATAATTGCATTTTGCATTTTTATGCATATTTTTAATATAATTTTTATTTATTTTTTATTTTCATAGAAAATTAGATTCCGATTTCTAATTAAACCAAACAGAATTAAAAAATGTTAATTCCGATTCTGATTCTGGAATTTTAACCAAATGCTCCCTAAATTACATAAGCTTGGCAATCAAAACTAAATTCTCTCTTCGGAGAATATTGGTCTATTTATGAACCCATTTCAACCCATATACCCAAACCTAGATCAACGGATAATCGGTTGACCCCGTTCAGGTTGCTAGTTTTGAACATTTTTGAATGACTCAAATGTTTTTCATTGTTCCAAAATGGTCTGGTTTCTGGGTCTGGTTGAACCGACCAGATTGGTCAAGTTTTAATAACCATGATTGTATATATATATATCAAATACGATACACAAAACGATATTATCCAATTAAACAATAGGGGAAGAAGTCAAGTGTTGTGATTATACAATTGGATCCAAACTATAAGAACAAATTTCAGATAGTCTTTTCGTGAAATTTAAAGAGAAGTATAGTAGTAGTTGCTAGAAATTCTGATTTTGAAAAATGCTTCTTACCTACCTAACAAAGGAAGGACATTTGGAATAAGAAATTGAGGCAACTATGACTGGGCAGACTCCATCCTATATATTTTTATTTAATGGAAACCCACTATGTATGCCCCTTAATTCCTTATTACATTTATTTTTGCTACTTAATATATACTTACAAGTATTCATTTCTTAGTGGTTGAGAAGGAATTGGCTCCTGTCCTCTTAATTCCATAACCTAATCAAATAATCATCCAGAGATTAGCTGCCTCTGTTGTAGTTGGAGCACTCGTTCTTTTTTTTTTTTTTTTTTCTTTAAAGGAAAAACAATTTCATTTGTTAATTTATTTAATACATTTTATCTATTAATTTCATTGATTGATATTTAGTTTTGAGTTCTTCAAATGCTGTTTAGATGCCCTATATTGTTCAAATGCTCTTTGATGTTTGATTCAGTATTTCGTAGAAGCATTTAGCCTTTTACTCCAAAAAGCTCCCAATATGTGTTTGGTTAGGATTTTTAATCAGCTGGTGTTTGGGAATGAAACGCTGCCAAAAATTCTATTTTAAAACTTTTTGTCAAATGTGATAGTATGTTGACAAAATTACCACCAACATAACTTAATAAAATTTGATAATTTATTTATGGAGAGCTAGAAATGATTTTTGAAATGTAAGAAAAGTTTATTTATATATCTATATGAGCTATGAAAAAATAATACAAACATTTACAAATTTGTTATGTTTGAATATTTTTATTTTATATATAGAATCAATTTTAGATTATTTTTGTTATTATTATTATAACCATACATTCATTTAAAACATACATGTATTAGTCTTTTTACGAATTAACATCAACAACTAGCTTATTTTGAATTTATTAAACATTGATTATAAATCATTTAATAGTTAACAATTAGCTGCATTAAAGCAACTATACTTTAGGGTTGTCAAGGTCATGCTATTCATTTCTAGCTTGTATGGGTCGAATGGTTGATTTTTTTGACACATATTTCTTGCCCTCTTTTAATTAGTGATATAATTCTTTGTGATTTTTGAAATTAATGATATTGATTTATAGAAAAAATATTTTCATATATTTTAAAATTTGAACTTTGATAAGTTTTTGGCTTATAATTAAATAATTATATATACTTAAAGAAAAAAGATTCTTAGTTTTCAACACTATGCGTCATATAGGGACGTATATGTTGAAATTAGAACATAAAAGAAAACAACGTTGATTAACAACTTATTAAATAAACTTTAATCAGCTTAAGGAACCATGTTTTATATGAAACAAGTGTATATACCTAATTTTGTTTACTTAATTAAGACAATTAAGTGTAGGATTTGGTGAAATGAAGACAAATTAAGCTTGACACCTAAAGCAAGAGCCTTTACGCCCCAACTACTTCCACCATTCTCTTTTTCTAATAATAACAAAACTATTGTAAAACAATTATTTGATAATAGACAAAATACCATCTAATCGTTTGTTTTAGGCTTAACCCATTTCAGGCCCCTCAACTTGTTCAAAAATTACGCTAATAAAATGTCCAATCAATTATAAATTGAGCATGCGATTTTGAAAAGTAAAAAAATAACATTTACTTGACTTTGTAATGATCCATGTGGAATAAAAATATGCACGTCATGTCCTTCCAAATAAATTATTTTCCCTCCATCTGCGATTAACAAATAACAAATTTCCACAAAAGATCTCATTCCTTTATTTCTCAATTGTTATGAAAATACTTTTCTCTATCTTCAAACAGTAATTTTGTGGTAATCTCATTAATCCTTACTTTTTTTTTTCACTAGAAGATGAAGCCGATTCTAGTGAATGGAAGAGGATAAGAAATTTGTAGGAAGCATCAATATGGGAAATTGTAGGATTTTTCACTATTTAGAAATTTATATAATAGGGGAGGAGAAGTTTGAGAATTTGTTTGGCCAGTCATTTCATTTTATTTTAGCATGCTCAGTTAAACTAATAAGAAAACACGCGCAGCCATGTCAAATAATAGCGGGCCAAGGTATTTAGTTGAAACACTTTTTACAAGTTCGGGTTGTAAATGGGGCGGGGCAGAGATTGCATTTTCCATCTCCGTCTCCACCCTGTTTATTAATCGGGGATAAAGTTCTATCTCATCCTTGTCCCCAGCGGGGAATCAGGTCCCCGTTTAGCTAATTTTATATTTTATAAAAAAACCCTGTAAAATTTTAATTTTCACCCTTAAATTTATCTAAATATACATTAAACTACAAATATAAAATTTTCAAAACCCAATTCTCAAATACATTAATATATAATTAATAATTATACATAAAATAACATCAATATAACATCATCAGCTCCTACCAACGGTTGATTTCGCGTAGATCCATAAACTGAGATGTGTGGCGTAGCGGAAGGAGCGGGAGACGGAGACCACCAATGCGTGAGAGTTAGGGATTTCAATAGAATTGGGTATTATTAGTTTATAAAATATTGAGTATTTTTAGTTTATAGCAGAGTACTGGAAATCAAATTGGGTATTATTAGTTTATAAATTATTTGGTATTATTAGTTTATAGCAGAGTACTGGAAATATAATTGGGTATTATTAGTTTTATTTATTTTATTTTATAAAATTATAAGAAATAAACAAACAAATATAAATGGGGATTCGGATATTTAACCGGGGATCCCCGCGGGTCTTTAATGGGGATGGGGATGGGGGCCCGCGGGGCAGGTAAGGCTATGAGTATTCTGTCCCCGTTTAATAATTGGGAACAAATTTGTCCCCGTCCTGCGGGAACTTTAATCGGGGATTCCCCGTTTCCATCTGGGCGGGCCTTCACTACCCAATTGACAACCCTAGAACAGTTTGTAAATACGATAGGCTAAGTGAAATTTTTTGACAAGTTGAGGTGTTTCCGAATGTGTTTATCTAAGGCCCATGTGGCCCAGATAAGCAATTTGTTCTAAAATCTAAATCAGTCATGAACTAATTTCGCAGTGAAATGTATTTATTCGTGGAAATATTGTGAGGGAAGTTTGTTGGCAATCTGTTCTTTGTTAATTAGTACTCAGTTAAAAATAAAATAAAATTTCGTAATTATTAACCTAAATTTTTATATATATATATATTTTATCCTTGTTTTTCTTGCTTACCATTGTTATTTTGTTTTATTTTCAGTAAAGAATATTTTACAATCTTTGATAAGAAAAAATGAACAATATTTTTATCATCAAAATGTTATTTCTTCCTTTCTCATAATAACGCTTCAATTAAATTCATAAAATATAGAACTCATATATAAAATAACTAAAAGAATAAGGCACCGCATCAACATCACAAATTGAAAATCCTCATTTTCATGAAATTTTTGTAACCAACTTTGTAATAAAGATAAAATAGAAATTAACTGATTGAAATATAAAAAAAAATAAACAATTAATTGATATGTTTGAATGAATTCGTTTTAATTAAATTATATGCAAAAATTAACTAAACAAATATAATCAAGACTTGTTCTAAGCCACACTCAAGAACATGTCCAGTGTAAAATAGATTTTGTATTAATTAGTATATTTTGAAGAATAAAAGAAACAAATTGCTATTTCAATTTAGTTAAATTGATTCTTGAACTTAACATTGTTTTGGTAAATTAGTATACTATGTTTTCGTTAAAGGTACGAGTTTTACAATGACAATGTGAAGCCATAAACATTAAAAAAATAATAATAATAAAAAATAAAAATTCAGAATACATACAAAAATAACATAAAATTAAAAACTCAGAATATAAAAACCAAGGATATATATTAATTAAATTGATGAAGTCACAAAATTAATAAATGGTTTATTTCCGCCGCACACACAAAAAAAAAAAAAAAAAAAAAAAAAAAAAGAGAAAAAACAGAGTTAGAGAATAATACAGTACAATAGAAATCTCCGAATGAATTCTGGAGCAGTTTGAATTTGAGTGTATCAATTAGACGAAGGGGACGCTGCAACAATGGATAGAAAAGTAGAGCAATGCTCCTTGATTTTATGACCAATCGGAGTGTTTTCAAGATCAACAAACACTAGAGCAATACATCCCTTGTTATCGAAAATTGATCGGCAACACACCGGTGAAACCACCGCTTGATCATTTGAGAAATAGGACGCCTCGATCTCAGGAGCGCAGAAGTCTTCAGTTCTTATATCTCTGGAGCATCTAACAGCACTGGAGCTGGAAATTGGTTGATAATTGGGCGCTGCTTGGGGCGGAAGAGCTTTGCAGATTGGGAGAATGAGCACCAGGATAAGAATAACGGTGAATAATTTCTTCATCTTTTTTTGTTGCTTAACAAATCGATCAGAGTAAATGTTTACAGAGAGTTAAAATCTTAGATTGAAATCGAGAGAGATGAATATTTGATTTTGAGTTTCTCCAAGAGTAAAGCTATTGTTTATATAAGGCTCCACTTATTCTCCTAATTACAGTCGGATTAGGGTTTAATGGAATCCTAACCTATTTGGGTTTATTAAATGTGGTGTAGAAAATTATAAGAATTACCTAATTAGAACTTCCAATTTAGTAAATGCGGGTTTACACTTGAATTTAATTTTGGATGGTTTGTAAAACCTTTTGACTTACTGAAGTAAAATTCGGCCGAAATATCGAACTATTCCTAAATAGTTACCAGAACAACTTACTAGAAGCTTCGTTTTACAGCCTACTTAGAGACTCCTTAATTAGCAGTAAATGATAAATTAAGTCCATTACACCAGTATTTATTACTAGTATGCTTCTCGTAAATGATCTAAAAACTGAAAGATCTACATATAAATATTATATTAGAAAATTTAGAAAATTTGAGATCTCGAATTCCATATGATTCTAAAATAAATGGTAACAAGCCAAGATTTATTGTTGCTTCGGCTGTAGGTCTATTAGAAAAAAGGTGTGAAATGGCCGTGAGAGAAATAAGGTTTTCAATTTGTCCATTGATCCTTCTTTAGAAATTTTTTTTATATTTGATGCATGAGCTTATAGTTCAGATATTTGAATTTGCTACTTGTGAGCGGACGACCTTTTAAAGCGGAACGCGGCGAAGCGAACCGGGGAAAAAGAAAAGAAAGTGTTTTTGGATTAGTTTTGTTTTGAAAAACGGGGTTTGTATCTTGCTTAGGGAAAACCATTGATTTATTTGGAAATCCTTTTTGTAGAAAACTTTTCCTTTAAATGTGAGTTTTGGGAAAACTAATTTAATATTTTACAAAATCCCGTTTTACTAACTTAAAAACCCCGAAACCTAAATTTCCAGATCAGTGCCGAGAAATTCCAGTACAGCTCCCTACAGCGCGTAGACTACTGTATCTAATTCAGAGATTTATGGTTCAGGCAACTTACCTATTCAACATCAAGCTTGTATTCATTTATAAGTTTGTAGTATCATATTATATTCACTTAATTTTCTACCCATTTTAATCTTTTGTTATTGAGCCCATGTTCATTTAGATGACAGAAATAAATTGTATAAAATAAAGTGCAGAAAAATAAACCATACATCAAAAAATAAACCAAAAAGAAATAGAGGCCGCTTATTATAACACAAAAAGAGAAAAAGCTTTCATTCTCACCAATACAATCACCTAGATACACGAAGATCTAAAAAAATTACAATCGCCTATAGTACACGATTAATATATAAAATACATCCAAAATAAAAATAAAGAAAAATTAAAGCTGCAAAACAGATTGTTAGCACAATTATATTACAAACACAAACAGGACTCACATAAGACAGAATATGGAATCTTAAGGGATGGGAACATGTATTTAGGGGATAACTGAGAGGTCCGGGCGACTTGCTCGGTTAGACCTGGAAAACGATTTTAGAAACACCCAGTAGGTTTTATGCTTGAAAGCGGTTTTGAAAAGAGTTTGGCTCAATTACATGCATATTACTTCAGTTTAGTGGGTCGGTTATCCCGGAACTCGGAGTTCCGTTTGTGGAGGTTTCTATTTTCAAACATCCATCTAAGGTCCAAAAGCAGTAAACAAGTGAAAAATGGTTTGATTCTAAAGACAGCATCACGCGACAATGTCCGTGTGGGTCGTCCCGTGATTCTACCTCCTTCTGGAAGCTACAACAGTGCGGCTCAGTTAGAGCCGCGCGGCTATAGGACCACATCCGTACGGCTATAGCATCCAGAACCCGAAATTGGTTTTCTTCGCTTTGAAAATCACTATTTTGATCGTTTTCAATGGTTTCTGGGAATTTTGAGGAACCTGGGGGTCTGCTATAGCTGGACAGTAGATCCAGTTTGGACTGAACAAACCCGAAACTCAAAAACCGAAACCAAAGAATCCGAAAATCTCACATCAATGTTCAATGAAAACCGAAAAACCATGATTCAGAATATAACGGATGTGATTGGGACCGAAATAGATCATAATAGAATGAACAAAATGTAAATCTGACTGCTTTCGGTTGATTTTAGGGCTTTTCGGGTTTCTGCCCAAAAGAACATAGCCTTGCGGCTCTGGTATTATAGCCGCTCGGTTTTATTCTAAGAGATTACAGCTGCCCGGCTTTAGTTAGAGCCGCACGGCTTTGTTGTAAGAGATTACAGCAGCTCGGCTCTATTTAGAGCCGCACAGCTGTAATCAAATAGCCAGTTTCGGAAATTTTACAGAATCAGAAAAATCACAACAAAAACCAAACAAATACGAGTTTAAGGCCTCTCAGAGTTTATCTTGTTGATGTTCCAGCGTGTTTGACGTCCGAAAGTGGATTGAAACGTCAGAATGCGCTTAGAATCCCGTGAACGTTCCGAAATCCCAGAATACGGGTCCCGAATCGATCCGATTACAAGCCGAGAACAGACACGAATGAACGGAAGTCACTGTAAACCTTCACCTAAGTGTTTCTAAGTCCGTTTTATGTATTTTTGTTCTGGTCCTTTAGTGTTGTTCTTAATTTCCTCTCTTTGAATTCTCTCTTTCTTTCTTAGAATCTCTCCTGCTCTGATTTTCTCTTCTGATTTCTGTCTCCTCCTTCTGAATCCCTTTCTTTTCTGCTCCTTCCCTTAATTTGGACCAAGAATCCTCCTAATTAAGGAGTTTGATTCCCTGTCAAAGATTGATTCCGGTTATTTGGGAAATAATCTGACCGCTCGCTAGAGCAACGCGGCTGTAGTATTACAGCCGTGCGGCTCTAATCAGAGCCGTGACAGGTTCTCCTAAATCCCACATTCACCTCTAAGCTCTCTAATCATTTGAAAGACCTTTCTTGGGATTTTGGATTAATGACTATTTGGCTATCGGAGAGATATTTCAGGCAACAATTTCAGTTTGAAGAACCCCCTGCTGTTTCATGTACCCAGTCATGTTCAATAGTTTCTATCCGGGCTAGGATTGATTTTTTTTATTATTATTATTTTAAGGTAACGTCAAAATTGAATGATGAAAGGCTTTATATGGTAAAATAATTGATAAAAAAAATTTTATGTCAGGGAGGTAAGACGCATATTGCCTATTTTTAACACAGTTTGAGAATTACATCTAATTTAAGGAAAAAAGATATATAAGTCTACCACCTTTTGTGCAACTTGATAACTAAATAGGTTTTGATATTAACTATTATTTTCTGTACCCATTCCCATAATTTAGCAAAATAAATATAAAGTTGAGCAAAAATAATCTTTAAATCATATTAGTAAATTGAGAACTTCTCTAATTATAAAATTTATTATTTGGATTGGAAAGATATATATAGTGTTGAGATAGCAATCATTGATTCTTGACGTGTTCATTCTCCCTAACCCCTGCAGGCATGGATTAGTATGAAACTAAATTAATTAACAAACAATTTAATAATGAAATCAATTGATTGTGCATTTATTATGGTGGGACTCCAAAGACAGCCAATCTCACTAATAAATTTTGGTATATTGAATTGAATGGCATATCTTCGAATTGTTTATAAATTGCAGAGATTGTAATATAATAATTCATATATTTAAGAAATAAAAAATGAAAAAAATAAAAAAGAAGAGCTGAGCTGAGATGAGCTGGTTTAATTTGTTCAAAAGTCATTCTCAAAAAGCAGCACACGAGTGTGCTTCTCTTATATCCGGACATGATAAAGACCTTTTCCCTCATTACATTAATTATTAGTTGTGTTTTTCATATACTAATTAATAACCTTTTAATTTAGGCTGCTAATTAAGTTTCTCACTAATTATACAATGTAAATATTATAATTCATGAGACCACACATTACACATACATGCATAAACAAGGTAAACCTACAAACAAACCAAACAAAAAAAAAATTTGTATCCTCTTTCCATTTTCTTATTATATACTTCATTTTTTTATAAATTGTTTTAAATTAACAATACTTTTTTTTTAATTCTTTATCATATTTACCCTTATTGAATGTATGAGAGAAATTTAATATTTAATACAGATAAAGACTTTTTCCATATTATATGGGAGCTATATTAAACTTTGATAATTAAGGAAAAAGAGAATTTGAACATGAAAAATAGAGCTTCAGAAGAAAACTATTAAGAGTAGATTTGTCATTTTAATAATCTAGTCAGTAATTTATTGGTTTTGATCTATATTAAAAATCGGGGGAGTATCGTTTAAGATTGTTTGTCAAAATTACAAAGTATTAATTAAATCATCAAAGTGATTAAATTTATGGAAAAATTTCAAAACTCACTCATCTGGTTTCATCTTCGGACAAAATAAGGATTGTGTTTTTTTTTATATATATAATGAAAAAGAGGACTTGTGATTTCAAAAGTTAGCAAAAAAAAGGATAATTAACATTTATCATTAAAAAATGATGATGTGACATTTGTCATTTTATTCTATTAAGCATTCCAATAATTTACCCATACTATGTACAAGATTTACATCAAGATTTGAATATTTTTCATATATATTGTTTTTAAATTTATAATCACTATTTAATTAAAAAATATTTGTACTTCTCGAAAAATTTCAAAATTTATTACAAAGGTCTATTGTATATTTATTAACCAACTCGAAAATTTTCAATTCAAAATGGATAAAAATACCCTATTATATGTCATGATTTAATGCTAATACTAGTTTTTTTTTTTTTTACTAACTTTTGGAACCAGAAGTCCTCTTTTTAACAAAAATAAAATATAATCCTTGATTTGTTAGAGGGTACAACCATAGGGGTGGTTTTTTTAAGTTTCCCCTTAAATTTATTTGAAATGTCAACGTTAGATTTTTTTTTTTTAAAAAACAAAATGTTAGATATTAAGTTTGAACTATTTAATAGCCTGCGAACAAACCTACACTATTTTTTTAACCTTATCCCGTAAATAAATAAACGGAGGAGGATAATTAAAAGTTAACAAATGAGAATGTAATAAATGAGAACACGTGGAAGGGAAAAACATAAAGTGATATATATTAGCCCGCGAAATATGGGGCGACAAAACCTGAAAAAACAGAAACACAGCGGAGAACTAAATTCAGACACAGAGAGAGAAGCCTATCTATGGAGAAATCATAATCCAACCTTTTACCTTAACAAGGATCCGTTTTAATCGGATGCTGAATTTGGTCAATTCTACTAATATAATAAAATCTTTCTTTTCTTCTTGTTTTTTTCTCTGTATCAAAACTGTATTTCTGTTTGGCATTGGCCTATGCCTGTGGGATATACGGCTGCTGCTATTGGTGGTTGTTGTCTCACTGTTTCATAGGAAGAAAGATAATGGGGAGATTCCGACTTTGCTGACTGACTTCGTTCTTCATTTTCCGCCGGAGTTTCCCCTTTTTTTTTCTTTTCAGGTTTTAATTTCTTCTTGTTCTTGTTCTTCTTCTTCTTCTCCATTTTCCCCTTCCGTTTCTGTTTGTTGCAAATTTGTCCTTTTCTTTTTTAACTCGTGCGAAGATTTGACATTTGAAATTTTAAATGGTACCTTATGATACTGACTCATTTCAGAATCATTTGTTTAGTGCATAATTTATTATCAAAATATGTGGATGTCTTTTGTCTTTTGCTATCTTACATATTTGATGTGACTTCTTACAATTTTTTTTTTTCTTTTGTTCTATTTTAATGAAAAGTATCATTTGCTCTTCCAGATTTTGATAATCTACTACTTTTCTGTTATAAACCCAAATCTTTTTTTTTTTTTGGGTGTTATCCCCAAAATCAAATTTATTCCCTTTATATGTTGAAACAATTCCATATGTTGCTCAAGTTTCATACCCTCCATTGCTGGAGTTATTGACGTTTCTCTTAATGTTATTAATTACTTGAAAGTTGATTCTTGTTTATGGGCAGCGGCCTTTTCAACCAGAAGACAGCCTGAGAGAGGGAAAAAGGGGGGAACCATTATCCTCAAATTGCATATTGATCCCACAGGTATGTTCTTTATATGTATGTATATATATTCCAAGGCTTGGTTGTTCATTTGTTTCACTTATCTGGTTTGAACATATTGCCGATTTTTCTTGCTATAGCTTGTATTCTTGGTGCCATATTTGAAGTAAAGATTCTGGTACTTTGGGGACTATAGAAGGTAATAATCGTGTTCATAATGGGCGGGTGTGTATCAACTAACAATCCTAAAAGAACCAGACCACATAGAAGAAGGTTTCGAAAATCTGCAAAAAGTTGCGGGAAAATTTCAAGTTCAATTTCTGATGTACCAATCACACGGTTTAGTAATGCTGGGATAGGAGATTTCGCTCTTAGCGAGTTCGTTCATCTTGACTTCGAGAAGGGTGCAGCAACTACCTGCCGAAGATCTGAAGCTTCTAACAAGAATTTCCATCTCACCCAGCTTCAATGGAACCATAGCCAGATTGCTGCAAATGGTATGATGCTCTTTAATTTTCTCTATCTTATTGCAAAATTTATTCATCGGACAAGTCGAGCATAAAAAATGTCAATCAATGCAGGCATATGCCAAGAGGAAGTATGGTTCGATTCCGTTAGCATTATCGATTCTGATTCAGATGATGACTTCAGCAGTGTTCACGGAGGTATTAGGCTTATGAATCCATCACGAATATGTGATATAAATTGGAATTCTGACTCGTCATCTTTGAAAGGTAGCTAATGCTTGTAAATTTTCTTCTTTGGTTTGCCAGATGGTTTTCCTTTGGTTTGTAGTACACTTGGGCAAAAACCAAGCGCTCAGATGCTTCAGTATGGAAGCGCACGCTTTCTTGATACCGGATCGAAGTACGAGGGATTCTATGAAAGTTACTTGAAAATAGATCCAAAAGGTGATGAAGTTGCTGCTATGACAAAGAAAGTAGTAGATGATCCTTACGGAAGTTGTAAAGCTCTTAAAGAACTCACTCAAGAATCTGGAGAGAAAGAAGGTAGAAGGAAATCGACAGTAATTATGGTTTCTTTGATGAGGAAATCTTGCGATGGAGAGGAAACAACCCGATTCTGTGAGTACATTCTGTAGTTTTTAAACATGAGAAACACTTGTTGCAGTCTTGTCTGTAATACGAGGATTGTTCCTTACTGACCATGAATCAATGCATTAACTGATGCAGCTGAGAGATTGTTATATCGCCCACGAGCGGGATTTCAGATTCCAGTTTGCAAAGTAGAGAAACCTGCTCCGGGATGCTGGTCTGAGGTTTCACCTTCAGTTTTTAAACTCCGCGGAGAGAATTATTTCAAGTATGTTATTGATGATCACTTCTATCAAAGTCATTTCTGCATATGCTTGGAAATGTTGGCTTGTAAAACATTTTTCGTCTTTTTATTTTCTCGTTTTGGGATTGACTTTTCCTCCGTCAACGAACTAAATATGCAGAGATAAGCAGAAGTCCTCTGCTTCAAATTTCAGTCCATATGTACCAATTGGTGTTGACTTATTCGCCTGCCCGCAAAAGATACACCACATTGCTCAACACCTTGAACTTCCAAATGTGCAGTTGCATGATCAAGTCCCATCGCTTCTGATTGTGAACATACAGGTTAGAGTTAACAAGTTCTATCTCATAGTCTGAGCAAACAAGAGAACTGTGATGTAGTTGGAATGTAATGATATTAGTTAGGTATGGATTATTCATTCCATATTGGTGGCTTACAATGGACTAATGGCGGCGGGTGGCTTTGTTGCAGCTTCCTACTTATCCTGTTGTCATGTTCCAAGGTGAAGCCGATGGAGAAGGCATGAGCCTTGTATTATACTTTAAGTTATCCGAGAATTTCGATACAGAGGTCTCTCCTCATTTTCTAGAAAGCTTTAAGGTATTTCTCATTGATGATTTTTTACAAACTTCTGTTCTTTTGACATAATCTAGTTCACTTAGTTTGTCTCGGTTTGTCTCGAGTTTTAGCTTGTTACTTATGATCTTTTCCATCTCAGAAACTAGTTGAGGACGAAAAGGAGAAGGTTAAAGGCTTTGCGAAGGAATCCACAGTTTCTTTCAGGGAAAGGCTAAAAATCCTGGCAGGACTGGTTAATCCAGAGGACTTGCAGTTGGGTTCTGCAGAAAGAAAGCTTATACAAGCATATAATGACAAGCCAGTGCTTTCGCGCCCTCAGCACGAGTTCTTCAGGGTAAATAATTTTTTTTCTTTCTTTATCTGTGCTTAATTTTGATAAACATCATCCACATTGACAAGATTTCCCCAATACCTTTACCAAGGAAATCAGGTAACTAAAATTGCCTGAAATTGAATGTCATGCAGGGACCTAACTATTTCGAGATCGATCTAGATATACATCGGTTCAGCTACATATCTCGAAAAGGACTCGAAGCATTCCGAGATCGCATGAAGAATGGAATAGCTAATGTTGGCTTAACTATCCAGGTATTGATTTAGCTGCTAATGCTTACCGTTCTCATATGCAGATTGTAGTTTAGCAGATGTTAAACAATAATATGACAAATGTGATGCAGGCACAAAAACCGGAGGAGCTGCCGGAGCAAGTGTTGTGCTGTGTATGCTTAAACAAGATTGATTTCGTAAATCATGGGCAAATACCAACAATTGTAACTAGGGATGATTGATTTTTTTTTTAAAATAGGCGACATAAGCTGTGAGGCCTATTGCAGCAGTTAATAATTCCCACACTGAATTGGTCAAGAGCTGCTTTTTGTAGATGAGATCATATTATTCATCAACTGTGCTGGATATTTAAATGGAAAGAGATTCATTTTTCCCCCTCTTAAATATATAGTGATTTGTACTTCATCTTCATCTTAATACATAAAAATATAACCACAAGTATAGTGTTCTTTTTCTATATATATTATTTCACATGGAACTGTTCATGTGGTAATCTACTGCTGTCACATTGTGTAATGCTCCAAGTAGTAGGATGTGCTTGTTTGCTACTTAATCTTCATGGGAATGTTATCGAGTATTTGTTAGCTGTAGTATATCTATATATCTATATATAGAACACTAACTTTATATAGAGATTTATATAATTCATGAGCAAAATTACTTGTTTCTCTAATGTATCATGTGAAATTATGAATTATGGTTTAAGCAAAACAAATCAAAGCCCCTTTTTTTTTATGATTCATTAAAAAATTTATATATCGAAATTTTTCTATGGGTTGTGATTTTGTTGTAATAATTGATCAAATATTATGTTTTAGTTTCTTTTTTCTAGTATTGATGAATTGTATCCACATTATGTTTGTGGAATATGAAAACTATCTATGCAATACTAATTATTAGTTATATAAATCCGCCTTCTTGTAACAAAAAAAAAAAAAAAAAAGTTATATAAATCCATGAAATTAATAGCGATATTTGTAATTTAAGTTTATGGAAGTAATGATAGCAATAACAATAGATACTTCTTGCCCTTGAGACTAATCAACTTAAAAGAGGTCACCTTCATTTTACTATTTTTCACTCCTTTTTCCTCATTAAAATATTTAGTCTCATGTGTTATTCAATTCTACTAGCATAAATTGTCTCCAACTTTTGGTATCTTAGGTTATATAGAAATTACAAAATACACAAATCATCAGTTTCTTTAGGTAAACATTGCTCATGTTGCCACAATTTAAAACTGTTCCCATCCTGCATTATACCTGGCAAAGGTTCATAGACGAACCATTTGTCCAAAACATGTACACTTGTTTGTGGAACGGTTCACCCTCTCTAACCAGACCAGGCTGTAAAAATGTTAGCCTAAGTTAATCGAGTCCACCTAATTGAGCTCTTCCAGCGTAGGACTTAACATGCAAAATGCATGACCAAGCTTTATTTTTTAAGGCAGCCCCTAACTTGTGAACAACTCTGAAAACATGTGAAAAGCAAGAAATATATCTGGAAAATATAATCCTAAAGAAAACCAACTTGTCAAGCAATTACATCCAAACAAAACCATTTTGAATCATTATGTGCAAACTTCCTTCTACAATATACGAAAGAATGCAACAGTATAACATGTCAATAACAAAAAAAAAAAAAAAAGACCTACTAAACTAACTAAATACAGTGATATTGCCTTCTAGCTCCATCCAAGAAAGTTACCCCCGGACTGAATTGTCTTCTGTTTTTCTTTGTAATTTTCTTCTTTCTCGTGGATATGGCTGTTGGCAACATAGGCCTAGATCAAAACAATGGCCTCACAAAAACAAGAAAACAGATATCCACGACGATATCTCACAGCAATTCCTTGATCTGTAATAAAAATAATTAATATCCGTGTTATCCAGACGATAAGTACCTATGTTATTTGCTCTTCTTTCAACCGCAACTGAGCTGTTGTTTGTTGATTACTAGTGCCATAGTCCCTTCTGTTATCATTGCCAAACTTATTAACATGTTGTTTCAGCTCAGATGAATTAGAATTTGCTGTGTTGTGGCTGCTCCCTTTAGCAGCAGGTACATCATGATTATGTTTGCCCTCGTATGTTGTTATAACTGCTCTTGGGTCTGTTGCAGCTCGTTCGACATGTTTACGGACTTTGCAGTCTGCAGTTGTGCATTTATAGTAACTCCTGTAGACCATAGACCAGAAATTCTCAGAGCATGACATCTAAGTTGGCAAGTAAAGCACAATTATTTTGGAGAAGGAAACTGAGCATCTCAAAAATGTATTTAGACTAGGTTTCAAAGGTAGAAGTGGGAATTGACACATTTTGTATGACATGGTAAGCATTCACAGGATTTTAACACAATATTATCAGTGGCCTCTTTCAGGGAAGACGTGTTCAAAAGTAAGACGGAGAAAGCACCCTATCATAGAATATAAATATTAAATAACTCTAGCTATAAAAGAATATTGATTATTCAAACTGGGAATTTGTTATGCAGTTCTAATTAGTTCTAACAAAGAAAAACATTCTAACGGATCCCGTGCCAAAATGGCTAATCAAAGTCTTCTAAGCGAAGCAAAGGCCAGGAGAGAAAGAATCCGACAACATCAACAGCAGGATCCAGAATAGATCCTAACCTAAACCAGATGCTTTGCCCGTTAAGAAGCTATTCACACCAGCTTTTTAACACTAACAATTAACATTGGCTTGAGTGGAAAGGGTCTCTAGTCACTTGAGATAGAACTCAATTTCAATTTCTATTGTACACAAAATTTTAATGCGGATATTGGGAGAGGGGGCACCGGCTACCTAAAGGATGCCTCATCAACCTCATACCGATTAATTGAATCTACTTACCCAAAAAAAAAAAAAAAAAAAACCAGCTTTAACTATTATTTACCAATGACTTTGGCTTACATCTCATATTTTTTATGACCAGACCAGAACAAAGTTCCAAAATCTGATCAATTTCAATCAAGTAGACTAAGCATTTTAAACCTTAAGATAGGCCATGGAACATCACCTTGGATAGGGATTGCCTTTGACAACTTTCTGCCCATACTTGCGCCATCTGTAACCATCATCCAAAAGATCAACTTCACTGGTAGTCTGCACAATGATTCTAGGCTCAGTGACAGTCCTATGTGAAGAAGCTGGCTCTGGTGCCCTGACTACTGTATTTCTGCAAAGCACAATAGATTACATTAGACATGTATTACAGAATATTGAATATGAATTCTGGCATAAATATATGGAGATAAAAAGACCTTCTCTTGGCATCAGGTTCATCTTCATCATTTTCATCCGCTCCAGTTTCAATATCACCAACTTCCTCACTATCACTTGTCCCAGAAAAATGTTCAGGGCTAGCCTGGCTTGATTCCTGATCCTTCCTATCTTTCAATCTGTTTCCACTTTGAAGTTGGAAACCTAATTCAAAGTTACTCTGACCACTTGAACTTCCATTCAAGCTCCTAGAATCCTTCACACGCTTATTGGATTGAGGTGGTTGATGATTGTGCTGACCTTTATAGATAATTTCGGTCACTTGACCATCCAGGGATCGCTCAACCTTTTTCTTAACAGGACAATTGGGATGTGTACATTTGTAATAACTACGAGGATACTCACTACCTTTCACTTGTTTCTGCCCATATTTTCGCCAATTGTAGCCATCTTCAGTGGGTTTATCAACAACGACTGAAGAAGCTTGGGATTTCTGATCAGAATGCGAGAAGTCTGGAGATTCCTTCATAGATGAAGGATGGTCTGGAGTTGACTGTAGCATGAGCTGTTGAGTAGTTGAAGTATTACTGATAGATGAATACTGTGTTGAAGATGTTGGTGCTGATGGTAAAGAAGATGAAAACTGTGCTTGAAGATTCATTTGGGAGTTGGCTTGTGTAGCCTGGGCAGATACCTGAGCTAGGGCCTGCTGGTGTGTCATTCCAAAGGGACCCTGCAAGCTCATGAATCATTAAAATAAACAAAATAATAATAATAACAATAATAACATACTAGATTTTTAACTCTGAAGAGAAGTAGATTAGTGATTGTATGACGCATGTGCTACCAGCTCTAAATCTCTTATACAACTATTAGCCCAAACTTTACTGGTTCCAAATACCAAGTGAGTTGATACATAGGCAGCAGTTTTGAAGCAGCTAATCTCAAACTTCCCGAAAAAATTTCAATTCTATAAACTCAGTGTGAAAGAAAATAGTTTGTCTTTATTAACAACAAAAAAATGCTCAAGTATTAGTGGAACATTTCACTTTATGAAGTTTCAGAAAGACACTGCAGGCATGGCAACATTGCAAGAGACAAAAAGAAAAAAAAGTTGGCATGGTATATGTATGCTAAAGGAATGCATACATTTCCTATGCCATGACAAACAAAAGATCAGAAATTAGAATGTTGGGGAAAGCGTAGGGAAAAAATTAAGGTCCACCAGCACATAACCAGATTATGTGTCATGGTTTAGATCAGCAAATAATTATGGCAGTTAGTCAACAACAGCGAGGTAACAGTCACTACCATGGTTTAGATGAAGAAAGTACAATTACTAAGAAAGAGACTAAAATTAGTATCTATCAACCTATTTGGCTATTCAGAAAAGGAGTGGGTTTTCAAGATTAATCATAGTATACTAAATCTTTTCTAGCCATCCTTGTAAGCCCCTAACTGGAACTATAATCTTGACCTTTTTCTCTAATCATGGGAAGGAGGACGCAAAAGTTCAGATGGCTGGTTTCCAAGGTTAAGCCAAGTAATCATCGAGATTCTATCAAAATGGCTAATACCCTGTATAAACGTGTTCATATGGAATAATGCCAAAGTGATTAAATACAAGAGCTCCCTCAACACCCTTCCTTGTCTGAATCATAATAAAAACAGAATTGCTATACAGTAAGGTATCAGAACCAAATGGCTTGCCTACTGACAGATTGATGTAAGTTGGAAATAAAGACTGTCAAACCTCAATAAATGAAATGGGTTACGATTAAAGGAAGAGGGTTTTCACTTTGTCCTTGAAAGAGAAGAAGTTTGGACTGTATGAGATACCATTAAAGGAACTAAAGGATGAAACACAAAATGATTGAGCTTTGTTTTTTAGTACTTTTTAATGTAAATGAAGGTCAATTAATTTAATGCTGTTATATCCATTAATCTTCTAATCCCCGTTTTATCAACTTCCAAATTAATCTCAGTTTCTTTTTCAAAATTTGAGAAGAAGATGGTATGTGATTTATCATTACTTCTTTTCCGTTTCATTAAATTACTTTACCCCCTTTTTAACTTCCCATCCCATCATCTCAAAACTCCCATAAAACAGGCAGTCCTTCATAGTGAGAGATAATATTGAAACGAGAAGCTTGAACATGGAGTTCAAATATTTGTCGGTTCTGCAAGCCATTCACATTTCATCATAATCATGAAACTGCAAACTAAATTTCTTTTCTTTTTCCACGTATAAGAAACGTTGGCGGAAACCATTCAACAATTCCAAAAAAAAAAAAAAAAAAAAAAAAAAAAAAAATCTCAAATAAATTCCATTAATTATTAATTTTCCTTTATTAAAAGAATCTAGCACCATCCCTCCTGCCATTAATACTCTTCAAAATCCGTCATTTCGCCAATTAAACCTCTAACTCCATCTCATGACCGACAATTTTTTTTTTTTTTTTGAAAAGAAGAAAATAAGAAATTATAGATTTAACTACAAAATAACAAAATAAAAGACTTATGAATAAATTCGTGCAAACCTTTCAACGGTCAAGTACCTGAGGAGAAAAGAGTCCAAACCCGGGCGAATCCGGAAGAGGCACGGGACTAAATCCCTGAGGCATACTGGACATGGGAGGCGATGGAACGATGGACAGATTAGGTTCATTAGAAGAGGTTTTATCGTCATGAGGAGGAGGAGGAGGAGGAGGAAAGGGAGGTTTGTTATGAAGAGCAGCAGGAGAGGCCATGGCACCAGCAAGAAGATGAGAGAAGGACTTAAAGTCGTCGGAATCAGAGAAGAAGCTGGAGACGAGAGTCATAGGACCAGGACTGAATCCAAAGGCAGGAGCAGCAGAGAAGAGTGATTCATTGAAGGAGCGAGGCGGGAGAGCGATTGTAGAAGGGCGGGAAGAAGAAGAAGAAGATTTAGCAGGATGAGATGAAGAGGAAGAAGATGAAGATGAAGATTCAGCCATTAGAGAAGAAAACAGAAGAAACCTTTATTTTTTTTTTCTTTTTTTCCCCAGTTTTGTAGTTTCTTTCTATCCAAACAAGTTAGTAGTTTTCATTTTTTTCTCTCTTCTCTTTTTGGTTTCTGTTTTTCATTTCCTTTTGTGTCTGTTTGAGTTTTCATTCGCGGATCTGAAATTTCAGCAAAAAGTCCACGCCGCAGATTCCTACCTTTTTGTCATTTTTCTCTTTTCTTAGCTTAATTGACCGCTTTACCCCTGGATGTAACTGGAGAAGGAATGGGACAGTGTGTAAATAAGTCATTTTGGTGTTGGAATTTAATTTAATTTAATTTTTTTTTGAAAAAAAAAAGAGAGAAGAGGAGGATGCACGTTTTGTTATTGAAATAGAGGAGATGATAGCCTGTAAATTTTCGTTTGTATTCGGTAGCAACAGATAATCATCTATTATTCATTCTTAAGTTTTAACACTTGTCATCTTTTTGCCTTTTTATATTATTTTCTTGTCTTAACCGAATTAATAAATAATAATTCCTTAATTAACTTACAGAGTTTCAATTCATTAATAATTTTCCAAATACAAAAAACAAAATAAAAGAAGGTATATCCAAAAATTACTCTACTGTCTCACAAGTTTATGATATGTGTGTGTCTATACAACATGTGGGACTGCATATACTTGTTGAATTATTTTCCAAATTGTTTTTCTTTCGGATTTTTGTAATTTATTTTAAATTTTTTTTAATTAGTCTTATAGTATTTATCTATTTTTTTAGTTTATTTTAAATTTTTCATTATGCATTTTCATCTTATTTTATAGTATATTTAAAGCTAAAAAAAAAAAAAAAAGAAGTTAGATGACCTATGGTGACTTAATTTTGTCTAATAGTTTAATATGACTCCAAATTTTAATTTTGTCTAATAGTTTAATATTTTATTAAAATCACTTTAGTAATTTTTTGAAATATCGATATGAATTCTTTGAAGTACAAACATAGCATCATGTCAATATATGGACCCGGCTTAATCATACATGCACTAAAATAATGATTTTAGGTCTTATATTTTTAAAAAGTTGACAAATATTTAATAAAGTATATTAAATATGGTCGGTGTGATTTAATAAAGTTTTGATATATCATTTTTTTCCTCCTTCCAACTTTTTCCTATTTCAATTTTTAGTGTGTAATTTCTTAACTTTGATTAAAATATACTTGCATTCAATAATCTACCTATTAGATATGTATTTATTTATTTTTTAGATTACTAATCACTGAAATTAACTTTAATTTTAATTGGTAAAATATTCAATAATTTCAGAAAAAAAGAAAATTTTATATTCTTAAAAAAAGGGAAAACTGAATCTGATGGCATAAAAACCATTTAAAATTCGTAATAAAAAAAATAATAGAAAAGAGAATGAAAAAGACAATAGAATTGGTGTGAGCTTCAGAATATGATCCTTTTCCATTTTAAAATAAGGATGTAGTTTTAGATAATTTCAATTTGTAGTAAAATGCTATCTACCCTACCCTACCCTACCCTACCCTACCCTGCCCACCTACATCCAACCTCCCTTTTCCATACAAAACCACATTTTTGCTCTTATGACAATTCACAGAATTTACCCTCTGAATTTCTACTTCTAACATTTCATCACATGTTTCAATTCAACTCTTATTGTGTTGTTTTACTCCAATTGCCTTGCCTATGATCTATACTAAAAAGCACCAGGGTTCAATTTTTATGTTTCCTTAAATTAAGGCTCAATTGTAAAAATTAAAAAACTATACTCTTTTCGGTCCACAAAGGATATTGTTCTACCTAATTTCATCCTTTCCAAAATGGTTGTGATTATAGAAAACCAAGACAAATTTGAATAATTAAATTTTTTTTATTTTACCCTTATATTTATTCTATGTAATAATAACTTAGCACAAAAAATTAATAAATAAAAGTATTAATATCTCTTCATTTCACACGTTGTAAATTATATAGGACTCAAATATTAAGATGAAACAAATTTAACAATGAAATTTAGTAAGACTACTTTAGTGAAAAACATTATTTTGTAGACACACTTATCATTTTCTTAATTAATATGTACATATAAACCTTAAACGACATCTTTATAGATCAGACGGAATATATATTTTTAAACATATACTAATCAGAGTTGCATCAATCCAAAATATTTAACATATTTATATTAATTTTATCAATAAAATTAAACGTTGTCTCCTCAGGGATGACTATTTCCTTCATATAAAATACTCATCTCTAAAGAGAAAGATAAATGTAGCCCTTCATGTTATAGGGGACAAATTTTTCATACGCATTTTTCGTTTTCACTATCTCCATCCCAATTTTATAAGGTGTTATCCCCATTTTTAAGAACGACATTATCATTAGTCTTAGAAGTAATTGTTATCCCTAAAAAATGAGATGATATTATGTTTGTCGTTTCTTATAGAACAATTAGGTAAAACATCAGATACAAAAAGTGAAGAAGAAAAAATCTGGCCCAAAAAATATAGGAGATATTTTATTTTAAAAAATATATATATATATTTAGATTTGTTTGGTGTCTCCAAATATATATATACATTTGTAGTGTTTCGTTTCGTTAAGGTCAAAAGACAAGAAAAATACCATTGAAATTAATAAATATTTTTTTTTTCCCAAATATGTCGACTTTTTTTTTTTTTTTTTTCTAGAGAAAAGTATGTCGACTTTTCGATAATTATGCAAAAGGAAAAACTGACAGCTAAAAAACAATTATGAATATTGGCTGTTTAAAAGGTTAGGATTTTTGAGTTATCATTTAACAACATGATATATGAAATAGGTGTTCAATCACTAACACACTTTTAAGTGAAAGTTTAGTTATATTAGTTCCGAATATTAGAAATAAAACTATATGTAATATTCCTGGAATTGTCAGAGTTTATGAATTTTACGGTCAATTTGATGATAATAAAATGGATTAATTAGAGGTAGGAGACGTGGGAGCATGTATCTTCCATCTTCACACAATCAACAAATAGATTGTTATCCAACACAGTAGCGTGGGACAACAACATATCTTAGCTTACGTACCTATACCAATAATACCCATAACCCACCTCCTTTGGACTAAATATATGAACTAAATATATTACAAAATTCAGCAAATTGTAATCGGGTATGAACTAAATATATGCAATATATAATGGATCATATATCTCAAATCAATAAATTAAACAAATTTTCAATAGATCAAAACTTAAAAAAAAAAAATTCTGATTTAATATCAGCAAACTATTAGTATAGTTGGATCGGTAAGTGTTAGGGACCAACAAGTATGTATTATAAATTTTTATTTATGGTCTCAATTTTGTGATGTATTTCAATTTTTTGTTACTTTATGAAAAAATTGAATCTTTATCTTTTTGTTATAAAATTTTATTTCATCAGAAGAAAAAAATACGTGATAAATAAACCAACCAGACAATACATTCAATACACAAAAAGAAAAAGCAATCCACAAAAGTAAGAACAAATACTACAAGGGGTACAAACATAAAGTAAAATGCTATACTCTCAAGAAATTTCACTATCGTTTATAAATCGACCATTCGAAGAACACTTATTTTATGTTCTTCGTCTTTATAATCCTTCCTAATAATTATATCTAAAAAGATCGTTATGCAATAATGTACAGACCCTAACCAAAGGTCATTGTCTAGAATAAATATTTTTTATCGTTCGATTGAACTCAAAAGGGTGTAATAAAATATGAAAAACAACGAAACTTTAGTAATTCAAATGAAATTTTAAATGAGTTTCTCAATCAAATTATATAAAATGAGGGGCACTAAAGAAAAATACGTAATAAATGGGAGAGAAGTATGAGAAATTTTACAGCATACCAGATACACCACATCATCCGTGTGTGAACCCAATAAAATTATGACAAATCATATTTCAACCGATAGAAAAATGACAATGTGTATTTATGTAAATAATTAATTTGTGATTGACCTAGACCCTAAAATAAAACCATACAAGCTAATTTATAAACCCTAGAACCTAAAATATATTATGTGGCATGATTTTATTATTTTGACGCACGGATAATGTGATGTGCCTAGCTTATTCTAAATTTTCTGAAGAGATAGAGTGGATGAAGAAGATTTAAGACGAGTAACCCAATTTTCTGTGTGAATGCTTATGATAATGCACTTATCTTGCATTTATTCATGAGCTTTAATTGATATATATTGCTTAAAGTTAGGTGGATTTTACTTCTTTTATACTATATTTCATGTTATGACCTTGAAGACCAAATTTGAAAGGAATTCGAGCTGAAAAGATAGGAATTCAAGTGTGTTTCTCCGAAACCATTCATAGTTGTTTATCAGCCATCTAGGACTCAGGACCGGTTATGTACAAAAGAGTTTGCTTCTGTTGTGATTTCAAAACCGGTCATGTATATGTTTCTTAGCTGGGACTGTCTTTGTAGTAGGAGAAGACTCCCAATTAAGCTAGAACTTCCAAAAATAAGAGTTATAACAGGATTATAAAGCATGAGGAACGATCTAATTAAGAGAGCCGCTCTTTTATTCTTAGTTGGAACGTGATTTCAGAGGGAAAAAAACCACAAAAAATCTTGGAGCAAGAACAACCAACTCTCAAGGATTGCACACCGATTCGATGAAACTCGTTCATCATCCTAGTAGTTTTTCTCCTTGTTTTTATGTTTTGGCTTTTATGCTACGATTTTCTTCCATCTTTTATTCTATTATAAGTAGCTAAACCGTCAAGTTAGGGTTAGAGATATAATCTAATTTGGGGTTCCTAATTACATACCACCATGTTGGATTTTTTTATTTTAATTCAATTGAATTATTTTCTCGCTATATTTATCTTCTTTAAAATTATTTATAAAAGTTGTTTATATGACTGATACATGTTTCAGTCTTAGGATTTATATGATGAGCTGATAGGTGAAGTATAAATCTGGAACTAGGAAGATGAACATAACTGAACCTATACTAGACATAGTTAGGATTAATTGTGATGATATAATAATTACTTAATGAGTTTAATTAATTTTATAAAAATCGATGCACAGTTAATTAGAGACAACTTAATAGTTTGGTGGAGTGTTAAATTATCTTTGGAACACTTGTCATTGTATTTGTTTGTTAAATATATAGAAGTAGTGTGGTTGATTATTCTGTTAAGGTGAAACCTGAAACCTTAATGCTTTCTCCTATTGATTTTAATTAAAACTAAAATTTCAAATTATTGCTTTTAACTAGATTCGATCTTTTAATAATCAAAGTTTATTGTTGTGATTGACCACGCGCACTTCTGTAAATTTAGTGGATTATAGACTTTTTTGAGTGAATGACTTTTATAGACTTTAATGACTTTTAGTGACTTTTAATATCTTTCAGAGAGTTTTTAAAAGTATTGATGACTTTTAAAAATTTAATTTCATAGACTTTTATAGACTTTTAAAGACTTTTATAGACTGATTGGAAAATAAAATAATCTCCATGTGTGCAATGATAATATACCACATAAATGACCACAACAATCACTAAACATAAAATATGAAATAATAACATAAAAATTGAGTAGTGATGTTAATTAAAAAATTGTAATTTGGCTATAAAATTTTTAATATTCATCATCATTCATTTGTTCAATATTATTCCACATATCAGTAGTAATTCTAGCTTTCCATCCATTAGCATCATTTCTTTGTTGCTCTCGTGTTCCAACAAATGGTTCAAAATCTTCTTATTCATTAATTGACATTGGTGTAGATGAATTAGTTTCACTATTTTGTTCAATTGAAAAATCATCTGATCGACACTCCTTTCTAAAAAAAATTATGCAATCCTACACAAGCCAAGACTAGCTCTATTTGTGTGTCAAACTGAAATGGGGGAGCTGTCTTAAAAATGGTAAATCTTGATTTAAAAATACCAAATAACCTCTCAACTGTATTTCTCAAAAAAGCATGACGAAGATTAAATTACTCATTTGAATCTTCAGGATATCGACCTTGCCCATTAAAATCCTGTAGATGATAGCGAACACCTCGAAATGGAGCTAAAAATTGTCTTCGATTTGGAAATCCACAATCCACCAAAAAATATTTACCTAATATATGTAATACATTAAATTAAAAAAAAATAAAAGGCAATATAACAATAGATATAAATTATAAATTACCTTGAGGCACTTTAAGTCCATTATTCCTTGATAAAGCATCATTTAACACATTTTGAATCATGTGCAGATCCTTTTCACCCACTAAGAATATAAATGAATTACAAATCAAAATTACAAGCTGCCAATACATTCTGTGAGATTGTTCCATGACGATTACGATAATTACTTTTATCTCGACCAATCACTATAGCAGGAATATGTGTACCATCAATTGCCCTAATACAATGCTAAAAATATAAAATATAATTTTTTAATCCAATCAATCAAATAAGTAGGGAAAAAAATAATTTTTGGAAATAAGAATTATAATGAACTTACTTTAAAATAAGGAAAAAACCTTGTGCTCTCTTTGATTTTTTGTGGGACTGCAGAACTTGGTTTGACAATAAAATCAATTGCAATTCTGTTTAATGCTCTCAAAACTTTGTTAAAATTTTGACTGACTCTGAAATATAATCGAACAAATGTGTCACAAAATACACCATATCTAACATTTTATCCCACAATGAGTAGAAAAGAAGTAAGCATTTCTTAAATTGAAATGAAGCGTGTATCCTCTAAGAGTGTTTTTTCTCTAATAATTTTGCATAGCTTGAGAAACACATTGGGAAACATTCTATAAACTTTTCGAAAGTGTGCTGGATTATCGCTTAAAACTTTTTGAATATAATTATATCCAACTGAAGTTATTGGTCGCCTTGTTAATGGATATTGGACACGCTTTTATGAATGATATTTGTAAGCTCTTCTAGGGCACATAAAATAGCTTGAAGTTTCACTAATACAAAATGAATAATTTCATACCGTTTTCTTTTTGTGTTTTATTTTTCAAGCTTTTCTTCTTTTTCTCACTTATTTCTTCATTATCCAACACATAAGCTCCAAACATATTTTAATATTTAAAATAAAACCTAAGAAAATAATAAAAATTTGTATATTTAAAATTCATAAATAAACAATATAACTTAGCTCAAAATAAACACATAAATTTCCATAAAATCATATCCATTGTCCATAAAAATAAACTGACAATATCCATAATAGTTATAAGAAACTCAAAATTAAAAAAAAAAACTAAATAACGATCATTATCCACAAAATAAAATAACAACATCAATAACAGTTGTAAGATCCCCTAACATAAAATATTAAATGACAACACTATAATAACTCATAAGTAATAAATTTCCATCGCTCTTCAGGAGTCATTTTTCTTAACTGGGCCTTCTTTGCTGCAGTACAAAAATACTTAGCTGCCTTGTAACCAGCACGCTTATCCAAGTTTGGTATTTCCTTAATAAGATCCCAACTATCATCTTCCTCACTATCAATTACTTTACTCATAGTTCCTTTTAACTCTTCAACAAAGTGAGACAATTTGTTTAAAATATCAGATTGAGTACTAGAGGACTCAGAAGATGTAACTTTTCCTTCAAACTCACTTTGATTTTGTTTATTGGATGCTGAAGGAATTTCTTGGCTTATATTTCTAGAATGCAATGGTGAAGTAAAGTTTGTATGGGGTGGAGAATGACAAAATGAGTCTTCTGTAATATATTCTCTGAATGTTGCAGTATTATGATTATAAACCAATGTATCGAAACCCAATTCAGTATTCTCTTGTTTCTCACATGTTCTTGCATTAGTACCTTCTCCTAAACCAATTGCATGTGTTCTAATAGCAATTCCACTTCCAATTACAATTCTGAAGTCTTCGTAGTCTCTAAAAGTATCCGTACGATAGTACTTATGGTTAGGATGAACCTATTTAAAATAAAAAGAGTAAATAATTACTATATATATATATATATATATATATATATATATATATATATAACTACAAATATTGAAATCGGTTTGATGAAAGAATACCTTTAAATAATCATCCCATACTTCATCAGGAGTAGTGAATTTCTGAGTCACAAAAGCATATCCGAATTTAGAGCTACATCGTAGAAGATTACAATAGTTGTTGTATCTTTGTTTAAACCACTTTAGTCGACTTAGATATTGAGAATATTTTTTATAACATTTTAGTTTTGCATTTAGAACAAGGAGTATCTTTTTCTCAACAGTGTCTTTACTTAATAGACCATTATTGTCACGCCAACCTTACTTTGCAGCATCAACCATGAGTTTTAGTAACTTGGTGCTCTCTTCAGCCGTCCAAAGTTTATATTCAACTTTTCCTTTATTCTTACCTTTTCCATTACATGCATCTTCCATTATGTAATACTAATATATAACATAATAACATAATGTAAGCAACTCCTATATTGCAATTTAACAACTAAAAATGATCAAAACCATATGAATATGAATATTCAGTGATTGACAACTTATGTAGATCTTGAGCAATTACTATCATTAAGCAATTATTCTTAAACGAGGAAAACTCTAAAAACAGTACTTGATATAAACAAATAGAAATCTTGATGACAGTAGAATTTGTTTCTGAATTGCAAGAACAAAAAGTAACAATAGAGATATTGATGAACGCAATACCAGAAATTGAAAAGCTAAAACAAAATTCCATCAACCAATATATGCAAATATTTAAAAAGAGGAATCAAAGTGAGCAAATTGAAAAGAATGTAGTAGAGGCATCTTAGCTAAATTGACAAGAATGCAGTAGAGCAAATTCTATCACGTATTAACAACACATTAAGTAGATAACCAATGAATTCAAGTAAGTAATCATCAATAAAAGTCACAAATGAAAACTAGAATCAAGCATAATTATGAATTGCATATGCTGTCAATAAACTCAGATACATAATGCATGTATGAGTATATGTTTCAGTTGTTAACTTATCCATACAACTTGTGCTCTTTATATTTTTAATGAAAATCTACAGCACCCTTGAGAATATATGTCCCTGTTTGACTTTACTAACAAGAAGATAAGTTCTCAGACTCATATAGTTATTACTATGAAGGCTGGAGGTACTTGAATTCTACTATCTATGTCGAAGTACCTATTATGTCAATTTTCAGCTATGTGAAATGTGAATTTATATCTTGTCTGCTTTTGTTATACAGTGGAGCTATTTATAGGCAAACCCTAAACAGAATCCTAATAGGAAAAGGAAAGCAACTCAAAACAGAAAAAAGGAAAAATAAAACAAAACTTACCGAAAAAGCCTAAAAACAGTAAATCGCAATTTTGAGACCTTAAATGATGTTTTTTTGCCAAAAAGCAATGGACCTCATAGCAAAGTTGTGATTTTTGACCGTTGGACCGATTCCAATAAAATTAAGGTCCGAAATGGCAAAAATCCAATAACCCAAACTTGAAATTAATCCGAAAACCCAAACTTGAAAATCCGACAAGGTCATCTTTATCCATTCATATTCTGATATTCTATTTTTTCAAGACACTATTTGATTCTAATCTTCTCATTTTTTATTGTTTGTGTACTAGTATACATCTTTATCCTTGTTTATGTTCATATTATTCTTTGAAAAGGAAACTTAATGTTCTCTAGTTTATAAGGCATGTAATAAGTAATGACCTATTCAATCTCTTGCTTGAATTTGATTTTCGTATTGGAACAATGTCATAATCTTCAATTAATTCAAGTTGATACAATGTATTGCTTGAACTTAACATTGTTCCACATCCTAAGGCTTTTGCTGTAAACTGAATAAAATCTTATTCTCATAGATTACTTAAATATTATTCCAGTTTACAAGTAAAAGCAGTGTCGGCTCTTGGGGGGAGCTCCCTGAGCGGTTGCTCAGGGCCCCAAAATTCAGGGGCCCCCCCAAGTTTTCCGGCAACATCTTCTTCTTCTTTGAAGAAGAAGATGATGGAGATGCAGTGGGTGGGCTTGACCCAGCCCACCCACTGCTTGAATTTTTTTTTTTTAAACCAGGCACCAAAAAGACGTCGTTTTGGTGCTTGGTTAAAAAAAAAATAATTCAAGCAGTGGGCGGGCTGGGTCAAGCCCGCCCACTGCTAATAATTTTTTTTTAAAACCAGGCACCAAAACGAAGTCGTTTTGGTGCCTGGTTTAAAAAAAAAAATGATTCAAGCAGTGGGCGGGCTGGGTCAAGCCCACCCACTGCTAATAATTTTTTTAAGACTTAGGCACCAAAACGACGTCGTTTTGGTGCCTAGGTTTGAAAAAAAAAGAAAACATAACTTGTAGCCTCTGCCTCCATGCGATTTTTTTGCCCAAATTGCAACCTTCAATTTGTTTTTTGCCCAAATTGCAGCCTCTTCTCCATTCCATCCATTACCCACCATCATTATTCTTTTTCTCACTTTTCTTTCCATTCCTTCTCTCTAATATCTACCAATTGTTTTTATTTGATCCCCCCATCCATTATCTTTAATTCTTAAAAAGCTACCCAAAATATTTGAATTTCAATATTTCATTATCATTTGAATAGGTATGTTTTAGTTTTATTTAAATTTTTATTTTTTTCCTTTCAATTTGTATATATTATTTTTGTTTTCGTGTTATTTGTTTTATTTTTTTAGTTAGGGTTTGAGTTTGACATATGTAAATATAAAATTAAATTGCTTAAATTATTATTCTAATTTATCTTTTTTATGTTTTATTTGTTCAGTTTCAATCTATTTAGTTGATTATTTTATTTTGGGAAGAAAAAAGAAATTAGAAATTTCGCTCCAAAATCAGGTTGTATTGCTCTTACTCTTGTTATTATTTTTTATATTGAAATTATGTTTAAAAGAAAATATGAATCTGGATGGGAAAAGCGTAAAAAGAAAAAAAAAAATTGATGAGTTAACTCAATCCCAAAGAGGAGCACTTGATAAATTTTTGTTAAAGAACTGCAAGTGTTGTCTGAAAATCAGAATGTTGGTGATTCTAGTGTTGATAATGCCAATGCTAATGATGTTAATATTGATGATAATGTGCCTTTAATTGATAACAATGGTTTTGGGGATGATGATGTGAATGCAAATGAGAAAAATGCCTCTAGTGATGATGTTGTGCCTGATAATGTTATGCATAGTTTTGATGTTAATGTTGATGATGCTGATGTTTTTAATAACATTGCCAATCATGAAGTTGATATATTTGATCCAAAAAATTGGGATGCTTTAAATTCTGAAATGATTGATATTTTAGCGTCAAAGGGTCCTAAAAGAGACTTGTCTATTGTGAAAGGTGTAAAAGATAAAATCGGAAGACAATTTTCTGCCTCATTCTACACTAGAGTCCTACCAAATGGGGAAAAATGTGATAGAGATTGGCTTGTATATTCAAAAGAACTTGATCGAGTTTTTTGTTTTTGTTGTAAATTATTTAAGAAAAATAAAGAGTCGGGTAAAGGTCAATTAGCAAACCAGGGTTTTAGTGATTGGGCACATCTTTGTGTTAGAATTAGAGAGCATGAAACTAGTATGGAACATGTCCAAAATATGGCTACTTGGTATGATTTGCGTCTAAGACTTCAAAAGAATACAACTATTGACAAAATAGCTCAAAAGCAACTTGAGAAAGAGAAAGAGCATTGGAAAAATGTTTTGTTGAGAATTATTTCAATTGTAAAGTTTCTTGGAAAACATAATCTGGCATTTCGTGGTACTAATGAGAAATTGCATCAAAATAGCAATGGAAATTTCTTGGGATTAATTGAAATGTTAGCTGAGTTTGATCCTATTATGCAGGAGCATGTTTGTCGTATTACTGGTGATGAGATTCATGTTTATTACCTTGGTCACAACATCCAAAATGAGTTGATTCTTTTGCTTGCATATGCAATTAAATCTGAAATTGTTAAAAAAATAAAAGAGGCTAAATATTTTTCTGTGATACTTGATTGTACTCCTGATATTAGCCACCAAGAGCAAATGTCTTTAATTTTAAGATATGTGGATGTTACTTCAAATTGTGTTAGCATAGAGGAATCATTTTTAGGATTTTTGAATGTGAATGACACAACTGGGCAGGGACTTTTTGATGCTTTGTTACATGAATTAGATGTTCTTGAACTTGATATAGATGATATGCATGGACAAAGCTATGATAATGGGTCAAATATGAAAGGAAAAAACCAAGGAGTGAAAAGAAAACTTTTAGATTTGAATCCTAGGGCTTTTTATACTCCTTGTGGTGCCCATAGCCTTAATTTAATGTTGTGTGACATGGCTAACAAATCTGGAAAAGCAAGGGACTTCTTTGATATAATCCAACGCATTTACACTATATTTGCAAATTCCACAAAAAGATGGCAGATTTTGAAAAATAATGTGAAAGATTTAACTCCTAAATCATTGTCTTCTACTCGTTGGGAGAGTCGTGTAGATAGTGTAAAAGCAATAAGATTTCAAATTTCAGATATAAGAGAAGCTTTGCTTCAAGTTGCTAAAAGTGATAATGATTCTAAAATAAGAAGCGAAGCTAAATCATTAGCCAATAATGAGCTTGGTGATTTTGAGTTTATAGTGGCTATTGTTATTTGGTATGATTTATTGTATGCTGTTAATTTAGTTAGCAAAAAATTACAATCGAAAGATATGCTTGTTTGTGTTGCTATTGAAAATGTGAAAAAATTGATTTCATTTTTTAAGGAGTATAGAGAAAATGGTTTTTCTAATGCTGTTGAAGTTGCTAAAGAATTTGCAATTGATATGGAAATTGATCCAATTTTTCCTCAAAGGCGCCGAATTAAAAGAAAAATGCAATTTGATGAGACTTTAGATGATGAAAGTCCACAATCTGCAGAAGAGTCTTTTAGAATTAATTATTTTAATTGCATCATTGATCAAGCAATTGTCTCACTTGATTGGAGGTTTGAACAATATGAACAATATGAAAATGTGTTTGGTTTTTTATTTGGTTCTGACAAATTGCATTCACTAGATGATTCGAATTTAAAGTCTTGTTGTAGCCGTTTGGAAGATGCACTTAAGAATGGTGATAAATGTGATATTCATGGTTATGACTTGTATGTGGAGTTGAAATTACTTCAAGAATTTTTGCCTAAAGAAAAATTAGGGGCTCTTGATATTTTAAAATTTTTGAAACGTGTTGATTGTTTTCCTGATGAAATTATTGCATATAGGATATTGCTAACCATTCCAGTAACAGTTGCAACTGCCGAAAGAAGTTTTTCAAAGTTAAAATTGCTTAAGTCTTACTTGCGTAGTTCTATGTCACAGGAAAGGCTTAATGGACTAGCTTTGGTGGCAATTGGGAATGAGGTTTTGGATAAAGTTGCTTATAAGGATTTGATTGATGAATTTGCTTCAAAAAATGCTCGGAGGACGAGAATTTTCACGTGATAATGAAGTAAGTTTAATGAAATATACATTTGTCAAAGTGTGGTAATGTTTTTTATAGTTTATAAATGATACGTTAAATTTGTTGTTTAAAGAAATCGAATACATTTTTGTTTTATAAGGGCCCATTTTTCAATTTTCGCCCAGGGCCTCGAAAATTTCTGAGATGGCCCTGAGTAAAAGTAGCAGTAGAATACATACAATACAATCCATAGAATCACATCCTTCTTTTGAATCGAATATATGGGCCTCTATAGTTGCAATAAATCTCAGGAATTTCCGAGGAAAATCCTAACCATATATAAATGCATCCATCGGATATTATGCCTAGACTCCTAAGTGTTAATTATGTATCTAGTTCCAGAGGCGAATATTATAACTTGGGTCCTCTGTGACCATATCTTTCTTATTATAAGACATCATCAACTATAGGGAGCATGAACATTTAATTATCATTCATTAAAGAGCTCAAATTAATACTATAGATTAAACTCATCAGAACTTTTTTTCCTTCCCTTTAATGTTTCTGACTTCCCTAATGTCAACCAAATAAATTACGTGCATATTTGTTTGTATTATACTGACATTAGAAAATTTATCATTGATAGTGTTCAGTTTGCTTGTATAAACTTAAAATTGGTGTCTTATGAGCATTGATTTATGGCATGGAACTGCTTAGTTTGGTAACTTTGTGGAAAGTCCACAAAGTTCTGTCCCATCACTGCAGCGTGTACATTGGGATAACTTAACAAATTGGGCCAAGATTTTATTGGTTTTTGGTACAGAGTCAATGGAGAAGTCTATGGTTCACAAACTAAAGGGCATTCTTCCACTGCATATCTAATGCTGTGAGGAAAATTAGAAATCACAAGTCATTTCAGTTCAAGTTGAGTATTAGACTAATAATTTCATTTTATGCATTTTTTTTTCATAATTTACTGATGTTGACAAAAACTTAGAGTTCAAGCATAAGAATTGCAAAGCTATGGAGAAGAAGAAATGCAGGTATATGAAACAGAGTTATTTCTCTCTTATAAAGAAAACATAGCTATACATTGATATTCGTATATGCTCCGGAAAGTATTTACCACATCTTGAAGCTTTAATGCCATATTTACAATAATATACATATAGCAAAATATATCGAAGGAAAAAAAAAAGCCACACAAATCTGCTTTTACTTGAAAGTATCAGCAACATCAAGAAATCATGTAGAAATATGTCAAAACTCATGAAATCTTTTTGAGATATTCCAAGTTGTGATCATTCAAGTTCAAACGTGGTTCTTGGCAAGTTGTTCATTTGGGCTGCAGGTAGAGAACTAGCTCAATTGGCAACTGAGGCAGCAAACAATATCTATTGGCATAAAAAAATGCCATATTCCATTGCATGCCTAACCAGTGTGATAAATTGGTTCCTTTATGCACTGATTGATATTTCACAGAGCAACTAGTTCTAGTCTGACTTCTACTAATATGCACCATAAAATACATCTATTTTTTACATAGAAATTCATGTATCATTAACCCAACAATCAAACCAGAAAAGAACAATCAGTATCCACATAAAATATCGGAACCATAAAGATGCAATTAACTATCATTATAAAGTTACTCCATCAGAGAAATTAATAAGTATAGGAACAGAAAGAAATCCATCAGCAATTCTCAAATTGAACGAAATATTCTAAATATAACCAATTCATACACTCACTTAAAAAAATGACCTCAAATTGAACGAAATTGAGACAAGAGATGAGGGAGCAAGCAGAGACTTCAATAAACTAAATTCTGTCGAAGCAGTGAAACTGCAAATCAAAGAAAATAAAAAGAAATTAATAAATTGTTGCATTCCTATTTTATTCTAGCAAAAAATAGACAAAAAAAAAAAAAAAAGATTAAAACCTAGATATGGGACTGTATCTGGAAAGGGATGACGGAATTGCAATGAAAAATTACCGGAGTAATAACAGGGTCTGAAATCACACGAAGGAAAAAAAGATAAAGGATTGAGAGAGACGGTAGGATGGAGGTCGGAGAGGGTGATTATAGAGGTCGATCGTTTTCCAGCGACAGAGAGAGAAATAGATATTGAGGATGGATTTCACGATAAATAAAAATCTTGCGTATAGATGCAAGACTTTTTTTCTAACGATTTTGTGTTATATTTTGTAAAACAAAAGTCTATAAAAGTCATTCTTATAAATTGTCAATGACTTTTTGAATGCTGGATGTAGGGGTGAGCAAAACCGAACCAATGTCCAAAAACCGAAAATCCAAACCGAACCGAACCGAACCAAACCGATCCATTTAATAGTTTGGTTCGGTTTGGTTTTAAGTTATGAAGAAGTTTGGACTTCGGTTCGGATCGGTTTGGTTCGGTTCAAAACCGAAAAAACCGAAAAACCGAATAATTGGTAAAATATTAAAATTAATTATAAAATTAATATTTACTAATTGTAGAGAATTTTAGACATTATATTGTTTTATATTGTGATTTTTTTTATGCTAATTTATAGTTGTTAAAACTTGAGAGTTGAAAAAAAAAAAGAAGAAGAGAATTTTAGTATTTATCGTGATGTAATAGTATTATTTAGTATTACTGTTTTTTTTAGTTAATTTTTTTGTATTTCTTTTTTTTTTTTAAACAAACTACTTGTATAAAATTTTTATTTTTATTTTTTTTTAAAAAAAGTTGAAGTTTTTGGTTCGAGCTAGTCCAAACCGAACCGAACCGAACTAGTTTGGTTTGGACTGAACCGAACCAAAATTTAGTTTGGATCGGATTGGTTTATAAAATACAATGTTTTTTGGATCGGTTTTTTTCGGTTCGGTTCGGTTTTTGAACCGAACCGGTCCATGCTCACCCCTAGCTGGATGACTTTTAAACACTTTATAAAAATCCTAATTGAATACCTAATGATTTGTAAAGACTCTTAAAAAGTCATAATTGAATACCTGATGATTTTTAAAGACTCTTAAAAAGTCTTAATTGAATACCTTTGAATTTTAAGAGTACGTAAAAGTCATTAAAAATTTTAATCCAATACACCCTTGTAAGTTTGCCTGTTTTTGGAAAATTAGTTTTCTTCATAAAAGCAAGCCTTTTTGCGCATTTTTAAAAAATTAGTCACAATTCACTACGAAGCAGATTTAGGCTGTGTTTGGGGCTACAAAACAGCTTTCAGCTAAAGTTAGGGGAACTTTACTTTAGCTGAAAGCTGCTTTTGGGGCTGTAAAAAACAGCCTTAGATATATAATTGGTAAAAGTCAGATTATATTTAAAAAAGTACTAGAAAAGTACTTAAAACTAGTTTTAGAGAAAACAATGAAACCTAACTTCCACCGGCATCATTTTCGGTAACTGCGATCACAAAATGACGTTTTTATTTTAGAATATTGGGATGGAGGACTCCTTTTTTAAATTGGCCTAAAGCGCTCCCACTCAACTACTCTGATTCCTCAGGTAGCAGAGAGAAACCAACCCAAATCAGACATCAAACTTATGGAGAATACTCCACCTTCCAACCTAACCAAACCAGTTCGTTGCATCGTTAAACTTGGTATGTACCATCTATTTTTCTAGTTTCAATTTTATGTCATTCTTCCATCTTCTACTTCCATATATTTTTTTTAATGCAATGAGCTCCTCCCTAATTCGCTTAGTTCACTATTGGATTGAAGTTTTTTTTTTTTGGGAAATTTCACTGTCTGGTATTTTCATGATTGACTAACAAGTCATTGAATCTCGTTTGAACTAGGTTTCACTCTCATGTTTCACTTGGGTTGGTCATATTCAATATTAGCCTAATTATCTGTTAAATTAATGTTGATTTGATATTCAGTTATGTTCCCACAATTGCCTGTTGATTTATAATATCTTTTATGCAGGAGGTGCGGCAATTACTTGGAAGCATGATCTAGAGAAGGTAAATGAAGAAAATCTGAAGATTGTATCTGAACAACTAAGGCAAGCTTTCATTACTAGCTCTCCCTCTCGTAAGGTTCCTGGGATGGATTGGAGCAAGCGACCTGGAAGTTCTGAAATTTCCTGTGACGCAACTGATTTTGCGGATCAAAATTTTCTGGATTCTAGCAGTTTCGTTGTTGCTCATGGAGCAGGTTATTTCATATATCCTTTTCCTTGAATCTTCATTGATTACATTAAACATGAGCTTTGGTAATTTAAAACTGGTGATTTCTATTTTTTATTGAGTATTTTTTTTTTCATGTCTGTATAAACAGATTTGTAAAACTTAATTTTTTTTTTTTGTCAAGTGTATACTTGCTTAAATGGTGAATTCATATGTACTTTTTATACTGAAGTCCGAAGGAGTGATTGGCTCCTTCCAGATCAATAGATGTTGGTATTTTGGAATGCTCTGTTCTGTGAAGATCTTGAACTTCTCTTCTATGTTTTTGGCTTTAGGTTCTTTTGGGCACTTTCAGGCCAGCAAATCAGGGGTTCATAAGGGAGGATTAAACCAACCAATTGTCAAGGCTGGGTTTGTTGCAACACGCATTTCTGTAAGTTTTCGTCTCCATATCCCTTGTCTTTTTTGTGTTCCTCATTATTTTCAGGACCACATGAAAGTTCTATGGTACTGCTAGGGAGCCCACGGCACTGATAGTATTATCACAGCTGAAAATGTTTGATGTGTTTGTGTTGTAAACTTCAATTTTCCTTTCGTTACTGACATAATATGACCAATTTTTTCAGAATCCAGTTTTTATGTTATAGGCACTATTGAGTATAGAAGTACAAGCTTGATTCAGAAGAGTAGTTAAATGGTTCTTCACACTTTTAGGCTTGGCCATAGCTTGAGACTGTTAGGCTTCTTATAATTAATAAGCTTCTGCCTTCGGTTTATGCTTTCCAATGTGAAATCCTTGGAGAGCTAGGTTTACTTTAGTATCACACCATTCCTAAAAAGCATTCAAATGTTATTACTTCTTTCCAGCTTTGGAATCTTGAGTGTGTTTTAATGACACTAAATATATCATAAAGACTGTTTAAATTCTTATCAAGTTGATAATGGCAAAGTATCTTGCTGTGCAATGTGCTTTTTGTAGGATCTATTGGAGAAAAATATGATAGATGTGAAGAACCTCACTAACTGGGGAAGGGCTGGTTCTTGTGAGTTGTGAGCGCAAGCATATTTTTAATGTAATTTTTTTCAGAATTTTGAATCCTTGCTTCTACAATTAGCATAGAATTTTACCCCGAGGCAGTTTTACTTGTTGTCTTGTGAGGCAAATGTGATTTTATGCTCTATTTCTTTCGTGTTGATTGGCCTGAAGAATTTCTTTCACATGCATCTAATCTTTCTGCTATTTTTGCCATAGAATTTTAGATGAATTTGACATATTGTGTTATTGGTGACTAAACTGTTCACAAAAAATATTTTTGGCATTTTATATTTATCATTTCTATTTTCCTCTTCACTGTTGCAGGTCACAACTCTCAATCTTGAAATTGTTCGAGTACTAGCTAGAGGTATTGATCTAGTGAACTAAAAGGAACTTTCCTGTATAAAACTTCATCTATATATTCCTGCTTGTATCTCCTCTTCCATGAACAAGACCCATCGTTTTGTTATGGGAAGAAATGCTACACATCTGTTAAACAAAAACCTTTGTTCTATCATTCTGTGCTTAATACTGCTAATAGGTTCAATCTGAATTCCCATTGCTCTAGTAGGTTTTATATGCGCTGGCATATACGGAATACACACACAAAGATGTAACGTCTTGTTATGCCTATGTATAACACTAGTAGCATTGACATCAAGAATAAAATATTGCCCCATTTTAGAAAATCTCAAAAAGAAGGTACATCATGATTATTATAAGTTGATAACTACATTATTCTGAAACCTTGCATTGGCAATGGAACTAGAACATAGAAATTATAAAAACTTGATAATTCAGTTGCATCCACAAAATATAGCATGTTTTGTCGTTATAATCATGAAAAACCAATTTGCCATAATGAAATCATAGAATGAACAAGTTTAAAAAAATAATTCAAGAACTACATAGCTCAGAAAATTCCATGCTGAATCTGTGGAGAGAGAATGAATTGCGTCATGAGATATGAAAAAAAAAAAAATTAACTGTATAGTTTATGGCCCAGATCAAATCTTATAACCTTGTGCCTCAGTTGTTGTACCCAAACAAATGCCACTGAGTACTGGGTTAAGCAACTTCCCAAGGCCTTTTACTATCTAGAATACAACCTTTTTCAGAATAGGAATATCTTCAGATAAGAAGCTTGTCTCGAAAAGGAACTTGTGAAATGTTAACAATCAGTTGTGGCTCACTTTCAAAAAGGGTAGTTTTTCTTGCAGAATGGAGAGGGTTGAAGATACTTATATAAATTGAGGCGAAGGGATGGCAATGAGTAGGGCACCCCTGGGTAATGGGACTACCCGTCCCATTCCATTTACAAATATAATTATTTGTCCCGTCTTATTATTTACGGTTATTGACTAAGTCAATCTCATTCCCGTAGCGGGTACCTGTTAATTACTCGTCCCGCGAAATTTAATAACTTTTTACTAATAATAATGTAGTATATTAATAATTTAATAATATTCAAATATAGTGAATAAATATAATTATATGCATAAGTTATCAAAAAACCAAAGTTGTCTTAGTAGTTAAGAGTTCAACACCTCAATCAAGAGGTAATAGTTCAAATCCCGCCCCCAACTTAGAAAATATCAACTTAGAAAATATTTACAATATTTTGCGTGTTAACAGGATGGTTTCAAGTAGCGGGTACCCTGGGGGTAATCCCATTCCCTTCCTGTACCCTTTTATACCGGGTACGAGTAGTCCCATTAAGGTCGGATAGCACCGGTTACCCGTGAACCCGTACCCGTTGCCATCCCTGCTTGGCATGAGGTTATGGGCATTTTAACAGATTTTGGATTGCATCTATTTTATAGAAGGGTGGCGATGAGGGAAAACCAAAGTACTGCAACAGTGATTGTACTTACCTTTTTCTCATGATGAAATAGATCTCTCGTATAGGCATTGGGGCAATGCCAAAATGAAATCCTTCATCCTTTATGTTTTGCTTTCTATCATCTTGTACAATTGGATTCAGTGTTCGTGTCCAAATGTCCAATAACTTCTTTTTTAAAACATACTCAATGGCATTGTTTCATTTCTCACTTCATACCTCTCTAGTGCTTGAGCATATATCATTCGTCTTCATATTTCCTTCCATTAAATGTTTGCTAGGCTCTTCCTACCAGCCGTCTCTATATCACTTTTCTGAATGCTGGCCTCATCATTCTAATAACGCTTTTTCTTGCAGAGGGTATTCCTTCTGTTGGAATGTCTCCATTTTCATGTGGATGGTCGACCTCAGAAAGAAATGTCAGAGGCATTGAGACTGATTGTATTTGTTTTTGTTTATTATGTATTCATATTATACATTGGGCTTTTCTTCTTCATCATATCAATGATGGAGACATAATTTTCCCTTCTAAGCCTGGTCCCTTTTTGTTTTCTCCTCAGATAGCATCAGCTGATTTGTCCATGGTGGCTAACGCTATTGACTCTGGGTTTGTTCCTGTAAGATATAGTCCTTCAATTTCCACTCGTACTACGAAGCTTAGTTTTTATAAAACTTTTTTGTGCTCTATATATTTTCCTTTCCGTGGAACTAAGAGATCACTTAAACAAAATGCACACAACCAGAAAGTTGATTCCTCTCACCTGTTCTGCTTTTTCTTGTCATGTCATCGATCCCTTTGATACAAGTTCTATCAAGTAGCCCTCAGGAATTTTTTATCTATGTGAAAGAGGAAAAGAATCCGGTAGACGGATCATATCTGATTCTGGACTCTGGTTTTTCGAGTTGTCTTGTTTCGTAGATGTTCCCTATGCATGAGACTCTGCCTTTGTGAAGGTTGTCCCTCATAAGCAACTTCTATTTTTCTCGTTGGAGAGAGAGTTGGTCTCGAAGACTCTACTCCACTACCTTCTGTCTGAAAAGACAAATCTTTCCATTACATTTATATGATATCAAAATTCTGATGGTTAAGCAGAAAAGGACTGGTTGAGCACCCCATGCCTTAGAAAGGGAGACGGTCTCTCGTCAAAAAGGTTTGGCTGCCAGCTTGCAGCTCCTGTTCCATGTGGAACAACCAGACCTAAGCTAGATGAATCAAATCTAGATTAATATGAGACCTTTCTCCTCCAGCCAGCTTGCTTCTTTGTGGAAGGATATATTCAAGCTGATTAGCTAAGGCTGACCTGTTGTGCTCCAAAAAAAGCAGGACTTTAGGGGGCATTATCTACATTTCATACATAATATATTCTTTTGCAAAATCATTTGATTCTTGTAATAAAGTAGTGGTAGCCTTGGTATATGGGAAACCTCTGTCTTTGATGGCACTAGCATTTATCTGTGCATGTTAAAAACCATATGTACACAGAAATTATGACAAAACAAATTCACTGCCATTCAAAAATTGGTCGGAAACAAAAGTTGACAAAGCGTCCAAGACTATTGTTCTGCTTATCAAATATTTGCTTGGTAGTCTATAACAATCTTTGTGGTTTATGGGAAAGAAAATTTTCATTAATACTGTTAACAAATCCGAACTACAGGTTCAGTTGAGATAGTTAATCTTCTCTTGAACTTCTGATAAGATCAATTAGCTCACTGGCACATGTCTCTGACGGAGACAGTACAACATGGTTGTCATTCAGCATAAACTGATTAATAAGTCATCCTTTTAGCATGAACCCCATGTTTCTGTATATATTGATGTTAAAGGAGATGCATGATTAATTTCATTTGTCATCCTTCATCCTTTTTGATCTCACATGGCCTTTATTTCTATTGAAAGTGCTATCATCTTTTTCTTCCTTTTTTTTCTCTTTTCTGTTTAGGTTTTACATGGAGATGCTGTACTTGATGAGAGACAGGTATGGTCAGTCCACTGATAGATGAGTAGCCTTGTGGTAACAGAACTGAAACTGACATCTTCAATTTCTCTCACAATCAGGGATGCACTATATTGAGTGGCGATGTTATTATACGACATCTTGCAGCCTTCTTGAAACCTGAATATGTTGTTTTTCTTGTATCCTTTTTCCATAGATTTTTAATCTTTCTGTTTCCTGACCAGAGCTTCACGAATTTTGAAATTTTCATAATCCATTTCAGACTGGCAGTTATGTGGTCATGTCGTATTACTATATTATAATTTTTCCATCATGATTCTTAAAGTAGCATCAGCTTGTTGGTCAATGTATTGTTGTATAACTCTGAAATTGATGTTTGTGCTTTTCAAATAATAATTTTAAACTCACGAGTTGGCGTATGGAGTTCATACTTGAACTGTCAATTATGGCTCTCCTGTGTGTGCTGCAATGTTGTAATCATAATCCAGAACTATCACTATTTGATGGCTGCATAACATTATTATCTCCTTGTTTCCAATTACATAGATTAAAGACAGATGTTTTGGGTGTGTATGACCGTCCACCTGCGGAACCTAATGCAGTGCTCTTGAAGGAGATTGGTGAGTAGTCCTGTTGACTATAGATCATGTACTTAAAACTTTCAACTGAATGGGCACTAAAGTGAATTTCCATGGCAGCTGTGAATGAGGATGGAAGCTGGTCTATCATCAACCCAAGACTTCAGGACATGAATAAGCAAGGTTTGTGAAAGTAACCCTTGATGTCCAAAATATATTTGATTCAAACAAACATTTCTGCTGCACACGTCTGCCATCTATTTGCATCAGTAAATTTGAGTTCAAATTGGTTGCTTACATATGTGTCATGACAGTACTTCAAGGCTATTTTCGGAAGGATAGATAGGTGGAGGGATGGAAAACACAAATTTTATAAGTGCATTTAGACTAAATTCTTGTCTAAATACACTCCTTGAAATTTGTGTTTTCCTCTCCTTCATCCATCCATCAACACACCCTAAAGATCACTCCTCCCATTGCGACTAGGAACTACAGTAAATGATGGAAAAAATTCTACATGCGGCATTTCCTTGCTTTCTCCTATTACATATACTTCAATTACAATCTTTGGAATAATGAAGGTTACTGTAAAAATTCAAACATTTTCTTTGCAGCTTGTTTGTACAATTGGTAAAAATGGCCATCATTCATGTTGCTTTGATTAGAAGCTTTATTTTTATTTTTATTTTTTTTCCTAATAGGAAGCATTTTTTCTGTTGTTTGAGATTATAATCAGATAAAAATAAGTTTTGCATTGCTTGTCAATAGTTGAAATAACAGTAGCAGCACATGATACAACCGGGGGGATGGTAACCAAGATAGCAGAAGCTGCAATGATTGCAAAATTGGGCATTGATGTCTACATTGTGAAGGTGATAATTTTATGCCTTGGTCGATATATTTGGATTTCATCCTTGCTTTCTCTGTATAGCTTCGTATGAAGGGGATACTAAGAATACTTGGAAAAATACAGGCGGCATCAAGCCACTCATTGAGGGCCTTGAGAGGAGAAGTGAGAGGCAATATTCCTGATGATTGGGAAGGGACTGTCCTAAGATTTGTCGGTAAATGAATTGGTGCTGCTTGAAGTACTTAAACATTTGATATAACTTTTTATGGAGCACAAACAAGGAAGCTGGGGTGTTTGACGAATTCCACTGATGCTAGACGCTCTTGCATGGGTTCATTGGGATTGAATACTGTATGTTTTTTTATTGCAATTAGCGGCTAAATATTCCTGCAAAACCTGTAAATCGCAAGGCACAATATTTTACTTGATTTTGTTGTGTTTGATGAGCGTATAGCCAACGTTGCAGCTTGAACTGCGTGTATTTGGTAGGGCTGTCAAAATGGTTTTGCGTGTCGTGTTGACACAATTTGGTGATACTTATAAAGTCAACACTGATACTACCCATATATTAATGGGTTGACAGAATACGACACTATATTATAAGGGGTTGACACTATTAACATGTTCAACCCATTTATTTAAAAATAGATTATTTATAGTAACAAAAAAATAGATTATTTATAGATCAATTCAATGTTGAATCCACATTATATATAAAAATAACAATTACACTTCTAAAATAAATTAATATAAATTCATCAATTCAATCAAACAAGCAACTTTGCAAATAGGCAATAGAAAGTAAAAATTAGTTTAAATTTCTGTATTTTTACTAATTAAACAATATCTGGTGAAGCTTTTATATCTCATTCATGCAGTCCCTCCGAAGCTGCAATTTCTATATCAAAAGCCATAACAGTTACTAGTCTAGTATAGTCCAAAAAATATCCATTAAATTACAATGAATAAAGGTTTGGAAGTATTGAAGAAAGAATAAATTTATACTATCAGCTTTCAAGTGCAAATGATAGTTTTAACCTTTATATTAGTCAAAATTACTAATTTGTTAAACGGGTTATACGGGTTCATGGGTTGACTCGTGACCCAACCTGTTTATCTCGTGTCATAAAAATATCGACCCTTTTCCGACACTAACCCTCATAAACCTAACCCTAATTCGTTAAATTCCGTGTTAAACGAATTGTGTTATCGTGTCACCACCCATTTTTACAACCCTAGTATTTGAAATGGACATCATAACCAAGCATTTCGATGCGTAATCATGGCATGTTCTAGGTGATCCAAATATTAAAGTCCAAGATGCGATTAATACAGCATATTTAGAACCATCGTTGTATTCATTATAGTGCCATTTTAGAACAAGTTAGACATTGAGATACACAGTTCAGATGGAATTCCTACACCAATGCACGTAGTAGCCTGTACTCATCGTTATCCTGTTTCCAACCCCCTCGGAAGGTTCAATCTGCACTTTCTTTTCCTTTTAAGTTACATAGTAAGACGAATTCGTTTGTGTCGGGCTTCCCACATACGCCCAGAAGACTATTCCAAGATAAATTACATGCAGAAAGAATACTACAAAAAAGTAAAGAACACGTTTCAAATTAGGAAGTTTAATTGATAAGTTAACAACAAACCCATACCAGTAAAAACAAATTCTCATAACAAGACCATCATGAAGTAGTGTACACATGCTTCCTCAATAACCAAAAAGTGAAGAGAGGAGAAATCTATGAGGAAATAAAAACTTTTTATAGTTTTTTCCAAACATTCAAAGGTGCCGAAGCGAAATCTTTGACTTTGATCGAAGTTGAAACTTCCCTTCACACCAAGCAGCACAAAAATATAAATAAATAATAAAAGGCTACTTATAGTTGAAGGCCACATTAAATGTTTTCATAAAACCCACTGCTAAACTAGAAATATCAGCAGTCAACAATGGACATGCCCCCACACAGCACAAACATTTACTTCGGGCCAATGTCCTTCAGGGCACAAATCTGCTCCTCTCCCATAGAAGACATCACAGTAACGACCAAATCTTTTCCATCTGCGAATCCATCCTTGATCTGTGACACAGGAAAATTACACATATTCTATTAAACTCACAATACTTGCATAATCGAAAATCAAATAAACAAAGGGCCTTAAGAAGCACAACTTGAGATGGTTAAGTTGAGCCTCAACCCTAAGATATATGCATAGACAATAATTACCCATCATATCCCTTGCCACTGCCTTAGAGTCGGCCAATCAGCAATTACAGATTTCAACATTCAAGGACAAAAACAAATTTAAGGCTCTTAGGAGGAGGTTGGTATGGATAGTGTAATGACGTGAAAGCTAATCCCACTACTTATTTCCCCTTTTTACTGTGGAAGAGGAAAACAGTTAGGACAGTCATTTAAGACCTCGTAAATCAGATGGTGAAGGATGCTGCTAATCAAGATTGGTGGCCTTGAACCTCTAAATTTCCTAGACCACTTTACATATTAGTTCATCACTCGTATATCATTGGAGAAGCAGATTAACTGCTCTAATGTTATTTCAATTTCCCATCTAAATTCAATTTCATGTAAACCAGGGTAAAGCTAGCAAGGAGTCATTTGTAACATCTTCAATATTCCACATGAGAGGCACTGCAAAGTTAAATAACATTATGCTATTGATAACTCTTTTCAAGCCCACTAACCTGAGAAAGCAGATTTTCATCGGTTGGAAGCCTCAGGTCGTCCTTGGTATTACCATTTTCAGTCAGCAGACTCACCTGAAAGTTCACCATCATAATAATTCAATATTCAAACAACATAGGTTTGGGAGAAAATAATATGAGTGTACAAGCTAAAGTAGGATCATACAAATCCATCCTCGGAGATATCAATCAGCTGGTAGTCAGTACGGGTAACATGAGGAACCTGCATTACCATTAAACAGTGCAAATAATTACTTAGCGCTTGCAATCGTTGCAAAAATTAAAAACATAAAACAATGAAAACAAAAAGAGTCCATACATCACAGTTGTGGGAAGAAGGAACAATATCCTCAAGCTTCTTTCCGTTGAAGATATCAATTCCAACAAAGTGACATTTGGCATGACCGTGCTTTCCAGTCTTGGATGTTGAGACCTCAACAACCTGTTAAACCAATGAAGTATGGATAATAATGAGAATTAGAAAACATTAACGGAGCACTCTTAGTCTAGTAATCACACATTCATTTAACTTGGCAACAAACTTGAAAATTAAAGGTCTATCCAGAAAGAATTAAAAAGAATCCCTCGTAACAAACTAATACACAGTGGGGAATTCCATAGCTTTGTATTTGACAATCGTGATTAGCTCAAACACTACAGACAAAAAAGCTTCCTCGCCCCAATAAACAAAAAACACCATCCCTATCAGTATAATATCCAGAAGTTCAATTTATTCATTTACCACATCTTATCTTAGCTTCTAAATACACATGCTAGTCAACATCTCCATATGAATAGCAGTGCAGATGCGACATCCCCAAAATCAATTTCGTAATTTGAAAATTTTCTCAAACAAATTTGTCACCTATAATAGCTTAATCAATCAGCCAAAAATCCAATATTTATTCAAATAATACAGTATAAGGGCCTGCAGAACTATTAGGCAAATAATATATTATCGAGCAAAAATATACCCCTTAGCCAACATCCTAACTCTCACGGCAAGTTCCAGTAATTAATTTCCTTAAAACATATATCTCAAGGCTCTCTTTTCTTCAATTAGAACAATTTCACTGATCCAATTCGAAATCGTACTAATTCAAAATTAGGGCATACAAAATCCTGGTCAAATATTGAGATATAAAAGCAAACAAAAAAAATACAGATCTACAAAAACAGAGATCAGATACATGATAAAAAGGGAGATCGATCTGAATAAGGAATCGACAAAAGCTGAAAGCGATACCTTGCAAGGACGGTTCTTGATGACGATGTAACCGTTTTTACGGATGGTACCAGCTTGCTGAGGGTAAGTCTTGGAAGCGCCGGCGTCGGCCTTAGACTCAAAATGGTGCTCCTCGTCCGACATGGCAGCTCCGGAAATAAGTAGATGAGATGAGATGAGCTGAGAAGAAAAGGGGGAGAAAAAGCAGAAGGTAGGGGAAAAGGAGCAAAGAGGTGAGAGGCAACAACTCTGAGATTTTGTAGTATTTATAGGGGCATATAGGGAAGAACAAAAATTAAAAAGCATCTAGGGTTTTTGTGAAATGCCTCTGATGTGATTTAGACCGTTGGATTAAAATCGATGATGATGAAAAATATCTCTTCTCTGCGTTACATCCACGCACAGTACACGTGGGCTGCCACTCACTTAAAATATGTCGACGTGTTATTTTTCTCTTATGTTCTATTTTTTGTATAGTACGATAAGTGATTTATAATTTTATATTTGGAATAAAAGCCTTTTTAACTTTTGTGCTATCATCAATTTGTTCCTTTGATTTCTGTGCTATTGAACTTTCCCTTTTGCACCCTATGACATACAAAAACGTTCAAAATTGACACCTAAAAAGCATATTTCGTTAGATTCCGTTAACAATTTTATCAACGGAATCTGACACAATATGCTTTATAGGTGTCAATTTGGAATCTTTTTGCATACCACAGAGGGCAAAAGGGAAAGTTCAATAGCACAGGGGTCAAAGGGGCAAACTGATGATAGCACAGGGGCTAAAAAGGTCTTTTTTTTTCCATTTTATATTTATATATTGCCTTTTCTGATATTTAATTAAAAAGAACTGCATTTTAAATCATTCTCATCTATAAACATAATTTTAAAATGAATTTGTTTTCTAAGTAAGTAATTCTTTTATTTTTGAACGAAAAAATTTTATAAACGATTATCTCAATTTTGTTAAATTATTTTAAAAATTTGAATTCGAAATGAACCTTAAAATCAATCCATTATACTTTTAAGTGTCTGTGATATTTAATTGTACAAAAAGTAAAAATAATTAAACAAAAGGGATAAAATGCAATAAAATGATCAGGGTTAGTTTTGTAAAAGAAAAATCTCAACTTTTGTGATAAAATGTATTTCTAATTGATTCAATTATTTTTGGTAAAAGTAATTTTAAAGAATCGAAAAAACTTGGAATTTCGAGTTCTACGTACAAAAATGGCAAAATTCAGCCTTATAGATTAGTTTAGGGTGTATATGGTAGTTTTTTCAAAGGAATATACGTGTGGAACAAGTTGATATGCAAGTGGCAACGATGGAAATAATCCAATATTCCTTTTGAGTTATGACATGACTTGTATTTGAAATTTAAGAGCCTATTTGGGAAAAGCTGCATCCAAAAGAGGAAAGTAAAAAGAGTATAAATTTTGGATGTTTGATAGATGGTGAAATTAAAAACGCACTTTACATGGAAAATTAGTTTATATCCTAGCTTTGGTCAAAAACCAATAGCACGAAAAGTAGGGCATTTCGTTCATCATTGTGAATTTCATTTTCTCTGCATGTACTCTCTTCCAAAATCACGATCGTTGCCCGCCTTCTTTCTTTTTTGTCGGCTGCTACTGCCCACCGCCACTACGTTCTCCAGTTCACTACTGCTCCATAATACTGGTGATATTTTCTATCTCTTTTCCTTTACTTTGCATATTATGAATTGTTTGTGAGCAGTCCCTTTGATCTTCTTCTTTCAATCCAGACATCCCTGTAAAAAAAAAAAAAAAATACCAAAACCAAAAGTAAAATGTACAGATTGAAACTTTAATAGTTAAATTTCATATTGATGAAAAGGAGAAAAGGACAAAAACAAATGAGATGGGAACCAGGTTATACTAAGATTAATTAGAAGAAAAAAGACACAGACAGAGGTAGAGCTCACTAATTAGATAGTATGAATGGATGAAGATATTCATAGAAAAAGAGGATTTGATAGAGGAGTAGAGTGTATGTATTTCAATAGTTAAAGATGAGTTATTCTTCATATACCAGAGACTTCCAGAAAATCAAAAAATAAAATAAAATAAAAGAGAGCTTAATTAGTGTTCCTTGATTAAGGGGAAAAACATGATCGAATCCCCAATTAACCTTGTACTTCTCATCAAAACTAATATCTGCACTATTTATTCCATTTGCAAGCACAAATATACTCCACAACAATTTCATTTTTTTTAATCATTATTATTTAATGTAGTTGCCGAACTTTTGTTTGCTTGTATCTGTAACACATATTCTCAAATTCCCAAAAAAAAGGTCGTGAGCCGGACCTTGTTGAACGACTAAATTATATGTTTTTTAATAATGTGGATATGAGAGCATATATTTGGACACCTTTTAGTATTGTACCAATTGCTGATGACAGTGTCCATGCTGTAAATGAGGAAGATAACCTTGATGAAGAAGGCTGTGGTGATTCAATTGATAAGGGTTTTGAGGATAGTTTAGATGAGTTGATGAAAAATACCATTGCAAAAATAGACAATGTTTCAACAGGAAGTAGAAACAAAAGAAAAAAAAGGGAAAAACAACAAATAGTGTTAAAGGAAAAACTGTTAGGAAAAAATTGGGTGGTGCAGCAAAATTAAGAGAAGATATATCTAGATTGGTTGCTCTTGTGGAAAGTATGAGCAGTTTAATTTCAATGAGAAATGATACTTCAAGTTGTAGCATTGCTGAACTTATGCAAGATGTGAAATCTTTACCTTGTATGGAAAATGGAAGTGAGTTGTATTTTTTTGCTGCATTTTTATTCCAAAAGGCAAAGAAAGAAGGTTATTTAACTATATCAAGTCGTGAAGAAAAATTAGGATGGTTGAAGTTTCAACATGAAATTATTAGAGGGAAACCATTTGATAAACTATTATTGGATTATTTCTTTTTGGTATTTCTTTTATGTTGGATATTTGTAATTTGAATATTTATTTTACATTGGATTTTTGTAATGTCAGTATTTTGTTTAATTTTATGTAGTTTATGATGTTTAATTTTATTTTTTAGAAAAATTATATTACAATGGATGTTGATGACAATAATATCAGTACTTGTTATATATGTATGAATAATTTTTATTTTATATTAATATCAATCAATTAAAATAAATATGTTGTTTATTTATATAATGTATATGTGATAGAGAGATTAATACAAAAATTATTAATATATAATATTATACAAACAAATAAGTAAAATAAAAATTTTATTTATATAATGTGTGTGAAAGAAGTTATTAGAAATTATTAATTTCTAAAATTATTTAATCAATTAAATTAAGTAAAAATTAATTTATATCTAATGTTATTTTGTACATTAACAGTATTTTTATAAATAATTTTATCAAATACCTCACAAGCTGCTTATCCGAATAAGTCACTCTTATAAAAAAATATTATCAAACACTTATCAGTTTTTCCAAACAAAACCTTCTTTTAGAGCACTTTCACTGACAGTAATATCAAACTTAGCCTTACAATGAAGAAACCATTGCAAAAGGTTTTGCAATAATAGATATATATGGAAACAAAATTGTATTTGATATCCAAATTAACACATGTTTATTTTATTTGTATGCTAAATTAAGTTTTAAGTGTATGTGATATTTAATTATACTTATTTAAATGTAGTAATTTAGTTATTCATTATATTGTACGAGGGACTTATTAGTGAAGTGCAAGACTATTTGTGTTATTTGTTCGTTTCTATTTGTCTTTAATTCATTCTTTTGCGTTGTATATATTTTTTATATTTTGCTTTTGAGCTTTTTTTTTTTTTTTTTTTTTGCATTTCCCTTAGTGAAACTTGTATCAAATTTCTATGATATCTCTTTATATAATTTTTTAAAACATTTTCGCATTAATTATGTATCACATTTACATTAATGAAATTTAATTAATTTAGGCTCCATTGAAATCAATGAACTATATATATAGAATTCATTTGTAAATGAATTTTATGTGGAATTCAATTGTAAATGAATTCTCCTGCTTAGAATGAAATAACTTAAATGACCGAATTGAAATGAATTCCATAAATTTATACTTGGAATGAATGAACAAAAATACTTCATTTGTACTTATTTAATTGTTCTTATTAATAAATTTTTATGATAAGTAATCAATTAATTAATTATGTATAAAATTAATTAACAAGAATTTTTTTTATTTTAACAATTTATAACTAGATTTAGATATAAATATTTTTTTATTATATTATATTTTTTGTTATTGGCTAAATAATCGGTTTGAGGTTATTCAAGTACTTCTTAGATGACTTTTCTCTAAATTAATTTTGTGTATACTAGGAATCAAATTTCAAACTCAACATAAGCGATTGGAGATTGTTACCTTTCGAACAATCTTAATTGGTTTTTATGTAATATCACCTGTTTCCGGACACCATATTGGAAAATTTCATTTTTTTTATCCTTCACAATATTTAAAATAAAATAAAATATAATCAATTAAAAAATAAAAGTGAAATAATATTGGACTATTATTTAGAATCGATATTGAAAAATATTAATGAACAAAAAATTTATATGAGAAAAATAAAAGTATGATAAAAGTGTAATGAGAGTAAAATTGTTCCAAAATATTTCTATGCACAAAAAGAGGAATTCATTTGCAAATTCCACCTATTTTGATGGAATTTGCTCAAAGCATGTTGAATTTCACAGAATTGAATTCTTCACTTTTTTTTTCATTTAAGGCATGAAAAATTGGAATTAAAATGAATTTCTCAAAATTTTGAAGAATTCATTTATTCCAAGCGGAGCCTTAGTTTATGTTTTAGTTGCTTTTTTCACTAGTGTGGATGGTTTTTGGTCATTCAAATTTTGTTTGTTTTTTAGAATAAGGAAAATGTGATTTATAAAATCTAAAAAGAATAGGCGGTAATCCTTTAAAAAATAAGGACATAAGCATAAGAATAATATAAAATATTATTAAACCAAATGCAAAAAAGGTTTAATTGCTGTTTTAAATAAATAAAAAATAGGGAAATTATCAAAAATACCTATGTTTTAGGTTTTGTTTTATACTTATACCTTTTCAAAATTATTAATATACTTGTTTTTATTTTCATAATTGTTGAATTGCCTTTTTTCTTAATTTATATCTTTTATACATGTTTCTCTTTGCAAAATCCCTTTAAAACTTTTCAATTTACTTAAATACGTGATTTTAATTTGTCCACATTTCTCTCTCTTATTTTTATAATTTTAATGTAATTTTGTATTTATCTTTCAACCTGTTTATTTTTTTGTCATGCAACTTTAGAAAAAAAATTTTTTCTCTTCAAACTAAGTTTCGTATAGATATATATTTTTCATATATTTTTTTTCAAATGTATCAATCACATGGTATCAAAGGATATAACTAAGGTATAACTACTGTATAAAGGTATAAACTAAGGTATAATAAAAATATCGAAGGTATAATTAAGGTATAACAATTGTACAAAGTTATAACTAAGGTATAATGAGAATATTAAAGGTATAATTAAGTTATAACAGTTGTACAAAGTTATAACAATTGTATAAAGAGAGTATGAAAAATATAACTAAGGTATAAATAAGGTAAAATAATTTTACAAAAAGAAAACAAATTAAATATATAGATAGTGGGATTTCCCATCACATTCCGGATTAATTGCTTTTTTTTTTTTGCCAAAATTGTAGCCTCGAAGGATTTTTTTTCTCTTTTTATTTATTTTTGATGGAAAAACTCTTCACTCACTTGAAACGAAAGGAGAAAAGGAAAAGAAAATAAAAATACGCAGGATACTGCCAAACTCTTGCTTCCATTAAGATATTTGGTCCAAGTTTGCAGTGGAGCAGAAACTTAAGAAATTAAGACCAGAAAATAAAAGAAATATGTAAATGGGATCCATTTTTTGGGATTTGTGAAAATATATTCATGCAATTGCTTACTTACTTAATTAATTAATTGATTGATTCTTTGTTTAGTGGACTATTTATATAACTAAGATATAATTAAAGTAAAACTAAGGTATAATAAGAATATCACAAGGTATAATTAAGGAGTAATATTTATAAAAGTTATAAATGCACTGTTATATATTATTATACACCGCTTATACATTGCCTATATATTGTTATAGGCTACTTATACACTAAAATACTTAAATAATATAAAAATAAGGTGCAAACAATGTATAAATAAGATATAATCAGTGTATCAGAAGATATAACTAAGATATAATTAGTGAATCAACAAGTATAACTAAGGTACAATCAGTGAATCAGCAGGTATAACTAAAGTATAATCACAGTGTTAGTAGGTATAACTAATGTATAATCACTGTGTCAATAGGTATAACTAAAGTATAATAAGAGTATCAAAGATATAACTAAGGTATAACAGTTGTACAAAGGTATAACCAAAGTATAATAAGAGTCTCAAAGGTATAACTAAGGTATAATAATAATTACAATATCTTAGTTATACCTTAACATACACTATTATAATGATTATACCTTAGTTATACCTTAAGATACACTATTATAGTGATTATACCTTAAGTATACCTTATTTATACCGCAAGATATACTATTGTAGTGATTATACCTTAGTTATACTTTAATATACTGTACTTATACTATAAGATACACCATTAAAGTGATTATACCTTATTTATACCTTAAGATATATTATTACAGTAATTAGACCTTAGTTATACCTTAATATACACTATTACAATTATTATACTTTAGTTATACTTTAGTTATACCTCGAGATATAAAGTTACAATTAGTTATACCTTAGTGAAAAAAAAATGTCGAAAAAAATATATACATATGCATCTTGTTTGGAAGAGGAAAAAAAAAATTCTAAAGTCGTGTGACAAAAAAAAAATGGATTGAGAGATAAATGTGAAATTAGATTAAAATTATGAAAAGATGAGAGAGAAATGTGGACAAAGTAGAATAAGTTATTTTTGAGTAATTTTGAAAAGTTTAAAAGGAATTTTGACAAAAATTTTGTGTCCATGTATAAAAGAAAGTGGATGCCAAAATGTATGTATTTTTGTAAAATTCTCTAAAAAATAAGGCAAAAAAAAGTTTCAAAAAGGTTTCTTCATGATTTTACGGAGCTTTCATAGTCATTTTACAAAGGTTCATCAAAGTTTATCAAAGGTTTCACTGATATTTCACGTAAATTGCATACTTCCAAATAATGCAAAATTTTCAAAATTATTTGTCAAATATTTGACAAGTGTTTAAGAAATGTTTAATGTGGTTGGTTGGTTGTTATTACTTTTTTTGTTTTGGTCTTTAAAATTAAAAAATGGTGATTTATGAAATTTTAAGGAGATGAGATAGACAAAATAATGAGTTACTTAAAAAAAAATAACACAAAATAATAAAATATATCTGAAATTAGTAGCAAAAGTAATTAAAATAAGAGAAAAAAAAAGTTTAAGGTAAAAAAAAAAAAAAAAAATTGCAGTATCAAGTAGTCAAAAGATGAGGCAAACAAAGGTTTCACCAAAATTTCAGAGGAAACATGGGGATTTTATGGGAAAAAGCGATAGAACACGGCCAAACCGAATCAATACCCAAATAATTGACATTTGACTAGTAAAATTCACTGTAAGGTGGCATTTTGAAAATAAAATGTTATTTTACTAAAAAGATATTTTTGACCCTTGTATCATCACCGGTTTACCCTTATCCTATTGAGTTTTTTTTCTTTTTGTGATATACAAAAAAGTTCCAAAACAATTCCTAATAAACATATTCCGTTAACAATTTGTTGGAATATGATATAATATGCTTATTATGACCTATTTTGGAATTTTTTTAATAGCACAAGGAATAAAAAGAAAACTTAATAAAACAGGAGCAAAACATCAAATCATTGATGGTAGTCCTAAATAAGAGTAAAGGATTTCGACACAACATTTTTTATCCTTAATATTATTTGTCCTACAAGAATCTATGACAAAAAATATCAGGAGATCATCTAAAAAAAAAAAGAAAATAAAAGAATTGACAGTAATAAAAAGAAGAAAGAACAAACAATGTTTTAAGGGTAAACCAAAATTCATACCAAAATCTTGATAATAACAAGTTAAGAACATACACATCATTATTCCCTCAAACATATCATGCTCAACACAATCTTACATGTTGAAATACAGAACATCTCTACAAAAGTTTAGATAATACATTGTAACTATTTTGTACTGATCCAAAGAATACAGTTAGTGGCAACAACAATCAAGTTGCTAAATTTTTTAAATGCAAAATAGACTAAAAATAAATAGAGTTTACAACTTCTCTAAACTCATATACCTTTCTCTAGGATGCGACAGTAAGTAGCAGCTATGTTCTTTACAAGTAACAAAAAACTTACGTCTCCATCTAACAATAAAATTATAGACAGTTCCAACATGATTAACTTGTTTAATTGCTGAAGAATTTTACCAAACTTTTGATAAAGAAGCCATGGACAAGATGAGATGTCTTGATGCTCAAGCAAACTGAATGGCAGTCCATCCAAACATGTGGAACTTTGGCTTCCAATTAATAAAGATTGATAAGTGATGAAATAAGGATTTTTTCATTCCACATTTTGCTGGCCTAATCCATAATAAGCCAAAAAATGAACAGACGTAATTGTTCAAGTTTAACGTCAATGTCACTAAGGTCAGAGAAAACAATTCAATATGTTGGGAAGAAGCTGCCCGGTGTTGATCAAAGCAACCAGAAAAGTAGAAACAAAATAAAGAAGAAATTGGGTTACGACCTTTTTCAAGAAGCACGCCACATGATCATTTCCTACTCGAAACTCCAGCAAGAAAAGGCCTAAATGCCATCCATCTTCTGTACAAATATTTGAGGCAATGCCCTGCCATGTACAAGTATCAATTGGAAAAATATGCATTATTGTATGATGCGACTGTTTTAATCCAATCAAAAACATTAATGAAAAGCTCATTCAGAAAACAATGAATAAAGATAAAAATAATTGATTGTAGTTAAAGGCTTAAGAATGGAGCAGCAATAAAGATATCAATAATACTGTAGTCAAAGTCAAGGTTAAAGTTAATCTCCATGTGAGGTAAAGCAGGGGCCCATATTCAACCCTTGAAGCCTTTTCAACAAAATAAAATGCAAAGACAAAAAGCAAGGATATAACATGACACATATGTACAAAAATAAATTGGAAAAACAAAAAATTTGGCTCCTTAATTTATCAACTTTGTTTGCTGAAGTAAATTTGTTAATTTGTTGATAATCTCTACATTTCAGTTTATTATTATTGAATCATATAACTGATTTTACTAACGTTAAAGGTTTTGTAATTGTCACTAAAACAATAAGGGGATATATCAAACAATTATATTCTATTGATCTCAATTAGTAACACAGGTCTTCAACGTTTAATAGAACTATAATATAAGGGTACAATAGAACATTATTGAAATATGAGAACTCGATAAAATAAAATCTATGTATTAAGGGGTCAACTGCATTGCCAAATAATTTCCAGCACTAAGTTTTCATATGATAAGGAAAATGGCCAAATACAAATATAGAAGATGAGAACAGAGAAAAGACATACATTTCATTGGCTTCTTGGTAAGTACAGCTGGATGCAATCGCTAAAAGTTCTCCAGAGCTGTTGAATGATAAAGACGCTACACTATTTGGGTATCTAGGAAACTAGGATCAAGAAAGCAATATAAATTAACAAAATAATGCTAATAACCGAGAATGAATCAATATCATGGTGCAGTTATCAGTTTGAATAAGATAGTATACCTCATTTAATCTTCTTTTCCTTTCTTTACTCCATTCTATAATATTCCCATGATTATCGCCAGTAATAAGAGTGCCATGTTCCCTAATTAAAAAACATGTAATCAATTTTATGCTTCTCATAATAATTAAAAGCCAAAGTAATATCAGGACTATACACACCGAGGGCTGAAAGCTATATCATTAATTGAAACTAGATGTTTCCTTCCATCCTTCGACTTTGGATAGCATCGAAAAATGTATCTGCAGAACAAATTTTGAGACATAAAAGTTTTAAGTAAAAATTATAGTAGCTTGTACCAAACTCTGGACTTGACAACAGAAACATATTTGTATCTAAAAAACTATTTGGTAAACTTTACAGGCCATTTCGTTCTTTTAACTTAAGGTGAGATGCTCGCATTTTCACATGCATTTGATAGTCTTGATCTCTTGAACTTGGATAACCACCCAATGTAAAGTTTTGAGGAAGAGGAAGTGGCCTAAAAATAAACGGTACTTTCGGAGTCTGGGCCTAATTAGAACCTTATGAAGTCTTTTCTAGTCATCTTTATCAGGCCTTTATTCTGAAGCGAGTGAACTGCTATTTTTCTCAGGTATTTTAAAAGTAAAGGGTATTTGCTGGATTAGAGGGCCGTGGTACCATTGATCTTGTCCAAGCCTTTCACTTTGACTTGATTTATTTTTATATAATTTTTCAAGTTTGGGATCACTTATTCATATAATGCCAATGTTTTCTTTAGATTGTAAGACTAGGATACATTCCAACCCTAGTTAACAAGAAGACAGAATCAAAATGACATTAAAGATTTATTACATAATCTAAATTATTTACAATCACACAGCCTTGAAATGACTGCAACTTTAAGCCAGCTCAAAGTACCCAAAATGCACAAGAAGCCAGAATTTCATGACTATTCCTGTTTCATCTCAATCCCTAATTATACTATTCATTACTCTTTTAATTATTCAAAAGATTCCTAATCCTAGCTTCAAGTAGAAAAGGTCAGCTAACTTTGTCCTATGTGATAAGATTAAGAGGTAAGGGATCAGAATTTGATCTTGGTGTACATATCAGCAAAATGTAGAAAATTTAAGGACAAAGAACACAACCACACCCCCACCCCCCCAAAAAAAAAGTGAAATATTCTCAAGCATTTTGCAGAAAAGGCCTCGTGATAGGACCAATGTACAGACAATCTTTAGAAAAGTTCGAATGGAAATTCCAGTACTAGGAGGCAAATCATATGTTTCAGACCTTTAACAATGTAGTGTTGTGGAATATGATTGTGCACAAGAATACTTACCCTTTATTTGAATCAGATGGATTCAAGAAGTCCAGTGCTACCCGTCCATCTATTGATCCTACAGCATATCCTGCAAGAAAATAAATACTTCTCTTAAGAGTTGTTATACATAAATTCACCCTTCCATGCACAAAGGAAAGGTAATGTAGTTGGACAAGATTATACTTGGTTTACATGTTTCAACAGAAGCAGATCTAAAATAATGTACGGAGGAGATGTAACGGCATATAAAGATACAGCAACGTCAATTCACATTAATTACATATCATTTATGAATTCCTAAAGCTGCTATTACCCAAAACATCCAAATGTTGAGAAGAAATGCAATAGTAACATGACTATTGATGTGATACCTTTGGAATAAGGAAATGAGGTAATACAGTTTATTTTTACATCCATACAGGATTCTTTCAAATGAACTGCCTTCTCCAAGTTTCGCAAGTCGAAAATATTTACGGATGTGCCAACAGCTACCATCACATAAAACCCAGAGAGAGATATGGATTCAACTTCTGCACCCAGATTTATCATGTGTGCCAGAGATTTTGCTGATCGTATATCCCAAACCATTATACTCTTGTCTAAACTAGCTGAAATCACTTGGGCTACAGAGGGAAATAAAAAGAGCATTAAAATTTTACTGAAAACAAAGTTGGTACACATCTTATCCCAATAAAGTAAAAATATCACAGAATGAACTATCTGCGAGTCTCAGTAACTGCATCTTACCACTTAGCATTTGATTTGTTATGCAAATCTAAAACACCCTAACCTCTAGGAAAAAGAATTCAGAAAGTCTAACTAAACCACATAGCTTAAGGGAAATCTGACAGTAGCTCAATACCTGGAGCATTAGTTTGAAACAGACAAGATTATATTCATTTTCTCTCTAATTAGTTAATATACTTCACAGTACCAGATGCATGGCCACCTTTGTTGATGATTACTAGGAAAGGTGCACAGATGAAGTGTCTAAAATATTCAAACATTGGAAGAAACGAAAAATAAGCCACAGAACTGATAGTGGTTGGAGTTTGTGGAAAGTAAAAATTGATGACTTTGCAATTGCAGAGGCACTGTAAGACATTGTAAATGTGTGAGTAGACTGCAGCAGAATAACATCAAGATGGGTGAAGAAGACAATCATTTAGAGGACTTGAAGCGTGATGCTTAATGCAAAGTTGGAAGAGGAGTTTTTGGCAGAAGCTACATCTACAACTAGCTATGTGGTGAACCCGTTACCTCATGCATCCCTCAACTTGGAGGCTTCTGAGGAGTTATGGTCTCAAAATACTTATAGGTATTCAAATTTTTAAATATCTTACCTATATGTATGTAAACAAGGGTTCTAAGGTCAAGAAGTTTAGACATTGGTGCTCATAATAAAGAAAATCATTTTAATATGAATGTTATATTTAATGAGTTAATTATGTTATGCCTGAAAAGGGAAAATTTTGTGCCTACAGATGCAAATACTTCTAAGGGAGCTGCTGAATAGGTGGAGTCAATGGTTACTCCCTCACCTCTAATTACATCACTCATAAAACCAAGTCATGAAAAGTTGTTGCAATCTACACTATCAGTTGCTAGTGAGGTCGATTCTAATGATGACTTAAGTTCCTACAGTTAAGCTATCAATTTAGTTAACATTGGTAAGTGGTTAGTGTCAATGCAAGAACAAGTTCAACACCTTCATCGTAATGACATTTCAAATTTGATAGTTCCAACCAAAGGAAAAAAGATTATTGGCTACAAAAGAAATAAGGTATTCTAGGAGTTGGGGATGATCATTACAAAATTCCCATGATTATCTATTCAGTGAACTAATTCTCCTGGTGCATCTCTTGATTTGAAGACTCCTAAGCATATACAGCTCCAAATTTTTTGTGATTGCTCCAATTTAAAACTTTTTGGATGTCTAACTTGTATGTATGTGAATAACCGTAAATTAGAATCTACAGCTAAGAAATTGTGTATTTATTGGTTATGGTTCTTGGGTCAAGGGTATAGACTTTTGTGCCTCATATTAACCAATATTATATCATGTATGGATGTTATATTTGATTGGTCAATCATCTTGTACCCAATATAGGAAAATTTTGTGCCTAGTAATGCATTTACATCTTTCAGAACTGACAAATAAATTAAAGGTTTCTCACTCATCTCTAATTATACCACCCATCACGCTAACTCCTAAAGAGTCCATTGTTGATAAATCAAGCTAGTTAGGGTCCCAATTTCATGTGCAATATGAGCCATAATTTATTGCCAAGAACAAGTCAATATTACATATATGTCTACTAGCAAGGTATAAAAACATTGTTTATATGCATTAACAGTTGCAAGTAAGGTGGATTTTGACAATGAGCTCTTGCAATACATAAAATAATTCAACTAATGATAATAGGTGGTCAATGTCAATGCAAGATAGTTCAAATAAGTATACAAGGAAGATAATGTATTTTAAACTGTGGGAGATATTTGTTACAAGGCGAGGTTAGTGGATCAAGGGTCCAGTAAAGTTGCTATGATTTGTGCTTTTTCTTGGCTACAGCTACTATGCATGATATGAAGTTGAAGCCACTAAATGTGAAGAGTGCTCATCAACATAATGAGTTGATATACAAAAACGTATCTAATTACTAATTAGTCATTTTTTTATTAGTAAGCCTCTGGTAATTTTTCCAAAAATGTAACAATTGAGAAATTTAAACCTACTGGTGCAGTAAACAGTGATATAATGAGAATGGTACTAGTCTCCATAAAGTTGTTCATGTATTAAGGCAATGATACATATGACAAGAACTAAACGTTGAGAAAGACAATTGCGTCAAGACTCAAAATTATAACTTCCCTAGGTATCAACTGTGACAAATTTGATCATTTAGGTCCACAGAAAGTAGCTTCAATCCTTAAATAACAACTACAATTGCTTCTTTTATACCAACACCAATCCATGCTGAATAAGGAAACCTGTAGAAAAAGCTAACTAATGAAAACTGTTATGATAGACTTGTTAAACATATTAATATGTCTATCAAGCAAATTCATCTACTTGGACCATAGGGTACAATAAGTGCAAGAGAACAACCATGTATGCATAAGTTGGCCTCACTGATTGTTACATCTTCCCAAGCTGGAGGTGATGAGACTGGCTTCTAAATTAGCCTCCTTAATTTCTGATTCCAATTAACAAGAAAAGAAACTAAATATGCCAACCATACTACTAATACTAGGTCATAGGTAAGCAACAAAGAGATGAAGTTCAAACTTACATGTTATATCACTGTATCCAATACATGTTGCAATATCATGATGATTCCCAACAGGGCCATTAGTTTCTGAATGCAAGTCATACCTATAAAAACATCGGATGGAAGTCATCACATTTTGAAAATAAATACAAGGACAGGTCAGTTAAAGAACATAAAAGCAGTAAGAACAGTTTCATCATCTCATGTGTGATGTAAAAGGCATGGGTAATAAGCAACAGAAAATCAATGCCATTTCCAAACGATTGACAAGCCATTTTAGCAATAAAAGCATGTCCACAGTAAAAGAGCAAGCATATAAAATATATCTCAAGTTGCAAGATATTCATAATAACTCATTCAGTTTCAGCAACCCACCTTCGAACACAACCATCAGAATCTACACTGAAGGCTACGGACTCACCCTGGAAACAACAATCCAGAAGTGCAGCTTCACAAGAAGCTTCTAATCTGAGCAGCGTCTCATCCACATCGTATAGTCTAAGATTCTACAGAATAAGAAAATAGTGGATAATATACTTGTATTAAAACAGACTTTATACTCTTTTGTTAGAATAAGGAAAAATTAATACATATAAAGGTCCAAGAGCAAAATTAGAATTATACTAAAAATTATCCACGCATAAAGAATAGATTGTATACTCACGGAGTCCCAAGAAGAAATGAGAAGATTATTGGATTGCGGTGCGAACTGGATACTGGAAACAGCATCTGCGATTGGGGTTTGGAAATGTAAACTGACAAGTGCAAAATCAGTAAACCGGTCTATGAGAAGCTCAGAACTAAAATCGAACTAATCCAAGAACTAGGTAAATGCAAAAATGCAACTTTAGCTGTCTGGAAACAGAAAAGCATACCTCATCTTCCACCAAAAAAAAAAAAAGAAACAAATTGGTCCAAAGCTCAAGTATTATCCCGCATTGTAAAGACAAACTCTCCAGAATGAAGCTTGAAGGACAGCAATTTTGCGATGATCTGGTGGCCGGAAGCGCAGAGACTAAGGGAGTATTAGTTGTAGAGGCAAAATAAATAAGTACTAGCAGGGTAGAGACTAGAGAGAGATAAAAGGAAGGTCAAGGGCGAAGGGTGGTAAAACGTGAAAGTGGAGGAAGGAGTTGAATCGAAAGCAAGAAGGGAACAAGGGAAAATGGGAAATTGAGAGACAGAGAAGGGGTGTGGAAAGCTTAATTCGAATTCCATAAAATCATAAATGATTTCAATTTGCAATTTGGCCCCGCCCCTTCTTGTCCGCGCTTTCATTTCAAATTTTGCTTTTCTATTTGTTTTCTCTTCCAATCAAAATACGATAATAATTGAAGAATTAAAATGATTAAATTTGATGCATAATTTGAAATCTTTGTTGTTGTTATTGTAGAAAAACATATTCACTCAAGAAAAGAGGAGAAATCCATACAAATTACTTCATCTACAATTGTTATTGATATTTACTAGTAAAAAAATGGTTGCCCAATTTAGAAGTTAGAGTTATATTTGTAAGTTTCAGGATTTAGAATTTGATTTAAATACTCCTTCCGTTTTTTATTATACGATATTTTAGGTTTTCCACTTTATTTTTTTTTTGTTTGACACGTTATATTACCAATGTATTTTTTTATCGTATTTTCTCATATTTATTTTTATTTAAACTATGAGAAAGGTTCGTTATTTAACGTAAAAAATATTACATTAAGTTTGATAATTAAGAATAAAAAGAAATTTTGTATGTAAAATAGAGTTTCAAGAGACATGTGTTAAGGGTAAACTAGTCATTTTAATGACCTAATTAATATTTCATTAGTATTAGTAAACAACTTTAAACATCGTATAATAAAAAACGGAAGAAATAATTAAGTAACAAGTAAACAAATAAAGTATAAATAATTACAATTTTACTGGGAGTCCGTGACATACATCAATGCATTCCAATTTTTTAAATTTATATTTATCTACATTTTCCTTATTTTATATAATGACCTTTTTTTATTATATTTTTCTCAAGGTAACCTATATTTATCGACAAAATTATTTTTCTTATTTCATTTTTTAAAAAATATCTTAGATTCAAGTTCATTTTCAAAAAAAAGACTTCTTTAATACCCATTTTTTTGACGTAATCATAATTCGATGGGCATAAAAAATGTTCTGTATGTAACAAGCAAAAGAGCAAACTTATGATGAGAATTTTACAAAATCAATTAGATGAAACTAATTTGTTTATGAACAAACATATTTCAACAACTAACAAATTAAAAAAATGTTATAATATATCGGAGTTAAAATGCAAAGAGATATAAATTAGGTAAATACAACATGAAAATGTATATATTTAACCAAACCTCGTTGAAGTTTTAATTATCTACTTGTTACAAAATATAATTGTTTTATAGCAAATCACATCCTGAAGCTCCTGAACTTTTATGGAATTTGCAATTGGTCCCCTGATCAATTTTTTCAACATATTGAGTACATGATCTTTTTGTTTTAATAGTATTAATCCCAAACTCGACATTTTTTTCTTTTGTGGGCTACAGTATCTGTTCACTAACACGTGACACAATTTTTGAGAAAAATAAAAGACTCTAGAGTTGATTGGAGATATCAGAATCATATTTCCTATGCAGTTTTGTGATAGCTACGAATATAAATTATACCTTCAATTTAATCTCACGTGTCTGCGAAAATTGTGTCATATACCACTGAATGGATACTATAGCCGAAGGGAAAAAAAAGTGTCGAGTTTGGGGCTAATATTATCAAAACAAAAAGATCATATACCCAATGTGTTGAAAAAATTGATTAGGGAGCCAATTATAAATTCTATAAAAGTTCAGGGGGCTCAAGATGTGTTTTGCCTTGTTTTATTGATTAAAGTGTCAATACATTATACAAAATCTATATTTAAAACAAAAGTTATACAAAGCAATTCCATTATGATAGTCTCAAAGTAATTTTGTGTACATTAAAATATTTGCTACTAACAAATTGATGTAGCGAATCCTATTTTATCGATGAGGTCTCTAATATCATGATATATATGAATCCTATTTTATTAATGAGTTATCTAATATGATAATATATATATATAAATGTATAATATTTATTTAAGTATGAACAAAAAGTTGTTGGAAAATTGGGCTTTTGACAAGTGATTGTTTATCAACTTTAGGCTTAATTAAATTATGGTTAGATTGCAGTTTGAATAACAAGTATTGTATCAACGTATTTTACGCAATTAGATTTTTCCAACGGTATATAATATGCCTAAAGCGAATTAAAAATAAATGAGAAATTAATACTCAAAGTGAGCTTCAAAAAAATGAATTTAGAGAGGAAAAATGGATACATTACTCATATGGTACACAGACTTTGTCTAGTTTCACATTTTGGTACATAGACTTCGTTTTTACTCAACAAAATACATGAACTTAGTGGTGACTTATCAATGTAGTCTAAATCACCACGCGGACCCCATATCACATGAAAAGACTGATTTACCCCTCTCTCATTTTCCCTCCCAAATAATTTACATCATCATCCTATCTTGATATTTTCTCTCTCCTTTGCTTTGTTTTCTCTCTTATAAATCTATGAAGAAAGCCACCTCCCAAATTCTAAATCTCATCTCTCTCTCTCACTTGAAACTGAAAAAAATTTCTCTCTAACTGCTAGAAACCGTAAATCGAAGAAGCAAACGAATAGGAAAGAATCGTTGACTGAAACAAGAAAAAAGGGGGAGAAGTGAAACTTACTGGCGAAGGAGGAGGAGAGATGGAGGAAAAAGAGAAAGATAAAGATGGGTTTGGGATGAAGCTGCTGATGCTGCTCCACACAGAAGCCATTAGTTCTTAGTTTTTTTTAAATAGTGTTAATTAAAGGTAATTAGGAGATTTGACTGTGATCCAATCCAAAAGAAGTATAAAATGCAGGCAGGATATTATTAAATGAATTTGTGTGAGTTTCAATTGAAGAGATTCTGAATTTATATGCTATTTTGCAATTCTTTTTCTTCCCATTTTGTGTTGGCTTCTTCATCACTTCTTTCTTACACTACTTAAGAAAATGTTTCTGGCATTTTAGAGCCACTAATTAAGAAAAAAAAAAAAAGCCTTGCCATTGCTAAAGCAAGTTAATGTACCAAATTGAAAGAAAAACAACTTTAATTTAAAATTGAACAAAAAATACAACACTGTTGAGATGGAATGAAATATTTCCATGCCATTGTTGTCTAACACATTTAAATGTAATATTCTGATCTCCTTAAATGAACAAAAGACAATGAGAGCCAGAATCAGAATACATACATTCTGTCATACAAAAAAAAAAATGACAAGTTCAATGTTTAGTCACATAATATTCACAACAAGGACAAAATAGCAATCAGCTAACATATAATCATATCCTCCATCTTCTTGGAGCTGTTGTAGAAGTACTTCGTGTGACAGGCCTCCTATTAGTCTTTGGTTAGGCTCAGTTACATTGTTAGTCTGAATATGCTGATCAGAAGATGCAACAGCTGATGTAGCCTGTGATGATGGAGAAACATTTACAGGATAGGAAGAAGTGTTGGGATTTTTCACCGGAAATCATCCGATCAAAGTGGAAGAACACGGTGATTTTCTCAAATCCGTGCCCAGGAGCAATTGAAGTGTAAATTAAAAACGTTAAAATTGAAATAGAAGAGATTCGATTTACACCAAGAATATCTCTTCTAGAGGTGGCTGCAGAAATCAAAGGAGACTTTCTCCACGTTCCCGTACACGAACTGCTTTAGAACTCAACTCGTGCTAGTGACGGAATTGATCGGAAGAGAGAAAAGTGCTGCTGTAATTTTTTGCTATGCTTGGTCTTTCTTGGTTGAAATTCTTCTAGGTTTTAAAACCTAGATGGCCGAAATTCCCGTTAGGAATTTTAAGCCCAATTTCCATTTAATTTCATGTGGGCTTTTCTCCTCTTTAAGTCCAAGTCCGATTTAATTCTTTCGGTCCAATTTAATTTCAAATTTAATTTCAATTCAACATGTATGCTATCATATTATACCATATTACATACATTTAAATTAAAATTAATTTGACCAATTAATTTAATCGATGAATTAAATTAGGCTTTCATGAAATCAAATACATGTAAACCTATACATGTAAATATTTCCACCTAGGAAATAATCTCATAAATTAATTAATTGAATTGATTATGAGAAGCCCAATACAAATATTAATTTTATTATTTTGATAAGTATACTGGTGATCCCTTTAGTTCGAGTTCAGACATTCAATGTGTATGATCTTGTGAGCCCATCTTTATGTTAGTAGTGGGCCTTTGGCCCACAGACTGTAGGCGGGCTCTAGCAAGCCACTATAGCCCTCAATTAAGATGGAAATAGTAGTTCAACTATAATCATAACCCTCTAGTTTAAACTTGTATATCCCATGTCATTGATATCGATGTCCAACACAGAGGCATGGATTGATCACCCTCTTTTGTGTCCGGACATTTACTTGATCCCGAATGAACTAATGCTCACAAATAAGTTCCAACTTGTTTGGGTGTGGCCACACTCTTATCAGTTGCATTCATTAAGAGGCCGGTGATATCTTCTCAGTGGACTACTGAATGACATTTCCCTTTTGCATATCCACAGTACTGCCACGCTCAGTAACATACCCGAACATATCCATACTTGGCACCCTTTTACAGGCCCTTTAGGCATACGCCAATGTACGTCACTTCATAAGCAACACCATCATATGGTCAGGTCAAAGGATCTATATAAGTACTACACGAGAATCGCTTGTGATACTTTACCATATGGATTTCTCGTTTAGTGGATCTATCCAGTACCATGCCCTTTTGCATGTACCCATTAACTTGGTTGACATCCCATGTCCAATTACCGGTAAGACACCGCCATATAACCAGGTTAATGATAGTCTCTAGTTCCATTCATTCCCATGACTGGAACAGACTATGGATCTCTTTATGGTCATATCGTTTTCCCTATCCATGGTCTTACTGCCAAGTGCATGACACTTGTCAACATGGATATGGATATGTCCATTGAATACTCTATTTAAAATACAGCACAAGATATATAATAAATAGATTAATACCTTTATTTAATGACACAAAATGTATAATACATAAATCCAATAAATGTACAATACAAATACAAGGTCTAATACCTCGGGACTAGGGTATATCCAACAAGAAGATGTAACAGCAGTTGAATGCTGGGAAGAATACGCAGGAATGCTTGAAGCCTGTGGATAATTTGCACCTTGTCTTTAAGGTTGCAAATGTTTGGCTTGACCCCTAAATGACATAAATAAACATATTTAAATTACAAAATTACAGCTACTAAATTAAGATAGTAAACTAACATCTATATACCAAAGAAAGAACATTATAACTTACATCCATCATCCACCTCATAGTATGAGGTGGATTAGTAGTTCTTGGTGCATTTCCTCCATTTGTTGGTCGACCTCCCCTTGGTGCCTTACCTCGCATTTTTATTATACCTCTGATTGTAGATCTACCTCCCCTTGGTGCACATCCTCCATCTGAAGTTGAAGCACTTGCAGCACCACTTTTTCTTCTCTTTGGCTGAAACCAACAAACTAAAAACAGTGAACACACACATATAAAATTGACATTCATACAAAACGTCACAAATACATATACATGTGGCTGTGTTGGTATATTTATTGCTGTGCATGTCCCAGTGTTGTGATTTTTCCCATCACACCTGCTACATGTTATACTTATATTCCTTTTCCTCCCTAATTTACCTCTTACAGCTGCAATTTCTAACTCTTCAACATCCTTTCTTCTTGCTTTCTTTTTTCTTCCTCTTTTAACTTTGATTGGAGATGGAGGAATAATAGGAACACCTTCTTCAACAACTGGCTACTGATCCTATCCATTAGTAGGCTTGATGAAAAAGCTATACACCTTCAATTTCAGATGAATCACATTATGCAAGATAATCTGTCGGCCTCTCATTTTGAGCAAGGATTGCAACAATTGCATGACTGCATGGTATGCCAGTCAACTACCATCTTCTACAAGTGCAAGTGCGACCATTTAAATATATCACGTATTGATCTCCCAGCCTATTGATTTGAACCTTATGACCACCAGAAAAGGTTGCTTCAAAACTCTCTATTCTTTAGTAATTTCTTTAGAATTTTTGGACACCATTTCCAAGTGCTATTCTTTACTGAATCATACTTTGACTTGACTCTTTTCATCAACTTGACTTTGATCGTTTCATTGAGTGTAATGATGCCCTTGTGGTATCCAAAATGTATTTGTTGAAGCACCCACATAAGTTGTTCAATAGCATGTCACACTGACTCTTATCTATAAAGCAAGCTCTAGACCAATGCTTACATGGTCTCTCTAAGCCATTCTCTAGCTTCAGGACATTTTTCTTCAATCTTCTCTAGCCACTTATCTAATTTTTCTTGACATGGTGCTTTTGATGCATTCCAAAGTAGGTCTTTTAATTCTTTCCCTTTGAATTTCTCCCTAAAATTAGTGTACATGTATCTAACACAAAGTCTATGTTACATGTGTCTAACACAAAGTCTATGTTCTTCTTCAGGGAATAGGTTCTCAACAGCATTTATTAGTCCCTACAAAATATTCATATCAATAAAAATGTATGAATATAAGCCAACTTTTACGTACATCATGAGAGTTAATGACACTAACAATTATAGTTATTAACATTAAGAATCATACCTTCTGTTTATCCGACATGAATGTCTAATGTTGGCTGTTATGTATATCCAAATCAGCAGCAAGAATCTCTAAAAACCAAGTCCAAGTTTCAGTGCTTTCTGTCTCCATAATTGCCCATGCAATAGGGAATATGCAGTCATTTGGATCAACCCCTACAGCTGAAAGAAGTTTTCCTCCACACAAGCCTTTCAGCCAACATCCATCTAAGGAAATGAGATGCCTACAGAGTACCTTGAATCCCATCTTCAATGCATGTAGGCAAACATACATACCAATAAATCTACCATCTTTCCATCTCCCTTTCACAGTAATACCAGGATTAGATCTTAGTACCTCAGCCCTATATCTGTAAAAATATAGATAAGTCAGCCTGAAACTTGTCATATGAACTATAAATACTTGATTGATTTCTATTTCCTAGTACAAATGGTAACATAACAATAATACTATTTAATGCATCATTGTTCTTATATGCATACAAATAATTCAATAGTAGACTAGACCTCCCAAACTTAAATTATGTTACATTATGGTTCCTATATGCATACAAACCATTCAATAGTTTCACATTATGATACACAGACTTTGTCTACTTTCACATTATGGTACACAGACTTTGTCTACTTTCACAATATGCTAAGACATAAAACGATTGAATGATCACAAATGTTATCAACAATACAATTTAATGCATAATTGTTCTAATATGCATATAAACCATTCAATAGTATACCTCCCAAACTTAAATTATGTTAATCATAGGAAAAAGAAATATATATAATGTTTATGCTCAATAAATAATTAATAAATGAACAAAAAAAAAGCTAATTCAATTTGATACCTAACTATAAATACTAGATTTAAACCTAATGGATTATAAATACATAAATGAAAAATATACCTATAAATATTGTCATATTGGGTCTTCTCATCTCCATATATCTTCTCAAGTGCGTATCCTTTTGCTCTATATGCTTTCATTTTACCAACAACAAGGCTTTTGGTTCTTCTGATGTCATCTATAAGAGCTTGGACCTTCTAATCTGGATCACTCCTAAATGCTTCCAAATATCTTTGTGCAATCCATTTTGAAGTTAGATGGGAATTTGTATGGACTTTGCCATAAAGATGTTTAAATTCACCACTTTTAATCTACATCATATGGTTACTTTCATAACCCATAATTAGTCTTAAAGCATATACTCTCTATGGACATTTTTTGTTTTCTTCAATTGTAAATCCTTCACAAACTGCTTCAATTTTCTTTTTTTCATTCCGAGGAAACCATATCTGAAATCTATTGTTTATCCCACTGTGTTGGTGTGCCCTAGTTCTTAGGGCATTGGATTCTTGTATTTTGTATTATACATTAAGACTCATTGTATGAATACATTATTTGTGTCACATTAATAAAGGTAATTAATCTATTTCATTTATATCTTATGCTATAATATGAGTAGAGTATCTATTGATTGATAATCATAAAACCTATCCCAGGTCTGTTCTAATCGTGGGAACGAATAGAACCACAGACTTGTATATTCGATGAACATGTTGATATTGATGATGAAGTGATGGAATTGCCACTCGGATAACACTGAGATGATATCATTGGCCACTTGATGAGTGGGACTGATAAGTGTATGGCCATACGCAAGTAAGTTGGTGCTCATTTGATTAATCAGTCAACTTAAGATCAAGAAATATAATAAACAACAGAAGAGGATGACGGACACCTTGCCTTTTGTTTATTCATATCGATATCGTTAGGCAAAGGACACTATGAGATTCCTACCGGGTGAGTGTCTTCGAAAGACTGCTGCATCTCTGTATTAATTGGGGGCTGTAATGGTCTGCTAGAACCCACTTACAGTCTGTGGGCCTTGGGCCTACTGCTAACATAAAGACAGACCCATAGGATCATGCACATAGATCAACTGAGCCGGAATTTATAGAAATTGTACATGTAGTGTGCATTGGAAGGAATGCGTTAATTAATTAGTTGACATTCGGTGTCAAGGTAATTAATTAACATTGGATTGAATTTAATTTAATTAATAAGTTTACATAATGTAATTAATTAATTTATTAATTAATTGAATTACATAAAGTAAACAATTAATTAAATAATTTTCCTAAGTAGGGAAATTAAATACATGTATTGTATTTACTTAAGTGTGATTTAATTTTATTTAAGGATAATTAAATTTACCCAAATGGAATTAAATTATATAGTATATACTTTTTAATTAAAGTTTATTTATGTAATTATAATCATAGTGGGCTTGGATTTAATTAACCTAATTAAAACCAAATTAGACAAGGTGTCTATATAAGGGCACACTTAAGGAATAAAACCCTAATTCAATCCTAATTAATTACCGGAAATTTTAGCCACCAAGAGTAGCCCCAAATCAGCCGAAAATCCCAGCATTAAACCTCCATTCCTTCGCGTCTTCTGCTAGCACTGGTTCCCACTCAATAGTTGGTCGTGCATCGGACTTTGGAGATTGCAGTTTCAAGAAACGATTTTACAGCAGTCTCTAGAGGAGACGAATCTGGTGAGTTAATCTCTCTTTATTCTAATTGTTTTTATTCTAATCAATGATAATTGGACACGGTAGGTGGATTCTAGGAAATTTTAAACGATGTATTTTCCGCTGCGCCACGTTATTTTTCCAATAACGAATCCCAACACATGGTTCCTACAAGCTTCTTTAAACTCAGCCCCGGTAATGAATAACATGCCAATTCTAAATTTAGGGTCTTTTATATCCCTTTGTGCATCAAATTCTGGATATCTTAGCCTTCCTTCATTGTCAGAGTCTGATTCTGTGTAAAGATGTAACATCCCATTTCTCTGCATCCACTTTTGCATTTGCCTATGGACATCACATTACACTAATAGAGTGTATATCTAATTACATCATATATGTTATGGATTAAGGTAAAATAGGTAAGGAAGTCAGTTAGTTGAGTGTACGAAAATTCAACGCTAGGAATTATATGTGTCTTAAATGTCTACGGATCTAATCGATTAAATTAGAAATCAAAGAATTAAATATGATTTAGGGGGGATATTTTATTGGAGATTAATATCTCTACAGCCTATTTATTATCATCATTATTATTATGGTTATTATTGGAGTTAGTAATTACATATTAGACAAATGGTCCAATAACACTAGGTTAAAAGACACTTGCTCCAATGAGGGAGAGATAAGGATGGAGAGAGTTAATATGGGTCTTGTAAGTATAAAATAATCAAAAGAACTGGTAGAAAGGATAATAGAGGAAAAGAAGAAGAGAAATAAAGAAGTAAAGAAGAAGAAGAGAAGGGTAAGTTTTATACTTTGTGGTATTATTTTCATAGTCTTAGAGGTAAAATAAATAAAAGTTATAAGAAAGTAAATTGTTTATCTATGTCTTAGAAATATTTGTGAAAAATTTTGTAATTTTTATGCAAGTATAGTGAAGGCTAGAATTTTTGAAAGAGGATATGCTCAAAACTGAATGATCAATGAGATAGGGTCAGATTCAAAGTTATGCTATAATTATTTTAGCATCTAGAAATTTCTGATTTTTGGATATATTGTTCCTTTATGTGTCTAGTTTAAGTAGAAAAAGAATGAGCTTGATCCAAGTTGTACGGATAAAGTTATAGTGAGATTTCTAGGAGCTGTTTAGGTGAAACTGGGCAAAAACAGGACTAAGAAGTAAATTTGATAATAAATTGTATAATAGTCTGAAAATTATATAATTTTATTATGTCATGTATCTGTGTGTTAGGAGTTCAATTAAATAAGAATTAGGTCATGTGAGTAGATATAGTGTAAGTTATGAATTTTGAAGTGTAATAAGGTCATGAGAACCTAAAAACTAGAAGTAGAAGTTTTGGGTTAAAGAAGATTTTATAGAAAAGAAATGGAAGATGTATAATTGTATTTGATGTAACTTATATTTATAGGAGCTTAAAACCTTGGAGATAATCCGGAAGAGGGTACAAGCTGCCCACAAGGAAATTAACGGCTATTTAGTGAGTATAAACTTGATTTGAATTGCATGTGTTGTGATGAAGATTATGACTTGAAATATTGATGTGTTTGTATTTGTATTGCTATGAATTGTTGGGAGTGAATTTTAAGTGAATTTATGTGTTGAGATGAAACCATATGTATACGAGTATATGTTGAATATGTGGTGATTGCATAGTGTATAAATGAGACATGTTGTTTAACTGGTTGTATGCACTATGTGAATTATATGAAATTATTTTGGGGAAAATGCAATATGTGAAAGTTGGTATACATAGTTACACAATAGATAAAAGGACATTGTGACATACTTGTTCAAACACTGTAATTATGAATTACAGAATCATGACTCTATATGGCCAGTTTCTGAATTACAGAATTACAGGATTAAAGAATTATAGAATCATATGGACCGAAAGGTCACTATATGTTTATAGGACTGACCATAAAAGTACATGAATTATAAGATCCCGGAGCGGTGGTTTGGCTAGTTATGTCACAACAAATAAAAGAAATGGATCATTCATTTGCATGTGCTTGATTGAGTTTATTGGAATATGTTTGTATGATTGTGTGTGATTGTAATTTATTGATGGTTTATATTCACTGAGTGGCGACTCATATAAATCACTATATTTTTCCAGCTAGGTGAAGCTGTAAAATAAAGATTGAGACTAGAAGTTTATAGTATAGTAGTTACCATGGATGAAAGGTCGCTGGCTAGGTTCCATTTCACCCTCTCTCTCCTCTCATCACAATCATGTAGAGTAAATAAGTTCGGGTTGTGAACAATGTAATATATGTGTGGTTTTTGATATGTGTGACAGTAAAGTTGTTATCTAATAGTAGACGTGGTTTGTATTGTGTGTTATAAAAAAATAAATCTTATCGTGCAGTTGTGATTAATTAGAAAAGATAAGAGGCGTGACAAAAGAGCATCGGAATCACCATACCTTGAGGAATTGTTTCCCACTTCAAAATTCATTTGAATGTCAAATCCTCCACTTCTTACTTCAGCAACACTACCTTTAGGCCTTCCTTTTGAGGTAGTTGCTGGTCCAGTCCTTGCATTCTCAACCCCATCAACTAAATCATCATCACCTTCTTCTAGCACATAATCAGGGTCATGAAATTCTGTTGCATCTTCTTCTATATTACCACCAACCCCTTCATCAACTGCAGTACTACCATTTTCATCCATATTTGGCTCATGATTAGGGTCAGAAGTTTATGTATTCTGTACATCATCTTCTGTATTAGCACCAATATGTCCATCAGCTGCAATACTTGCATTTTGATCCATATTTGCCTCATGAAAAAGGTCAGAAGTTGATGTATTCTGCTCATCTGTTGTATCCCTATTAAATGCTTCATTCAAACCAAAATCCATTTCAAATTGATTGTCATAAAAAATCATTCTATGTGGTTCACTTACAACATTAAAAAAGGACTCATTCAAATCTCTTTCTTCTTGATTACTAATAAATGCATTCTGTTTCTTATTACCCCAATCCCCTATGTTATGCTCAAGCAAATAAGGATGCTCAATGACCTTTCCCTTCCCTTTAGACCTCCTTTGTTGTCACAGAAGGCACTTCCTTAGGCTCATCCTCTATCTCTTCTATAACTACGCCGCCTTTAATAGTAGTTTCTGACTTTGAAACCTTTCTAATCTCAGTCTCATTCAAACTCCTCACATACAAATCAATTGCCCCATGTGTAGCTCCCATTAAAGCCATATTATACATATCATTGTCATTGCCTAAATAGGTTAGCTTCTCTGGGTGGTACATGACATTGTGTCCTTTCCAATAATACTAAAAGTTACCCATACATTTTAGCTTCTGTAGCTCTTTATCGATTCTAACAAAAGATAATCTATCCCAGTGACAGCCAAACCAAAAATGATCTAACCCATCTGAATAATTATAGGTCCCCATAAATCCATTATAATGCATTACTATGGCAAAATAACTGTCTTCAGGATATGTGATAATTAAAAGCATACATTTAATACTAAATATAGACAAACTCTATCAGTCAAATATTGCTTCCTTAAAAAAATGCATATACAACTGAATAAAAATAAAAATAAAAACATCACTGCACATGCACATATACAAATCCTAATTAACCAACAAACAATAGACAAAAAGTTGAAAATGGTCCCTCAAGCCACGTTATGGTCCCCTATACCCTCATTTGATATTTCTCTCTCCAAATATTTACTCTCTCTCACCTCCTCTCTTTTCAAAGTGGGAAAAAGATCATAAAACTCACTTAAGAATAGACACTTACAATCCATATTTGAGGCCTTAAACTACCTCTAATCAAGAAATTCCAAGTCTTAAAGTTACTCAAAATCATTTTTTCTTCAAGAATTAGTTGTTAGTTTTCTGAAAACTACAAGTTTTGAAACTATTGATATCAAACAAAGCATGCCATAACAATGTAAACATAAAGCACTTTTGTCAATAAGCATATACTAACAGACAATAAGCAACAAACAATAGACAAAAAGCACTTTTGTAAACATAAAAAACATCACCATATACTAATAGACAATAAGCACTTTTATCTTTCCAATTGCTTAATTGAAAAAAAAAAAACACTAATTGCACACAAAATCATGAAAACTATTTTTTTAAAAAGTGCAGCCATTATAATATACATTTCACTTACATGGACTATCAATTGCAGCCATTAACTTTGCTTGTCGTGGTCCACAGCTATACAACCTTTATTGTGCAATAACAATGATAATTCTTACTCTTTCGATAGGGTCCACCACTACTACAACCCCCAAAATATTCAATCAATATAAAAATGGGTCCAGATTCAAAATTTTCTATATTATCATACAGTAGATGGAAAAAACAAGGTACAGAGAAACAAAGACTATATAACGAAATAAAAAAAAGTAAATCAAAGAAAACAGAGTGCTAAGGAGCACTTACCAGTTCAAACATGAACTGCAACACGATTTCCCCTTTCCTATTCGTTCGCTTCGTTCTCTTCTTCGATTTAAGGTTTCAGTTAGAGAGAAAATTTTTTCAGTTTTGAGTGAGAGAGAGATGAGATTCAGAATTTGGGAGGTTGGATTTCTTCGAAATTTAAGAGAGAGAAAGCAAAATAAAAGAGAGAGAAAATGTCAGGGATGAAAATAGAACTTATTTAGGAGGGAAAATGAGAGAAGGGTAAATCGGTCTTTTCATGTGATATGGGGCCCACGTGCAAATTTAAAAAGGGTAAAAGCGCTAATGTGGCGCATTGACCGGTCATTTACCAGTGATTTAGACCACAATGGTAGGTCACCACTAAGTTCATATACTTTGTTGAGTAAAAACGAAGTCTGTGTATCATAATGTGAAACTAGACAAAGTCTGTATACCATTGATGTAATTTAGCCGAGGAAAAATGGAATGAAATCTCCAAATTTCACATCTATTATTTATGGAAAAGTTGAGTGGTTTATAAAATATAACATTTTCTTAGGTCTGTAAGAATTTCTAGTCAAAAGAATCTCTCTTGCGCTCGCAAGGGTGCAAATCCAAGACCGAACCCCCAAAGGCCCAATGCGTACGATGTGCACGATGCGAATACCGAACTCCGTCCCAATTATTTTTTTCCTCTAAAATATTAGAGTCTTTTTGAATTATCAATGGAAAGATTCTAAAGATTAATTGTATTAAATACAATTAAATTCGTCTTAATTTTCTTTATAGAGAATTAATCTCTTTAATTCATTTGTCTGTTCTTAATTCTAGCAGCTCTTTTCCCAGCCTATATGAAATTTTTTTTAATTTTGTTTTAAAAATACTTAAAAATTTATAGAAGCTTTTTATTCTTTAATTCAAAATTTCATAGACTGATAAAACAGGTTATGGTGATTTCACTGCGCATTGGTTGAGTTCAATTATGACGTGGCTGTTAATTACTATGACCGGATAATATCTATCTTAAGAAGACCGATTTTCAAGCTTCAACATACTATTGTTGTTCATTGCTTATCATTTAAGATTTACTTTATGTTTCTTATCTTTTATTGTAATATGTGATCTCAATTTAATAAATTGTTATTCTTTCGGTTCTTCTTTTGTTAATTATATATATATATATATGCATTCACATTCTAACACATACATTCTCAAAATATATTATTTTCTGAATAAAAAATATAATCAGAATAATATCAAAAACATAAAATTAAATTACTTTTATGACAGATTTTTAAGTAAAACTAGTTTTATATCCCCATTTTGTCGGGGAAGGAAAAAAAAATCTTAGTTTTGAAAAAAGTTTAGGTTTGTTATTCTAGGTGAATTTATTTTCAATATTATTATTATTATTATTATTATTATTATTAAAGATTTTTAAGATCATTGAGAGAGAAATTAAAAACAAAACTAATGGTGGTTTGAATTGAGCATCCGATTGAAATATGTGTGAGCGCCGGATTTAAAAAAAAAAAATACACATGACTGTAATATACAGTCGTGTCAGTGTGTTACAGTCGTGCGACTGTACTTAAAAATTTTACAATCGTATGACTGTAACATCCACTTGCGTCTGCCAGCAGCAGGGATTGCGGGCTGCAAAAGGAAGGGCAATTAATGCCCGCCCCTCTTGCAGCGGAATCAGGCGGCGAGATGGGATGTAAAGGAAAAGGGGGAGATTTGGGAAAGAGGAGATGATCTGGTGAGTGGTTTTTGGAGAGAGATTTTTTTTTTAGAGAAAAAAAGAAGGGAAAGAAAGAAAGAAGAAAAAAGAGAGAAAAAAAAAGGCAAACACATCTGTTCTTTAAAAAATCGTAAAGCTAACGCAAGAGGCTTATTAAATTGATAAAGGAACAACCTGACCTTGCTAACAAACTCAAATTTCGGACCAAAACCGCAAGGAACCTTGACAATTGAGGATTTTGAGACACAAAGTTTTCAACCCAAAATTCAAGGAAAAATTGCAAGTTCTTGTGGATCGGAGCGACGCCAGGGGTCTAATCGACTTGGATAAGCTTCTAAAGAAGGTAGGCATTCCTTTCCTTTCACTTTTTATTGCTTTCTGGGTGATTGAAGTGTATTTCGTCCATTTTTGCTCTGTTTTCGTGCCTCTGTTTCTGGAAATCAAGAACAGTCGTACGACTGTTCTTGGATTTGATGAACAGTCGCACGACTGTAATTATAGGCGTACGAGTGTTCTTGATTTCCAGCCCCTTTTTCCAGCTTATTTCGAATAAATTTCAGCGGGATTCTGACCCTGGAATGTTTGCGGTTGCACAACTGTAGACTGTAACTTATTTTCCAGAATCAGAATTTCTGTTTTCACCCCCAAAAAAAATTTCTAAAAATCCATAAAAATCAGGAAAACCCCAAAAATCATCAAAATGAATTTTGTTGTGTGCATCACAACCATAGATTCAATTTTCAGTAAAATTGCATTTAGAACAATTCAACGACGGAGACCCAGTTCTCCCGAAAACTGACCCACTTAAAATATAAAAATGCATGTAAACCGGAAAAATTATTTTCAAAATGATTTTCCCACAAAAACCAAAAATACAGGGATGTTTCAAAATATTTTCTAGGTCTAACCGGGCCGACTAGCCGAGCCAACCCGGTTACCCCCTAAATGCATGTCCCAAATTCTTGATTTTCCCATTCTGTCTATTTGAGTCCAACTTGTGGCGTGCCGTATAAATTGTGCTAACCTTCTGTTTTGCAGGTTTTAATTTCTTTTATTTTTATTTTTGATGTATTTTAATAGATTAAATCGTGTATTTAGGCGGTTGTAATTATTTTTAGATTTTCATGTATTCTAGGCGATTGTATAAGTGATGTGAGAGTTTTTATTTTTCTATTCGATTTGGTTGTAAGCCAATTAATATTTATTTCTTTTCCTCACTTTTGTATTAAATACTTGTATGCGTGCGCGCTGTATACCTTTTATATTCAATAAAATTGATTTTAGATTTTGAAATACCATTTGAGAACATTGGCAATATTTATTTTAAATTAGACACGAAATAAGGGACTTGTCCAGACCCGAATCTCTGGATAGTGTAGCTGCCGTTCGTCCGGTTCAGCTGCATTATAAATTTCCCGGTTGAGCTGAGCCGGGTGGCGACTCTACAATATTCATCGAAATTTAGGTCTCGGTTCTTTTATGCATTAATTCCATTCATTTTCCAAAACGTGGATTTCCATTTATAAAAACCCCACGCGAGGGAGGGGCCCGCCCGAGATCGAAGCGCCCCATTCCGAAAGGGAGTCTTGCGTCCTATCGAAAACGCGTCGTCCGCTCACAATATGCATTTATGAAATGTTCAAAAGGGAGAAGTAGATGAGATGAACTGTCACTTGGAAATGAGAATATTGTAGGAAAAAAGTTTGAGAGGTGGAACAGGAGGAGTAGATGAGGAGAATCGTGACTAATGAAGAAGAAGACTAATTGAGGAAAGAGAAGATTGCAAGAAAAAACTTTGTCCATGCTTCACCAAATCTAACGTCTGATTGCTGAGTTGAGGAAGAAAGAAGACTAACTAGGGAAAGAGAATATTGCAAGAACAAATTTGTTTATACTTTAACCAAATCCAACGGCTAAATTTTTTTAAAAAAAGTCCAACAACCGACAGCGCAGTGAATAAAAAAAATTTAACTCTCATTAATTTTGGGAAAAGCCGATTATGTCCGGCTTGAGCCCGACTCATGAACAGCGATTCATATAATAAATTTTACATATCAAAAATTCAATTCTATATATATTGAATAATAAATTTTAAAATTTTTTTAGCGAAATTCTTACGAAAGAAACAATTTATTTAGATACATTTATAATAAAAGAAAACATTGAAATCATTATTTTTAAAATCATGCGTAAACTTATATTTGCGTATTTTTGAATATTTTTTGTTAATATTAATTTTTAACTATAAAAAAACAAAAGAACCATTTAAAAAAATGTAAAAGGAAAAAAAACTAAAAACAAAAAACAGAAAAATAGAGGAAAAAAGTAAACGTAAAAGAAAAAAAATAAAAGAAAAAATAAAGAAAATTGAAAAAAAATGAAAGGAAGAAAGAAAATAAAAGAGAGAAAAATAAAAAGAAAAGAAAATTCATTTTTTTTAAATTGAAGAAAAGGAAATATAAGAAAAAATAAAAAAATAATTGAAAAGAAAAATTAAAGAAAATAATAAAAAGGAAAAAGAAAAAGAAAATTGAACCCTATGGTGGGTCCCAACAAGATTCAATTTTAATATATATAGATCAATTAAAAACAAAAGTACTGATTGTTTGAATTGAGCTAACGATCGAAACTTGCATTTATAAAATATTCAAAAGGGAAAAACAGAATAGATGAACCATCACTTGGAAAAGAAAATATTACATGAAAAAATTTTGAGAGATGGAACGGGAGGAGTAAATGTGTAGAATCATGACTGATAAAGAAGGAGATTGATTGTAAAAAGAGAAGATTGCAAGAAAAAACTTGTCCATATTTTTACCAAATTCAGCGGCTGACAGTCTAGTCGAGGAAGAAGAAGACTAACTGGAGAAAGAGAGGACTGTAAGGAAAAAAATTGTCTATGCATTGACCAAATCTAATGGCTGAAATTTTTCACAAAGGTATCCAATGGTTGCCAAATGGATAATAAAAAATTAAACCCTCATTTTTTTTAAAAAAACATGTTATGCTTGGCCGGAGCCCGACCCATGAACATGTCTAATCATATAATAAATTTTATATACCAACATAAATTTTAATAAATTTGAAAAAAATTTCAACGAAATTTATAAAAAAAGAAACAATTTATTTAGATGTATAAATGATTAAGAAAATATTAAAAATATATATGAAACCATTGTTTTTAAAATCATACGTAAACTTACCTATTGTAGCTTTGAATATTTTTTTTGTTAAAATTGATATTCAACTCTAAGAAAAAATAAAAGAGGTATTTTTAAAAAATAAAAAAATAGAAAAGAAAAAAAAAGAAAATAAATGGAGTAAAAAATGAAAGAATAAAAGAAAAAGTAAAAGAAAATAAAAATATAAAAAAAAATTCAATTTTAAAGAAGAAAATGAAATAAAAAATTGAAAAAAAGAAAAAAGAAGAAAGAAAATGAAAATTGAATCCTGTGATGGGCCCTCACAGGATTCAATTTTAAACAGATGAAAACGAAGTAAACACTGCTGGTCAATTAACCCAAAAAGAAAAAAAAAAAAAAAGAGAAAAACAGAAAAAGGAAGAAAGTTACGTCAATTGCAACCTTTGCAGTTAGAAAGGATAAAGAGAGACTAACTGCTGAAACGACATCGTTCAAGCAGTGCCCGTACCGCATATCAGTCCCTGAGAAGTGAGAAGTAGCGTTGATGAGAAGCCGCGAAAATAGCAGAAGTGGGTAAGAAAGCGAGCAATCAAGAAGTTTAATCGAAAATGGCGATATCGGGAGATCTAAGGGTCTCTGCAATTTTTTCATCTTACCATGAACACCCGCTTCGAAGTTCTTTGCCTCTTTCGGGTTCAAAGGTCTTCACTTTTTAACCATTTCTTCACCTCCTAATAGCCACTTGCGTTATCAAATTGTTTCTATTTGCATTTTTATGTATGCATTATTGTGTAATTTTGCTTTTTTTCATGCCCATAAGCTCACTTTATCTGCTTTTTGTCTACCCAAAAATTGAAATGTGCAAAATTGGGATCTAGGTAAAATGGGCGGTTTTTTTGTTTCCAATGAAATAGAGCTTCTTTTTTTTTTTTTAACCTATGTTAAATTGGGTATATCGACTGACCAATCATGGGTGTACTTTTTTGTTGTTCCCATTAGGTGATATGGGTTGATATTATTTCTACTTGCTCAGCTGGGTATTCATGTGATTGCTTATCATTCGCCTCCAATGATATGGATTTGCAGTACTTTACCTTTGGAAATTAGTTTAAATGTTCACTTGCTATTCCATTTCTAGATTTATTCGATCTAAGTTCCAAATTAGGATTACGAATCATCCAAATAAGGCAAAAGCCACTTCAATTTGGGGGAAGAAATCTGAATAATTTGGTGTTGAAGAGAGTTGTTTAAGTTGAAGTATTCGGTTCACCAGTTGATATATTTCTAATGCAGGATAAATGGAAAAATTTTGCTACACAGTAGCACATGCTTTAAGACTGATAATTCGTTCCCCAGTATCAAAGAAACATTCATCTCTGCTATGCCATTATGGTTAATTGAATTTTACCTGTTATACTCTCTCTCTCTCTTTTTTTGTTTTTTTTGTCAAAATGTGACTTGTTGAGCACAGATAAGTGCTCCTGTCCCTCTCAGCTGGGAGAGAGATGTGTTGATGTGGGACTTCTCTAATTGCCTTTTTGGCCTTGTTGTGATAGAGCTTGCCACTGATGCAATCCATTATTTAGCTTTCTTACAGCGTGCCACTGTACTATCCATTATTTAACTCTCTTACAGCTTTTCACTTATGCTATCCATTATTTAGCTTACTCCATGCTGCTGCTAATTCATGCCTTAGTTCCTCTTATTCTTGATATCACTGTCAATTCTTAATTTGACTTTTTGGCCGCTTAGGTTGATCCTGCTAGAGGTGTCCTATTATTTTGGTGATTTATTTACTGACTGTGGAGTTAGTACTCTCGTACTCTTTTGGTGATTGTGGAGTTAGTATTTCTAATTAACATTTTCTCTTTATTGATATTTGTGTATGTGTTTTTCTTGTGTGGAATTGCAAAGTCCCTTTCTACTATGACTTCAGTCATGAAAATTTTAAAATCAATATTGCTGATTATAGTTCCCTCCTCTCCTCTTCCAATTTTTTATATATAAAAATAATGGACATTGGTTACGAATTATTTGACATCACAATTATTGGTCATATATTAGATTATTGTTTGCTTTCTGACCATGCTTCATGGTCTCCAACTCAATAATTGCAAATTACCACCTTGTGGTGATTTCACTTGTACTATTGATATTAGAAAATGAAATAGCAATAGGGTTCTCTTTTTCTGCCACCTCAATTTAGAGGTAATGATATCAGGGTTGTTTTTGAGGGGCTGGTTTGGAAGTGACAGTGTGGAGGGATATGACTTGTATGATTTCCACTAAGTGTTGGTGGTTCCTGCACTTGGGAGACAGTAGTTTGGCAGTTTCAGCAGTAATGTAGGAAATCAGGGTCGTATGCACTTATAAAGCAAAGCTATTTGATGACCAACTGATGCTAATTAGAACATCTGTCAATTATTTGGATTAGTAGGTTGGCCACCAGGGACTATTTTACTTATGCAGCTGCATGCTGTTGTCACAGCTTTGTAGGGAGCTTCATGGCTTGTTCATCCAGTGAACAGGTGTTGGTTGAAGCCTTTAGATATAGCTATTGACATTGCATATGTGAATGGTTTATACTCAAGGTTTGGATGAAAGACCCATCTTTACTTGGTTCTACAGTAGCATTCAGTCTGGTGTTGTAAACAGCTCATCTTAATTTTTTTTTTCTTTTCTGATTGTATATGTTAAGTATTTAAGAGTTTTTGGAAGATTTCTACTTAAATAGATCTGTCTGTTAAAAGTAATGTCAATAATGTGCTTCCCTCATTAATTCTGTAATATATAGGTAGAGTTCAATGGTTTCCCCAGTGGAGGATCTGGCACTTACTCAAACAATCACAAATGGCCTGGTGTGATGCTTGACGGATGTAAAACACAAGATCACACTCGACGATTTTCTGGGATTACTGGAGATTATAAGCTCTCTGCTGCTTCAGTAAGCGAGGAAGCCGAAAACTTTCTCTTGCAAGCCATAAATATGAATTTCTTCGAGCGTTTAAACCTAGCCTGGAAGATAGTATTCCCATCCCCAGCACGAAGGAAGAGCTCAAATGCACGGATTGCCAAACAGCGTCTAAAGATGATTCTTTTCTCCGACAGATGTGCTGTTAGTGATGAGGCAAAGCGGAAAATTGTAAACAACATTGTTCACGCCCTATCAGAATTTGTGGAGATAGAATCCCAGGATAAAGTCCAGCTGAGTGTGACGGCTGATTCTGATCTCGGAACTGTATACTCAGTCACAGTGCCTGTTAGAAGAGTGAGGGCGGAATATCAGGAGGCGGAAGAGGCTGGATCAATAACAAATATAGAGTACAAGGATACTGGAGAAACTTCTGGTTCAGTGGATGTTCGATTTGATTTCTTCATCCCAGATGAAAGAAGTAGGTAATTTCCAAAAGGCTTGGAATGAATAAGATGTTAGCCAGTGTCAAAGAAAAGTCTTGTGTTTTCCATGTTTGGATATTTAACTAGGAGATAAGCTTAATCTTATGTGTATATATGAAAATCTTGTTTGGCAATTGAAGGATTTTTAACCTCTCTTTGAATTTGAAGTTTATCAAATGGTTCAATTAAAGGTATGTCTCGATGGTATCTGTTGTATGCATAGCGTGATGTATGAGTCATACCGTAGGTAATTATGGTTAATGATTCGCTGAGATTGTATTAGTAAGAACCCAATCCTGGCTTCAACAGGTAGCTTTTCTACTCATTTGTTGTATGCATGGTTTTCAGACTCGGACTGGTCATCGAACCGGTGAAAGGATGGATTCATGGATTTTCGATTAAACCGGAATAAACTGAAATCGAACCGGATTTAATAAATATATTAAAATATTAAAATATTTTTATTTTTATTTTTATAATTTATAAAAATTTGAATATTTTTATTATAATTCTTTAACTTTAAACATTTAAAACACAATATAGTAATTAAAAAAACTTAATTTATGAAATATAATTTTTTTAGTTACAATAAAATGTCAATTTAATTTAAAATAATTTAAAAATACAAACTATATTTTATTTTAATTAAAAAACCTCAAAATAATAACTTAAATTTTTTATTTCAAATAATTAAAAAAAAAAAAATCTGGTCGACCAGAAAAATCGGTCCGGTTCATGATTTTCCGGTTCGACCGACTGGTCCGATAAAAAATTGACCGATTATTGACCAAAATGAAAACCGGATAGAAACCGATCGGTGTGATCTCCGGTTCTGGTCGAACCTGGTCCGACCGGCTGGTACGATCCGGTTTTCACAACTATGATTGTATGTATGTCGTAACTAGAATTTGATATAGATAAATATTTAATTTATTATTTGAATTTATATTCAGAATTAGTTATAGACACGTAAGTTTTTCATCTTTGATTTTTATACACACTGAACCCCTATGTGATGACTTGGTTAGTTGAGTGTTAATGCATGACTCAATTTGTGTGTGAATTAAAGATTAAAGATTTAATATGTTCATTTGAAAGATTATGTATATATATATATATATATATATATATATATATATATGAAGAATTTCTAATATCAATGCATTTCTCAATTAGTCTAATTACCGTCCTTTAAACTATTTATTTTTTCATGTCCACCTTATTTAATTTAGGGAAATTATCAAATTTATGTTGGATTTGGGCTTTTGTTTTTGGGCCTACCTTTTATTATTTACTGAAATACGTTATTTATTTTTATTTTTATTTTTTTTACTTTTTCGGGGTCACGCTTTTCTTTTATACGTTTTTCATTTCTGTAGTGAATAACGTTCTGTATTCCATCGTTTCTGCTTCGTTTGTCGGCGTTCTTCTTCCTGCTTTTTGTTCGATTCTTCTACTGCGTGATTTTTCTTCGTTTTCTCTACTTTTGGCGTTCATCATTTTCTTCTTGGTTCGTGTGGTTTGTTCGTGGGTTTGTTTATCATTTTTTTTTTTGCGTTCGTTTAGGTTTTTTTTTGCATGCGTTTGTTTTGTTTTGTTTGTGTGTTTGTTTTGTGATTTTTGTAGTTTTGTTTGTAGTGTTATATTTTTCTAACATGGTGAAGGGTACAAAGAACACTGGGTCGCAAAAGGGAAAAAATGTTAAGAATTGCTGTTTTTAAGGGCAAATTCAGGGAGGATGTCGTTGCTGGAAAGTTTGTGGTAAGTTTTTTTGTTTCATTTATCTTGTATTTTTATAGTTTTTGTTTTTTTCTGTGTTTTTATTTTTTGGGCTTACTGTAATACTGTAATAGTGTATTTTATAGGTTTTTTTTCTGTGTTTTTCTGGGTGTGTTTATTTTTCTGTTACTGTAATAGTGTATCTTATACCTTAGTGCATCCTATTATACATTAGTTATACCTTATTTATACTTTATTTATACCTTAGTTATACATTAAGTTATACCTTAGTTATACAGTGTTTATACGTTAGTTATACCTTGATTATACGTTAATTATACCTTAAGATAAATTATTATTCCTTAAGATACACTTATTATAGACTTATTTATATTGTTTTTGCACTGTTTATACCTTATTTATACATTATTTATACCTTTTTTATACATTATTATAGTGATTATACCTTACTTATACGTTAATTATACCTTATTTATACATTAGTATGCACTATTACATTCATTATACATTTAGATAGAGTATTATATTGATTATACATGAGTTATACATTTTTTATACCTCACTTATACCTTAAGATACATTATTAGAGTGATTATACCTTTGTTATAGCTGAATTATACCTTTCTTATACTTTAAGATATACTGTTATAGTGACTATACCTTACTTATTGATTAATTATACCTTACTTATACATTAATATGCATTATTACAGTCATTATACATTAGTTATACCGTATTTTTTGAGTAGTTATACATTGTTTATACTTTAGTTATACATTGTTTATACATTACTTGTACCTTAGTCTGCTGTTTTGTTTCTGACAGATTGGTTACACACTGATTACACCCTACTTATACATCATTAGAGTGATTATATGTTAGTTATACCTTTGTTATACCTTAAGATTCAGTTGTGTAGTAATTATACCTTAGTTATACCTTAAGATACGCTATTACAATGATTATATTTTTGATTTTAACTTTGTTATGTTTTTGTTATATTTTAACAGACACTATTACATTGTTTATACCTTAATTATACTTTTAGTTGTACTTTTTGAGTAATTATGCCTTAGTTATATGTTAATTATACCTTTTAGATACGCTATTACTTTGATTATACCTTCTTTATACCTTTTTTATACTTTAAGTTGCAGTTTTTCAGTAATTATACCTTAGTTATGCCTTAGTTATACCTTAATTATACCTTAAGATGCACTTTTTCAGTATTTATACCTTAGTTATTTTTTAATTTCTAAGGTATAATGAGTATATAACCAAGTTATACACTGATTATACCCTAGTTATACCTTAATTATACCTTTTTGATACACTATTACTTTGATTATACCTTTGTTATACCTTTTTTATACCTTAAATTGCACTTTTTTAGTAATTATACCTTAGTTATTTTACCTTAGTTATTTTTTAATTACATTTTTCAGGTTGGGAGACCTATTTACAAGAAACGGAAGTATTGGGGAAGTCATCTTTCTGTTTTCTCTGATTACGATCTGCTCACATTCCTGAAGTTAAACATGCCAGATCGAGTTATTCGGATGTTTAAGGAAACCATTTTTTGTTACTTCTTCGATTTACCTATTCTAAGGGTTACAAAGCAGCTCATACATTCTTTGCTGCTAAGGGAGATTTATCAGGAGGATGAAAATGATTCAATTATTGTTGAAGTAGCTGGCACTGAGCTGAGGTTTGGTGTGGAAGAGTTTTTGTTGATTTCTGGCTTGAAATCAACTGCTGATGATGATTTTGCAATGTGTTCCACTGGTGTGGGTTCTAGATTATTATCTTCCTACTTTCCTAATAAGATTGAGGTGAAGAAGAAAGATATTGAAGAAGTCTTGAAGAAGGATTCTCATGTTTTTGATGATGATTGTGCTGAAGATTGCCTGAAGATTGCACTGATATATTTCATCAGCTTCTACCTAATGGGGATAGATTTTTCGAAATCTATTCCAAGTTCATATTTTGATGTGGTGGAGTCAGGTGACTACGTGAAGGCTGCATGGGGTTGTGAGTCTTTCGATGCAACTATATTTTCTTTAAAGAAAACTGGAATTTCTAGATCGAAGCCCAAGTCTTATCGGGTTGAGGGCTGTCCCATTTTTTTCCAGTTATGGTTCTATGAGGTTTGTCCTGCATGCAGCGGACTAATTTGCGACAGAGTTATTAACCGGAAGGCTGCAAATTTTCGCCCTAGGGTTTTCAATTGGAGGACTTATGTTGAGGATTTTCGAAGGGAAAAGTTGGACAAGTTTTTATTCAACAAGTCAGCCAAAAGCGTATGTTATTCCTCATTTATTCATTAATTATACTTTTTTATACATTTTTTATACTATTACAGTGATTATACCTTAGTTATACCTCAATTATACCTTAGTTATACCTTAGGATACACTATTACAGTGATTATACCTTAGTTATACCTCAATTATACCTTAGGATACACTATTACAGTGATTATACCTTAGTTATACCTCAATTATACCTTAGTTATACCTTAGTTATACCTTAGGATACACTATGATAGTGATTATACCTTAGTTATACCTCAATTATACCTTAGTTATACCTTAGGATACATTATTACAGTGATTATACCTTAGTTATATCTCAATTATACCTTAGTTATACCTTAGGATACACTATTACAGTTATTATACCTTAGTTATACCTTAGGATACACTATTACAGTGATTATACCTTAGTTATACCTAAGTTATACCTTAGGATATACTATTACAGTGATTATACCTTAGTTATACCTCAATTATACCTTAGTTATACCTTAGAATACACTATTACAGTGATTATACCTTAGTTATACCTTAGGATACACTATTACAGTGATTATACCTTAGTTATACCTTAAGATACACTATTACAATCATGATACTTTAGTTATACCTTAATTGTACTATAAGATTCACTAATTATACCTTTATTATACCTTAAGATACACTATTACTTTGATTATATCTTAATTATAGTTTGTTGTACTTTAGTTATTGTTTGTGATACACTAATTATACCTTAGTTATACCTTTTTTCTTATTTTTTTTAGTTGGGATTGAAGAATATATATGCTACGGATGAGGAGATTAAGGAGCTGTCTTTGGAGAATTTTTATACGAAAAGGAACTTCTCCTTATAAAATTTGGTTGAAATAAATGATAATCAAGTTGAGCCTCCTATGGAAGAAGCTGATAGTGATGATAATCAAGTTGAGCCTGCTTTGGAAGAAGCTGATGGTGTCCAGGTTGATGATGATAAGAATGATGTGGAAGTTGATGAGTTGAAAGTTTCTTCTTCTCAATCTTAAGCTTCTAGTCAAGGAGCTGTTCTATCTGAGATTGCATTGTTGAAGAAATACATGGAGCAACAATTTGGATTAGTTATGCAGAAGTTGGATTATATCAGCAGCCGTGTTGATAAGCTGGTATTTCTATGTTTACTTATGATTTTATTCTTATATATATATATATATATATTTTCTATTTTTTAACTTTTGTGTTTTTATTTTTTGTTTTTTAAAGGAAACCTCAAGGGACTTTGTGAATAAGGTTTCGTCTGATGGGGGTGATGAGGGCGATGATGATATGGATCATGAGGTTAGTAAATTGATCATTATGTATCTCACTATACATGAGTTATTTTTTTGTGATCAACTGATTATACCTTGGTTATACATTATGATACGTTAATTATGCTTTAAGTATACTTAGTTATGCCTTAATTATACCTTAAGATACACTGTTACAGTGATTATACCTTAGTTATACCTTAATCATATTTTAAGATACACTATTATACCTTAGTTATACATTGATTATACCTTAGTTACACCTTGATTATACCTTAATATACACTTATACCTTAGTTATACAGTCATTATACCTTAGATATACCTTAAGATACACTATTTCATGTATTATACCTTAGTTATACCTTGGTTATACCTTAAGATACACTTATACCTTAGTTATACAGTCATTATACCTTAGATATACCTTAAGATACACTATTTCATGGATTATACCTTAGTTATACCTTAATTATACCTTAAGATACACTATTATACCTTAGTTATACAGTCATTATACCTTAGATATACCTTAAGATACACTATTTCATGGATTATACCTTAGTTATACTTTAATTATACCTTAAGATACACTATTATACCTTAATTATACTTTAAGATACACTATTAGAATGATTATACCTTATGTATACCTTAATTATACGTTAAGATACACTTTTATACCTTTCATTTATTTATACATTTGTTTTGCTTTGCAGTATGTTAATAGTCAAGTACAGGAGGATAAGGATGAGAATATGGAGGATATGGAGGATAAGGGTGATGGAATGGATGCTCAAGATAAGGAGGATGTTGGTATGGAAGGGGGGTTGAAGAATGATGGATTGGATTCTGAAGAGAAGGAGGATATTGTTGAAGGAAGTTTCAGTTTTGATGATGTGGTGCCAGAGAGGGCAATAGTTGTGTATAAACCTCCTATTGTTCCACCAATAACAATGAGGGATCCAGAGTTTTGTTGCACAAGGTATTTCAACTTCGATGCTATCACTGCATTTGCTGATGAGGTTGTTTTGTCTTTGAGTGATCAATTAGAGATCCCTGATGTTGCTAATAAGGAGAATGCTGCTGAGGGGTGTGAGCAAGAAGGTGTTGCTGTTAATGAGGAGGGTTCTGTTGTTGGTAATGAAGTAGGTGCTGGAAAAGGAAATCTAGATTCTGACACAGAGCACCAAGCTGTTGTTGCTCTTGAAAAGCTTAAAAAAGCTGTATGTTTTTCGTATTTATGATTTTTGTATTTTTTGTACTTTGATTATATGCTGTATTATAATCTGATACATTATTCATTGTTATACAATCTTTATACACTGCTTATACATTATTTTTTACATTGTTTATACATTGTTATACACTTTTTATACATTGTTATGCATCTATATATTGTTATGAATTGTTTATATACTATTTATACATTGTTTATATACTTCTTATACACTGTTTTTACACTTCTTATACACTGGTATACACTTCTTATACATTGTTATGCATTTATGAATAGTTTATACACTGTTTTTACATTGTTATACATTGTTATACAATGTTTATACATTGTTTACACATTGTTATACACTTTTTATAATTTGTTATGCATTTATATGTTGTTATGAATAGTTTATACACTATTTATACACTGTTTATACAATGTTATACAATGTTATACACTATTATACACTGTTATACCCTGTTATATACTGTTTATACACTGTTTATACATTGCTTATTTGAATATAATGATGATATTTCTGACTTTACTGATTACATGTGATAGGGTATTGATTCTATGTGTTTCTTAGACTTTATTGATCCTGATATTTTGGATGAACTTGAAGTTGAGGGTTATGAGAGAGTATATTCTATCAAAGATGTGCGTATGTTTTTTTTCTATTTTTGTTGTTGTTGTTGTTGTTTTGTTTATGCCGGGTTTTTATTTTTCTTGTTGTTTTCTTTGTTTTTTCAGGATGATGATATTGTCGTTATTGAGGATGAAGTTGTGAAGAAGGGAATTTATAAAAGGAGGAGGAGAGTTGGTGGTGGTTGGCGGTTTCTTCACCTTACACGACTAAATTTGGTTCTGATGAGAAGGTGTTGAAGGTTGTTTTTGGATCATTTGTGTTGGATGATCTGTGCGAGTTAGGCGAGTATCCTCGTGATGATCAACTCACTCGTGATTTCATCCGATTTATTAACAAGAATAAATATGCAGCTAAAAAGTAATTTTTTTTTATTTTTCTTCTGTTGTTTTCTTTTAAGTTTTTTTTTTTTTTGATTTGTGTTGTGTCCTTTGTTTTTTTTTTTCCTCTTTTCTAGTTCAAGGAACAACTGGTATGCTCCCAAGAATAATCTGTTAAATCCTCCTTTGCATTATGGTGTTGCTACAATCGATTCAAAGACTTTCTTCCTTGAATTGTATACTCCTGGCGAGTATTTAAGTAGTGCTATAAGTATTTTTGTCTCTTATACTTTAGTTATATTTCAGTTATACCTTACTTATACTTTAAGATATATTACTAGAGTGATTATACTTTAGTTATACATTGATTATACCTAAAAGATATACTATTATAGTGATTATACTTTATTTATACGTTAATTATACTTTAGTTATACGTTATTTTTACATTATGAGGGATTATTACATTGGTTATACATTATTTATACCTCAGGTATACAGTAAGATGCATTATTATTATATATTATACAAGAATTATACATTTTTTATACATTTTTTGTATATTTGTTTATGATGCACTGATTATACAATTATTATACTTTAGTTATACACTGATTATACCTTTGTTATACCTTTTGGTACAATGATTATATATTAGTTATATCTCTAGTTTGTTATTTTTGTCATGTACATTGATTATACACAGTTTATACCTTAAACATACATTATACATAGTTTATACGCTGATTATACACAGTTTTTACCTTAATTATACATTGTATAATCACTGATTTGTACTTATAAATGTTTTTTTTTTGGGTTAGCATATGGATGTAATCATGTATTATCTGAGGAAGAAGGACAAATATTGTGATGCATAACATATAACTTCACAACTACTGATTTGAGGTTTGATGCAAGTGTGAAGTATATGTTTGGACAAGTGGATCCTATTCTTGGGAGTGGTGGGATTTTTAATCAGTTAAGATTTGATGATACCATCACCAGATTCATGATGGGTGCTGATTTATGGACCGGGAGGCCATGGTCTGATGTTGATGAAGTGTTGATGCCAATTCATGTTGGTTAAAATCATTGGGTTTTGGGAAGGTTTTGCTTGAGGTTGAGGAAGCTCTTCATATACGATTCCTATTTGGGTAGATGTAGTGCTGATTCAACTGCTGAAGGGGCTAATGAATATGCTGTAATTCTTCCATACTATCTGCATCATTGGTCAATTCTCAGTGGCAGGGTTGATCTTCTGGAATCTGATGTGTATAGTGTTGGGAATCCTTTACGTCCTCTCGTAGTGGAAATTGTCGAAGGGTTACCTCAGCAGTCTGACTGGTGTGTTTTATTTATTTTTTGTTATTTTTTATTATATGTTATTTGTTCTTTGTAATACAAGGATCATACATGAGTTATACTTGCTGATAAACTGATTATTCCTTAGTTATACTTTCTGATTCGTTAGTTATACATTAGTTATACTTCAGTTATACCTTTGTTATACTTTAGTTATGCATTGTGATACACTGTTTATAGCTTAGTTATACCCCAATTATACCTTAGTTATACGTTAAGATGCACTACTACAGTGATTATACCTCATTTATACTTCAATTATACCTTAGTTATACCTTAAGATACACTATTACAGTGATTGTGGCTTAGTTATACGTAAATTATACCTTAGTTATACCTTAAGATATACTATTACAGTGATTATACCTTATTTATACCTCAATTATACCGTAGTTATACTTTAAGATACACTATTACAGTTTTTATGCCTTAGTTATAACTTTATTATACCTTAAGATACCTTATTACATTGATTATACATCACTTATACCTTAATTATACCTTCAGATACAATATTACAGTGTTTATACCTTATTTATACCGAAATTATACCTTAGTTATACCTTAAGATGCATTATCACAGTGATTATACCTTCTTTATACCGTAATTATACCTTAGTTTTACCTTAAGATGCATTATTACAGTGATTATACCTTATTTATACCTCAATTATACCGTAGTTATACTTTAAGATATACTATTACAGTTTTTATACCTTAGTTATAACTTAATTTTACCTTAAGATACCTTATTACATTGATGATACATCACTTACACCTTAATTATACCTTCAGATACAATATTACAGTGATTATACCTTATTTGTACCTCAATTATACCTTAGTTACACCTTAAGATACACTATTACAGTGATTATACCTTAGTTATACCTTAAGATACCTTATTACATTGATTATACATCACTTATACCTTAATCATTTATATGGTTACTGATACCTTGTTTATACCTTTTTTTTTTCAGTGATTGTGGAGTTTTTGTGTTGAGCTTTGCTGAGTATCTTATAGAGCAAAAGCCTTTCCCAGATCCATTTGATGTTAAAGCTCATCGGTCAAGGTTGGCAGTTTCACTGTATAACCATGGAGTATTAAGGAATGAGAACGGAGAAGAAAGCGATAACGAATATGTTCGTCCAATGGATGTGTAAAGCATTTTTTTTATTTCAAATACAACATTTTTATTGAATGAAAAAATGCAAGTGTAAAGTTTTTTTTGTTCAATACAATTCAATTCAATACAACAATCAGTTAATCATTGTTTTGCTCCTCCACATGTTCTCTTGTTATGGCTTGGATTGCCACAAGTTCCACATTTTACTTTCATTTTTGTTTTTCTCTCCCAAGCTGCTCTGAATCTCTGTTTCTTTGGTCTTCCTGCTTTTTGTTTTACTTCTGGTGGATTGAGTTTCTGATCCCTTATATCTTGAGGTATGTCCCACATATCTTTTGAAGGCATTGGGTATATTGTTGTTTCATAAGTTACAAACATTTTCTGTTTTGTGTAGTAAGGGGAGCAGTAATTATATGTGTTAAGGTGGAATTTCCTTATGTGTGCAAGGGCATGTGGACATGGAAGCTCATCCATTTGGAATCTGTTGCAGGTACATGTCTTTTCTTTCATGTCAACTATGTAATCTATCCCGTTTCTTGTGACTGTTACTAGATTACCTATGGATGGTTTTACCTGCATTTTTTGTAATCAATATTATGTGTATGTAGTGTATATTGAATGTATAATAGAAGTGATCAGTTGTGAATTTGAACCTGCATTTTCAATGCTTGTATGTAGTTTGCTTGCAGTACTTGTTCTTGCCTTTATGTGAGTATTGTCATCGTTGCCTGTGCAATGCTTCTGTTTTTATAGAAAAGATCTTGTAGCATTGTGAGCACGGGTTTTTCCCGACCTCGGTGATGAAAGCCATTATTACCTTTTTCACGGATAAACGTGAAGCGGATCCGGACCGACCAGAATGACGTCGGAAATGTCCCGGATAACCCGGAGGTGTGTGACAAGTCCTAGTACAGAACCCTGGAAGATTTGAGCGTGTATTTAAGCGAACTGAAGAGCAAACCAAAGAAAATAAGTGAAAATGTAATTTTTGGGCATTACAGCTGCTCGGCTGTAATCTCATTATTTCCTTTTTGGGCAAAATCAGCATTTAATTCGGTTTCTGAGCAAAATAGGAATTTTTCATGCTATAGCCGCTCGGCTGTATATTACAGGGGCGCGGCTGTGACCTACAGCCGCGCGGCTGTAATGTTCAGTTTTCCTTTTTTGACAAAATCAGCAATTAATTCCGATTTTATTCCAAAACAGGAGATATTTAAGCCTTCTATTCGGGAATTAGGGCAGAAGGGGGGCAGAAAAAAACAGAAAAAAGAGAGAAAAAGAGAAAAAAAGAAAAATCATATAGCTTTTCTTAGGGTTTTTTCAATACAAAAAAAAAAAAAAGAGAATTAGAGAAGAGAAAAAGAAAGAAAGAAAGAAAAGGTTAGAGGAAGAGAGAACACTTGAAAACCAATCCTTGAATTTCCCTCGGGGTTCCATTCGAGGTTCGGGAAACGCACTTTGCTCGGGTCGTCCGTGACTACGGGACGTTTTCCGGCATCCAAATAGTGGTCCAAACGCTGGAACACGTACAAGGTAATTTTCTGAGAGGCCTTAAAATCCATTGTGTTCATCTTGGTTGTGAGTCTATTGCTTGATTTGAGTTTTTTTTCGCATTCGATTGATTTTTTTGGGCTACAGCTGCCCCACCAAAGATCACAGCCGCCCGGCTGTAATCTACAGCCGCGCGGCTGTGACCTACAGGGGCGCGGCTGTGATCCATTTCCATTTTTTCTTCTGTTCTGTGGGAGTTTTATGATTACAGCCGTCCCACAAGATCACAGCCGCCCGGCTATAACCTACAGCCGCTCGGCTGTGACCTATAGGGGCGCGGCTGTAATACCTTTTTGTGGATTTTTTATGTTTTTTTTGTTGGGTTTTCTGTGATTACAGCCGCCCCATGTGATCACAGCCGCCCGGCTGTAACCTACAGCCGAGCGGCTGTGACCTACAGGGGCGCGGCTGTAACCTACAGGGGCCGAAGCTCCATCGGCCCAAATCGATCGATAACGCTCCCACTCTTCAATTAAATGTATCTTTCACATTTGTTATCGATCCAATCACATCTGTGCATGCTTCGATTCCATGTTCTTTTTTTTTTATGAGCGGATGTGATGAATTTGGTGATCTTGGATGATTAGGGACTTCCGGATTCGATTTGGTCCATTTCGGATCTTTTCCGTTGGCTTTAGTATTTTTCCAGAAGTCCCGGATTGCCTAAAATCATCAAACTTTGCAAAATGATCTTCGAAAACACGAAAAATAAGTCGGAATCGATTCTGGAGCATTACAGCCGCCCGGCTGTAAGCTACAAGGGCGCGGCTGTAGCCTACAGGGGTGCGGCTGTAATATGGGCAGAATTGCAGTTTTGCCCTTTTGGGCCCCAAACTTGTAATTTTGCATCCTTTTTACATTGAAAAATGAATTTTGGCGTGTTTGTATACTTTTGGACCCTAGGTGGATGTATGTTTTAGGCCCACACACGAACGGGACCCCCGGGTCCCGGGATATCTGGCCCGCTAAGTTGGATAAATGCATGTAAATGAGCCAAACCGCTTTTAAAATCGATTTTTCATCCACAAAAAACCTACAGGGCGTTTAAAAAACCGTTTTCCAGGTCTAACCGGGCCGACCGGTCGGGTCGACCCGGTTACCCCCTTTGCATGATCCCGTTTCCTAAAATACCCCTATTCTGTCCTATATGAGTCCTTAGTGTGATTTATTTATTTGTGCTAACCATATGTGGATGCAGCTTTTATTTTTGCTTTATCTTTATTTTTTGAATGTATTTTATAGATTATCCCGTGTATCTAGGCGATTGTAATTTTTAGATTATCGTGTATAATAGGCGGTTGTAAAAGGTGAGGATGAGAGTTTTCTTTTTTTTTTTGGGTTGTATAATTTGGCCTCTGATTTACTTTTCCGCACTTTTACTTTTTCGCACTTTTATTTTGGTTTTATATTTATGTCATATGTATGAGCACTGGCTAATAACAAAAGGAGAGATAAAATGAGTAGAATTAAGTGAATGAAATGTCATATTACGAAATAATAATTAAAAATTAGTGAGGATTAGTAGATATGTTGCCCGAACCTCGAATCTCTGGATTAGGTACTGCGTCTACACTTGGTAGGGAGCTGTACCGGAATTTCCCGGATGAGCTGATCCGGGTGGCGACTCTGTATCTAATCTCGAAATTTGTGTTTCGAGATCTTTAAGTTAAAATGGGATTTTCTAAAAAGCTTCTTTTCTAAAACTCATGCTTGAAATTAAGTTTTCTACGAAAAGACTTTTCCAATAAAAAGGAAGATTTCTTTTAGAAAGATTAAGACCTGTTTTCAAAATACCAAGACCCAAAAAGAAAATCCCCGGTTCCCGCTTCATCGCGCGTTCTGAAAAAGGTCGTCCGCTCACAGTGGCGACTCTGCTGGGGATTAACGGTTTCTTAAAAAGAGTTTTCACAAAAAACTTAAGGAACTTAGGCAACAATTGAAGTACATCCTCACTTATAGTTGATTATTAAATCATAATTCAATATTTCATTCACATTGCATAAAGCATGACATTTTCTCTTCTTAAATCCCTCTAACACTCATTTAAACCCGGTTTATTTCTAAAGGTGACCTACCTCTTCCGCTAGGATTGGAGGCACCCGAGGAGGTAAACCACTCATAGCCTTGTACAAACCCCTTCGTTTGGACCCTTGAGTGGAGAGAAGTGAGGAGTATATATTCGCTATGGGAACCTGTACGACCCTTGGCTTGACTCATACCTTCATGTAATGGCCTAGCAACTTCCCTTTAGGATTACCAAAACCACATACTTGAAAATGGACATCGAGAGTACGCCTTTGGTATCCCCCGTTGATGCCAAAGAGACCCAATACCTAGGAAGAATGCGAGACCAATCGAATGGAGAAATAAGGTTGGAAGGGTGAGCATATTTTTATGTGTGTGCTAACGTTTGCTCTATGGTTGTTTTATTTTCGACCTTTTCATACGACATAAACACGCATCATACGTATGTCATATTCTAATCACTTTCTTTATGCAGCCATTTTTGAGCATCCTCATACGTGTGTGTTATACTAACCATATTTTCGTGCAGCCATAATCATTTTCCGTATGCCACATTCATTTTGTGTGTTCATAAATCCATAAAGCATACACGACATCATCTCGCGTGTCATTCTAACCACATTTTTGTGCAGCCATTTGCATCTCTGTATGACATAGACATCCACATCATTTCATTTTATCAAAAATGTAAGGATGTTCTAAGTATGCCCTTCACGACCATTTCATAGCACAACATATCGGGAGTCCCCAAAGCTACCCGTATCCTGCCTATGCATTAGCTTGCATTTGGCCTTCCCATTACATTATTAGAAGACCACAATGGTCTTAGGCTCACATTGGTGTGATGGGTCACACGAAATCACCGTATCTTGATCATTCACATTTGGTGTCATGGAGACGTCTTCGTTTTGCTTGCGTGTCCCAATCCATATCGGATTGTTACATAACATCGACAACCCATTTGAGGCACTCCAAGAGTGCCGAGCTAGTTTTCATATTAAGACATTTCATAGCATTCCTAAATCATGTAAGGTGTTCCACGAACACCGAAATGCTGTCCGTGTTTTGATTCGCACGTGACTTGTATGTGACATCACTTCATGTTAAGATGCTATAAAAGCATCGAGTGTCTATCTGCGGGATGGTTCCCTCAAGAACATTTCATGTCATTACATTGGCCTACAAAGTGTCAAACTTTAGTCCTTATGTCGGCACACATGCGACCATTTCATGACATCCCCTAGGTGCCCCAAAGGCACCGAACCTCTGTCCGTGTGATGGCTTGCACGTGACGTTGTTGTATTGTCTTGTGTATAGCATAGGGTACGCTTGGAACATCCAAAGCAAAAGAAAGGAAAGCACTAAAACTATCCGTAGCATCACCCACATCCATGAGACATCATCCAAACATGAGCATAAGAATGCCATTTAGAGTGTCGAGTCTAGGACCACGACATCCATCCGAAACTCTAACCTTATGCTGATTGTGCAGTTTGGAGTCACATCTCGGGAAGGTTAATTCGAGTTGAATCAGAATCAAACACACCAGTTCAGTTAATTCGGTCGAAACCGGTCACCGTGGAGGGAATCAATTCAGGGTCGGATTCAGACAGGGAAGTTGAAGTTCAGTTGCCTACTCTACCGGTTGACAGTCAGGCGTTGTTAGAAGAGGTTGACAGAGCAGACATGGCTGACGGAAACAGTGGAAGCAATGGAAACAGTGGAACCATGCCCTTAGACATGGCTGCCTTTATGAGGAGCTTCTTAAGCTCAGATGAATTCAGGGCTACCCTTAGGGAGCAGGTGCAGGCGGTGATGACTACCCTCCCTGTTCTAGTTGTCCAACCAGCCCAGACCTCGGTTGGGAACGAAGGACGACCGCCTGTTCAAGCCACTAATGGAACTGGGGGGAATACTCCTAGCGGCATTGGCGGAGTTGCTAATCACAGGGAGCCGGACCGTCAGTCTGAAGAGGATGGGGCTTTTGAGAAGGCGAGGGAAGCCTCGATTGAGTCGATGCTGGAGAAACGGCTTAATCAGAAATTTTCAGACATAGATGCTATGATGCCCAAGCTGAAAGAAATGGTCCACTTCAATCCTATCAAGTGTGCCGATCCCGCGACGTTAGTTGCTGATGCGGAAGGACCGCTCCCGGCTGGTTCTCATATGCCATACCTCCCTCCTTACACCGGAGAAGGACCACCGGAGGCCCATTTGGATAGCTATGTGAGATTGATGACCAGTATGGGGATTGGAAAGGGTCATCTCCTGAATTTGTTCCCTACCACTCTGAGAGGCGCCGCAGCAAAGTGGTACATGAAGACACCGTTGTACACCCGTTCCACTTGGAAGACTTAGCGGATGCCTTTGTGAAACAATATGCTTACAACACCCAAGTCGAGACAACTCTTGAGCATTTAGAGAGGATCCGCCAAAAACCGAATGAGTCCTTTCCGGCATATTACAAACGATGGATGGATGTGCAGGTTTTGGTGGATGGGGCACCGAAGTTGGAATCTTTGATTGTGAAGCTTGTGGATGGCAGCTTGCCCCAGTATAAAGACAAGATGAAGCTGAAGAGATTCCACTCCTTCAATGAGGTGGTGGAGTTTGCCAAACGTATCGAGCGATACGAAGAAGAGGAACAGAGGGGCAAGCAAGGTTCGGGCTCCTACAGAAGCAACCAGGGGTACTCCCAAGGATACAAGAGTGGAGGTTCTAAGACCACTGCGGCAGGACCTAGTACAAGGACGACACCGAAGGCAGCCTCCATTGAAACTCAGGAAGCCGAAGTAGCTGCTGTGAATCAAGGGAGAGCAAATGTTCCAAGAATCACCAGTCTATGGGCTGAGTCAGTCAGCCGAATCTTTGCCAAGTGTAGGAAGGCAGGGGTGCTGCAGAGTTTGAGGCCATTCTCACCTCCGGCAGAGGCAGATAAAGATAATTTCTGTTCCTACCATGTAATGGCGGGTCACCGTACGAACCAGTGCACCCAATTGATCAAAGCCATCAAGCAGCTGGTTATAGATGGCAAGATAGTAGAGCCGGCTCTGAAGCCGAATGTGCAGAAAAATCCACTCCCCACCTTTGGTAGTCAAGTAAACATGGTGCAGTCAGGCTTGCCGGCCAATTATGTGTTCGCCCAGATCATTAAGGCGAATCCAAGTGTGCGAGCTATACTGGTAGAAGAGGAAGGGAAGCCAGAGGTGTTTGAAGAACAGACTGCTGTGGTAGGGGACAAGATGGGTCCGATTGACTTAGATGACTTTGAGGCGGAAGACGAGTATGATGAGTTTGAGGTGCAAGAGTCGAAGCCAGTTTACCCGGTGGAGACAAGAAGAGGGACGGTAATAGAGAAAGATGGGCCGGTGATGCACATCACTAGGAGCGGCAGGGTTTATCAACCCATTAGTGCACCACCTCCAGCACCCCCAAGAAGGAACACAACACCAGTGCAGAACAATAGCCCAATGGTTAAAGAGGAAGATATGGTTATGGACCAGCTGAAGAGGACACCGGCCCGTGCCAGTGTGTGGCACTTGCTTATGGAATCCAAGAGACACCGAGAGGCGGTGGTGAAGCAACTGATGGAGATGGATGCTAACCCCACCATGTCCCCCGATGAGGTGTGTGCAATGATAAGGGGAGCAGAGTTGAAGGTTAACAAGGCCCCGGAGATCAGTTTTGGGGTAGAAGACCTCCCACCCGAAGGTGTGAATCACAATAGGGCCTTGTACTTAAGGGTGGAAGTCATGGATAAAATAATGCCGAGTGTGATGGTGGATGATGGCTCGGCCTTGAACATTTGTCCTTCTCAGGTCCTACCTTTCCTGGGGGTGAGTCCTAAAGCTCTCTGCCGGTCCAACACTGTAATTAGAGCTTATGATGATAGCAAAAGAGCTGTCTTGGGGACCTTCGAAGCAGAAGTCAAAGTAGGGGAGGTTAAATCGAAGGTGTTGTTTACCATGATTGATATTCCTGTCACCTTCTCCTTACTCTTGGGAAGACCATGGTTCCATGCTTTAGGTGGAGTTCCATCGACCTTGCACCAGAAGGTGAAGTTCTTAATCGGGGGGAAAGTAGTAACGGTGGAAGCGGATGAGCCTTCTGTGATGGCCGCATTGAGTGCTGCCGAGCAGCCGATGACTGGGTTCCAGATTGCTGTGATTGCTGACAAGCCCGAGTTTCCAAACTGGATTCATAGGTATTTTGCTAAACAGAATTATGAGCCGGGAAAGGGATTAGGGGCTAAGCAACAAGGAATCCCTGAATTCAACATAGAGGCTGGGAAGTACCGACAATTCGGGCTGGGGTATCAAGAAGGAAGGACCAAGCGAGAAAGGAAGAGTGTGAATCTAGTGGATACTTTTGTCCGGGCCACAGAATCAGTATATGATGGGACTCCTGAGCCGGTAATTGTAGAGGGAGGTCAGCTCCCTGGGTTTGAAATATTTGCTGATGTGGTGGATTTCAGCAAGTATGGAGTAGAACCGGTTATGAACATGCTGCGTGGCGAATCTGGAGCTGGAAACAAGGGGGTTCAGAATCAAAAAGTTGTTAACCAAGTCGGGGTTGAATTTGGGAATAAGGGAGAAGCTTTCAAGAAGACGGATCTGGTGAGAAGTGAGATGGAAGTGGCTATGGAGGCCATCACTAGAGCACTCTCCACCTTAATGAAACCTAGCAAGGGTGCTGAAGAGAAGACATCGCCTAAGGGAAAAACACATGAAGACCTGGTGGAAGAAGCGGTAAAGGAACTCACCAAGCTGGTTATGAGAGGCAAGGCTCAAATGACAGAGGAAGAGCTGAATGATAGATAGAAAGAAGACCTGGAAGGAGACCTAGGATACTTGTTCGAAGAGGTCGACTGTGCTGCTGTTGATGAAGACCCTCCGCATGTGGAGGATGGAAATTTTTTGAATGTATCTACTTTTTCTATTTTTGATGTGAACAATTCTGCCTACAAGGCATACAATGCAATAAAATCTGATTTTGCTTACTTGTGTGATGTTTTTCCGGATGGAACTGTGCATACATACAAACATTCATTTAATGTCTTTAGCATACATGATGCATCATTGCATGAAATGAACCTAGGGACAGATGATGAACCAAAGATGGTATCCGTCTCGAAAGACCTCACGCCTGATGAGAGAAAAGAACTTGTAAAAATCCTGCAGAAACACGTCAAAGCATTCGCTTGGTCCTACGACGACATGCCAGGGGTTGACAGAGAAATTGCAGAGCATAGAATCCCGACAGATCCGAAGATGAAACCGGTTAAGCAGAAACTTAGACAACTTCGACCAGAATGGGCTGAAAAGGTTAAGGAAGAAGTAGCCAAACAAATAAAAGCCAAGTTCTTAGAAGTGGTAGAATATCCAGAATGGTTGGCCAATGTCGTACCAGTTGCAAAGAAAGACGGTCGAGTAAGGGTTTGTGTGGATTACCGTGATCTGAATAAGGCGTCTCCTAAAGACGACTTTCCACTACCGCATATTGACGTTCTTATTGACAGCGCCGCCAGGGCTGCCATGTATTCCTTCATGGATGGGTTTTCAGGATACAATCAGATTTTAATGAATGTGGTTGACAAAGTAAAGACAGCCTTAATCACAGAATGGGGAGTTTACTGCTACAGAGTTATGCCTTTTGGTTTGAAGAATGCTGGGGCAACTTATCAACGGGCGGTCATGATGCTTCTGCATGATATGATCCACAAAGAGGTTAAGGTTTATGTGGACGATATGTTGGTAAAATCGATGACCCGGGAGGAGCACCCAGCCATCCTGGATAGATTCTTGAATAGGATCGAGAAGTACAATCTTCGCCTTAACCCAAAGAAATGCGTATTTGGTGTCACTTCAGGGAAGTTGCTTGGTCATATAGTCAGCCAGAAAGGGATTGAGATGGATCCAGACAAGATTAAGGCCATCAAGGATATGCCGGCACCACAGTCAGAGAAGGAGGTAAGGTCGTTTCTAGGGTCACTACAGTATGTCAGCCGGTTTATTGCGAGATTGACGACAGTTTGCGAGCCAATTTTCAGACTGCTGAAGAAGAATCAACCCGTGAAATGGAACGAGTAGTGTCAGACAGCCTTTGATAGAATCAAGTCTTATTTGATGAATCCCCCAGTTCTAAAGCCTCCAATACCAGATAAGCCTTTGATTCTGTACTTGGCCATCGAACAGACTTCCGTGGGAGACATGCTAGTGCAAGAGCAAGAGGATGGGCGTGAGCATGCGATCTATTATCTGAGCAAAAAGTTACTCGAGTATGAGAGTAGGTATACGATAGTAGAGAAGACTTGTGCTGCTATGGTATGGTTGACAAAGAAGTTAAGACACTACTTCCAGTCATACAAGGTTCAGGTGGTGGCCAAGGTGGACCCCATGAAGTACTTATGCCAAGCTCCGGTATTAGCAGGAAAGTTATTGAGGTGGTTGCTTTTGTTGTCAGAATTTGACATAGAATATGTGACAAGGAAGACAATCAAGGGAAGAGCCGTAGCGGAATTCCTAGCTAACCAGCCGATAAATTCAGACTATGTGGAGAACTTAGAATTTCCTGACGAACAGCTGGCGCTAGTGGAAGAAGAGTTGAATAGGTGGGTGATGTACTTCGACGGGGCGGTGAATAAACACGGCTCAGGCTTGGGGGTAATCATTGCCACGCCCGAAGGAGAAATCAGTCCTCTGGCAAGGCGACTTGACTTTCCAGTGACCAATAATGGGGCTGAATACGAAGCATGTCTTTTTGGTATTGATGCCTTGATCACACTGGGGGCAAACGAAGTACTAGTTATCGGGGATTCAGCCTTGGTGATTCGGTAGGTAACTGGAGACTGGGAAATAAAGGAAGAATCGCTTCGACCCTATCTCGAGTTGGTTTGGGAAAGGGCAAGGGTATTTAGTCAGTGTGAATTCCGACATGTACCGAGGGAGGAGAATCAGATGGCAGACTCTTTGGGTACATTGTCATCAATGTGGGAAGGCCCCCGAAAACAACCAATACAGCCGGTTATCCTGGAAATTGCTCAGAACCCATGCTATTTGTCAATCAATACAGTTGCAACTACTGAGGCACGCCCTTGGTACCATGACATCCTATTGTTCATCCAGAATGGTCAATATCCTGAAGGCGCCAATGAATCTGATAAGGTTTCCCTCAGGAAGTTAGCGGCACAGTTCCGGATATTTGAGAATCAACTTTTCAAGAGAACGGTTAACGGAGTTCTTCTGAAGTGTATCACGGAGGAAGAGGCAGTCGTGGTTATGAAACAGATACATTCCGGTGTTTATGGCCCGCACATGAATGGCTTGGCTCTAGCAAGGAAGATACTGAGGCAAGGATACTTTTGGCTCACTCTACAAACCGACTGTATCGAGGAAGTTAAGAAATGCCATGAATGTCAAGTGTATGGAGACCTCAATCATCTTCCCCCACTTGAACTTCAAGTATCTTCGACTCCATGGCCATTCGCAGCTTGGGGTATAGACATAATTGGAGAGATAAGGCCTCCTGCTTCAAATGGGCACCGATTCATTGTTGTGGCTGTAGATTACTTTTCCAAGTGGGTCGAAGCAGAATCATTCGTGAATATCACTGCCAAGAAGATGGCCAAATTTATAGAAAAGAACATCTTCGCAAGATATGGGATCCCTCATCATGTCGTGACCGACAACGGGGTTCAATTCCAAGGGGTAACAGCACAGTTATTCCAAGAGAAGGGGATCGAGCACCACAGGTCATCCCCGTATCGCCTACAAGCCAACGGGGCGGTGGAAGCGGCCAATAAGTTCATCAAAAAGATTCTGTCAAAGATGGTGGTAACCTACAGAGATTGGGCCGACATGTTACCATTGGCTTTGTGGGGATACCGGACAAGCATCAGAACCCCTACTGGAGAAACTCCGTATTCACTGGTTTATGGGATGGAAGCGGTGTTACCGGTGGAGATGGAAATCAGATCGTTAAGAGTGGTCATGGAAGCACAGTTACCGGAGTCTGATTGGCTTCAGTCAAGATATGAACAGCTAGCACTAATTGACGAAAAGCGTCTTCAGGCTTTAGATCGGTTGCAAATGTACCAACAGCGGATGGCCAGGGCATACAACAACAAGGTTCACCATCTGAAGCTTCCATTTAAGGCAGGGGATCTGGTACTCAAGCAAATGAAACAGACCAACACAGATGTGCGGGGGAAATTCAAGCCGAACTGGGAAGGTCCATATGTAATTAAGAGGGTACTTTCGAAAGGTGCTCCACGCAAAAATTAGGACAGTCCGATGGGTCGAAAACCGAAAAGGCGATCCATGCAGAAATTAGGACAGAGAGGTGAGGATCATCAACTGGAAAATCTGCAAAGACTGGTTGGTGGCAAGCGTGGCTTCAGTCGAGACTTATACCATCGATAATTCTGTCCTTAGTTTCATTTCATCATTCGATGTACATTGTGCTAAAACATTATTTATGAATGAATGAATGAATGTTCGGTTTTGTTCGTTTAAATGTCCCAAGTTCATCTGCAACTCAGATTATTCTGTGCATATTTATCTTTATATATCTTCCACATATCTCACGTCCATAGATTGAACATATGCATTCAAAAAAAAAAAATGGGAGTCCGATAGGCTGAAAACCCGAAATGGGCAGTCTATGCAAAAGATAGGACATAAATAAGGTCTGCTGGATTGAAAACCCAAAAATGGGCAGTTCAGGCAAAAATAAAGACAGTCCGATAGGCCGAAAACCCAAAAAAGGGCGACCTATGCAAAAATTAGGACCAAAAAAAAAAAAAAAAAAAAGGAGTCATGCAGCTGTAATCAATACTAATCATCTAGAGGCCAAGATACCGCAGCGTCAGCGCTTCACGTCCTCGCCGGGTGGGACAACCAACCAGATCTGCCAGCCAAGCTCTGTAGCAAGCATCTGTCTCTATAGAGGCAAGATTATCATACTTCAGGACCTCAGCACGAGTAGGATGCATCCACTGGTGTTGCACATGCCGAGGCCACGGTGATGTAAACACCCCGCATTCAGTAGTGCACAAAGATCGAGGAACCCCTTGCAGTTGCCCATACTGCCTGCACAGCCGAGCAGGAGAGTAGAAAGCCACATGGGTCAACCCAAGCAGCTGAACACCTCCGGCCCAGGTCTCAGTAGTCACATCAGTAATATCCCACCAAGGGCAGACCCATCGGATTAAGGCGTCAGATCGCCTCCTTAGCCAGTCAAACCAATGCTCCATGGACATGAAACCAAAATCTGGTAGCTCGATGTGCCGAGACCAATAGCGCTTCGGAGCATATCTCGGATGAGGTGGGGGAGGACTCAAGAGGCATAGCTTTTCCATCAGCCAAATCTGTACACGGTTTAGTCAGGATGAAGGGGCAATGAATGTTTGAGTTCAAAAAAAAAAAAAGAGAACTAAAACATACCTGAAGCAGAAAGGAAGATCCACGGCTCTCGATAGGAGAATCAGAATGGATGGAGTCTAAGTATATCAAGGTCTCAGCCAGAACAACCCCCATGAAAGATGCACCCTGAGACACCTGAGTCACCACTGAAGCCAGTCTAAGACTACAAGTATCATCTTGGGACTCGCACAGATAGCAAGCCGTCAGTAACAGACTCATCAGTGGAGCCCACCTAGGGGCAGTGGGAGATAAAGCAAAACACAAGTCAGCAACGATAGAAAGACTAAGTCTGGATGAGGTAGACCTACCGGTAAGTGCACGACTTAGGCTGCTCACAGAAGGAGCGAACTGGCTTAAGAATGTGCGGGCATCATCATAATCAGGGTCAGGAACAGCTAACCGGACCCCCCGGGGGCAAGGAACACAGAGAATGGCACTGAACTCCTCTATCAAGGGGCATAACTCTTGACCTGAGAAACGGAACACATGATCCATTGGATCCCAAAAGCTGACGTCTGCGTCCAAGAAGACCCGATTCGGGGCCAAAGCAATGTAATATCGGAGATACTGCAAGTTAAAGGGTGCAAGTAGGGCCCAATTAGAAGAGCAGAGCGTACCCCAGTAGCCCCAGAGTTGCCCTCTAAGCTGATCCATGTTAAAAGAGAAGCGAAAGAAGAAGAAGGGCTGAAAAGTGAGTGGGGCGGCTGTAATGCACTACAGGGGCTCGGCTGTAATACATGGGGTGGCTGTAATATTTATAGGGGTTCGGCTGTGCTGAATAAAGCTTGCAAAATCGATGTGGGACAATTTTTGGCATGGGGCGGATGTAGCTGCTACAGGGGCACGGCTGTAGCCTACAGGGGTGCGGCTGTAATGCATGGGGCGGCTGTAATGTCTACAGGGGCTCGGCTGTGCTGAAGAAAGTTTGAAAATCGATGTGGGATGGATCTTTTGGCATGGGGCGGCTGTAGCTGCTACAGGGGCACGGCTGTAGCCTACAGGGGCACAGCTGTAATGCATGGGGCGGCTGTAATGTCTACAGGGGCTCGGCTGTGCTGAAGAAAGTTTGAAAATCGATGTGGGATGGATCTTTTGGCATGAGGCGGCTGTAGCTGCTACAGGGGCACGGCTGTAGTATATGGGGCGGCTGTAATTGCTACAGGGCGCGGCTGTAGTTCAGCTAATCTCTTATCCGTGTCCTTTTATGTTTTCTGATTGCAAAAATAAGGTTTCTGGAGATCGCCTTTCAAGGAAAACGACGTATAAAGGCGCCAAGATGCGTCCCGGACCGGACCAAATTGAACAAAAGAGCGATAAAATGTAAGAGAAGGAGAGGAAGTACATAGATAAGAAGTACAAGTGTCATACAAAAGTTATATACATCAGACCTATCCAAAGCAAAGCTAAATCAGATCCACACCAGGACCCGATATGTGCTAAGAAGAATCATCGTCGTCCTCATCATCTTCTGCCTCATCATCATCATCATTGTCGTCGTCATCATCTGCTTCTCCCATCTCGACGTTCCAGTCGCTTGCCTGGTCCCTGAAGGTCTGATTCATGACCTCCAACTCGGCGACTCGATGCCGCAATTGATCGTTCTCGACCCTCAAGCGAGCGGACTCATGGCGCTCCATCCCGATCGCCGTCTGCATTAAAACAAAACATGAAAAACATCACACATGCATCCATGCATACAATTCATACATTCAAACATAAGCATAGCATTCCGTGCAGGTACGTACTGTCCTAGCAGAATTGTCTCGGAAAGAGAGCGCCCTCAGCGCATTAATAGCCTGAACCATGTACATACCCTGCATCACCGGAATCTGCATGAACAAAAGTTGCGATTCAGAGTTTCAGCTAATGACAGAAAAAGGAGAAAATAGATTAACAAAGAGATACTCACATGTGTGGTGTCAGAAGGAATAGCTGGGGGAAAATTATGGTCTTGCAGATGCAGATCAGCTCGATAAGATTGCTGGAAGTCATCATACAGCTGAATAGAGTCTTCGATCGGGAATTTAAGCCGACTATGCAAGTATCCGAGATCGGGGGCCAGAGGAGCCTGGAAATCAGGGATCGGAATATCCTCCGCAATGGCAGCAGAATCCACACCAGCGGCCCTCGGACCAGTGGGACGTGACCTACCTCCTCTCCCCCTAGCTGATGAAGAAGCGCGTCCCCGTCTACCCCGGGAAGATGGCTGGGGTCCATCAAGCACCACAGCGTTAACTAAAAAAAAAAAAAGGAGAGAGAGAAAAGAGGAAATTCCGTTACCCCAGCGCCCGCACTAGCATCAACAGATGGTGGGAGCAAAAGAACGATGATGAAGCGGCTATAATCCCCATCTACACTGCCGGCCTCATATCCGACACCATAGAGGTCCGGGTGCGACTCAAGGGAGAGCAGATGAGGCCAGAATAACCCTACTGGTAGGGCAGCCGGGATCCTACGCGCCCCGGGACCAGAGCGCCAGTCGCAAGTCCTCTCCCCTAAGAACCATTCGTGGCCGGAGGGGCACTCCATCACGAAGCGTCTACTCGCGAGTGCCTGCGCGTCAGCAAGCTGCTGGGGCAAATTTTCCCCTTCCCGACTCCAAGGGGCCTTAACAATCTGAAATTGAGGAATTCGTCAATTGCAAAAAAAAAAAAAAAAAAAAAAAAAAAAATCAAATCAAAAATTATACCCCCTCGAACGTCACATCCCTCAGAGCCTGCCGGCACTCCTCCTGGTTCTTATCCACCTCGCTCCAGACGTATCCCATGTAACGGCGGAGGCGAGGAAATTCAACCAAAGTGACCCCTTCAGGAATCTGCACGATCGGGGGAGGGACGAAGCGATACTCATAGACCCAAATCTGCAAAGGAAAATTTAAAGCAAGTTGGTAAAAAAAAAAAAAAAAAAATTCAAGACACTCACGTGCAGCAGAATCCAAAAGGCCTTCAACTCCTTATGGGAGCCTCGGGCACAAAGATCTAAAGCATAATAAAGTTGGGCCAATCTAGCCCGAGCCCCCTCACAGCCTCCAAGTCCATCAATGAAGGCAATAGAGCCAGATTCACATTGCTCCGGCCTGTGGGGAAAAGAGTAGTGGATAGAGCATGCAACAGTACGCTCTAGCGTACTTCCTTTCATCACCAGCATCAAAGGTGGTTCCCTCCGGAAGCGCACGCTGCCGCCCGAGCCAGTACTCGCGGAGCCTACTACATTGGATCCGACTCCTGACGATGTTCGCCATGCACGAAGACTTGATTGAAGTGAATCGTCTGGCCTAAGAAGGGAAGGCCCGTAATAGCAACGACATCCTCCGGGGTCACGGTGTATTCCCCGGAAGGGAAATGAAATGTGTGGGTAGAGTCCATCCACCTCTCCAATAATACGGCCAAAAGCCCCCGACTCGTGCGAGGAGTAGTGATTGACATGCTGCGAACAAGTCGGTGCAGGCCGGTGGAGTTCACAATATCCTTCACCCCTTGAGGGAGACGCCTATACCACTTTAAAGCCTCTGTGATGGATCCGCAACCACAATGGCCAGATCTCGACTGCAAAAATTAATAATCAGGGAGTTTATGAGCTTTTTAGAATGCATACACACCATAAAAATCGAAGAAACATTTTTTGAATCGAAAAATGGGGTTGCCTTAAAAATGCAGGACTACAGCCGCCCGGCTGTAGGACTACAGCCGCTCAGCTGTAACCCACATGATCACAGCCACGCGGCTGTGATCAAAGGTGGGGCGGCTGTAGCTGCATTTTTTCGGCCCAACTCAATTTTTCTCGCTTTTTCGGTTGAATCTCGTCCTGACTCGAGCCAAACCAACAATTAATCATCCTAGGGGCATAATCTACTTAAATCATGCATCAATTTCACATATTTTCCTCAATTTTGCAGAAATTGGAAACTTGGAAAAAGTGGGAAAGTTTGAGAAAACTAACCGGATTTGTGTAAGCATGGTTCGAAACTTGGAGTAAAATGGGCACCGGGTCGTCGATCTTCACTCCACAGTATGCATCCTCCTTTTTTAACCCATAAATACACTCGGTGGGTTCAAAGGGTAGAGTAAAGTTTCCTTCCGGGGTAGAAAACCGAGTTTGAAACACGGGTTGAGCAGCCGGGACAGGACGGAGGACTCTACGCATCTTTTGCCTCATGGTTTCGGCTTGGGAGCAAGAGAAATCGCCAGAAATGAGAGTATTTTCGGCCAAAATGGGTAAATGGGGGCTGCCACATTGTGTGGTTCTTATAAACTCACCCCCGCCTACCACTACAGCCGCGCGGCTGTAACACAGCCGCCCGGCTGTAGCATCATTTCCTTTAAAATTTGTTTCGTTTTTCTTTTCCGAAATTTATTTTATGTCCATTTGACCCCGAGAAAGGTAATTTTCTTGTTTTGTAGGCATCAAAGAACAGGATTTTGGGCTCAAATTCATTCTTAATCGAAGGGGCAAAAATTTTTGTTTCCAAAATTATCGATCAAGGAACGAACATGCGCCCAAAACGACTTCAAAGCTACACGTGTCAACCAAAATTCTCAAGCCACCAAAGAACCATCTTCCCGGCTACAATAGCCCCGTGACGACATAATCATCTTTTCCTTCAAGTGACACATGCTTCACAAGAAGTGAAATGTCCAAAATGCCCTTCGGGTAATGACCACACCACCGGATGGCCAAAACAATTTCTCTTTAGCGATATGAGCTATATGAGGGACCGAGTCACCCAAAATATTTCTCCCCTTAATGACACAAGCTCCATTAAGGGCGAAATGGCCGAGATTCCTTCTGCCGGCCACCAAGCTGTCAAATGACCGAAATACCCCTTCCCACAAAAAGGGAACACCAGATCACTAAAAACCCATTTCTTTTGTGACATAAGCACCGCAAAAGACCAAACGCCCAAAGTCTCCTTATTTCAAGGAACGTCAACTTCCCAAGTTATAAAATTACCAAAATACCCTTCCCTTTCGTAGGCGCCGAATGGGAAGGAGAATCCGATCTGGGCAAGTCCTCTGCTTCACAATAGAGTCGAAGCATGTCCTTGGCAAGTCAAACATGATCTGGGCAAGTCCTCTGCTTCACGATGGAGTTGAAGCATGTCCCTGGCGAATCAAATGACATCTGGGCACAGTCCTCTGCTTTACAATGGAGTCTAAGTATGACCCTGGATAACGTCGGAACAACTCGGGCAAAGTCCTATACTTCGTATCAGAACCGAAGCAAGACCCTGAAAAGAGAAAATCAAATCAACTTAGGCAAGACCACTGTCTCAAAAGCAACCGAGACAAGTCCCTATGTACACCCAAACAAGTCGGCATGAGGAGAACCCCTCAGGTACGTTCCCTTTTCCTTCTCACCGTGCTCCCTATCGCGAGACCAGACTCGAATCGGACATAAGCACCCATTTAAGTCGACTTTGGTCGCGCGAGGGGCAGCCTGTGAGCACGGGTTTTTCCCGACCTCGGTGATGAAAGCCATTATTACCTTTTTCACGGATAAACATGAAGCGGATCCGGACCGACCAGAATGACGTCGGAAATGTCCCGGATAACCCGGAGGTGTGTGACAAGTCCTAGTACGGAACCCTGGAAGATTTGAGCGTGTATTTAAGCGAACCGAAGAGCAAACCAAAGAAAATAAGTGAAAATGTAATTTTTGGGCATTACAGCCGCTCGGCTGTAAGCTATAGTTGCTCGGCTGTAGTCTACAGCCGCTCGGCTGTAATCTCATTATTTCCTTTTTGGGCAAAATCAGCATTTAATTCGGTTTCTGAGCAAAATAGGAATTTTTCATACTATAGCCGCGCGGCTGTATATTACAGGGGCGCGGCTGTAATGTTCAGTTTTCCTTTTTTGACAAAATCAGTAATTAATTCCAATTTTATTCCGAAACAGGAGATATTTAAGCCTTCTATTCGGGAATTAGGGCAGAAGGGGGGCAGAAAAAAACAGAAAAAAGAGAGAAAAAGAGAAAAAAAGAAAAATCATATAGCTTTTCTTAGGGTTTTTTCAATACAAAAAAAAAAAAAAGAGAATTAGAGAAGAGAAAAAGAAAGAAAGAAAGAAAAGGTTAGAGGAAGAGAGAACACTTGAAAACCAATCCTTGAATTTTCCTCGGGGTTCCATTCGAGGTTCAGGAAACGCACTTTGCTCGGGTCGTCCGTGACTACGGGACGTTTTCCGGCATCCAAAAATCTTTTTGGTGGTCCAAACGCTGGAACACGTACAAGGTAATTTTCTGAGAGGCCTTAAAATCCATTGTGTTCATCTTGGTTGTGAGTCTATTGATTGATTTGAGTTTTTTTTCGCATTCGATTGATTTTTTTGGGCTACAGCCGCCCCACCAAAGATCACAGCCGCCCGGTTGTAATCTACAGCCGCGCGGCTGTGACCTACAGGGGCGCGGCTGTGATCCATTTCCATTTTTTCTTCTGTTCTGTGGGAGTTTTATGATTACAGCCGCCCCACAAGATCACAGCCGCCCTGCTGTAACCTATAGCCGCTCGGCTGTGACCTATAAGGGCACGGCTGTAATACCTTTTTGTGGATTTTTTATGTTTTTTTTTGTTGGGTTTTCTGTGATTACAGCCGCCCCATGTGATCACAGCCGCCCGGCTGTAACCTACAGCCGAGCGGCTGTGACCTACAGGGGCGCGGCTGTAACCTACAGGGGCCGAAGCTCCATCGGCCCAAATCGATCGATAACGCTCCCACGCTTCAATTAAATGTATCTTTCACATTTGTTATCGATCCAATCACATCTGTGCATGCTTCGATTCCATGTTCTTTTTTTTATGAGCGGATGTGATGAATTTGGTGATCTTGGATGATTAGGGACTTCCGGATTCGATTTGGTCCATTTCGGATCTTTTCCGTTGGCTTTAGTATTTTTCCAGAAGTCCCGGATTGCCTAAAATCATCAAACTTTGCAAAATGATCTTCGAAAACACGAAAAATAAGTCGGAATCGATTCTGGAGCATTACAGCCGCCCGGCTGTAAGCTACAGGGGTGCGGCTGTAATCTACAGCCGCGCGGCTGTAGCCTACAGGGGTACGGCTGTAATATGGGCAGAATTGCAGTTTTGCCCTTTTGGGCCCCAAACTTGTAATTTTGCATCCTTTTTACATTGAAAAATGAATTTTGGCGTGTTTGTATACTTTTGGACCCTAGGTGGATGTATGTTTTAGGCCCACACACGAACGGGACCCCCGGGTCCCGGGATATCCGGCCCGCTAAGTTGGATAAATGCATGTAAATGAGCCAAACCGCTTTTAAAATTGATTTTTCATCCACAAAAAACCTACAGGGCTTTTAAAAAACCGTTTTCCAGGTCTAACCGAGCCGACCGGTCGGGTCGACCCGGTTACCCCCTTTGCATGATCCCGTTTCCTAAAATACCCCTATTCTGTCCTATATGAGTCCTTAGTGTGATTTATTTATTTGTGCTAACCATATGTGGATGCAGCTTTTATTTTTGCTTTATCTTTATTTTTTGAATGTATTTTATAGATTATCCCGTGTATCTAGGCGATTGTAATTTTTAGATTATCGTGTATAATAGGCGGTTGTAAAAGGTGAGGATGAGAGTTTTCTTTTTTTTTGGGTTGTATGATTTGGCCTCTGATTTACTTTTCCGCACTTTTACTTTTCCGCACTTTTATTTTGGTTTTATATTTATGTCATATGTATGAGCACTGGCTAATAACAAAAGGAGAGATAAAATGAGTAGAATTAAGTGAATGAAATGTCATATTACGAAATAATAATTAAAAATTAGTGAGGGTTAGTAGATATGTTGCCCGAACCTCGAATCTCTGGATTAGGTACTGCGTCTACACTTGGTAGGGAGCTGTACCGGAATTTCCCGGATGAGCTGATCCGGGTGGCGACTCTGTATCTAATCTCGAAATTCGTGTTTCGAGATCTTTAAGTTAAAATGGGATTTTCTAAAAAGCTTAACTCATGCTTGAAATTAAGTTTTCTACGAAAAGACTTTTCTAATAAAAAGGAAGATTTCTTTTAGAAAGATTAAGACCTGTTTTCAAAATACCAAGACCCAAAAAGAAAATCCCCGGTTCCCGCTTCACCGCGCGTTCCGAAAAAGGTCGTCTGCTCACAAGCATGCTCCGTAAGTACTCCATTAGAGTCGTTATTGGTAGGTCTTTTGTGCTTTGTTGAGAGAGTTTATTGATTCTGCAATGTTTGATGTCAATATGTTGTATCTGTTGTTTGTTGAGTGTACTCTGCTCTATTTGTCATACCCAAAGTCTTGAAGGTACGCTGGGATTTTTTTGTTGATATTTTCCAGTTCAGTCATGTACTTATTGAAATCCTCTATCGTGTATGCTCTTGTTGCTTTGTTGAAGTACTTCTTCATGTCTTTTGTGTTGTTTTTGTATCTGAGTTTGAGGTTTTACAGCAGATGGAATGCACAGACACAATGTGGAACATCTGGTAGCACTGTTTTTGAAGCTTTTTCTATGCTCTTATGTCTGTCTGAAACTATAACCATTTCTTGTCTCTGTCCATAAGCGTTTTTGAATTGTTTGAAAAACCATTCCCATGATTCATCATTTTCTCCATCAACTACTGCAAATGCCAGCGGGAAGATCATCTCTGCATTTGTCAGTTTATTGCATATTAGTATAATATTTATACCTTAGTTATATCTCAATTATACCGTAGTTATACCGCAGTTATACCTTAATTATACGTTAGTTATACCTTAGTTATACCTTAAGATACACTATTATACCTTAGTTATACCTCAATTATACCTTAGGATACACTATTACAGTGATTATACCTTAGTTATACCGCAATTATACCTTAGTTATACCTTAATTATACTTTAGTTATACCTTAAGATACACTATTACAATCATTATACTTTAGTTATACCTTAATTATACTATAAATTCGCTAATTATACCTTAATTATACTTTATGTTTTACCTGAAGCATCTTGCGTGCAGGCTGAGATGAGCGTTCCACTGTAACATGTTCTGAGGAATGTGGCATCAACCACAACAACTGGTTTGCAATGTTTCCATCCTTCTATTGAAGCTTGCATTGCTACAAATAGGTACATAAATCTGTTTTCTTTTGTTTCCAAACTGATTTTTGTTCCCGGGTTTGTTTTTTGCAACATATAGAGGTAGCTTGTAGCATGTTGTATGATTCAGATGGTGAACCTCTGATTATTTTGAGTGCTTCTTCTTTTGAATGCCAGGCTTTTTGGTAATTGATTTCTGCCCCTATATGTTCTTTCATGTCATATACTATATTTTTTGCTGTGTATATTCTTTTCAGTCTGATGTATTTGTTCTTGATGATGCTTGCTATAAGTGCCTTTGTTGCCTGTCTTTTATCACCATTCCTATCATCAATGTTGCATGTGTGCTTTTCATCATACTTTCTTATTATGAATCTTTCTGTATTTTTTTTTCCTTGATGCGCTGAATCTCCATGTACACTGTTCATTAATGCACTGCAGGAAGTACTGTTTTGGACAGGATTTTTTAACCTTGAATTGAAAATTTTTTCTTATTGCATAGAGACTAATTGCTTCTTTCAGTGTCTTTTTGTTTGTATAGATTTGTCCAGCTTGTATGTAGTCAACATTGGCATCTGTTATTTCATTGTCTTCTTCTCCTCCTGTAATTGTGTTTGCTTGTTTTGTGCTATATATTTCTTCTATTGTTCTGTCTGCTATGTTTCTTATGTAAGCTACATGGTCATCTTCTTCATCTTCTGCTTCTGTGTTGTACTGGTTGTACTCTAGTTGGTACACAGATTCTTCCATGTTACTGTTGTGATCCTTTTCTCCACTTCCTATAATATATACACAAAGACAGACACACACCTGTTACATATCAGGTTATACATAGATTATACCTTATTTATACATTGTGATAAATAGATGTGATACCTTACTTATATATTGTGATATTTTTTGTACGACTTACTTATACATTACTCATACTTGAATTATACATTAGTTATACTTGAATTATACATTAGTTTATACATTAGTTATACTTGAATTATACATTAGTTATACCTGAATTATACATTACTCATACTATTTTCACTGATTATACCTTAGTTATACCTGAATTATACCTTAGTTATACTGAGTTATACCTTAGTTATACCCTAAGATACACTGTTATTGTGATTATACCTTAGTTATACATTCTGATACACTATTTTCACTGTTTATACCTGAATTATACCCTAGTTATACTGAGTTATACCTTAGTTATACCCTAAGATACATTGTTATTGTGATTATACCTTTGTTATACATTCAGATACACTTTTTTCACTGATTATACCTTAGTTATACTTGAATTATACCTTAGTTATACTGAGTTATACATTAGTTATACCCTAAGATACACTGTTATTGTGATTATACCTTTGTTATACATTCAGATACACTATTTTCACTGATTATACATTTGTTATACATTCAGATACACTATTTTCACTGATTATACCTTAGTTATACGGCAATTATACCTTAGTTATACTGAGTTATACATTAGTTATACCTTAAGATACACTGTTATACCTGATTTATACCTTTGTTATACCTTAAGATACACTGTTATTGTGATTATACCTTAGTTATACTTTCTGATATATTAAGTATACCTTAGTTATACATTGAAAATACACTATTTTCATTGATTATACCTTAGTTATACCTAAATTATACCTTAGTTCTACTGATTTATACCTTAGTTATACCTTAAGATACACTATTATTGTGATTATACCTTAGTTATACATTGATTATACAATTTTTTCACTGATTATACCTAGTTATACCTGAATTATACTTTAGTTATACTGAGTTATACTGAATTATACCTTAGTTATACTGAGATATTGTGACGATTTTACCTTGTTCATCTTCTATTTCTCTCTGAATTGTTGTTATGCATAGTGGATACTGCATTAGGATATCGCTTGCACTCTTTAGTTGTAAATAGAATTTAATGAACATGTCGTTCAGTATATCCATTGGCGGATATCCTTCTGTTACTTGGAATTGGATCTTTAAATCTTCTTTTTGTTGATCGATCTTGATGTTTGCTTTGATAGTTTGGTTGAAGTCATTGAATGTTGATGTTGTTGGTATTAGGACTCCACTTACTTTGTAATTGATGAATCTGTAATCTTCAGTCCAAGTTCCATTATGATGGAGTAGAATTGCGATTTCTTGCATATCTCTATGATCGATTGAATTGCGATGTCTGTTTTGCAGTGATCGATTGATTTTGTAGGAGAGAGATCGATCCAGCAGTGCGATCCTGATTTTTGCGTCTCTGATCGATGTTGATGTGTTGCAATTTTTGGCGAAACTGATCTGTGATTCTTAGCGAAATTGATCTGCGATTTCTTGGCGTTTGGGAGGTTTTTGCGTTTGGGAGGTTTTTGAGCAGGCGCGATTCACTTATTTTGGAGATTTATGGTTTTCGGTTTTGTGTTTTTTTGCTACAGATTTACGTAAAACAGGAATTTCCTGTTTTAGGTATTTTTGAAATTTTGGAAAGTTTTTAAAGTATTTAAGCAAACTTTTTTTTTTGTAGGTAAAAAAGTTAGGTGGTGCCAAAAGGTAAGTATTTATGTAAAAAGCCCTTTAATTTATAACCCAATTTTCACTATTAAAGTGTTTGTTCGAAAAATTAAAAAAAAAAAAGCACATAAATTTTATTTCTAAAATTTAGTTTTTTTTGGATAGTTGAGTAATTATTTTTATTTTATTCAAAATTTAATTAAAAGTTGAATTCTTACAAAATCTATATAAAAGAAAACAATGAAAAATGTATTCGTTTTTATCTAATATCAACTTCTACAACTAGATTTTTAATATAAAAGATAATGAAAGTAATAGTAATATTAAGTTTTTCTTATCGGAATCAAATTTTGGAAATTTGAAGTAAAATTAAGATTATGGTCGTTTTTCTTTAATTTATTCTTATTAAGCAGACACATTATGCCCGTAATTTCTAATTTTTACACATTAGTGTTTATATATTGAAAATAAAATTGTTTATGTGTGCAGTTAAAAATTTAAAATTTAATGAAGAAAAATTAGAATGATGGAACTTTATTATTCTTTTTGCCTGCCAAGTAACCACATAGAAAGTAGTCTTTAGCTCATTGCCTCATAATTAATTATAATATTATTATCTTTCAAACCAAAAAATAATCATATTATATACAAGGAAAAATAATTAAAGAGGCGTAGGAAAGCAGCGGTGCCGCCGTGACGACGTCAAGCAACGGAAGGGACGGGCATGAATCAGTCCCAGAACAAGGCTTCGTACTTCCATTGTCGAATTAGGTCGAAATTGAAGAGGAAAGATCCATTTTTTTGTTTTGGATTTGTAATTATACATCGCTGATTAAAAAAACCATTCATTTTTTCTGAGTGAATGGGTAGATGGCGAGCTTCTGTTTCGCTTCTCCTCAACCGCATAGCCAGAAACACCTCTAACTCCTCCCTTTTACCTAATCTCTATTTGCGCCTCCCAAGAACTCTTCATCCCTTGCACCCTCTAAACCAGAGTGTTTATTTCTACAATTTTAGGTCGTTTTCTGCAATCCCATCCCGGGTCTCTGTTTATAGCAATGATATTGAATATGGGTCTCATGATTTTGCTCCCGATTACACCCTGGTGCCTAGGGAAGATGAGGAGATTGCAAAAATTCCTGTTAAAGCGTACTTTCTTTGTACCAGGTCTGATTGCTCAACTGGGTTTTGTTCGGTTTCTGATTCTTTCCGTTATTATTTACAAGTTTCTTGAGTCTATCTTCAAAGAGCCGGTTACCTTCTGCTTTTATTCACTCAATACTACTGTTTGAGACTAGTAATTCTTTGATTGTTTCGTTGGTTCTATTCTTAATTGCCCATTTCCTTATTTTCACTTGAACATCTTTTCATCCGAAAATGTCGTAATTTTTATTAGAGAGCAAGAAGCAACACAGCTTTATGTTACTTAATAGTTTAAATTGCATATATCCTATTGGAGATGTTGTCTGTTTCATTTCTGGAACCTGATGAAGTTCAGTCTTTGCTTGTAAGGGTGCTCGGATTAGTTAGCCAGTATTTACCTTAGCAATGTAGTTATGTTGTTGAAGGTGATATCTTTATCATCTTCATGTTTTATCTCTCCAGGGTCTGGTAGTTAATGATGATGGGTAATTTCTCTATAGTACATATGTTGTCCCCCCCATGCTTCTGTTTCCGCTTTATCTTACCTCTCTTTGTGGTTATTTTTTTCTTTGATTATTTGTTTTCTCAGATTCATGGTTTTGGCAGTATTGATTTGAAGAGCATGCAAGCAGAGAATTTTAGCAATGTTGTTCCTCCCAACTCTCGTTCAACAAATTATATTGTCCTCAGATATTGTGATTTTCCTCCAGAAATTTCAGTAAGATGAAAAAAAAAAACCGAATCCTTTTTGAGTCGGTTAACTATTTTATTTGCAGTCTTGAGTTTCTTCCTTATAAGTTTGTCATTTATTTGTGGTCTTACAGCTTTGGCATTTCGTTGCACTTATTTTTTTGCTCATGAGAAACCATATTTTGTTTCTTCTGCTGGGGAGGCAGGGTGGTTAAGGGAACTTCAGTTATATGCTTGCTTCTTTTATTTTGTGATACTTATTTGTTTGGTGATGAATTGTAACTACCTTTAATTGGGAGTCATGCTTTCTGGTTCCGAATTTGAATCTGGGTGTCATTATTAGGTGTTAAAACTGAATTGGATATGATGTTGTTTCCATCAGTTAATTTTCTAGCCATGCTACCTCGAGTATGCATGATTGTATTTTGTGTCAGCATCGGTATCCGTATGGACTATGGCTAGGGTCTATTGAGGATGCTGTACCCTGGTTTTCATAGTGAAATGCGTACCAAAGTTACAGTTCTTTCTTTCAACTGTATTAATTTATAGTCATTTTTATAATTCCTGCCTTTGATGCAGGCCCTTGGAATCAAAGATTATATCAGTTGTCGCTACATGGTTGTATTCCAATATGGATCAGTTGTTCTCTTTAATATTGAGGATCATGAAGTTGAAAGTTACTTAGACATAATAAGAATATATGCTTCTGGTTTGCTTACAGAGATGAGGAAAGATGGTATGTTTTTTTGAAACGATCTCTGCTTTGATTTGTAGCAATTTGCTAAATTCAATGCAAATTCTCTTTTCTAATTTATTTTTTCTTTTCTTCAACTTTATTTTAATATGGTCATTTACTCTTGCATTTTCTTCTGTTCAAAAGTATGTTTAATTTTCTTTTTGGCTGTTGATTTTTCCTTGTTTTAGATTATGCCATAAAAGAGAAGCCGCTTCTGGTTGAGGACATGCAGGGAGGTCCCGATTACATTGTTCTCAAAACTTTGGATACTGATAGTATTCGCATAATGGGAAGTGTGCTTGGACAAAGTATTGCTCTGGATTATTTTGTTTCACAGGTAATATATCAACTCTTTTTGAAGTGCTGGTTATTCTACCGTCGATGAATAGTTGGTTTTACCTGAAATGGGCTTCCATAAGTAGTTTTGAGAAGGATTCTGAAACTTAATCTCTCTGTCACACACTCAATGCAGGTTGATGGAATGGTAGAAGAGTTTGCTGGCATAAATCGTGCAATGGAAAAAACTGGAACTTTCACTATGGATAGGAAGAAGCTCCTTCAACTTGTTGGAAAGGCTAATTCGAATCTGGCTGATGTAATTCTCAAAGTCGGCCTTTTTGAGAGGTAATTTGACCATTTCACACACATACACAAACATATTGTTTTGTGCTTTCTACATTGAAGACGACAATTTAGTGAATACCTTGGAACCGTTAGTTGCCATTGATCAACAATATTCCTGATGCCCGTTTTATTGTTGCACTATCCAGGTCTGAAATTGCTTGGAGAGATGCAAAATATGCTCAAATATATGAGTATCTTAGGGAGGAGTATGAAGTAACTCAACGCTTTGGGAACTTGGATTTCAAACTGAAGTTTGTGGAGGTATAAGTGCAAAATTTCCAAATCTAACAAACATAGAATTTGTTGTCACAGATTCGGTATTATTCATCGTGATAATTGTATGCAAGTTTATATCTAAATTGCTCTTGTGTGTGTTTGGCAGCACAATATTCATTTCCTTCAAGAAGTTATTCAGAACAGGCGATCAGATCTTCTAGAATGGTGCATTATTTTTCTGTTGAGTGTTGAGAATATTATATCAATATATGAGATTGTTCAGGGATAGGGTGCATGCTATTGCTCCTTTAATGTTGCTTTGCAGATCAGAATGATCAAGTGCAAAGTTAAAGTTAAAAATTAGTATATCAATTTCTCAAGTTTTGTAATAACATTCAAGGTATTTAGTATAATGCAAGGAAATTTTTGAAAATTTTGCTTTCATCGAGTCAGGGAAAAGAAAACCCACATCAAATTGTTGAAATTGTGCGAACATTTATACATGAGTTAATTGTAAAACGCAATACATGTTTTAAAGAATTACCATAGAACTCAAACATTCACAACTCAACTAAAGTTGCAAACAATGTTTGAGAGTGGCAATAATTATAAAAATATGAGCTTATATGAATTATGTTAGAAGAATTTAATGATGATTCTTATAAGCAAGTCATTATGATGGCGGAGGAGCACATGCAGAACCACATCACAAGTTCAAAAAGGCGCCACCGAAGAACCAACACAGAGGAATCGTGAATACGAACACAAATCTGAAGACACAAGTGAAAACAATGTATGTGAGTTTCACCCCATGGGTCGAAAAGCGAATATTGAAAGCCAATGTTGCAGCGTCATCATGGAGAAAATTTCTGGAGTAAGTGATACCCAAAAGAAAAAAGCATTGACCATGGAGATTATAGCAGAAACTGAGAAGGCAAAGCTAGCAATGGAGCAGCAAAAACATGACATTGATTTCCTCATCGCTAACACATCTAACATGACAAATGCGCAAAAGATGAATCACAAAATGTTGTGTGATTATCTTAAGAAAAAATTTTACATGTAGTGCTTGTAATCTATGCACTATTTAGTTTTATGTTCAACTCAATGATATTTAGATTTGTGATGTACCATTTAACATCATGCACTCAAAAACTAGCCTTCAAAGAATTGACTTCTGGCGTGCTCAAGTCTATCGACAGATAGAAATATTCTTTCAAGACTCAAAACATTCATAACTCACAACTCAAATCTCATTAACACAACATACACGAGTCCAACCAAACCGAAAAGTATCCAAGTCTCAATTTCTATGAAAACATGAGGATATGGGAATTAATGCTAGAAGAATTTAATAACAATTTTGAAGAGCAAAGTCATTAACAATACTACACCAGCTCAAAAAGAAAGCAATCATGAATACAAGCGCAAATGCTTGTATAACAAGAAAACACTGCTATTCCTTCAACTTGTGGAATCTCTAGAAAACCACTCCACGACAAATTATTATTAACAATAAAACCAGCAAACTTGTGGTTAGAAAATAATGAAACCAATGAATAACTCGAGATATGTCTTTGTGATTCCCGGAACATATGCAAAATGTAGAAACTCTCCAAGTATGCAACCGAAACGGTCAACCATGGCTTCTTAAGTTTAATAGTTATGCAAATAAATACCAAAAAGGGGCAATTGAATCCACTTGTTGAAACTAATAAAGCATATAAAATCTTGTATTGTATGGCATAGTAACTTTCAAAACTTTAATCAATTTAGCAGAAGCAATTAGATTTAGGATCCAAATCCGTTAATTATGATTTGAAAACATCATATCTAGCTTGATATGTCTAAAGAATCACTAAGGCTTTTTCACCATCCATAAATGAATATATGTTGAACTCAAAAATCATCTACTCTAACAGCAGCTTGAGGCACATCATAAGCAATTCTTGGCCTAGATTTCGTGACTCCAGCTGTGAACCATACCTTATCAGACTTGTAACCTTCAACTCCCACACTTGTGACCTTAACCCATACTAGGACCTTTGTCTTCATTCCCTCTATACTTGAGAGCTTTCCTCTCATAAGGATTGCTTTTACTCGAGTCGCATACCGCAATACCGATGAATCCTTGAAGCTGATTTCACATGCAGAAGGCAAATACACAATCAACTTGGATTTCGTCTCATCAAATTCATAACAAGTTATGTTCAAGGGAAAGAGACCGGGCGGCAAGTTGTACTCTCGGAGAAGATCTGGCAAGCTTTTAAGTGGTTTTCCTACAGAAAGAAGGAACAATTGAATTGCATATAAAGCAGATTAGAATTTCCCCAGGCTCTCAAGATTTCTTATGACATATCTCCATTGGACTGTAGAAATATATAGATAAACAGATACACTATCTTCGACACAATTGGAAAAATTCCATGAAAACAGGACAGGGAAGTTAATCTTGGAGAGATTTACATTATGCTTTGATACTTAATACCAAGCACATACAAAGTAGGTAATTTACACAATTTGCTACCTTTGAGCTTGTTGAAAATCCATTTTGCCTTCTCTTCAACAGTATTTGAGAAAGTCTGATATCACAAGAGAGAAATTAGAAAGTAGTAGAATTTTCTTCACAAGAAACAGAATATCTCCGTAATTAAAAAATAATCAACATTTTTCACTGGAAACTAGTTTTCAAGAAAATCCTGAATCTCCTCTTTAGTTGGTAACTTTGCAACTTGGTTCAATCAATGATGATTTACCATAAAATAAAACTCAACAACTTATAGTAATTAGTATTCAACTCAAGAACACATCATTCACCAACTAGTTAAGTAAAATTAACAATTTTCCTTGCTCTCCTCTCCTTTTATTAAAGAAAACCTAGGATCAAAATGGGAAGATAAATTGGATACATTATACCATTTTCAAAGCCTTTGATAAGATCAGCCACAAGAAAAGCCAAAAGAATGAAGAAAATATAATGATTTGACATCCGAACACCTTTTGCAATTCAAATTCGTCAACTTTATTAACTCATAAAAAAAACCCTTTTCCCAATTCGTTCATTTTCTAGGAAAATCCATAGATCTATACAGGATAATTCAATCAACCCACATTACAAAACAAAATCACAAATAACAGAAGTAATCAAACGAAAGGCAAAAACAAGAAATGATGGAAGACTCACAGTGATGTCCCCAGAAATGTTAGAGAGTTCTTCCTTGGCTTTCCTTGAGATCCATGAGCCCCCAACTTTCAAGCTGCTAACTTTGGTTAGTGCTCTCTCCATTCTCTATTCTCTTCTGGTTCGAAGAAGGAGAGAGGGAAGGCTTGTGTGTTTCTTTTTCTGCTGGGAAGAAAATGAGTGAAATGTAAAGGCGAAAAAGTTAAGAGGTGGCAGTGAGGCAGTGATATAGAGACAAAAGTGGTGCTTGGAAAAAAGCGGCTCCCAGTTCTCGAGAATATTTCAATTCAACTGAAGGTTTTTCCTTTTCATATCTCAGTTGATTTTGTGTGTCATCCGTTGGATTTCACACCTTGAGGGAAATTCTGTTTTACATTTAAAAAAAAAAAAAAAAAAGTTATTCTAACCATTTTGAAATTGAATGGATGGGATTAGATTATCAATTTTAGAATAAATTTATATAGAATTAAATACTAATTTATTAGTTTACCATGTTATTTGAAGTTTTTGCGAAGTTCTTCTGAATAAGTTAGAAAAACTAATTTATGAATAAGTGGCTAATTTTAGTCATTTATACATTAAGCTTAGGCATTTTGGTAATGCCGTAAAAGATATAAATATAATAACTTAAATATTTCATTTATCCAAAATGAAAATGCAAAAAGGTTCAGTTTCACATGAAGAATTAGTGATTTGAATAATCATTTATCATTTTTACAGTACAAAGAGATAAAGTTATCAGTGAATTAGAACAAATAGAACCTTGAAATTTAAATTGATTAGAGTTGTAAAGTTATTCAAATTGATGGGTTCTTTGTTAAATTCCACACACAACTTTTCAAGAAATATAAATACTATGACTTTATCACATATGTGTGGCCACTTGTTGAAGTTAAGGAGTTCAATAATTTATCTCTATATCATTGGAGGAAATAATTTATTGCTGATCTAATCTCAAAAAGCCTTATCATTTGCTTTTTTTTTTTTTTTTTCTTTTCATTAAGTGAATATTATGTTGTAATGTCACTTGTATATAAATATATATATATATATATATATTTATATATATATATATATATATATATATATATATAAAGAGAGTATCATTCTTCCATTTTTATGTTGTTGTGAAATCATTTCCCTGAGGCAAAAGCCATGAAGAAAAAGGACAAAAGAAACAGAAATACGGTAGGAAAAAAAAAAAAGTATAATCTTTTTTAATTAATTTTAGCGCTTTATATTCACCCATCGATTTCAAAAACCCATATAAGGCCATCTCCAACCATAACTCCAAATTTTCCACTCCAAATCCAATTTTCTCTATAATTTAGAGTGAGCTACAGTTCTTTTTCTCCAACCCTCCACTCCAAATTTCCACTCCAAATTAAAATATTATTACTTTATTCCTTTCCACCTACCTTTTTATTATTATTATATTCCTTTTTACATATATTTATATTATTCATATCTTTTTATATTTCCAAGTTGTATGTATATTAATATTTTTTTTATTTTCACCATTTTAATCTATTTTTGATATTTTATCATTATCAATTAATCAAATTTTAAGAATTTAAGCAAAATTATTAAAATAATTCAAGACCACAAATACACATATAAATTAAATCAAACACACAAATTAATAAAAACACATAACCCAAATACTATAAATTGAATTTTTTATTTTTAAAACTAAAAAAATAAAAAATTCAAAGAGAAAAAAAAGAAAGTAAGGAACAAATAAAAAAAAAGGAATGGTAGAAACAAATAAAAAAATAAAAAAATAAAGCAAAAAACAAAAAAAGTAAGAAAAAAAAAAAAGGGAATGGAGGGGAACAGTACCCCGCCAACATTGGAGGGGGTACTGTTCCCCTCCAAAATTTTAGTGTTAAATTTGGTGGTGGGTTGGAGCAACCCACCACCAAATTTTGCATTTCCAACCCCAAATAGAGTGGGGTTGGAGATGCTCTAAATAAGGTGGGGCAAATTTAGAATTTTACAGCTCAAAAGTTGAAAATGACAGCTTTTTCAATAAAAAAAAATATTGTCTTTTTTTATTTTTTATTGAAAAAAAAACGCATTCTAAAGTTTAACTATTTGATCTACCAATCAATTATTCCACACAAGTATCTAACCATTATGTGTCCCCCGTTTGATTAACTATTTTAACATCTATACTCTTTAACTTTTTTTTTTTTTTTTAATGTATAAACTAACCGGTATTAAGAATTTCATCGTAATTGTGCACCACATTCTGTCAAATCATTTGAATAATATTTTTGGATTCTAACTATAGTTATATTTAAATATGGAAAATAGTTAATTAAAAGTTTCATCCATAAAATAGCGATAACTTAAGAACTCAATGTAGCAAATAATTGATAAGGAATCTTATCCATAAAATAATATTTCACCTTATTTATTTACAGTTGAAAACCAAGTGTTTCATGAACTTGACATGCATAAAAAAAACCATCATCATTATGCAAATAAGAACTAGACTACCGATGGTGAGATTCATTCAGAAGAAACCACTGAATCTCTCATTTAGTGAGCCAAGTTCATAATAACAGAAGTAAGAAATATGAAATAGTAGTAAAAAAATTAAAAACTAATCAAGCCTACTCAACAACTAATCAACTTGAACTTCAGTGGTTAGAGGCATGATAAAGTTGCTATGTAGGTCCACCACCAGACTTGGATCCATTTTGTACAATGGTTTATCTACATATTGTTGGAACAGAGTGAAAAATGGAGAACACTACTGTATGTGTTTCTCTTATTAGAGAAAAATAACAATACACTTGACTCTTTTGTAGAGTAGGAATGATAGTGAAATGGCTATAAAAAATAGGACCACATTCCCATGAACCAAGAGAATAGGAATAACATAACTTTGACTTTAACTAAGACTTTTAATAATCTGCCACTAATAATAACAGATTCTGAATCATTCAACACTCCCCCTTGATTCAAAATCACACACTCCCATTTGTAATTCGAAAAAAATGGTGCTTGGCTTGGGGAAGAGACTTTGTAAAGATATCTACCACTTGCTCATTAGTGCCACAAAATTTCAGCACTATTTTGCCATCAACAACTAGTTATCGAATGAAGTAATGTTGTACATCAATGTGCTTTGTTCTGCCGTGAAAAGCAGGATTTTTCGCCATTGCAATTGTAGAATTGCTGTCACAAAATAGCTCTATTGCTTCCTTTTGCTCCTGGTTGAGATCAACAAGAAGTTTTCTGATCCATAACACTTGTCTGGCTGCTGCATATTCTGCTTCAGCTGATGATAATGCCACAATTTCTTGCTTCTTTGAGCTCCAAGTCACTGCTCCACTTTTAAGGCTAAAAACATTCCTAGAAGTGCTTTTTCGATCATCCAAACATCCTGTGCAATCACTATCAGTAAAACCAAATAATCTGAAATTTGATGTCTTTGCGTACCAAATACCAAAATTGACAGTTCTAGCCACATAACGAAGAATTCTCTTTGCTGCACCAAAGTGTTGCTTTGTAAGACTATGCATAAATCTAGAGACAACACCAATAGAGAAAGCAATGTCAGGCCTTGTATGTGTCAAATAACCACCATCCAAACTTCTGAACAGTGTTGCATTGGCCTTCTTTATCCCATCTTTCATGTTGCAGCTTCTCATTGATATTCATTGGTGTGTCTTCTACTTCACAATTTGCCATGTTAAACCTCTTCAAAAGATCTACAGCATATTTCTTTTGACACACAAAGATTCCATCTTCACCTTGAATTACTTCAAGCCCAAAAAAAATATTGCAACAAACCCAAATCTATCATCTCAAAATTCCTCATCATGCATGACTTAAAATCTTCAATTAAAGATAATGAAGAGCCTATGTAAATCATATCATCTACATAAAGGCAAACTATATAAAAAATTCTCCATTACCTTGTTGCTTTAAGTAAAGAGTGGGCTTATTTTCACTTCTTGTGAATCCTTTGTCTTAAAAAAAGGAGTTAATTTTATTGTACCATGCACGTGGTGCCTACTTTAGCCCATATAAAGCTTTTCTCAACCTGTAAACTTTGTTTTCACAACCACTGACAGCAAAGCCTTCAGGTTGCGAAACATAAACTTCCTCCTCTAAAGTGCCATTTAAAAAAGTTGACTTCACATCAAATTGATAAACTGGCAGCTATAACTAGGCAGCCAAAGCTAAACAAATTCTCACAGTTTCAAAATCGAGCAACAGGAGAAAAGGTTTCTTCAAAATCAATACCTTGTTGTTGTGAATATCCTTTTGCAACAAGTCGAGCCTTGCACTTTTGAATGCTCCCATCAGAGTTGTACTTCATGCGAAACACCTACTTTAGCCCAATAACATTTTTCCCTTTAAGAATATCAACCAGCTCCCAAGTTGAATTTTTTTTCAATGGCTTACATCTCGTCTTTCATAGCAGTCTGCCACTTATGTTGTTCCACTGCTTCTTCAAAACAAATTGGGTTAGAAACACACAAAGCAAAGCTGTATGAATTAAGATTTGAATCTTTTTGATGGTGTTTCACTGGATGATGGAGAATGAGATTTGGTTGGTCCTGTGTTGCTGCTTCCATCAGTAGATAAAGTTGGACTTATAGGTGTTGGCAATTCTAATTGAGCCTTATCAAGAACTGTAGCGACTTTGTCTTTCTTGTCAGCACTCCATTCCCAACTTGCCTCTTCATTAAGACAACATCCCTGCTAATTAATACTTCGCCACTTATAGGATTATATAGAAGATATGCTTTGGACTGATATCTATAGCCAATAAAAATACATTTCCTCAGATTTTTCATCAAGTTTGGATCACAAATTAACCAAAGCGTATGTTATACACCTAAAGATTTTTAAATGGCTCACCCGAGGCTTCCTACCTCTCCAAACTTCATATGGTGTTCTATTCATGACAGCCTTTGTTAGTGAAATATTAAAGAGGTACAGCTGCTGCAACTGTTTCTCCCCAAAACTGATCTGGAAGCCCTTTTGCTTTCAACAAGCTTCTAACCATCTCTATAATGGTTCGATTTTTTTGCTTTGCAATGCCATTATGTTCTGGCGTATACGGGGCTGTAACTTCCCTGTGAATTCCATTCTCATCACAAAATTCAGTGAAAGCATTAGATAAAAATTCACCACCACGATCCGTATGAAGTGCCTTTACACTCTTACCACTTTGTTTCTCCACAAGTGCCTTAAAATTCCTGAAATTCTCAAAGGTTTCAGATTTGAATTTCAAGAAATAAATCCAACTCATGCGGCTGCAATCATCTATAAATAACAAAAAATAGCGACTTCCACCAAGTGACTTTGTTTTCATAGGTCCACACAAATCAACATGTACAAGTTCAAGACAATCAAAAGCCCTTAATGATTTTCCAACAGGAAATAACTTTTTTCTCTGCTTTCCATAAACACATCCTTCATAAAAATCAAGTTCACCAATTTTCGGCAAACCAACAACCATTTCTTTTTGATTCAAAAGTCTCAAACCATTCATATTCAAATGCCTATAACGTAAATGCCATATTTTAGCCTCAGTATTGCCTCTGACAACTAAGGCCTTACTCATAACATTTGAAACATCAATTGGAAACATTGTATTTTGTGTCATATGGACCATAGCTATAGTCTGACCATATATATTTTTTTAATCATGAATAGCACATGAATCATTATCAAATGCAACAGAATATCCACCACTCATAAATTGTCCAACACTTAATAAGTTGTAAGCGCCAGAATTTTTCCAGACTTTAAAAAAAAAAGTTTTTGTGCCACGACTGTAATTATAGTCGTGGGGCTGTATTACAGTCATACGATTGTAATATCGGAGTAGGTACAGCAGTCCATACCTTGTGACATAAAAAATTGGGGCTGATTTTCAAAGCAATTAATGCTCGTTTTCTCCAGTAAGAAACCAAGAAGATAAAAAGGAGGGAGAGAAGAAAAGTAAGGGTCTTTTGGGCTATGGATTTTGAGACTTTAGGGAGAGAAAATTGATAGAGAAAAGAGGGGAAAAGGAGAGAAAAAGCAAAAACCAACTCAAGCCATCTTTTTCTCCTCTTTTTCTTTTGATTCTTCAGTGTTTCAGTTTAAATTCTATTAGAAATCATAGGTTAATAACTGGACACTTCAAATTCAATCAATTTCAGACTTTAAACTCTCTAAATCCTTGACATTTTGGATATTTTTAGACTTGGTTTTGGGAACCTTAACACAAGGAAAAAGTTACATTTTGGAGGTGATTGGGGCGTTTCCAGCGGTTATCCTACGGTGGATCAGCACCACAAAGGTAAACATACTTCAAACCTTCATTCTTTTGCTTTTTCTGGGTGATTTGGTGTGTTTTGGTGCATAAAAATCCAATTTTCGAGCTTGCTGTTTCTGGAATTCAAGAACAGCCGTACGGCTGTTCTTGTGTTGAAGAACAGTCGTACGACTGTAATTCCAGTTGTACGAGTGTTCTTGAATTCCCGTGGCCTTTTGTTTTATTTAAAATAAATTTTGGCGATTTTCTACAATTAGGGGGAATTACAGTCGTACCAAGGGCAAAATTTCCATAATAATCCCTAAAAATTCTTAAAAATCCTAAAAATTCAGAAAAATCAGAAAATCACCAAAATGAATTTTGTTGTGTGCATTCACGACCCTAAATTTAATTTTCATTATGATTGCATTTGGAATAACGCAACGACAGAGACCCGATTCTCCCGCAAACCGACCTACCTCACATGCTAAATTAAAGTAAAACGGAAAATAAAACGTTTTCAAAATGATTTTCTCATAAAACCAAAATACAGGGACGTTTCAAAATATTTTCCAGGTCTAATCGGGCCGGCTAGCCGAGCCGACCCGGTTATTCCCCTAAATGCATGTTCCCAATTTCCAATTTCCTAATTCTGTCTTGTTTAAGTCCTATTTGTGGTGTGCCATAAATTGTTCTAACCATCTATTTTGCAGCTTTTAATTTACTTTATTTTCATTTTGATATAATTAATAGACTAATCCGTGTATTTTAGGCAGTTGTAAATTTTTAGATCATCGTGTATTTTTGGCGGTTGTAAAGTGAGGACGAGAGTTTTTATTTTCATTTGATTGGGTTGTAATAACTTAATTATTTTACTGCTTTTTATTTTACTTTGATCCGTGTGTACGTTGCATGCCTTTATTTAATAAAATTGACTTTAGAATTATAAAATACCGTCTATGAACATTGGCCAATTTTTATTTTGATTAGACACGAAATAGAGGACTTGTCCGGACCTAGATCTCTAGATAGTATAGTGGCCTTTCGTCCGGTTCAGCTACATTGAAAATTCTCGGTTGAGGTGAGCCGAGTGGCGACTCCTATATGATTTATCGAGACTTAGGTCTTGGTTCTTTTATGAAATAACTAATTTCCCAAAAATTAATTTTATTATAAAAACCCCACGCGAGGGAGGGTTCCCCGATATCGAGACTCCCTTCCGAGAGAGTCCGCGTTCCATAAAAAATGTCGTCCGCTCACATAAGTTGTGAGCTAAACTAGGCATAAATTGCACATCACAGAGAAGTTTAACATCACCTTGCACAGTTTTGATGGCAATTGTACCTTTCCTTTCAACCTTCATTTACTTGTCATCTCTGAGTCGAACATCATTTTTTTTTTTTGTGACTCATCAAGCTCTTTGAACAATGACTTATTTCTGGACATATGGTTGGAGCATCTGCTGTCCAGAAACCATACATTTTTGCTACTGATATCATCTTGAATATATGAATGGGCCATAAACAGCTTGCTTTCCTCTTCAACCTTCTCAGTAAAATTTGCTTGCTTATGCTCTTCTCTTTGTTTTGTCTAGTAATCAACTTCTTTGTGCCCATACCTGCTGCAATATCTGCACTGAATTGAACTCTTGTCCTGTCATGATTCACCAAATTGACCTCTACCTTCTCCACCACATCCTCATCCACAGAATCCACCTCTGCCTCTTCCTCGACCTCTGGAACTCTCTGGTCCTGTTCCTTTGCTTAAGAACTCCCCCTTCACCTAGAAAGCCTTTTCCTCAACCTTTTCATGAGATTTGTTAAGCTTGACTTCATGGGATAACAAGGAACCCATTAATTCATCAAAGATATAAGTAGTCAAATCTTTATATTCTTCAATTGCAGCAACAACATGACCAAATTTGGGTGTTATGCTTCTCAAAACCTTACAAACAACAGTTTCAGTGCTTACTTCTTCACCATATGATTTCATATGATTAACAATCCCAGAACAATCCCAAACAATCTGGATAAAAAAACTTGCACAAGTTCTTTTTCTTTCATAGCCGATGTTTCAAATCCCAACAAAGTGTCTGTAACCTTACTGTGATTACCTTCTTGTCACCTAAATATTTTTGCTTTAGAATCTCCCATGCTTCATTGGAGGTGTTTGCTACTGCAATGCGTGGGAAAATCTCATCATCTAGAGATTGCTGAATCAGAAATAGGGCCTTTGTATCTCTTTTGCGGGTTTCCCGTAGCTGTTGATTTGGCTCGTCTGGTTCTGGGTCTTCAAATCCATTCTCACCCATATCCCATAGGTCTTGGGACTTAAACATGGTTGTAAGCGCTGGAATTTTCCAATCTAAAAAAAAAGAGACTTGAGTTACACGACTGTAATAAAAAATTACAGTCGTACGACTGTAGATTCGTAGTAGGTACAACAGCCCATACCGCGAAGAAGAAAAAAAGGGGTGATTTGAGGGGCATTTAATGCCTCCGAGAGCCAGGAAAAAAGGGAGAAAAACTAGAAAAGAAGAGGACGCAAAAAAGCAAGAAAAAACAAAGAAAAATTTAGATCAAAGGGAGCTCTTGAGATTGAGAGAAAAGGGAGAAAAAGAACACAAAAACACAACCTTCTTCTTCTTCTTTCTTCCTTTAATTCTTGGTCTCATGAAGTAAAAATTGTTAGAAATCATAGGTTTAAACTGGATAAATGCGCACAAATCATTCAAGAGCTTAAATCCGTAACTTCTTGGAGATTTTTGGACTTATTGTGGAGCCTTGACATACAAAAGGGGTGGAGCAATCCGGAACCAATTTAAGGCGTTTCCAGCGATCAAATCGACCATGGATCTGCGCAACAAGGGTAACTACACTTAAATCCTTTGTTTTGCTTTTTGGGTGTTTTGGTTCATTTTCGTGCATAAAATCATTTTTTTCTGTTTTGCTATTTCTGGGTAGTGAGAACAGTCGTACGACTGTTCTTGTGGCTATGAACGATCGTATGACTGTAATTACAGTAATGCTACCGCAGCTATAGTCGTACGACTGTATTCAAATTCCCATTGCTATTTCCTTTCATTAAAATAATTTTGGCGATTTTCTACAAATGAGTGAATTATAGTTGCATGATCATAGTTACAGTCGTGTGATTGTGGTTATAGTCGCACGACTGTAATCACAGCCGGACGACTGTAATTTTCGTCCAGGAGCAGAAAATTTAGAAAAACCCATAAATAATTAGAAAAATCATAAAAATTCAGAAAATCATAAAAAATGAATTTTGTTTTGTGCATTCCACGACCTTAGATTTAATTTTTAAAGTTGTTGGAATTAGAAAAATGCAACGATAGAGACTCAAATCTCCCGAAAACTGACACACCTCACAGCTAAATGAAAGCAAACCGAAAAAAAATATTTTCAAAATGCGTTTTCTCATAAAACAAAAATGCAGGGACGTTTCAAAACCATTTTCTAGGTCTAGTTGGGCGAACTAGCCGAGTGTACCCGACTACCCCCCTAAATGCATACCCCCAATCTCTAATTTCCCGTTCTGTCTAATTTGAGTCCAATTTGTTGCATATATCTGTGCTAACCTTTATTTTGCCGGATTTGATTTGATTTATTTTTATTTATTTATTTTGATTTCAATATATTAGATATTCGTGTAAAATAGGCGATTATACCCCGATCCACAAATTATACAAATGTATCCCTAGGATAGTTTATTTGTGATTCGATTGGGTTGTAATAATTTATTTATTTACTGCTTTATTTTTATTTGTGTGTACGCCACATGTTTAAATCAATAAAAATCAACTTTAGAAATATAAAATATCATCAATGAACATTGGCCAAATTTATTTTGATTTGACATGAAATAAGGGACTTGTCCGGACCTAGATCTCTGTAAAGTGTAGCGGCCTCCGTCCGGTTCAGCTACGCTGTAATTTCCCGTTTGAGCTGAGCCGGGTGGCGACTCTTACACTCTTTATCGAGACTTAGGTCTCGGTTTTTTTACGAAATAATTTAATTTTCCAAAACCGAGTTTTCATCACAAAAACCCCACGTAAGGGAGGGTTGTCCGATATCGAGGCTCCCTTCCGATAGGGTAAAAACGTCGTCCGCTTACAATGGTCTTCATTTTGAGGCTCCAAAAATGATAATTCTGCCCTTTGAAAATTGGAAGTGGAGTTTGAGATGAAGTTATGCCATTGCGTGACATGGCTGAATCTCTTTTTTAAAAAAAGAACTGAAACCTGATTTTGGCTCTGAGTGACAAATGGAGAACACTACTATACAAAAACGAATTTCTTTTTTTAATATTGTTTCTCTTATTGTAGAAAAATAACAGTACACTTGACTCTTTTATAGAGTAGGAATGATAGTGAAATGGATATAAAAAATAGGACCATAATCCTATGAACCAAGAGGAATAGCGATAGCATAACTTTGACTCTAACTAAGAATCCTAATAATTTGCCACTAACGATAACAGATTTTGAATCATTCAACAAATCCTCAGGTTTTGTTGTCACATTTAACCCAATAGTTCTTGCTTTTATCCTTACCCTTTTTTTTAATTACTTCCTCCACTGATTCATAGGTCAACAATTCCATTAGTTTTTCCCTGTCCTTTAACAACCATAACCCAAACCATGGAAATGGTCATAGGTTTATAAAATGCAGAAGGTTAAAACAAGAAATTACTTACTCTAACTCAACTTACGTGTAGTGGTACAACAGCTTCATAGTCGCTAGGGGATCCTCAAAACTTAGCCTCAGCAAGAAATTTTCCATAGTGGATTCTCCTAGACAGGGCTTGCATACGATTGAACAAGTGATAAGTTTTAGGAATTAATGACAAGAATGTAGAGTAAGCAACATAAACAAAAAAGTTGATGCTTTAGTGTTGGTCAACAAACCCATTAAGCAGAAAAAAAAAAATCATTGTAAATGGTTGCTGATTAATGGGCTGAGGAGGGAAGTTTAGCAAATAATGCTCAGAGTTCATTATGGGATACCATTTGATACCTGAGTTCAGGAGCTAACACTGAATAGAATGTATGACCTGAAAGTGGAAACAATAAAGATGGAGACAAGAATACCCATAAAATGTTCCATGTTCAAAATTCAAAACCAATTTCACTTGAAATAAGACAAAATGGGTGTTGTAAGGATTTACTCATTTGTACCTACGATAATATCGAAGCATATTTCACACACTAAATCAAGTATATACCTACAAGCATATTGTGTCATGAACTGCAGTAGATCCACAATTACCATCATTTCCCCTTTCAACTACTTGGAAGGAGATCTTTAAAATAAGCATCCCAAATCTTCGAATTGATATTTATTGAGCCACCCCATGAATGTAGGACCTAAATTTTATGTTAATAGAGAAATAAACAGATGAATAAAATGAGATGTTATCCAGCATTAAAATTGATCCTGTTATTTGTGCTAACTAATTTGAATGGGGTGAAAAGGTCATTAAAGGATGGAAAGAGAGGGATTTGGAGGGAAGATTTAAATCCTTCCCAACACCCCAATTTGGAGTTTCAGAAATTAGAAGAAAATGGGTTGGGTTTTGACCCTAATAACCTGTAATAATAATATTTCTCCCAAATAAGGTTTGTTTTAGCCTTCCCTTATCAATCCCTCTAAGCCAAACATTCAAACAGAATGTAAGGGTACTCAAGAGCATATTTACAACAATATATTAATACTATAATGCTCTCAAAATGTATGGTTTTAGTATACCAACATATTTCTTAAGCCGTTAAGTTTATATGTGATTCTCATAAGATTTGAACATTGCCAATTCTGATTTGCTGACTGAAGTTCCATTCACTGCAATCTAGAAAAAGTATGCATCGTAATTAGTATCTATTTATTTAGGACCAATTTGGTAGGACTGTCAGTGAAAGTACTGTCAGGGAAAGGGCTATAAAGGAAAGAGCTGTTAGGGAAAGTGCTGTTTGGGAAAGCTGTTAAGTATTTGGTAATGTTTTTATAGAAATAGCTTTATTCTTAAAAGCAGTTTGTTTGGTGTTTTGTAAAACTGTTTATAAAAGTGCTGTTGATATATAAAATGATATAAAAGGACATATATCATATAAATTAATTTTTACCTAATTTAATTAATTAAATAATATTAGAAATTTTTAATTTCTTTCACACACATTGAATAAAAAAATTATTTTATTTATTTATTTGTATATTATTAGGTATTAATAATTTTTTTATTAATCTCCATATCACATACATATTATACAAAAAAAAAAAAAAAAAAAACGACATATTTATTTTAATTGAAAGATACTAATATAAAGTAATAATTTTTATACTAATCATCCATACATATATAATAACTTAATAAAAAAATTGATCAACACACGATTGTTGCTAATTTGTCTGTGCCATAAAAAAAAAAGTAATCTCATCATGAATAGAATCCATTTCTATAACCATACTGTGAGCGGACGACGTTTTCGACAGAACGCGGACTCCCTTTCGGGCGGGGCGCCTCGATTTCGGGCGGACCCCCCCTCGCGTGGGGTTTTTATAATGGAAATTCGCGTTTTGGAAAACATAGAATTAACCGAAACCTAAGTCTCGATGAATATTGTAGGAGTCGTCACCCGGCTCAGTTCAAACGGGAAATTTATATTGTAGCTGAACTGAATGAACGGCCGCTACACTATCCAGAGATCTAGGTCCGAACAAGTCCCTTATTTCGTGTCTAATTAAAATAAATATTGACCAATGTTCTTTGAAGATATTTCAAATTCTAAAGTCAATTTTATTGAAATAATTCATACAGCGCGCATACAGATAAAGTAAAATAGTAAATCATTAAATTATTACAACCCGATCAAATAAAAGATAAAAACTCTCGATCTCACTTGACAACCGCCTAGAATACACGATTTATCTAAAAATTACAATCGCCTAAACTACACGGGGTAATTCTATTAAATACATATAAAATAAAAATAAAAAGCTGCAAAACAGAGGGTTAGCACAATTTATGGCACGCCACAAATAGGACTCAAACATGACAGAATAAGGAATTTAGAATTCGGGGGCATGCATTTAGGGGATAACCGGGTCGGCTCGGCTAGCCGGCCCGATTAGACCTGGAAAACATTTTGAAACGTCCCTGTATTTTTGAGTTTTGTGAGAAAATCATTTTGAAAACAATTTTGCCGGTTTACATGCATTTTTTTTATATGAGGTGGGTCGGTTTTCGCGAGAATTAGGTCTCCGTCATTGTATTGTTCTAAATGCAATTTTACTGAAAATTGAATCTAGGGTCGCGGATGCACAACAAAATTCATTTTTGGTGATTTTCTGAATTTTTAGGGATTTTTGAAAATTTTTATGGATTAAAATGGAAATTTTGATTTTAAACGGGCATTACAGTTGTGCGACTGTAACTACAGTCGTGCGACTGTAAACCACTCAAACCCAGCATTTCGCCAAAATTTTATTTGAAATAAAACTGGAAGAAAATCAATCTGGAAACCAAGAACACTCGTACGTACGACTATTCATCAAACTCAAGAACAGTCGCACGACTGTTCTTGATTTCCAGAAACAGAAAACGCAAAACTTGAATAAAAAAGCACAAAAACACAACCAATCACCCAGAAAGCATGAAAAATAGAGGGGAAAAGGAGTGTTTACCTCTGAGGCGCTTTTCCACCGTAGGATTGACCCCTGGCGTCGCACCAATCCACTTAGATTTGCTCTTTTGCTCCTTGAGTTAAGGTTGAGAAGTTTGGTCCAAAAATCTCCAAATGTCAGGGATTCTGATGATTTTAAGGTCTGAGATTGATTAAGTTTCAATGTTAAGTCATTAACCTATGATTTCTAACCGGTTTTAGACATTAACATTCAAGAATTAAAAGAAGAAGAGGAAGAAAAAGTTTTTGGTTTTTTTTGGGTTTATTTTTCTCCTCCTTTCTCTCTATTCTCTCTTAATCTTTTTTTTTTCTTAAGATCAGAAAATCCTCCCCCCTTTCTCTTCCTTTCTTTCTCTTTTATCTGCCCCCTTTTCTTCACCAAATCTCGGGCATTTAATGCCCAATCTTCCCCCCCTTCTTTCTTATGTCATGGGCATGGTGTTCTGCACCTGCTCCGATCATACAGTCGTACGGCTGTAAATTACAGTCATGTGACACCTGCGTTTTTTTTAGGACGTAGTAAAATTCCGATGCTTACATATGCTATTACGAGAATTCTCCTGAGATAAAGCATCACCTCTCATTTCAACCGAAAGCAATTAATTACTGGTTATATATGTTAATTGGATTGGAATTGAAATCTTTTTTTTTTCTCAAGAGTACCCACCTCGTCTCTCAACTAATTTTATATAATATATCAATTATGTATATATTCATTTTACATCAATATGCTACATATACTTTCTTGTGAAATGCCAAAATGTTTAATTTTATGATGGAATTACATTAATTCTGCTACCTTTGTATTTTTAATTTTTGTTAATTACTTAAAATCCAGTCAGATATCAACTTGTATATAAACTTTAGGATACAAGTTTCAAATGTTCAAATTTTGAGCTTAAATTTGATTATCCTTTCCTATAAAATACCCATCAATATTGAAAATTGAATTGAATAGAATTGAAGACAATGTAGAGAAGGATAAAGATAGGATTATAAAGAAATAATTACGAAAACCTCAGTAGTCTCCATTAAAATGACTTGAGAATTGTTTACATTTACAAAGAATACTTGCAGCTTAACTAGAAAATTTGACCTGCCAATCAGTATTCACACACTGAATATGCTCTCTTTTACAGTAGCTATACTCCAAAGAATTTTGTGTTCTAGTGATTATATTGTGTAGCTGTTGGCTACACCTGTAACAAAAAATGGAAAGAAAGAACAGAGAGTACGTTTTCCCTGAGAAATCCTCTTATGGACTTTTCGCTAAGCATCTCGAGAGCCCCATCCACCCATCCTAGTACTGTTTATCTGAAACCACCCAAAATAATAATACAACAAAGCAATTTAAGCAACCACACTTTAATAAATCTAACTTAAATTAGAAAAAATGAGACCAGAGGACGTCGAAGGTCGATGAAATCACAAAAGCAAAACTCAAAATCTGGAAGAAATGGGAAAAAAGGAAACAAAAGCAATGAGTGATCTGGAACTCTTATGCAATCAACAAATAAGAGAGAAGTCAAATTTGAAAAGGGATAGAAAAGACTTTTTCACACAACTATTTATTTAAAAAGGAAGAACATTACTTGTATTGTTCTTTTCTTTCTGCTCCTGAAAATTAATGGTAAATTTACAGCTGCTTATTTTTAGTTCCACAAGGCCAATTCTATTTTTTTACAAAGTCATCCACATTCCATTTGCTATCAATCAGTAGTGAAAACACTGGTGATTTCTTAATTTAAACACGGAATAAATAATTCAAATGGACTAAGGAATGTACATGCCATGTGATAATGTCCAAGTGTATTCTTGAATGCTGAACTAATTCAATCATTTCATCTTTGTATTCATATAAATACTCCATGGGAGAGTAACAAAGCAACTTACCAAATCTACTCCATTAAGCATAATGTTGCTATTTCAGATTCGAAATCATCTCCATTTTGAAGCTTCATTTTAGTTGAAATTTCATTCAATAATGAGTACATGCTAAGAGGAGTCCAACAAATGTGACATCACTAAGGGCAATTCCTTCTCTCTGTTACCGTTTATATGATATAGAATAAGTTAGTAAAAACTATAAACACAAAAGTTTGTTTTCACAATAAAGTTCAAATAAACAAAGAACAAAAGTTACCTGCATTTGGTTACATACAGATCCTTAAAGAGTCCATTTTGTATAATCCCATATATGCATGTTAGGCGAATACTAGGATCGTTGATTAGTTAAGGAAACTAAAATACTACTACATTCCAAGATACTATAATTGCGCCATATCAGAGATGTAGATATTAATTGTTTGGAACTAAAAAAGTAAAATAAAAAAGCAATGACTTCAGCTGCAATTAGCAGGCCAAACTACGATATACACAACTTCAGAACAGCTCATATAGGATATGATCATGTTCTTCAAATCATAAAGGTGTGTTGTAATAATTAAATAAAAAAAATAACGAAAATGAAGCAAATCGAAAATATCAATAGGATACCAAACAGGATTGATTGTTCTGAGCAGCGAAAGATGGATACAAGGCTCTATGTATTGTAACATCAGCAATGCCTGAGAAGTACCTCAAAGCTTGTTTAATTAAGCTTTTTTTTTTTTATCAAATCTTAGTTGGTTAAGGACTAAAATCAACTCTTACTTTCTCTCGAATCCAATCCGTATCATGCATGTCCTATATGTTCTTATTAGTAAAAGCTAATCAAAGTACAAATCAAGCTCAATCAGTATAATTTACAGTTGCCAACGATCATGCAAAAGCAACAAGTTCCATTTATGCAAACATATATTATAAGCAGCATAAATTCACATTCTCTTCAGCACAAATTAAATTTCAGATAATACCCATGAGAAAAATAACCACAAACATGATCTGTAGCAATCCAATCTCAACCTATTTTGCGAGCTATGGATCCCATACCCAACATCAGCAATTAATATATGATTCAGCAACACAAAAGAAATACAAAAACAAAATTCTTAGAGCCACAGAACAGATACATATCTTCTAAGTTCCCCCCTTAATCCAACTAAAAGGGACTCTTTCTTTCTTTCTTTCTTTCTTTTTAATTTTAATTTTACCTCTTCAATTCCTACCGCCTCAACAGATAGAGTATAAAATTTATGGCCACAACAATACCTAAAATAGCTAACATCCTAATTCCTAAATTATCTAATCCAAACACAGCAGAATCTCAAAGCATTCATTCAAGATCAGGGACAACAGCAAAGCGAAATTATAACTCAAAGGGAAAAGAGATAGAAAATCTCACCGGTAATAGTAGCAGCGGTGGGCAGCGATGGGCGACAAGAAAGGGAGAAGAAAGGGAGCAGCAATTTGTGGCAGAGAACACAGAAAGCAGTGCACGATCTTGAACGAAAGGAGGAGGAGGGGAGATCGTAATTGGGCAAATTGCGAAGAAGAACACTTGATGATTTGGAGAAGAGAAGCCGACTGCGCTTTCAAGCAAAGCCTCGATTTGGAGTTTTTGCGGAAAGACAGCAAATCTCCTTTCCGTGTTTTTAACTTTCCCACTTGTGCATTTACCAAACACCAGAGATAAAGCTTTCCTGCCTTTCCCATGAAAAAAAGCTCCTTTCCCCGTTTGGAAAGCCCTCCCAAACGGGGCCTTATTATACCATGTAGAGGTTGTCGCTTTCAATATGATTGGTGCCTACTTATCAACATGCATAGTAAGACACTATATTGCAAGAAAAGATCAATTCTTGGTACTGATGGGGATAACTTAACATAGGAAAGTCATCTAAAAGAGGTAGGTAATTTTTAGACTAGTTACAATTTCATTAATGACAACTAGAGTCATATGGCGACTTCCTTTAAAAGCATTTCAATTCATCCCATGAACGGTGTAGGTATATGAACATATTAAGCCGTAATCATAAGAAGTTTATCATCATCTTAAATTAGTTCAAAAAGAAGTTTGCTGCAACTATTTCGTTGTATAGCTGTATAACATCCTCACCTATGAGTTCTACAAGGGGGGTACCATTGAATCTAGTAAGTGTTCAGGGAAGAAAGGGTGTTCCTCTAGACAACCATATCTACCCATTTAATCTGAAAAGAAAGAGAGATCAAACATCCTTACAAAATATTTTTTTTTATGATATTTCACAAATTTCTATTTAATGAGTCACCTTTGCATGTAATTTTTCTGTTTCTCTCACAATGAACTCTAATAAATGGCCATTAAAACCGTAAAGGGGGAAAGCATCAGCGTCATACGTGTCTTCATTATAAGAGTACTGAGCTCTCAACAAAAGGTTACGTATTATGCAATCCTCTTGCATAATTAATGACTGCCTTATCTCTTCAAGGCTCAAGCTCTTAAAACCTGGTTCTCGGAACATCTACCTGCAGAGGAAACAAAAGGTTAAAAATTAGCCAAATAATGCTTGAAAGTTGAAGTGACACAAAGGAACTTTGCAAATTTAATCATTCATGTCTTTAATGCACAAGGATTACATATTCAAAACTAGTTGAGTGCGTTCAACCAAAAGTTTTTCAATAAGTTAAATTTCTATATTTGGAATAATATGGATATGTAGGTACAATATCAAATATTCTCAATGGCCATAATAGTGAACAATCATGTTAGGTTCACATTAATAGGACACAACATATATTAATTTCAGTTTTCCTGATTATAAAAAAGAAAATTTATTAAAACGCCATTACGATCCGAAGGTTTAAACCATAATGTTCCTAATGCTCCACAACTTATATTTTAATATTTTTCACAATTGCACTTTAAACAAAGATAAAGAGAAAAAAATGGTTAGTTTAGTGAGGTACTCACTTCAAATAATAAAAGTGTCTATAAAGAGATAAAAACAAGTTTGTTTACTTGTTTTCATCAAATGATCTACCCATATAATATAAAATCGGTAACATATGAATTATGCATAGATGAGATAGACATGTAATTGAATATAGATGAGATAGACATGTAATTAAAGTGTATGCTTATTTTGTTACCTAATTGAGAAAGGCAATGGGGTCGGAAGATGACAATATCCTTCAGTCATAGATTTTAATTGGAGAAACTGAGCTCTCTTACGATAATTGCGAACACAAATTAAATTGCTCATGGAGAAATGTGTTTTGTTGCGGCATGCAGTAGAAGGAGAAATAACATTGAACTTGATGAATTATGTGAAAAATTCATATCCGCTAGGGGGTTTCTCGTTTTGAAGAAGACTAGGTCAGGACCTGCAAAACAAGACAAAGATACTCCGACGCTCAAGTCAGTAAGAGATCAAGAAGCAGTAGAGTATAAATAAGAGAGTTTTCTGTGTATATCTTTTGAGCTAGAGTGCCTTTATATAGGCTCCAAACTGTCCTAATTAGATTAGGATTGATATTCTTATTTGACCAATAGGAAAGATTCCTAATTAGAGTAAAATAGTACCTTTGCAGAGTTCTATCCTGATTAGAATATAGACTCCTTGATATGGAAGGATTGTAGTCTGCCCAATACTGGATTCTTCGCTTGTTAGGGAATTTTCCATTATGCCATCAGAAGTCCCCCCTCAGTTTGGTTCAAGCCTTTTAAGGTTGAAAGTTACTCCAAGCCGAATGCGGCTTGGTCCACATGTGGTATGTGTTTGACTGGATGGAGAGCAATTTTCCTTGTTAAGGATTTGATTTGGTTTCCGGCATTGTTGTGCGTTAACCTTTCCTGCACTGCTCTGTTTGGGACCAGGCCAAGGTCATTCACATGAACAGACCCACCACTTTTTGGAACCTGCTATCGGTTTTTCCTTTCAAGTTTGTAGGGTTTTGCTTGTTCTGAACCCGGTGAAGTTATCAATTCAATGAGTCTACGCTCACCGCACCAATGATGAATTATGTGAAAAATTCATACCCGCTAAGGGGTTTCTCGTTTTGAGGAAGACTAGGTCAGGACCTGCAAAACAAGACAAAGATACTCCGACGCTCAAATCAGTAAAAGATCAAGAAGCAGTAGAGCATAAATAAGAGAGTTTCTGTGTATACCTTTTGAGCTAGAGAGCCTTTATTTAGGCTCCAAACTGTCCTAATTAGATTAGGATTGATATTCTTATTTGACCAATAGGAAAGATTCATAATTAGAGTAAAATAGTACCTTTGCAGAGTTCTATCCTAATTAGGATATAGACTCCTTGATATGGAAGGATTGTATTCTGCCCAATACTGGATTCTTCGCTTGTTAGGGAATTTTCTATTATGCCATCAGAACTTAATTGTCTCCATGGGTAATCAATGCAAAGAAAAATATGAAAAACTAAATAAAGAGAGTAGTGTTAGCAAAAGTGAAAAACAAACGAGGAACCGAGAGCAAAGTGAGCAAAATGGCAGAAAGGTTTTAAAAAAAAATAGAGAGAACAAGATGGTGTCAAAAGGTGAAAAGGAAGACAATAAATAGAAGAAAGGAGAAGAAAACAAAATTTGTTTGCGTTACAGCAAGAGAACAACCAAAAGTTGTAAAAAAAAAAAAAAAAAATTGAAGCATCGACAAATTTTGCATGTGGAACTTCGCTTTTTGTAACGTAAAGATGCTCAAGGAAGATATAATATATATTTAATTTCAAATAAAAAAAAAAATTCTATATGTATATGGAAATTGAGAACAAGGTTTGAGTTAAGTCTAAAGAAAATGTAAATAAATGCAATTAGGAATGCACAATCATTTGCAAGTGTAGGACTTCCATTCATAAAATGCCTAGCAGTGGCGAATCTAGGACATTAACTTCGGCGGGGCAAAAATTACCTTAAAAGTTTTCCAGCCGGCGATCAAAAAATTCCAGCCAGAGATTAAAAATTTCCGACCGGCTAACAAACCCATAATTAATTCAATTTAATTCAATAACGACACAATCCTTCATTATTTATATACATAACATAGTAACAATTAATTTTTTCTAATTCAAATCCCTAAATTAAAAATTCTTAAAATTATAAAATTTATAATTCCAATCAATCTAATTTCAATCTAATTTATTTATTTTTTTTAATCCTAAGATGAGAAATTTTTTTTTTTAGGCCCAGGTTTTAATGAAAGAGTTGGAGTTGGTTTTTTAGGTCCAGTCAAAACGATATAGTTTTGCATGGGGAATTTTTTTTTATACCCAGGCAAAACGACATCGTTTTGCCTGGGCTGTTAAAAATTTAAAATCCTAGGCAAAACGACGTCGTTTTGCCTAGGATTTAAAAAAAAAAGAAAAAAAAAAGGAAGAAAGACAGAAGGGAAGAAGACACATCGTCTTCTTCCCTTCGTTTTGGGAGGGGCTGGCCTCCCCCCAAAACCACCGACCGGCGGGCCACGGCCGCCGAGATACACCCCTAGTAGGGGTGATTCTAGGCGGCAGGGAGGGCAGCGGCCTACCCATGCCCCCTGGCTCCGCCCCTGATGCCTAGTTCGTTTGGCCATTTCCTACAACAAAAATGCAAAATTATTATTATCATCTAGCACAAAGCCAAACACTAAAGCCTAATTGAGAAAAGATGAACTGGCAAAATTTAGTTATAATAGGAAGCTATATAAATTGTTACCAAAAAGGAAAAAAAATCTTTAAAAAGTACACATAAATGCACAAAGAAAAACATAGTTTTATGTCCTTAAATTTTACATGTTTGTGCTATTAAGCCCCCAAACATTATGCCCTTGAGTTTCAATTTTGTTCTGGCACACCTTTAAACTTAAGTGCTTGAGCTATTGAGCCCCTCAACTATATTTAGCCCTTGAACTTTAGAACTGAAACAAATGAGCCTAATTTTGATGTGTGTCAAGAACACCAAAAATAAAACACCTACTTTTAGAAACTAAATTTTTGTAGTATTGTGAAGTAGAGTTGAATCTATAGAGATTGGTTGATCTATTTCTTTTAAACCTAACAGATAAAATTAAATTGGAGAGTTTGTATAATACACTTAATTTTAAAAATAACAAAGGTAAAAGTAAATTGATGAAAATTTATATGAGAAAACATTTCAACTAAAGGGATGATCTGAGTCTTAAGTTGAACAGATTGATTACTAATCTTATTCCAAAGATAATATTAAATCATTCAAATAAATTAGCTATAGCTACCAGCGAAGTGCTAGATAACTTAGTTTCTTCTTACAAACTAGATAACTAAGAAAAGTTCATTAATTATCCCTAATTGAACAAACAGTCCTAAACAAGTTTTAGAATTTAATTCATTCAATTGCAATACACATAAAAGAAATACCAACTCTATCCAACAATCACACAAGTGGGATTGTTTAAAGCATATCAATTCAATTCACAATATAATTAAAAACTTATCCATAATTAATCATGTTATGCACTATGAATTCTAGATAAAATTAAAAGATTATGTATTTAACTACCTAGATAGCAAACTGATCACAAGGAATTAATTAATCAACTATCTAACTAAGTCATGCAATAAAAATAAGAACAGAATTGAATTAATTATCAGAATGAAATAAATAAAGTTAAGTACAAAAAGATCCCACAACCAATTGTTTAAGATTCAAATCCCCTTTAGCTAGAACTTAGAGTTTAGTTATTCATGGCGGAAAATGAAAATGCTAAAAAGAAGAAGACTAGAAAAACCACGATCTAAAAATTAGAAGCAAAAGAAGAGAGAGTTTTCTCAACCTAAACTCTTTTAATCCCCATCAACTAAGTAAAGAGACCTAAAGAGGAAATAACTCTAATTAAGATTTATAGGAAAATCTAATTAGAGTTAGTCTAGGAATAAAAAAAAATAATCTAAAATTCAATTACTATAGGGCTGAAACAATTAAAATAAAACTAATTAAGAAGTCTCATAAGCCCATAAAAACTTTATAATTTTCGCAGCTCCCCTTAAATCGTGATCTTGGCTCATGCAAAAACAGCTTTTTAGATTAATTTTCAGCATCAACAGCACACCACAAGCCGTACTCATGAGTTATGACTACATAGCTCTATCTTCTATGCATTCCAAATTCCCAAAATCGACACTTTAAGTTCAATTTTAACTTCAAAGCTCCTAGCACGAATAATAATATAAAATAAAGCAAATCCGCCTAAGTTAACAAAAAATACAGTAATTAAAGCTTATAAATAAAGGCAAATTAAACGTATTTTATACACTTATCAATTTTTTTTTTCTACACAAGTTTTTATTTTCTTTCTTAATTTTGTCATGTAGTTTTTGTGATGCATACCCACTATCCATGTTAAAAATGACTTTTTGTTAGCTTTACCGCACACTTTTTATGGTGCATGTTTCTTTTGTGTCAAAAAGGGCTCAATATACTCCAATTACAAAGTTTAAGAGCTTAATAGCTTAATAGTACAAGGTTGAAGTAAAGATCTTAAAAGCACAAGCACATAAAGTTTAGGGGCTTAAAAATGCGCTTGCCACGCACCAATGTTTCACAATTTATTTCATTTCTTCTCTCTAAAAACAAGGCTTCAATAATTGGAAATGCTTTCTTCTTGTTTTGGATCCATTCAATTTAAGTGAAAACACCAAATGACATTATTTTAATATATATACAATAAATGAAAATTTTCATTGGTACTTTCATCTAGTTAAATACCAGGCATTGTCTAGTAATTTGAAAGTCGAAAAATATTTTAATATTCCATGCATCTTTTCATCAGTGTCAAATAGGTCCAAAAAGTACAATGACATACAACATATAAAAGCACACAACATATCACAAGTAAGGAAGAACAACAGAGATTTGTTGGATTGGCAGGGACTGAACTATAATATGTGATAAGTTACAAGGACCAAATGTGTAATTTGGTCGAAATGGATAAATATGAAGGAAGTTACGGAAGTTAGCGGTGATTACTTCCTAACTCTATAAATACCCCAATCTAGATCAGTTCGGAGATTTTTTTGTGCATGTAATATCCATAACTAGAAAATCGAATCCGTCTCGATAATTTCCCGAACAAACACTTTCCGTTTTCATTTTTCAGCAGAACTCACGGAGATAGCCTGTACCCTGTGTAATACTGTATACGTGGGAAAGGCAACCAGGACGATCCAACCTGTGGCACTCGTAAGTTCCGTAAACAAGATTTCCGCAAGATATATTGGTTAGTCCTTATTTTTGTTCACGGATTAGTTAATTAAGTTTTCAGAAAATGCATAAAAAGCATATGTAGTTCAAAACATAATTTATATTCCTTATGCATGCTTTGTTGCTTTATTCAAAACACATATCAATAGGTAATATATATAATTTCATACCTTTGAGTTTATTCAAAATCCAGTTTGCTCTTCCTTTAATAGAATCAGAGGAAGTCTGTTATCACAACAAAGAAAAAAGGAAGTCTCGCAGAATTAATTTACTTTTAGAAGAAACATATCTTTACATAAATTTAAATTTCCATGTGCAAAGAAAACCCTTTCCCACTAGAAATCATTCATAAGGAGAAAACTAAACTATCTCTGTTCTCCTTCTCACACGGTAACTTTCACCCTTACTGATCGATTCAATGTTGAAGCCATAAAATGTAACTCAACTTGAAATCTAGGATTCAACTCATAAACACATTATTCACAAGCTAATTAGGAAGATTTCCATAATTCTATTAACCTTTCTCCTTTTCTTTTTGTTGGGTTTATGGACCCGATCCGCCCCGTATCAGTTCGACTCAGTATTGAGAGACTAATAAGCTGTGGCTTATAAGTTGAAAATATTTATATATGTGTGTGTGTGTGTGTGATATCAATGAGTTGATATCAAGCTAATAAAGTCATGTCAATTAATAGTAGCTTATTAGTTGAGATTATATATATATATATATATATATATATATATATATATATTGAAGTTAGAAACACGTATAGATTATACAACGAATGTATAGAATCCGTAATCAGAATATATAAACAGACTTACAGTTTGTTTTGCAGCGGAAGTTTGATTACGGTGCAATTCTGATCCACACAGAAAACTGGATCGTTCTAGTTGCCTTTCCTACAAGTGCATGAATACAATGAGTACGGGCTATCTCCGTGAATTCTTCCGACGAACGAAGAAGTATATTGCGTTTTATTCCTGGAGACGTTTCCCCGGAACCAGAAGGGAATCTCTACGATTCCATCATCATTCAGAAATAGAGAAACTTCTTCTTTATTTATAGTAGAAATCCCAACTTCCATCTATATATAGGGTTGGACCAAATTACACATTTGGTCCCTGTAATCCACACATAATTATAGTTTAGTCCCTGTCATTCCAAAATGTCAAGGGCGGACCAAAAACCAACATCTCCTACTCGCACATGACAAGACATACTTTCATAGCGATTGAACACACATACTTCTTTTAATTCTTATTCGGCGAATTCATGCGACCAGTTAACGTAACGGTTAAACCTTTGAAGCTCTCCTTCATCGTTCCACCTTTAGCTTAACGTGACGTCCCCCTAGTCCATTTTCCATGATCACTAGTTCTCAACTCACTTTTGATCTCACGAAAACATTCATATACACTACATACCTTTTCCACGAAAAAGTATTAAGCTCGAGTGTTATATGATTACTAAGTGACATGTTACTAAAAATTTACTTCCTCTCTATAAATAACCTTCCGCCATATGTCCAATGCTTATCTGACTGGTCCTTATATACCCGTTCATAGCTAACGAAGCATGGTTTAGGGTTCCAATTAAGTTAATCATCAGACATACCCTTCTTGTTATTTACAAGAGTCCTTAAGGGTGAACTTGAAACTCATAGCTTCATTTGGGTCTCACATTAGGAAAGTTGAGATCAATTTTCTTCTTTCCATCCCTTGGTCGGCTTTTACACATATTACTAAAATATGCCATAGTGTTAATCCACTTAGGACATATGTTTTATAAATACTATGCGAAAACATTCAGTCTCTAAATGCAACTCATGCATCAGTACCTCTAGTCCACATTTAAGCCTTTCACAGGACAGCTTTCGATATTAACGAAATAATGATATTTCACATATCACATATGGAGTTTCTCACACTCCCACTTTTACCTATGAACACACAATTCATAGTAAAAGATTCATTCATGTGAGTAGATGACATTTCGCCAACATACTGAACTATACTCAATAGCTCTATGTGTATGGCTTTAAATAGGGAATGAATTTGAACACAAAAAATAACTCACATTATATTCTAATAGAATTTACCAAAGTTATTACAATAGTTCAAAAACAACAACATGTTCCTATAACCTCCGAAGACCAAATTCCAAAATGTGTTTACTAAAAACATTTGGAACTATTAGCTTCGTTAACGAATCTGCAATCATATTACCAGTTGGAACATGCACTAAACTTATTTCTCTCTGTGCTACTTTGTATTTAACAAAATGTATGCTATGATTTGTACACCTATAAGGAATTCTCTCCATCCTTTTAGTCTCTTTTGGAGTTGTGGGACACATACTAGTGATCAGTTCCATACCTTTTGCAATAGGGGTTTGGATCGGGATCACAGTGAGCCATACCAAACCGTTCTAAGATCTTATTGATATACGTCTCTTGTGAAAGAGCCAATAATCTCTTAGATCGATCTCTTGAGATCTTAACCCCAAGAATGTAATTAGCTTCTCCTAGATCCTTCATCTCAAAGTTAGAAGACAACTAAGTCTTTACTTTCTTGAGTAAGGAAGTTGTGAACACGGAATTTTCCGGGTCTAAAAAAAAAAGAGCCTTGATTACCATGACTGTAATTACAGTCGTGGGTATTTTGTTACAGTCATACTACTGTAGCTAAATTACAATCGTACGACTGTCAAATCGGGGCAAGTTGCAGAACCCATACCCCTAAAATAAAAAAATTGGGGAAAATCTTGAGCATTGAATGCTCTAGATTTTCCCGAAGAAAGGGAAGATGAAAGGCAGAAAAGAAGGGAAGGATAGCACCTTTGGCAGAGAATTGAGAGAAGAAATATTGGAGAGAGAGATTGGAAGAAAAGAGAAAAAAAAGGGGAAAAACCAAAACTCATCCTTTCTTCTACTCTTTTCTTTTTAATTTCAGAGTGTTAGTGCTTAAAATCAATTAGAAATCATAGGATAAAATTGTCTCACGAAATTTAAATCGTTTCTAGACACAAACTAGCTTAAATTCGTGACTTTTTTGGGAGTTTTTGGACCCATTTGCAACCTTGACATACCAAGAAAAAGAAGCAATTTCATGTGGATTGGAGCGTTGCCAGGGGTCATTCCAACGGTGAATCAGCGCCAAAGAGGTAAACACACTTCAATCCCTCCTATTTTCATGTTTTCTGGGTGTTTTGGTTGATTTTGTGCATAAATTTTGCCTTTCTTAAACTTGCTGTTTCTCGAAAATTAAGAACAGTCGTACTACTGTTCTTCTCACAAAGAACAGGGGGCACGACTGTAATTACAGTCGTCCCATCTCATCTATAGTCGTACGACTGTTGTTGAATTTCCTCAGTTTTTAGCTTTTTCATTTAAATATTTTAGCGATTTCTGCTTAAGGGAGAGCTACAGTCGCACGACTGTAGTTTACAGTCGTACGACTGTAATCACAGTCGTACGACCGTAGTCCTCGGTCAGAAGCAGAAAATCCCTAAAAATCCCAAAAAATTCATAAAAATCTCAAAAATTCCATAAAAATCAGAAAAATCTAGAAAAATAAAAAATATCAAAAATGAATTTTGGAGTGTGCATTCACTACCTTAGATTTATTTTTTGGTGTATTTGCATTTAGAACAAAACCACGACGGAGACCCGGATCTCCCGAAAACCGACCCACCTCGTATGCTAAATTAAAATAAACCGGAAAATATTTTCAAAAAGATTTTCTCACAAAACCAAAAATACAGGGACGTTTCAAAACTGTTTTCTAGGTCTAATCGGGCCGACCAACCGGCCTACCCGATTACCCCCAAAAGCATGCCCCCGAACTCTAAAATTCCCAATTCTGTCTAACTTGAGTCCTATGTGTGGTATGCTATATATCTGTGCTAACAATATGTTTTGCAGCTTTAATTTCTTTGTTTTTATTTTTAATGTATTTAATAGATTAATTCATGTATTTTAGGCGATTGTAAATTTTCTTAGATTCTCGTGTATCTAGGCATTTGTATTGTGAGGCCGAGAGTTTTTAATTTTCATTTGATCGGGTTGTAAGCCTTTTAAATATTTATTTCTTTATTTTTACTTTGTATTATGTATGTATGCACACTGCATGTTATTATTCAATAAAATCAATTCTTAGAAATTTAAAGTGTCATTATAGAACATTGGCCATTTTATTTTGATTAGACATGAAATAAGGGACTTGTCCAAACCTAGATCTCTGAAAAGTGTGGCAGTTCTCACTTTGGTTCGGCTACACTGTAATTTCCCGGTCGATCTGAGCCGGGTGGCAACTCCTACACTTTTTACCGAGATTTAGGTCTCGATTCTTTTATGAAATAATTAATCTTCCAAAAATGAATTTCCAATCCAAAAACCCCACGCGAGGGAGGGGTCCGCCCGAAATCAAGGCCCCCGTTCTGAAAGGGAGTCTCACGTTCCATCGAAAACGTCATCCGCTCACAGTGGCGACTCCGCTGGGGATTTCTTACAAAAGTTTTTCAAAAACTTAAAAGAATTTGACAAGCCCTGAAAAATGTCTAATCAAAATAAGGCAGATGATTCTTGTATGGCATTTTATGCATTTTTGTAGTTAGATATCCTTGCATTAGGTTAAGTATCCATTATTTATCCCGGTGAATTGTTGAAGTGTCCCCTAAGTTCCCCTTGGTCTTAGGGGCACGGATATGAAACACCACTCATAGCCTCGTACGAACCCCTTCGTTCAGACCCTTAAGTGGGGAGAAGTGAGGAGTATATTTTGCTATGGGAGCCTTGATGTTATCCCGACTTGGACCGAACTCATTTAAGCAACCCTAGTTGGATTCCCTTAGGATACCGAAATAAATTGTATGAATATTTCTAAATTGCGCCTTCATCATCCCCGGTTGGTGATCGAAGAGAACCCCTCCTAGGACTAGGTTAGAATTTTCTCAAATTGACCACGTTTGGAGGAATAAGGTTGGAGGAATACGTTTCGTGTGCTATATGCTACGTGTTTCTCATCCCTTCATAACATACCATCATCCACATTTTTCACGAACATAACATACCACATATAAAGCATTTGTGTGATACTAACTCACATCTTTTGAACAGCCATCTCCATTTTTTTTCCGCGTGAAAATACATTAATCACCGTGTGACATTTACATTAACCATATTTTTGCATCCATGCATTCCCTCATTGTGTGAAAAACATTAATTCATATACATCATTTTCTCTGTAGCCATATGGAACGCATGTCATGCATAAAACATTCACGTGGGCCTTGAACGATTCCATAAAGGTCACACACATCACACCGCCTACCAAGTAGGAAATCATTTAGGTGCTCCACGAGCGTCGAAAAATTACATTTCATGCATTACACCACGAGCGCTGAAAAATTACATTTCATGCATTACACCATTTGGGTGCTCCACGAGTGCCGAAAAATTTCATCGCATCCATTAAGCCATTAGGTGCTCCACGAGCGCCGAAAAAATTCCATTTCATGCACTAAATCATTTAGGTGTTCCACGAGCACCGAAAAATTCTATCACTAAATCATTTAGGTGTTCCACGAGCACCGAAAAATTCTATCGCATACATTAAGTCATTTAGGCACTCCACGAGCGCCGAAAAATTTCATCGCATCCATTAAATCCTTTAGGTGCTCCACGAGCACAAAAAAAATTTCATTTCACACATTAAATCATTTAGCTGCTCCCCGAGCACCGAAAATCCCGACCATGTGTCACGCGCATGTTCATCTCATTTCACATCACAAAAACCCAAAATGCTCCCTTGAGCGCTGAAACTCTACCCGTTCACCAAGCACGTATTCATTTCATATTACGATTTGGAAGTTAAGATACTCCCCGAGCATCGAAATTTCCTTTCGTGCACCAAGCACGAGTTCATTTCATATCACAACATTAAAACCCAAGGTGCTCCCCGAGCGCCGAAATCCCGACCATGTGCCACGCGTATGTTCATCTCATTTCACATCATAAAAACCCAAGGTGCTCCTCGAGCTCCGAAACTTTGCCTATGTGTCATTCTAACCATGTTTTCGTCCAGCCATTTTCAAGACATCAACATAAGCATGGCATTTATTCTAACCACATTTTCATGCAACCACGACATTTTATTTGTATGCCATGCACATTTACGTCCTGTATATTGTTATCTTCACAAAGCATACACGATATCATCATGTATGTCATGCATCCTAACCACGTTTTTGTACAACCACTTGCATTTTTGTGTGACACAAGCATTCACGTCATTTCATATCATTTAAATTAAGGACATTCTGAGGATACTCTTCACGGTCATTTCATTTCATAACATATCGGGAGTCCTAAAACTACCTGTGTTCTGCCCGTGTACCGAAATACACTCGGCCATTTCACTAGACCATTTCATTCAATAGGAGACTACAATGGTCTTAGGTCTATTTTCGTGTGGCAGGTCACACGACATCATTGCATGGCTTCACATCATTTATCATTGGTGTCATAGGGATGCCGAAGTTCTGTTGGTGTGTCGCGATCCATTTCGGATTATTACATGACATTATTGTATCATTTGAGGTGGTCAGATTATTACGCATATAGGGGCATTTCATAGCATTGCCGAATCATGAAAGGCGTTCCATGAACGCAAAACTTCCGTCCGTGTCCTTACCTACACGAGACTTGTCTGTAAACATCATCTCATATCATATGCCTCAAAAGCTTCATAACTCTGTCCATGGGCCGGCCCCTACGTGACCATTTCATTTCATCTCATAGACTTAATAAGGTGTCGAAACTCTGTCCGTGTGTTGGCACACATCGATCATTTCATGATATTCACTAGGTGCTCCAAAAGCGTCGAACCCCTGTTTGTGTGGCGGTCCACACGTGGTCTTTTTGCATTATCTCTTACATGGCATCGGGTGTTCTTAGAATGTCCGAAAAAAAAAATCATCCTCATCATCATCTCCCTCGTGACATCATATATGCAACTCATCATTCATGCACATACATATCCCATCATGCATTCATACCTATATCATTTGTGATTTGGTATTCTTCATGCTTATGCACCCGTCAATGCTAATGAGTGTTCTTATCAGAGGGAAAAAGGAAAAGATTTTGAGAACAGCCAACCCAATGAACTTCAACTCCATAACAGATATCGTGGAGGATCATATCGCCTTATCACGATTTCGAAAGGCAGTCAGGAAGGAAGCGGCAGTAATGCTGAGAGAAGTGCTGGGAGGTGATCTTGACAGAGTAGAAAGACTGACAGCAAAGTGCACCAAATTGGAAGCACAAGTGGCGAAACTCGAAGGGAAAATGAAAAATACGGTATTCTCAGACTCCAATACTGGTGCTAGCGAGAAACGGAATGCCCAGATTGCTAACACTCGTCTTCGACACCTTGGAAAGCCCTCTCTCCAAGATTCGGGTTCGCCAAGGCTGACTGATGAAATAGAACCAAAGAGGCCCCTTAAGACGAATGTTGGTATCAACTCCATTCCACGGCATACCAAAAACTCAGTTACCGGGGGCAGCGGAAAAGGCATTTCTCCATGGGCTGACTTATTAAGCAAGCTATTCCTCAGATGTAGAAAGGATGGTCTCCTGCAGAGTATCAGGCCATTTGTAGAGCTGGGAAAAGCACAAAGGAACAATTTCTGCAGCTATCATGTGATGCTAGGCCATCGAACCAATGATTGTCTTGCTTTAAGAAAGGAGATCTAGAAGCTGGTCGATGATGGGAAATTGGAAACCTCGACCTTCTCTAATAAACGACCAAGGGCAATCAGGGAGACCACCAAGGAAATTTCTCAAGTCTCCCGAGGAGAGGAATATGATGAAGAACCTCAGAGTCTGGTTTGATAGGAGTGGGTCGAGGATGCTGAAGCTGAAATGGTGACCAATCGGAAAATAATCGGATTCTATGAGATCAATGCCTCTTGGAGATTCCCTTCTTACAAGGGACTCATTTTGTTTATGGGATGTATTGAATTCATCATGAATGCAATGAGATTTATTTTTGTCTTACTTATGTGATGATTACTTGTACATGGCATTATGCATGCATTTGACCATCTGAAATGACATATCCAACACACATAATATCAAAATGTATGACATCATTCTGAGTATTATGGGGAACCTAAAAGTGAATCTATCTCTGATTGAACCCCATCTTAAAAGTGAGCTTGAGCGAGAAATAAGTATTGGGATGGCATTACCCCTGCTGAGCCATTTACCGACCCAGATCAGTGGTCCTTTCAAATCACGGTCCAAAATGCTTTTGACCCTGCCCTAAAGTGTCAACTTGAGCAACCCACATAATACCTAAATTATTCCAAACCCAAGGCTACTGCTGAAATTCAAAGCCGATCCCCGAAGATAAAAACCCAAACTTATCCAAAGCACCAACCACCAAGAAATTCAAATGACCTTTACCATCCATCTTATTGTAAAACACTGAATCATTCCTTGGTTGTAGTGCATGTATAATGTTGTTTGCATGACATTCCTATGCACATGACATTACGCATGCATTGTGTTGGAAATGCCCTAGTCCCGAGGCATTGGTCCTTGTATTTGTACCATACATTTATTGGATTTATATGTTGCACTCATTTGTGTCATTAATAAAGGCATCAATTCGTTTATTATATTTATCTTGTGCAGTATAGTAAATGAAGTATCCAATGGACATATCTATATCCATGACGACTAGTGTCATGCACTTAGCAGTAAGACCATGGATAGGGTTAACGATATGACCATAAATAGATCCGTAGTCTGTTCCAGTCATGGGAATGAATGGAACAACAGACTATCATTAGCCTGGTTGTATGGCGGTGTCTTACCGGTCATTGGACATGGAATGTCAACCAAGTTAATGGGTACATGCCTGGGAGCATGGTACTGGATAGATCCACTAAACGAGTAATCCACATGGTATGGTATCACAATGGATTCTCGTGTAGTACTTGTATGGATCCTTTGACCTGACCATATGATGGTGTTGCATGTGAAATCGCATACTTAGGGGTACGCCTAAAGGGCCTGTAATAGGGTGCCAAGTATGGGTGCTTTCGGGTATGTCACTGAACATGGTAATACAATGGATATGCAGAAGGGATTTGTCACTCAGTAACCAACTGAAAAGATATCACCAGCCACTTGATGAATGTGACTGATAAGAGTGTGGCCACACCCAAACAAGTTGGAACTTATTTGTGAGAATCAGTACATTCGGGATCAAGTTAATATCCGAACACAAAAGAGGTTGATCAATCCATGCCTCTGTGTTGGATACCGATATCAATGACATGGGATGTACAAGTTTAAACTACAGGGTTATGATATCAGTTAGACTGCCATCTCCATCTTAATTGGGGGCTGCAGTGGCTTGCTAGAGCCGAACTGCAGTTTGCGGGCCAAAGGCCCGCTGCCAACATAAAGATGGGCCCACAGGATCGTACACATAGAACGATAGAATGCAGACTTAAGGAATCACATATATACTTGGAGTATACACAATGGAGGGAGAAGTGTGTATATATTAATTATATTATAAAGATCAATTGGATTGGTCATAATAATAAAATTAATATATTCAATTGGCTCTTCATAATTAATTGGATTAATTATGATATTATTTCCTAGGTGGAAATATTCATATGTATGGGTTTACATATGATTTTATTTTGTGTAGATTTAATTTTAATTTAATGGATTAAATTAATTGTCAAACCAATTTTAATTTAGATGTAAATAATATATTAATTGGAGTAATATATTAAATACATGGATATATTAAAATTGGGCTTGAAATTAATTTAAACCAAAGTAATTAAAATTAGACTGTGCCTAAATTAAAACATGGAAGCCCGCACAGAATAGACAGGAGCTAAGATGGGCCCGAATTCACTTGAGGAATTCGGCCAACCCTAGGTATAAATACCTAGGGTTAGAAATTTCGGCGACCTCTAATTTTGCACACCTAGCCGAAATTTCCCTAGCTCCTCCTCTCCATTGTTTTGTTTTTCCGACGCTAGCACGGGTTACATTCGCCAAGCGTTCGTGTACGTGAGAGTGGAGGAATTCTATTTTGAATTCTGCAGTCATCATCCATCTCGGAAAGATATTTTTCTGGTAAGAAATTTAATCCCTTTCTATTTGATTTTAAGTTTTTCAATTTCCACTTCAATTGCTCCTGGGACCGGATTTGAGGAAATCACCGCGTTCTTCCGCTTTTATCGGGTGATTTCCGGTGAAAAATCCCAACACATTTTTCATCCAAAAAGGCATATTAAGCACACTTGACATGCACGAATTTGAATGCATCAAGAAAACCAAAAGATGGCTGTGGCTTGGATTTAGTTCCTTTAAAAAAAAAAGATCAGTGCAGAAGAAAGAATTTCTCTCTCATATGGCAGCTACAGTTAACACGGGAATGATTCACCATCTCAATTTCCATCGCCACTGGATCTCTCGCACCCCTTCTGTGAAAAATTTGGACTTTCTCATTTTCAAACAACCTGTGAAAGATTTGGGCTCCTATATTTTCAAACCCAAAACACTCCCCTTCTCAACCTTCATCCATACCTTCAACACCCTTTCCCTTCCGTTTACATATAGGGCTCAAACACTTGTTTGATGAATCGCCCGTTTATTCTTCTCTCTAGAACTAATTCTTTAAAACCTTATTCTTTGCCATTAATGGTTTCCAACAAGAAATTGAACCCCAATGCTGTCCAATATAATACTTTTCCGCATCATCTCATCACTAGAAGGACGACGGAGCAAATGGTTATAGCACTGTTTCAATCAGGCTTTGTTTATCATCAACTTGTACAAGATTGAGAATAATCTTTTATCCCACACCACTTTCCTTCAATCCTGGTAGTGCATTAATGGACTTCACCAACAATATTGGAGCAATGCTGTAAATTCTAGACAAATGTTTTCTGGAGGAAAACAAGGGCAAGTCCAAAGAACAGTCTGCTTATGATTTCCTCTAATTTCCTATGGACTCCAAGACTGGAGGAAAGTTTGGTTATGAACTCATGAACTTCATCAACAGTGGTGGAGCAACCTGGTTTTACAAACCCTTCAACAATCATGGACGGGAGGACTTGCAAAGGCTGCTACGACAATATCCAAAAGGAAGTTGCATTTACCAACCATTTCAAGAACTCAGTCTTCGGCCACAACGGAAGTGACTACTTACCGGTGGTTCTTTCATCTTCTGGGGCCATACTTTGAAGGATTAAAAGATGTGTTCATCTTTGAGAACTGTGCATGAGTTGGAATCTGAGGTGAATTGGAAAGGCAAAAAAAAAATCCTCAAATGTGGAAAACCGAAGGGACATATTGGTAATTTGAAGGGGCATCAATCTAAACTAGAGCCACACTTTGGATTTTCCTAATGCATCCATATTCATTATGTCGTAGATGTTTTATATTAAATTTTGATGTTCAATATGCATTCGTCATGTCATTGCATGTCAATGTCCACATACGGGTGATAGCACGCAGCGAACCATGTCTGACTCAGTGTTTTATACCCCAAATACAAACCTCTAATACTAGGGGCAGGTAAAGGCCAAACCACTGGATGTCATCAGCAGCAATGTTCTCACAACTTCTGATGAACATTGTCAAGGTGTGCTTTCCAATCTCAAAACGGATCAATACGGAGAGATCTATTCGGCTGGAATGCCTCGCGCAGGACTCTTAGACCATTCAAAAAAAAATCACAAAGAGAAAATTTCTGACACGGAAAATCGAGAGGACGTGTTGATAACAAGAAGAGGGTGATGTCTAAAGTCGGAGTCACTGTTAATTTCTCTATCGTACTCATTATGATGTCCTTGTAATGATATTATGCATGTTTGATATTCTACTTAGACGTTCATATTGCATACATCGTGCCATTACACATAAACATCCATTAATAGGTTATTGCATCCAAGCCCACGATAATGAAAATGAAGTTCATGTTATAAATAAGTGAAGCTCAGTAAGAATGTTAAAAAAAATATGTAATATAAAACACTCAATCTAGCTCTCATCCTCTCCCTCCTCATCCTCCTCAGACTCACTCGGATGCGTAGCCCTATAAGAGTCGAAGTCCTCCTGCACCCGGGTCAAATCAGCCTACATCCGAGCCATGTCAGCCCGCACCCGGGTCAACTCGTGGGTCGCAGTCAAGGCCCGAGCCTCAGACGCAGCTGCCTCTCTAGCCTGATCCTAGAGCATCTGCACTCAAGTCTGCAAAATAACAATACAAATTAACATGCATACATACATACATATTCATTCATGCATTGCATAAATCGTGCAATAACGCAGGGATTGTAGAATGCTTACCGCCCAGATGGCGTTCTCCTGAACCAGAAAGGTCTCCAAGCCCAAGTGCTGATAGGCTATATCCTCCACTTGAGCCCGAGGGATCTAGAACATACAAGAGTGTCAAAAAAAAAGAGATAGAAGACTTACATAAGTGGTGTCCGCCAGAGCAAACATAAGCGGCCGCTCATGGTGAATCGGCAACTCCTAAAAGCATGGTTGCCATCTAGCCCTATCAGGCTAAAGCCGGTCCTGAGATCCGTCATCAGCTGACCCTCCACCATTCCAGCAGTCTGAGAAGCAGATGCCGCAGTGCTGCCGGCATACGCAGGATGACTCCTATCCTGAACGGCGGCATGCCCACCAGTAGTGGCGGTCTCAGTACCCTCATATGCTGGACCAGTAGGCTTAGCAAAACTGGACCTCTTGCGCCTCTTAACCTACAAATGGAAGAATATTGAAAAAAAAAACAAATAAATGAATATCTGACGACTGGGAGGAGCCGCCGGCGCATCACCCTCGACGGGCAGCAGACACTCGCAGATGAAGGTCAAGTAGTCACCATCAACAGTGTCAGCACTGTATCCTTCCCTAAAAATATTAGGATCTATAGTGGGATCGGCGAAATGGGGACAAAACAGTGCAGGCGGGAGCGGCGGAGGTACGAGCCGGCCAACAGGGCCGTCCACTTGATCTGATATGCGGAGGCGCTCACCCAGGTACCACTCCTGGGACATGGGACTCTCCAAGACGAACCGGCGGTCATCATATCGCACGAAAGTCTGCACAATGAGGGAAATGGTGCCCTGACCATGCTACAGGTGGTGCTGAAGCTGCAAAAATACAATCAAAGAAATAAAGATTTCAACACAGGTAAGTAAAATGCCAAGTTAAATTTTTTCTTACTAACGAGAATTGGTTTGCTTACCTTCTGCTAGGAAACGTCCCATAGACCCTGCCGGATCTCCTTCAGGTCACGGCCGATACCCTGCCTCCTCAGTGTCCAGGAGCGCAGTACAGTCGTCTGATCGTCATCCTGCACATCCCTCAACTCCGGCGGCTCCAGGATACAGTGCTCAAATACCCAAATCTGTAATTAATAAAAGAGTAAAAAAAAAGAGAGAAGGAGAAGATAATACTAGAAGGCCAAGCCAAAAACCAAGAATCTCCTGCTGCCTTCCCCTGGCGCACAGGTCAAGTCCATAGTACAGCTGCCCCAATGCAGCTCGAGCCCAATCCAAAGAAGGAAAGGTAGCCAAATCCACCAGAGTCGGCAGCAGCGTCATATTACAAGTGCTCTGCCCGGTGGGGAATAGTGTGCAGGACAGCAGGACTAGCACATAGGCCTGAGCACACCTCTCCACATCCTCCTCAGACGGGTTTCGGCAAGTAGCCCAATAAGCCTCCACTCTCAAACACAGAATCTTCCCCTTCTCAGGGGTGCAACCAATCAGTCCGCCGATGTAGTCGTCCACTAGCTGATGACTGGTCAAATAACAGTTGAATCTAATCGGGGTCCCGCCAAACCCGAAACCAGTGATCGCCGTGAAATCCGAGGGAGTGACAGTGAACTCCCCAATGGGCAAGTGAAAAGTGTGAGTGGTGCAGACCCATCTCTCACTCAATGCCGTCAACACGACATAGGTGGTGTGAGGCGTGCTCGTCGGCAGTGACAAAATAAAAGTCTCTAAACCCAACAGCCTAACCCGAGCCCTCACAGACTCGGGGAGGCGGCCCCACCAGAGCTGAGGCAGAGAGAGATTTCTAGAGCTGGAAATCTCCCGATCCTACACATTCAGGAAGTACAACGCATACATGTTTAGTTTTTGCATAATTTATCACATTAATTATCAATATAATCATCATTAATTAAAAGGGGGGCATGCATATATTGTTGAGAAAATTCCATAAATCATTAATCCTTATATTAAAAAAAATCTGGAAATTAGGCTACAGTTGTAGGACTGTAGCACACGCGCATGAGCGTAGCTACAGACGTACGCCTGTTCATCCCACAGTCGTAGAACTGTTCATAAAATAGATGAATAGTCGCATGACTATTCATACTCCTGTGGACAGAATTTCAATTTTAGGCAAATTTCATGATTTCTAACTCGTTTTTCCTAGTTTTTTGTTCCTATGAACTACAGGGGGCTCCTAGCATGCATTCTACTCAATCAATTCACCCAGAAAGCAGTAAATCATGCCAAATCGAATCAAAAAATGTAAAGAGGAAAATATTGGAAAACTTAAAATTAAGGCTCGGATTCGGGTACCAACCTGAAATATGGATAGATGTGAGCCCATCTCCAGTAAAATAGGGATCTCCGACATGAATTTGATCCCGAAGTGCTCCATATAACGCGGGTGGCCGTACCCATCGAAAACACTGACAAAGGGGATGTCCTGTGCAGTCTCAGGCCTCTGGATTAGATTGGTGGAGAGTTTCTTCACCTTCTTCCTAAGCTTTTTCAACATTTTCGCAGATTGGAAGGTTTGGGAGTCGGTTATCTTGAGAGAAAATGAAAAGAGAATGAAAATGAGAAACGAAGGGACGAACGCCCCTTTGATTTTTTTCTGCCCACGAAGTACAGTCGTACGACCGTAATTCGTCTACAGTAGTACGACGGTAGTTGAATTTCGAATAGTCGTACGACTGTAATGGTAAAAAAAGGGAAAAATTCTCTTATTTTCTTATTTATTTTCTAAACCCCATTTTAGCACCAAATCTTTGATATTCCCCACGGGGAAGATATTTCAGTGATTTTACAGGGCCAATACATCAGCAAAAAATTTTTTAACAATGGCCCGCCTCGTCCAGGGGCACGAAACCCGAGGAAATCAAGAAAAAATTCATTGTAAGTACAATTCCACCAAATTACATTTTCGACACATCCTGTATGCCAAGTCATACCAGATTGTATCACACTTCAACAAATCTTAGTCCACCACGACTTTAAAACGAAACCCGAAATACAGTGTTAGTCCGTTGAGGGCGCCAAGTTGCACACATCACACACTTCAACAAATCTTAGTCCACCACGACTTTAAAACGGAACCCGAAATTCAGTGTCAGTCCGTTGAGTGCACCAAGTTGCACACGGCTGTCACACACTTCAACAAATCTTAGTCCACCACGAATTTAAAACGGAACCCGAAATTCAGTGTTAGTCTGTTGAGTGCTCCAAGTTGCACATGGCTGTCACACACTTTAACAAATCTCAGTCCACCACGACTTTAAAACAAAACCCGAAATTCGGTGTCAGTCCGTTGAGTGCGCCAAGTTGCACACGGCTGTCACACACTTCAACAAATCTTAGTCCACCACGACGTTAAAACGGAACCCGAAATTCAGTCTCAGTCCGTTGAGTGCACCAAGTTTCACACGGCTGTCACACACTTCAACAACTTCAGTCCTACATGACTATAAAAGGTAACCAAAAACGCATCTACCCGTATTTATTCTTGATCGAAGCGGCAAAAATTTTTGTTTCAAAATTATCAATCAAGGAATAAATACGTTCACCAATTGCATACTACAAACACCATGGCTCTGTATGATAGGTCATACGCGGCTATCTGGTCTCAAAAGTCATGTTTTTGCTGGCGTCCTCCTTATGTGAAAAGGATCATAGGGAATCCCTTGGCTCCAAGAGCCGTATCTCCCCAGCATCTTTCTTATGTGAAAAAGGATCATAAGAAATCACATATCTACCAAAAGTCTCATGAAATTAACCCACAAGCCACACACGTACACAGTACCTTTGATCCCATGTTCTTTATCGTGTACCTAAATCCATACAAAGAATCGGACATTAGCTACACGAGGGGCAGCCTGTGAACACAGAATTTTCCGGGTCTAAAAAAAACAAGAGCCTTGATTACCATGATTGTAATTACAATCGTGGGTATTTTGTTACAGTCATACTACTGTAACTAAATTACAGTCGTACGACTGTCAAATCGGGGCAAGTTACAGAATCCATACCCTTAAGATAAAAAAATTGGGGAAAATCTTGAGCATTGAATGCTCTAGATTTTTCGAAAGAAAGGGAAGATCAAAGGCAGCAAAGAAGAGAAGGATAGCACCTTTGGTAGAGAATTGAGAGAAGAAATATTGGAGAGAGAGATTGGAAGAAAAGAGAAAAAAAAGGGGAAAAACCAAAACTCATCCTTTCTTCTACTATTTTCTTTTTAATTTCAGAGTGTCAATGCTTAAAATCAATTAGAAATCATAGGATAAACTTGTCACACAAAATCTAAATCGTTTCTAGACACAAACTAGCTTAAATCTGTGAATTTTTGGGAGTTTTTGGACCCATTTGCAACCTTGACATACCAAGAAAAAGAAGCAATTTCACGTGGATTGGTGCGTTGCCAGTGGTCATTCCAACAGTGGGTCAGCGCCAAAGAGGTAAACACACTTCAATCCCTCCTATTTTCATGTTTTCTGGGTGTTTTGGTTGATTTTGTGCATAAAATTTGCCTTTCTTAAACTTGCTGTTTCTGGAAAATTAAGAACAGTCGTACTACTGTTCTTCTCACAAAGAACAGGGGGCACGACTGTAATTACAGTCGTGCCATCTCATCTATAGTTGTACGACTGTTGTTGAATTTCCTCAGTTTTTAGCTTTTTCAATTAAATATTTTGGCGATTTCTGCTTAAAGGAGAGCTATAGTTGCACGACTGTAGTCCTCGGCCAAAAGCAGAAAATCCCTAAAAATCCCAAATAATTCATAAAAATCTCAAAAATTCCATAAAAATCAGAAAAATCAAGAAAAATAAAAAATCATCAAAAATGAATTTTGGAGTGTGCATTCACGACCTTAGATTTATTTTTCGGTGTATTTGCATTTAGAACAAAACCACGACGGAGACCCGGTTCTCCCGAAAACCGACCCACCTCGTATGCTAAATTAAAATAAACCGGAAAATATTTTCAAAAAGATTTTCTCACAAAACCAAAAATACAGGGACATTTCAAAACTGTTTTCCAGGTTTAATCGGGCCGACCCGGTTACCCCCAAATGCATGCCCCCAAACTCTAAAATTTCCAATTCTGTCTAACTTGAGTCCTATGTGTGGTGTGCTATATATCTAGGCTAACAATCTGTTTTGCAGCTTTAATTTCTTTGTTTTTATTTTTAATGTATTTAATAGATCAATTCGTGTATTTTAGGCGATTGTAAATTTTCTTAGATTCTCGTGTATCTAGGCGTTTGTATTGTGAGGCCGAGAGTTTTTATTTTTCATTCGATCGGGTTGTAAGCCTTTTAAATATTTATTTCTTTACTTTTACTTTGTGTTATGTATGTATGCACGCTGCATGTTATTATTCAATAAAATCAATTCTTAGAAATTTAAAGTGTCATTGTAGAACATTGGCCATTTTATTTTGATTAGACATGAAATAAGGGACTTGTCCAAACCTAGATCTCTGAAAAGTGTGGCAGTTCTCACTTTGGTTCAGCTACACTGTAATTTCCCGGTTGAGCTGAGCCGGGTGGCGACTCCTACACTTTTTATCAAGATTTAGGTCTCGATTCTTTTATGAAATAATTAATCTTCCAAAAATGAATTTCCAATCCAAAAACCCCACGCGAGGGAGGGGTCCGCCTGAAATCGAGGCACCCCTTCCGAAAGGGAGTCTCACGTTCCGTCAAAAACGTCGTCCGCTCACAGAAGTGTCATTTCCTGCTAACAAAATATCGTCAACGTATAATGTTAGAATGACAAACTTTCCTCCGTTTTCACGCTTAATGTAGACACACGAGTCTGCATTAATCACCTTAAATTGCATTGATATAATCGCTTCATGGAAAAGAAAATACCATTGTCTTGAAGACTGCTTAAGGCCATAAATTGATCTTTCAACTTACAAACCTTATGTTCTTGTCCCTAGATGATGAAACCTTCAGGTTGAACCATATAGATTTCTTCATTCAGTTCGCCATTTAAGAACACAGTCTTTACATCCATTTGATGTAATTCAAGGTCCATACATGCTACAAAGCAAGTACTATTCTTATAGACGCGAAACGGACAACAGGTGAAAAAGTCTCCTGATAGTCAATTCCTTCCTGTTGTGTAAACCCCTTTACAACCAGCTGACTCTTAGTCTGGATAGGTTTCCCATCTACTGATCGCTTAATAGTATATACCCATTTATTCCCAATGGCTTTGCGCCCTTTGGGTAGATAAACTAGTTCCCAAACTTTGTTGATCCTCATTGACTCCATTTCGATTTCCATCGCTTTTATCCATTCTTCCTTTACTGGAGATTCCAATATCTCTCTCATGTTAGTTGGAATGTCTTCAATTTGAGCTACGATCGAGAAAACTTCGCTATCAGCTAAATGACTGCATCGCGAAATGTTTCCCCTCTTCGTTCGCCTTAGAGGTTCTGCTTCTTGATAAACAAATCTCATATATTCATCAAGGTGTTGGCCAGAACTCCCACTGGGACCACTCCCACTGGGATCTATATCCATATTCACACTTGAATTTGGAACAAGACTCCCATTCAAATCAAGACCACTCAAGTCAGGGTCAAGATTACTCAAATTCGCTTGTGAAGGTTGAAAAACATCATTCTTTTCCCTTTCCCTTACGTCTTCAACTTCACTCCTCCCACTCGGATTGAGTGATCCTGAAGTTTCAGACTCTTGAGTTTCAAAGAAAATAAATTCCGTATCCACCTCTCCCAACTTAGGAAATGGATTCTCTAAGAATGTGACATCTTGTGACTCAAATTCTGTTATTTGACCATTCTTATTCTCTCCCACTAGAACATATCCTTTGGAGAGATCAAGATATCTTATGAAGATACCTTTCTTGCCTCTTGGGCCTAGCTTGCCATGCTTGCTAGATGTATCATGAACATAGGTAGCACATCCCTATGGTCGCAAATGGTTCAAATTTGGGCTTGTGGCTCGTCCACAATTCATAAGGCCTGGTTTCAATGGACTTAGAAGGTACTCTATTAAGTACATATATGGTAGTCAATATTGCGTCTCCCCAAAAGGAGATAGGCAAATTGGCTTCAGCCATCATAGACCTCACCATCTCTAAGAGGATTCGGTTCCTTCTTTCCGTTACTACATTTTGTTGTGGAGTCCTAGGTATTGTCAACTGATGTTCAATAAATTGTTCATCACATAGACTTTAAATTCCTCAGAGAGGTACTCTCTTCCCTGATCGGTTCTTAAAGCTTTGATTCTCTTCTCTAATTGATTTTCAACTAGAGCCATAAATCGTTTGAAACATGCTAATGCTTCAGATTTATGTGCAATCAAATAGACATGACCATACCTTGTATAGTCATCTATGAATGTAATGAAATAGTACACACCATGCCTTGCCTGAACATTCATTGGGCCACAGATGTCAGAATGGATTAGTTGCAATGGTTGGTCAGCTCGCGTAGCTTTACCAAATGGTTTTCTTGTCATCTTTCCTTTTAAGTAGCTTTCACAAGTTGGGAGATCTACTTTCGATAAATCAACCAACAAACCTACTTTAGCCAATCGTACTAAACGATGTTGACCAATGTGAGTAAGTCTCACATGCCACATTTTTTTAAATGCTAACATTATCCACAGATAAGTTAACAGTAAAGGAAAAACTATTATGACACAAATAATTTAGATCCAAATCCAAAACAATAAAACCATCAAACAAATGTCCACCACCAAAGCAGATATTGTTCATTAAGAGACTAAACTTGTTCAATTCAAAAGATAACATGAATCCCAAATTCATGAGGGCAGAAACAGATATCAAGTTCCTTTGAATTCCAAGAGAATAGAGGACATCTTCAAGAAATAGTGGTCGACCACAATTTAAGACCAGCTGACAACAGCCAATCCCTAAGACTTCCTGTTTAGAGTTGCTTCCCACGTATATCCACCTTATTCCCTATGGAACACTACGGAACTCAACAAAAGAATCTTGATCCTTTGTTACGTGGTCTGTTGCTCCTAAGTCTACGATCCACGAAGGACGAGATTCAGTTTGGAAAACAGAACTTGAGACAAATGTATAACACTTATACACTTCAGTAACATTTACCTAAGGAGCTGTGCAATCTTTTGCAAAATGCCCCTTCTGTCTGCGATTGTAAAATTTCACCCTAGAAATGTTAAAATCTTTCATGCCCTTCTTTTGAACTGGAACACTACCCACTATTCTCTTTGCCTTCTTCTTGAAGAACCTCTTGTTCCTCTCCTTGGACTTCAGACCAGGACTTGAACTAGCCATGTAAACCTCAGATTTCACACTAAGAGAGGCCAGACGATCCTCTTCCAGTTCAAGATGATGAACTGCATCGTCAAGGGTCTTAATGTCATTGGCATGGGTTAGGTGCAACTTCATATGCTCCCACTCATTCGGCAGAGAACGTATCACAGCTTGAACTTTCTGCTCCTCGAGAGCAAAAATCACACTAAGCATGTTTTGTATACATGAAACTTTTTCACGATATCATCATTCATCGCATTAAGCATGGTGATGCGGGCAAACGAGTTCTTCCTCTTCTAGGCTTGATAAGCCTCAAGGTCATTTAAAGCAGCCATAAAAAAAATGCTAAAGACAAAGTAGCACTAATAAGTAAGCGATACACCATATTTATTATAAGATCATTTAAAACTAAAAATAGTGTTTGGTTCACGTAAAATCGAACATCCATGCGCAATGCATCGAGTCACCATTTACATAGGCTAATACAAACACCATATTAGGTTTAAATTTCCAATAATAAATATATATATAGTTTTGTTTTAGATTATATTTTAATTTATTTAACATTTATACTTCTCTTAAGTATAAAACTAATGAGTAATATAACACTTAGTTATAATCTCAAAATAAATAAATTAAAATTACTAAAACAAATTACAACCACAAAAAATATATATCCAACATCTAGTCAAAATTAGAACCACAAAAAAATTTCAGCACGAAGCCATTCAATACAAAATTGAAATACGAAATCAGCAAGAGAAAGAGTGCAAAAATGAAGAGCTCAATCTTCATTTCCATCGAGTTGAACTATCTCAATTTCTTTTGAGGTGACTGGGATCATCTCTATGAACTTATAGTAGAGATCCAAAAGCATGTTCACAACACCCTTAATAACAGCATCCAGACATGGGCTACGAACCAACTTGTTACTTTCAAGTAACATGGTTCAAGGATTATAAGATAACTTAGCTCCCGTTTCAGCCAAGTTCAACAAAAATACTTTGCATTGGGATCCATAATCCTGTTCAGGAACTAATCCTTCAATGGAGTCCACCAGTTCGTCAAATGCAGAATTTTCTCCAAACCAGAATTTCTTAAAGTGCTTTTCACGAAAAGCCTTTTTCGCAAATTTTAACATTTTTAATTGATCAGTTCCAGAGGAAAATCCTCCTTTCCAGACAAGCTCTTGGATTTCCCAGTTTAATGCATTAAACCGCTCCATAACTCTAATAATATCCCCTTCCTCCAACGGGGAATACCGTTTAGAGAAAAGCTCATTTTCAAGTTTTTGTATAGTCCTCGCCTCTTCTTGAGACTGGATTATTTTCGACGTTTTTACCAACGTTGCCATTTCTATAACACATATAGAAATAACAAAAACTTGTTAATGATCAATCAAAAATCAGTATATAAATACACAATAAATATACTGAATTTTCTTGAATTTATTAAACATAAATTAAGCATTATACACAATAAATACTAGTAAATTTAGTTTAAAATATCAAATGAATTCCAAAAATTCATCAATATATACCAAAAATTCAAGAAAAATATAAATTTTAATTCCGGAAAAATTTTGACGAAATTTGGATGCCGGAGACGCCCCCACAGGCCGACACGCCCCTCCATATACGTACACATGCCTCCACGCGCTGAAAAGACCTACTGACTCACGTGACACATGGCAACCTGTGATTCGTGATGACATGGCACACCTGCCACGTGTCATCACCTTATTGGGTCAACGGATGACGTGGCTGATGACGTGTCAAGCTGATGTGGCACCCCACTGACACGTGTCATCACCGTATTAATCCACTATGATGACGTCTCACGATGACATGGCACGTACACAACTATTTTCCACGTGTATTGGTCCACGTGTCTGACACGTGTCAGTTGACCGTTTCAAAAACGGTTGACTTTGTACACGTGTCGACACTTGATTGGTTGGACTTTTCAACCGTCAAAAAAATCACCCAATAGCGTTGTGTCACGTGTCCCTCATACCACCTTCTCCCAACCTCTTTGGAAACAAACTCCATTCGCAACGGTGGCAAGTGAGGTCCACGCGCCGCCTTTCAGGCCTCCGTTGGCTGTGAAATTTGACATTCCGACTCGATTTTTTATGATGATTTTAGTAGAGTGATCGGATTTTCAAAATTCTGATAAAAATTTTGACACTTTGTACTGTTGGATCTAATACGGTATCGTTTTGACACGGATAACAATGCAAATCCGTATCAAAACGAACAAAAACGAATCTAAATAAATAAAAAAAACATATTCTTATTCATGGAACATCAGAGATCAAGATTTACGGAATCATTTTGACATAGATGTCAATATAAATCCGTATCAAAACGAACAAATATGTATTTAAACGAATAAATATGCATTCAAATGAATAAAGAAACGTATTCTTATTCACGGATTTCCATAAACCAAGATTTGAACACATCAATTATTCATGGAATACCAGAAAACTAGATTTGAACACATCAATCTATAAACCTTTCGGCTCTGATACCAATGAAGTTAGAAACACGTATAGATTATACAACGAATGTATAGAATCTGTAATCAGAATATATAAACAGACTTACAGTTTGTTTTGCAGCGAAAGTTTGATTACAGTGCGATTCTGATCCACACAGGAAACCAGATCGTTTTGGTTACCTTTCCTACAAGTGCATGAATACACTGAGTACTGGCTATTTCCGTGAATTCTTCCGACGAACGAAGAAGTATATCGCGTTTTATTCCTGGAGACGTTTTTCCCGGAACCAGAAGGGAATCTCTACGATTCCATCATCATTCGGAAATAGAGAAACTTCTTCTCTATTTATAGTGGAAATCTCAACTTCCATCTATATATAGGGTAGGATCAAATTACACATTTGATCCCTGTAATTTACACATAATTATAGTTTAGTCCCTGCCATTCCAAAATGTCATAGGCGGACCAAAAACCAACATATATATATATATATATATATATATATATATATATATATATATATATATATATATATATATATATATCTGTGTGTGCATAAGAAAGAAGAAGTAGAAGAAGAAGAAAATTTGTTTTCTTCCTTTCTCTTTCTTTTCAAGCTTCTCTCTCTCCATCTCTGTTGCTTTAGTTCGTGAATTACACGGATTGCTCCCGAATAAATCGGTATGGGTTTCCCGTTGACCGGTAATACGCAATCGGCTCGAAGATCCTTCCACTGCGTTCATCCTTGTGGATTTTGCGCTACAAGAGGTAATCAGTTTCCACAACCCGGATACATATGAGTTTGTATTCCATCACTTTTGTTTAAAATGCTAAAGTTCACTAATTTTAAATTAAATCAAGTTAAATTACTTAAAAATGCAACACAGAAAATCAAGAAGCAAAAGGGACGATAATTGGATATATAAAAGAGTCACAACAAGAGCCAAAAAGGAACAGAATTTGTGGTTTCACACTAAACAACTTTGTATTTTAGTTTCGTCAAATTCATTAACTCATAAAAAAAAAAAAAAAAAAAAAAAAAAAAAAAAAAAAACGACTTCCCACATTTCTCTGCTAGAAAAATCCACAGACATTTACAAGATAAACAAAAAGGAAGTAATGAATTTAGCTAAAACACATGATCATAATATCATAAATAACCAGACATAAAGCATAAACAACATAGGCTTTAAGACTCACAAAGATATTTTGCAATACGTAAGAGAGTTGTTCGTTAGGTTCCCATGAGCTCCCAAATTTGAGCTGTTGAATTTTGTAAGTGATTTCTCCATGCTTCTATGTGTATAGTTTTTTTTATGAACGATGTGTGTATAGTTGGGTAAAAAAGATAGGTAAATGCGAATGCTCAAATTCACACACCCATTCATATGCAAGAGGGAATGATGAGAAGCGAGACGAGACCGTTTAACAAAAGAAAATGTACCAAAATGCCGTAATGCTGTTAGAAATATAAATTGAACTAGAATCCTTCTAACATTGCTTGGACGAGGTTTTGAGAGGGTTTTTTAAAATAAGATTTATATTTGTCCATGCTTGGGAGAGAGAATTAGTTGAAAGGGAAGGAATTCAAGATTTGAGAGGAAGAACTAAAATTTATCAAAAATTCCAATTTTCTCCATTCTTCAATCCCACCAATTTAGTGGGATTTGAAGGGTTGAACACTTGAATGGACAAGTATGCCCTCCCTTTTCTTCCTCGTATCATTTTTTTTTCTACAAACATAAAAAATGTTATTTCATGTTTTTTTTTTTTTTTTTTCTTTTGAAATGGATTGTTCATGGCTCTCTTTTTCATTGGAATCATTATTCATGGTTTTATTTTTTCACAAACTTGTGAATTATTCATGGAAGAATAAAATATTTGACTCGTATATTTAACATGTTTGTTGAGCCTCTACATAATTAGATTTCTACCTATGGAAGTCAAATTTATTAATTTTGTACATGTAATTCTATTTTGGTATATTTAATTTTCATACGTTCATCTCAAAATTTGTACTATTAATCAACGGTTTCATTATCAATAATTCAGTGTACGGCATATTTATAATTATATAATAGACAAGAGGTTTTTCTTTTCTTTTTTAGTTTTTAACTTATAGTGGTTAAAATTAAATATGGCAATTTGAATATGTTTAAACACTACATAGATTATCATTTTTTATTTAAATTCAAGAAATTATAATTTTAATGGCAAGTATCCCTTTTAATTTTATTTTGAATGCAAGGGTATATAATTTATTGATATATTTAAATCACACTTTATAATATCCTCCAATCAAGCAAAATAAAGGTTTGTCATGGTTACTGAACTTTTATCCCTTCCTCCCAAGCAAGACATTACTGAATTCGTTATTTTTCCTTTCAATATTAAACCACACCCTACCATTTCTTTCTTTATGATTCTTGTCTCGCCCCTTCCAAACAAAACCTAATGTTGTGTAAATGTAAATGGGCTTTTTTTAATGGGAAAAAAAAAAATGGACTCCGTTATTTTGTTTTGAGTTGTTGAATGACATGCGGGATCCATAGACCAGTTATAATATAACACATGTCAAAATATTTTATCCCACTAGTGCATCACTTACTTACCCAACCTATAAACTTAATCTTCTTATAATGAGTCAGGTTGAGAGTTGAGTATAAATTATAAAATACACCTGACACACCACGTTATCTGTATGCCAAATCAATATGTAATATATTTTAGGGTCTAGGGTTGGTAAATTAACATTTAGGGTACATATTTTAGGATCTATAATTTTATTTAAATAATTAATTAATTATACTGTGTCATTTTCTATTGGTTGAAGTGTAATTTGTCACAATGCCATTAGCTTGATATATGGATGATGTGGTGTGCCAAGCGTATACTATAACTTCGTAGAGTTGAAGGTGTAAGCGATGATTAAATTAAAGTTGAGGAATGTTTGGATATATTAGACTCGGTTAACTTTGTGCATAGCCTTTTGTTAATTAATGATATAGGAATTAAAAGCCATTTGGGAATATACTGGATCGATTGAAAGAGTTGCACTAAACTAATCGTAACTTAAATAGGTAGAAGAATTCATACTCCGAAAATACAAAAATTTACTCTTAATTTGGGCGATGGTATTATTGGTTTATTATTAGCTTGCACATACAGAGACTATACATCAATAGGAAAATATAAACTTTCATGAAAATGTTACACTAATAATAGGTACAATTGAGTTTGGAAGTATATACGCAATTTAAAATGGAAAAATAATCAGTTTATAACAGAACAAACTTTTCTAATTTCACCTACGGTTCCGGTCTTTACGCCAATATTACTCATCTTAACCATGGATCTGGCAAATTCAATGTTAAAGTTGCCTCTAGCATTAGAAAAACGCTCCACAAATGGTCTAGTGAAAACATCAGTCCACAATTTTTGATCAGACTCAAGAATTCCTCTGCCATTGATAAGGTTGGTGAAAAATGAGGAATCAAATCTGTTTTCACTACCAGTGTCTAATGCAACCCGATTCGCCCCATTACCATTTTGTGGGCAAAGTGTTTGCAATTGAGGAAGGAACTCAGAATTAATTGAAGGGTCTGAAACAGTCGTTGTGGTATTATATAATCTATAGCTAAACAATGGGCATGATGTTGTTCCAATGGTATGTCCTCCTGAATCAACATTATAAAAAAAATTCAATATTTTCTTCAACTAATTAATTAAATCTCCGAATTCAAAGTATAATTTATGCAATAATACTTACCAACAAGTGCAACAAGATCAAGGGTGTTAAGACCCTTATCGTTAAACATTTTGATTTGGTCAGCAATGGAGGTCCTAAAGCCAGGCAAAGCATTAGCTTCAGATTGCAATGAGATTCGTCCATCTCTACGTCCAGTAGGCACCTGCCAACTCCTTCCACTAGTCTGCATCCATTTATATATAATTCAAACAAATTATAAGTTAATTGACAATATATACATTTAAACATGTAACAAGATTGATTTTTAATTAATTGTAGGAAAAAAAAAGAAGGCATGGTGACATGATAAAAATTACCAAAACCACAGAGTCTCGAGCAGCAAGAGCAAGAATATCAGCGCAAGAAACAATTCCAGGACAAGCAACTTCGAGCTGGGTCTTAGCATCATCAATAACATTGTAACCATTTAAGCCGCTGTTTTGAATGGCAGCTCTCTCAGTGTCGGGTCCTTCGATCAGAACAGAACCGTCGCAACCTTGGACGAAGCAATCATGAAAATGCATCCTTAACAAACCAGGTGCAATTGCTGGATTAGACTTAAAATGAGTTTGAACAGTTGAACGGACACTAAATTCCGCCGATGGACATGTTTTGGCATAGAAGCCAACACGGGTGCCTAATTGGCCATGTGCTGGTCTAGCATCAATGCCAATCAAGAGTAACAACAATGATATAGTTATGGAGTTGATCAATGCTTTGCTTAGACTGCAGGTACTGATATTAATACATCCAATCTCCATATTATTATAAGTTTGATCACAGAGGTGAATATTGGATCAGGCTAGCTACAAAAACAAGTTAAATTAACTTATTGATGTTTGAGAATTTGTAAAGAAATAAAATGAAATGAAGATGAGAGAGTAATATGGGTATGGTTAGTATATATAGGAGGGATGAAGTCAAAAGATATACATAGAAAAAGTTAGTCAGCAAAGCAAGGCCAACTCATTATGTGTAAGTTGCTGAATAGGTTCCAAAATTTAAGATAAGTTTGATAGAATTTTTGGCTTTTTGTGTAAGTGGGTTGCTTAGCATGGCATAGTTACAGAGAATTTACAATCGATCTGATCCATGTAAACCCTCCCAATGAATAATAATACTTATATAAGATGAACATTAAAAAACTAAAAAGTACATAGAGAAAACACAAGTACATATATGTTGATTATTCATTAGAAAAGTCCATATAAACCAGGTCCACTATAAAACTTGTTAGTATATAGGATTGTGCAACAATTTTTTCATTTAAATCACATATAACTGCTTAATTTTGTTTAATGAAATTTAATGCTTAATATTTGAAGACAAATATAATGAGATTTGAGATGGCACATTTGTTTTAATTAAGGAATGGATGATTTACATAGGGTCTTTCTAATGAAAAATCAATTATTTTTTATTAGAATGATCCATATAGACCAGATAGATTGTAAAATCTATATGTTTATACAATCAACGTGGGTTTTAAAATTCAGGGTATAAGCTAGCATGAAATTAATTAGAGTGGACAGCTTAGAGTTGGAAGTTGTAATAATGATAATGAATAAGTTCCAATTAGAAAAATGAATCCAAGTTGGATGCGGTGTTAAGGGTCAACCAAGGCAATTTGGACAATATGTTTGTATGTATAGACAGTCAAACACGCGTATGTGTAGCAAGAGTATATATAAACTGAAAAAGCTGAGTGGGCAAAGGCTAGTAGTTTGACTTTCCAAAAGTAAAAATAGAATTAGTCTGACATGCATTGTACTCTATCAACCATTGACAAACCACAACGTATCTCTTATTCAAACTCTCATTATATTTTCTTCATGGGGATAATTATATTAAATTGCAAGAAATATTATTCACAAATTAACCATAACAAGATTAAGATATATGCATGATTATTGCATACAAAGAAAACAAAAAGGTGTTGTCAACTCTCAATTATAAGGAAGCTGTCCACCTACAAAATCATATCTAATTTTTCGCATTCCTAATAAAAGGGCATTTGATATTCTTTCTATGCATTTATCTCGTCCTTTTTTTTTTTTTTATAAGCATCTCATTATTATGTATTATTTTTAAATTAATTTTGTTATTTTGTCTAATTTTTCCATAGAATGTGTTATAAATACTTTATATTTTTTTTACATGTATAACTCACAAAAAAATGGAAAAAAAATCAATGAGAAAAAAAAGAACAAAAAGGAAGGAAAATGCAGAAAAATTAAAAGAAACATGCTGAATATAAAGAAAACGTTATAATAAAAAAAAGAACAGTGAAGAAAATCGATGAAAAAAATACATCGATGAATTGGAAAAACTCATAAAATATCAAAAACAGAGAAACAATACAGCACTGAATTAAAAAAAAAAAAAATCATGACCAAAAGAAGAAGAACAATAGAGAAGAGCGATAAAGAAGAAATAAAAATGAATAAAATCAAAGAAAACGGAATAAAAACTGAAAAAAAAAAAAAGAAAAAGAAACAATATCTATTGCGATGTGAAAGGCACAAAAAAATTGCTATGATGGAAAAGAAGACAACAAAGAGAAAAAACGGTAGTTTTAAGAGAAAAATATGAAAAAAATATTTAGGAAAGAGCTAGCATATATATTTTAGAAATAATAGTTAAGGGCGTTGATACATTAAAAATGGTGGTATTGTTTGAAAAAATTCCTAATATCAAGGTATTTTTATGAATTCTCATATAAAGGATTGCTTCAAGTTTTAATGATGCTTATTCGGAAAAATTGCTACCGTTTAATAAATGTCCTTTTACAAAGAGATTCAATTGTGGACTGGATCCACCATGGTCCGTGCCGTCGGATACTTGACATATCATTATAGTTGTTTATATGTGACTAGAGATGGCCAAATTGAACCTGAACCTGTTGAACTGGACTGGACCGGATCAAAACCAGTCAAATCCTGAACCAGACCGGACCGATGGGTCAAAAGAAAAAAGGTTAAGGTTCAGGATCGATCAACCCCTGAACCTTTGAACTGATGGTTAACCTGCGGTTCTGAACCAGTATTTGAACCGACGGTTCAATCAAGGGTTAGTTGTAATATAAATTAATATTATATAAATTATTAATTGTAAAATAAAAAATGTAAGTTGTTTTTCATATTTGAGAAATTATATTATTTTGTTACGTATATTAATAATTTATCGAGAAATGTCTACATCAAAATCACACGCAAATTGAATTTTAAATGTTTATTCAAAAGGGTTGAACCTGAATCGGATCAAACTTGAACCTGGTCAAACCCTGAACCTGAACCGGAATAGACCAGATCAGTGGTTCATGAACCGTGGCCACCTCTATATGTGAGACATCCAATAGTACCTACTACATAGACCCGATTTATATTAGAAATTTTTCCTTTTACATTAAATTGTTTATTGCCGTGAACTAAAATTTTGTGGTCACAGTAACACATTACTAATTAACCATCTTAAGGAGTGGATTGTATTTAGCATTGTATGGGGCAGTGAAAGTTCTGCCCCTCAATGGAGATTCGTCCTAATAGGTCCATAGAATTTCTATTTAATTTTGGGGTTTTTACATAAATACTTACCTTTTTACACCACCTAACTTTTTTACCTACAAAGGAAATATTTACTTAAATACTTTAAAAACTTTCCAAAATTACAAAAATACCTAAAACAGGAAATTCCTGTTTTACGCTAAATCTGCAGAAAAAAACCCAAAACCGAAAAACATAATCTCCAAAATACGTGATTCCCGCCGCCTGAAAAACCTCCCAAACGCCAAGAAATCGCAGATCAATTTCGCCAAGAATCACAGATCAGTTTCTTCATCTGGAATCGCACATCTGGATCGATAATCACAGGTCAGTTTTGCCATCTACAAATCGCACATCTGGATCGATCGATCTCTCTCCTACAAATTCAATCGATCACTGCAATTCAATCGTTCACTGCAAAACAGACATAGCAATTCAATCGTATGCAGAGATATGCAAAAAATCACAATACTACTCCATCATAATGGAACTTGGACTGAAGATTACAGATTCATCAATTACAACTTAGTATAACTAAGGTATAATTCAGGTATAACTAAGGTATAATTCAATATAACTCAGTATAACTAAGGTATAATTCAGGTATAACTAAGGTATAATCAGTGAAAAGAGTGTATCTGAATGTATAACAAAGGTATAATCACAATAACAATGTATCTTAGGGTATAACTAAGGTATAATTCAGGTATAACTAAGGTATAAACAGTGAAAAAAGTGTATCAGAATGTATAACTAAGGTATAATCACAATAACAGTGTAACTTAGGGTATAACTAAGGTATAACTCAGTATAACTAAGGTATAATTCAGGTATAAATAAGGTATAAACAGTGAAAAAAGTGTATCAGAATATATAACAAAGGTATAACTCAGTATAACTAAGGTATAGTCAGTGAAAATAGTGTATCTGAATGTATAACAAAGGTATAATCACAATAACAATGTATCTTAGGGTTTAACTCAGTATAACTAAGGTATAATTCAGGTATAACTAAGGTATAAACAGTGAAAAAAGTGTATCAGAACGTATAACTAAGGTATAATCACAATAACAGTGTAACTTAGGGTATAACTAAAGTATAACTCAGTATAACTAAGGTATAATTCAGGTATAACTAAGGTATAATTCAATATAACTCAGTATAACTAAGGTATAATTCAGGTATAACTAGGTATAATCAGTGAAAAAATTGTATAATCAATGTATAACTAAGGTATACTTCATGTATCAGAATGTATAACTAAGGTATAATCACAATAACAGTGTATCTTAACGTATAACAAAGGTATAAATCATGTATAACAGTGTATCTTAAGGTATAATTAATGTATAACTCAGTATAACTAAGGTATAATTGCGGTATAACTAAGGTATAATCAGTGAAAATAGTGTATCTGAATGTATAACAAAGGTATAATCAGTGAAAAAAGTGTATCTGAATGTATAACAAAGGTATAAATCAGGTATAACAATCTATCTTAGGGTATAACTAATGTATAACTCAGTATAACTAAGGTATAATTACTGTATAACTAAGGTATAATCAGTTACTACAGTGTATCAGAATGTATAACAAAGGTATAAATCAGGTATAACAGCATTCAATAATCCATCCAAATTAAAATTAAACCAAACAAACCAAAATCAAATTCAATCCAAACGATTGATCTAAACCCCTAATTGATTGAAGGAGAAGAGAAAGCAGAACAAATCACAAAACTTCACAAATCAAAACCCACAAAAGAGTGTTTAAGGGGTTCATTGCAGAAAAGAGGAGAGATTTAAGCTTACAAGGGACTCAGGGCGGGCGTTGCGCGGAGGCGTTCCTCAAGCTCCTGATTCTGGGAGCTGGTGAGCTGCATAACGCAGTAGCCATAAATTTCCAGACTGTCCAAACCTTGCACCCAAATTATCCTTCTCCCTCCTCGAGAAATTCTTCACTTTAGCTCACATCCGATCTCCAATTTGATTTCCCCATTCCCAAAAAGCTTGCAGCTGGAGTCCGTCCCCAAAGCCACATGGAAAATCTGAGCAAGTCGGGTAAGGAACACATGCGGCAAATGGGCATGAGTAATCTAAGATCAATCCAAAGGCGAGATAAACTTGCGCAGAGCAAAGCTCTATGGCGGAGGGAAAGATCGCCGGAAGAGAGGGGAAGAGAGAAAGAGAGAGAAAGAGAAAACGTACAAAAACGTAAAAATGAATAAAAGAATAAAAAAAAGGTATTTCGGTAAATAGTGAAAGGTATGGTTTGAAACTAAACTTAATTTTAGGTATAAAACTGATAATTTTTTTTCCTGGGGCGGAGATGAGGAAAAAATTTCTCGATGAAGAGGGATGGGCCGGAGATGAAGACCTCTCTCCCCACTCCATAGGATTCCCATCTTCATTCCTATGAGGAATTCTACGGGATTTTTTTAATGACTAAAAAGTATATTATATATATATATATATATATATATATATATATATATATATATATAAAATTACATGTGTTCTCATCAGATTTTCATAAAATCAAATGCTATTCTGCATTTCCTTTTATCTAAATTCAACACTTATATGTAAATACGTAACTTATGATGGAAGGCTATTAGTATTACAGCTTGATTTATTAGCTTGCGCTAAAACCAAAGAATTGATACATGAAAAAAAAATAATAATAAAATAAATAAATAAATATATATATATATATATATATATATATATACACGGTAACTAAAGTGTTTTATTACAAATAGATAGCACAGCTATATATAATCATCTTCAAAAGCATGCAACTTGAAATGGTGATAATCAGTTCATTGCAGAACATATTCTTCTAATTTCACCCTGTGTTCCAGTCTTGATACCAATATTACTCATCTTAATCATAGATCTTGCAAACTCGACATTGAAATTTCCTCCAGCACGTGAGAAACGCTGTACGAATGGTCTAGTAGAAGCATCAGTCCACAATACCTGGTCAGACTCAAGAATTCCCCGGCCATTGATTAGATTGGTAAAGAATGAAGAATCAAATCTGTTTTGACTACCAGTGTCTAATGCAACCCGATTTGCACCATTACCACTTTGTGGACACAGTGTTTGTAACTGAGGAAGAAATGCAGAATTAATAGAAGGGTCTGAAACAGTCGTTGTGGTATTAAACAATCTGTAACTAAACAGTGCGCATGATGTTGTTCCAATGGTATGTCCTCCTGCATCAACATATTATAAAAACATTCATTCATTAACTGTGTGAATTAGAATATAATTTAATTATGTATGTAACTAATGTTTATACTTACCGACAAGTGCGACAAGATCAAGACTGTTAAGACCTTTGTCAGTAAACAATTTGGTTTGATCAGCAACAGAGGTCCTGAAGCCAGGCAAAGTATTAGCTTCAGATTGCAATGAAATTCGTCCATCTCTACGTCCAGTAGGCACTTGCCAACTTCTTCCACTAGTCTGCACACATTTGATTTAAACAAATTAACACGTACATTTAAAATGGAAAAAGTTTGATTTTTAATTATAAAAGAACAAGGCATGATAGGATGATAAAATTACCAGAACTACAGAATCACGAGCTGCAAGGGCAAGAATGTCTGCGCAAGAAACAATTCCAGGACAAGCTGCTTCAAGCTGGGTCTTAGCATCATCAATAACATCGTAACCATTTAAGCCGCTGTTTTGAATGGCTGTTCTCTCAGTGTTGGGTCCATCAATTAGGACAGAACCATCACAACCTTGAACGAAGCAATCATGGAAGTGCATTCTTAACAAACCAGGTGCAATTGCTGGGTTTGACCTGAAATGAGTTTGTACAGTTGATCGCACAATTGCTTCAGCTCTCGGACATTTGGTAGAGTAGAACCCAACACGAGTGCCTTGGCCTTGTGCTGGGCTGCAAATCGAGACCAACACTACTACAACAATGAAGCTCGATGCTTTGCTGACACAGGTAACAATTTTGGCATTTCCACTTTTCATCGTAAAACTGATTTGTTTTTAATTGAAGTATATGTGTATGGGCAAGGAAAAATAACCTAACTGATGATTTTATTATTCTGAAAAAGAAATGTAGGGTTTTGCTTTCTGCTTGGGTTTGATATTGTGTAAAGTATATATAGAGAGAGAGAGATACACAATTATGAGCCATGGAAAGTCAAATGCTTTGCAAAAGTCATCAAAGGCAACCCAGCTATTTATGTCTGTATGAGCTATTGAGAAATTATTTTGAAGAATGAATCAACTAATTAAATTTTTACGTAAAATATGTTTATTAAAAAAATTATCGAATTTGAAATTTTAATTTAAAAGAATTGACTATTTTACACACTTTGACATGATAACATGGATCTCTGATTAGGTATTCAATAGCTTTTTATAAGAGCTTATAGCTTCTCTTTCCCCTTCGAAACCTAATTCGATCTTTGGTAAAATGTCTCAAGCAATAGCATTTAGCTTTTGAGAGTCTCAATTTGTTGTTTCTCCCAATTTGGAATTTTTCATGAAATTTTTTTTGTATATTATTTAGAAAAAATAGTATTTTCAAATTTATATAAAATACAATTTTTTAGACCTGTTGATTGGGCGGGCTAGGCCGGGCTAGGGCCGGGCTTAACGGGCTTTTCATTAAAATTATATTGTCCAAGCCTTGCCCAGCCCTTCCTGTGGAAATGACGGGCTCGGGCCGGGCCGGGCCGGACTTGAAACCTCTCTTCCCATGCCCGCCCAATTGAACCCGCAAAATTTATTTTTTTATTTATCTAAAAAAATTTAATAGTTTTAAAATAAAATGTAAGTTAAACCAATGCCATAAAAAAGTTAAATCCAAAATAATCTAAATTTCAAACACAACAATATCCTTGAAAAAAAATAGCACAAACTTGTTCTAATATTCTCAAATACTAAATAAAGTCTGTATAAATGAGTGTTATAATTAGAGTTAATTACTTAAAAAGTAAAATATAAAGACGATAGGATTTAAATTTGTGGAATATGAAAAGCCTGGTGAGAGGCGGCAGTAGAGTTAATTACTTAATCAATAGTATTAAGATTTATATTTGATTAATAAATTATAATTTGTATTTAATATTTTAATAACCAATACATATATATAACGGGCGGGCCGGGCTACCAGGGCTTTATATTGTTTAATCAAGCCCAACCCTTTAGAATCCGGGCTTTTACGGGCTTGGGCCGGGCCGGGCCAAACATGATAAATGTATGTCCAAGCCCTCTAAAATTAGTGCGGGCTTGGGCGGGCTGAGCGGGCCGCCCGTCCAATTAACAGGTCTACAATTTTTTAATCTTTCAACCTTAATACATACTTTGCTGATCGACTTGTAATACGATGACAACTAAAATACCATTATAATCAGTTTTTGCTCTGCTATTGAAATATTATTTTATTTATGCAATTGTATTTATTTATTTATTCAATTAATTAGTTAATTATTTTTATTAATTTTTCTGGTACATTTTCATGTCTCTAAATTAATATATAAATATATATTAAGGATATGCATGGAGCTTTAATGGTAAGAAAATTTCCAAGCTAGGGTGTTACGTGCTAGTGGTACAAGTAGGGTGTCCAACTTGATCCCTTAAATTTTGAAATTTTCAAAGCTAAAAATTCTTAGTTTACGAAAACGGATAGGAGTGGGCCAATTTAATTAGAGTTGGGTGTTGCAGTTCTCATTAAATTTGGTAATGAAAATTCTAACTGATAGGCTTAAGAGTTGAAGGGTGCCCAACTTGATTTGGTTTGCATTTATGTATGTAGGGTTGTCAATCGGGTAGTGGGAGTCCGTCTGGATGCGGACGGGGAATCCTTGATTAAAATCCCCACGGGGCAGAGACGGGAATAGTAATAGTCCTACCCGCCCCGCGGACCCCATCCCCATCCCCATTAAAGACCCGCAGGGATCCCCGATTAAATACCCGAATCACCGTTTATATTTGTTTATTTATTACTTATAATTTTATAAAATAAAATAAAAAAAAAACTAATAATACCCAATATTTTATAAACTAATAATACCCAATTTGATTTCCAGTACTCTGCTATAAACGAATAATACTCAATATTTTATAAACTAATAATACCCAATTCTATTGAAATCCCTAACTCTCACTCACTGGTGGTCTCCGTCTCCCGCTCCTTTCGCTCCGCCACACATCTCAGTTTACGGATCCACGCGAAATCAACAGTTGGTAGGAGCTGATGATGTTATATTGATGTTATTTTATGTATAATTATTAATTATATATTAATGTATTTGAGAATTGAGTTTTGAGAATTTTATGTTTGTAGTTTAATGTATATTTAGATAAATTTGAGGGTGAAAATTGAAATTTTTACATGGTTTTTTTTATAAAATATAAAATTAGCTAAACGAGGACGGGGATCTCCGCGAGGACCCGAATCTCCGCTGGGGACGGGGATGAGATAGAACTTTATCCCCGATTAATAAATGGGACGGGGACGGGGATCCCAAAATAATCTGGGGATGGGAATGGAGATGGGAAATGCAATCCCCGTCCCGCCCCATTTACAACTCTACATGCATGGACAAAGTTCAACTATTCGAACAAGTCTTTTCTTATTAGGCAAAAAAAAAAAAAAAAAAAAAAAAAAAAAATGACACATTTTTGTGTTTTAAAATTTGGTAAAGACATGTATTAACTCTCTCTCTCTTTCTTTCTTTTTTTTTTTTTTTTTAATAAACAAATTTCTTGTGTTTAATAAATAAAGTGGTTCAATCAACATAGGTCCTAAAAACTATTTAATCTTTTGAATTTTTAATTAGAATTTTACACGTTGGTTAATATAAATATAATGCACATTAGCAATAAAGCTCTAAAATTTTCAGAAAACACAAAGTACTTTTTAAATTAAATAATGAAAAGAAATCACAAAAAAAATATATATTTAAATTTTAATGAAAAATTCTTAAACAACGTTGATAAACTATTCAATAACTAAATGGTAAAAAATATTAAATTTAACATAAAAATTGGATTAACAGCGTAAACACATGCACTTTTGATACGATGGCCGGAGAAACATAACTTCCCTTTTCCATTTATAACAGTTCTGAAAATTTAATTCTCAATATCCTTCGCTTATAATACAATTCCAAAAATTTTGAATAAGGGGTCCAATTATGGCAGAAAATGCTAAAGGAGCAAAGCGTTATGGTTTGAGGTTTTACCGGTTAAGAAAATAAAAATTAATATGACCTATTGCACTCCATCAAACATTAACTCACCCGAAAAGTCATATGCGAACGTTTGTCTTTTGAGTCAACATTAGTCGTATTATTCTTCATAAAAATAATTGTTGTATTATTGTTGCACTTGAAAACATTAATCGAAGAATATTGTCAAAATCAAATGAATATTTAATTAAAGTTCAGAGCAGCTGAAACATTAATTGAAGAATATTGTCAAAATCAAATGAATATTTAATTAAAGTTCAGAGCAGCTGAAAATTTTGAATTCGGAATTTAATTGAATTCATATTAATTAAATTTACGATATGAATTCAATTAAATTTCTTATTAATTTATATTTTTCTCTAATTAGTTTATATATAATTGCATTCTTTATTTCACTTTAAAACAAAGGTTTGAACTTGGTTAAATTTTGATTCTTGACAATACCTCCAAACTTTAATTTAATACGATTGAAGTCTAAGTTTTAATTTTTATTAAAATAGAATTCTTAATGGTACATTGTTGGTTGAACACCACATACATATACCAGTGTCATTTAGAATGAAAAAATTGTAAAAAATTTACGCAGTTTGCAAGTATGACAATTTTATTCATAAAATTTACGCTTATAACAAAGTTTTGGAGTTAAAATTTCACTCAATAAAAATTAAACCTTCTAGGCTAATCAAGAAGATTATAGTATAAATGAAGACCTTATTAGTTAAGGATAAAAATCCAGATGAATTCAATAGTGAGAATAATTCCAAGTAGGGTGTCCAAGTTGGAGCTATTCTAGGCTAAAATTCTGGGTAGGCCAAGTTACAGATGGGTGTTGCTCTCACATTAAATTTTGTAATAAAAACTCTAATAAGCTTTAAGAGTTGTAGGGTACCCGACATGATGGAAACACGGTTCAACCAAATTGGAACAAGTCTTTCTAGTACTATTATTATTACACTTTTTCATCTCCATCTACAGCAATTACATATGATAATCAAGAACAAAAATTTGTTATAATACAAAATATAATTAGCAAATATGTAAAAAAATAACCATATATATATAGTCAACATTTCAAAACACCATTTCTCACCTTTGACGGAATGTGGAACACATTTGTGAGGGAACCATTGTTAAGCGTAGTTAATGATTTAATGTCAAAAATAACTAATCAGTAATCTTATTAATAAAACGATGAGTTCAGTAGTTCAATATAGTAAAACTATGAAAGTTCAGGCTTTCAATGTGATAAAATAATTGTTTATAGGCTTTATGCATAAAACTCTGAAAGTTTAGAACCCTTAAAATGAGTTACGGTAAAAGTTTTGTGCTATGTATGATTTATTTAGACCAAATGCTTTTACTTTCAAACTTGTCAAAATGTTTGAGTTTTAGTACATACTTTTTTTGTGCTCAAATACAAAATCCACTCCCAAGGATCAGTTTCATCGGCTAATAAAAATTAATTGTTGATACATGTACAAATATATTTGTTTAACAGTCACTAATACAACTATTAGTTGGATTTATACTGTTTAATTTTTTGTAACATATATCAATTATCAAAAAAAAAAAAAAAAAATTCACAAGTGTTTTCGCCCTTACAATGATCATCTCTTGGCTTTGGCACAAACTTTTTTTTTATGAAAATGGAAAATTTCATATATTTTGAAATGTAGAGTACATTAAGATTGATACATTGGTAATAAAAACTAGACAAATCAAACAATTTTCTTCTACCATAATCGAAATACCACAATCTCACCATATTGGGGGATAAAAAAAAACATACTACAAAAGCAAGAGAAAATAAACCAGGTGATAGATTATAGAAAAATCCCTTAATGGATCCGGATCTAAGATAAAGAAGGTTTGGCTCTAACCTGGATCTTTGTAAAACAAAAGAAGTTAGACACCGGTAACCTTTGGATTAGGCTCCTCCAATGCCTGAGTCAGTTTTGTGAATCAAGGATATAGAATAGTCTGTGACCTGTCGTGTTGATTGTTAGAATGCCCTTTTTATAGAGCTTGTAGCAGAGTCTATCGTGGTTATGGATTACCTCAGGTGTTATTCTCAAAGTCCTCCTAGGAGACAATATACTAGAGTCCTATATGACGTCTATCTCAGACTCTAGTCAGGATACGTCTCTTTTGTGGGAGATGGTGTTTAGAGAGGAGTCTGCCTGACTTTCCTTCTAGAACATTCTATTAGTTATAGATCCGTTCGTACGGACCTGGTCTCGTAAACTAGCCCCATTACTTGCAGTTAACGGATGCAATATGTTGTCCTCGCACATCCAGCACTCTTACGACTGGATGTCATCATAGATAGAATTAGATTTTGTGAAATCTCTCCTTAATGTGTGGAGAGGGATTCAATTAAATATATATGAGTTCTGTACAGAGGGAAATTATAAGTACACTCCTATACAGTTTATAATTTTGCAATTATATACAATATATATAATACACTCTATTACTCCCCCACAAGTTGAGATGGGGTGGAAACCACAGGCAAATTGTCTCTCAACTCTTGAAACCGACGCCCGGGAAGGGGCTTAGTAAGGATGTCCGCAATCTAATCATCTGTCGAGATGTACCGAACCCGTAGCTAATTGGAGGCGACCCGTTCGCGAACAAAATGGAAATTAAGTTCTAAATGCTTAGCGCCATTGTGAAAGATCGGATTGCCGTGAGGTAAGTAGCACTGAGATTGTTACACCACAAGGTAGGTGCATGAACCAGAGGAAACTTAATTTCAATAAGAAGCATGCTAAACCAAGAAAGCTCAGAAGTGGTGGTGGCAAGGGCACGGTACTCAGCCTCTGTAGAAGAGCGAGAGACCGTGCGTTGCTTACGTGACGCGCCAAGAAGTAAAATTTGTGCCATGAAAAACACCAAAACCTAAAGTAGACCGTCGATAATCAACATCTCCTACCCAATCAGAGTCAGAAAAGGCATGAAGCTGTATCTGGGGTTGAGGTTGAAACCGCAAACCAAAAGAAGCCGTAGCTTTGAGGTAGGGCACAATCAGTTTCAAGGCCTGCCAGTGAGACTGTGCAGGTGCATGTATGTGCTGAGCAACCTTATGAACAGCAAAGGCAATATCAGGATGGGTGATGGTTAGATATTGCAAACTACCAACCAAACTCATGTAGGCCGTAAATTCATATGAAGGAGATCCCGAGGCACTAAGGCGATCCAAAGAACTGGCCGATGCATCTACAGGTTTGGAGGCAAGCATATGGGCTTTAGACAACACATCCATAACATACTTCTACTGTACCAAGAATAAAGACCCATCATGCCAAGACATCTCAATACCCAAAAAATATTTGGCAGGCCCCAAATTTTTTATAGCAAACTGAGATTGCAGATAAGTGATCAAGGAAGCCGACTGACCCGAGTCATAACCCAAAACTAGTAGATCATCAACATAAATCAAGTAGAAAAGAACACAGCTACACTTACGCATAAAATACAGAGAAAAATCAGCCTGAGAGCAAGTAAAACCATAAGCCATTAGTGCCTATGTAAGATGCCTGTGCCATATCCTAGGAGACTGTTTGAGCCCATATAGAGACTTGCAAAGGGGACAAACATAAGTGGGAAAGGACTTATCTGCAAAACCAAGAGGCTGAGTCATATAGACTGGTTCATCTAGATCCCCATGTAGAAAAGCGTTGGAACCACCCAAATGTGAGATGGACCAAGAGAACGAAATTATAAGAGAGAGAAGCAACCGAATAGTGGTCGGCTTGACAACATGGCTAGATGTGTTATGGAAATCTATACCAGGGCGCTGGTGAAACTGTAAGCGCCGGAATTTTTTGGACTTATAAAAAAAATCCAGCGTGTCACATGACTGTAATTACAGTCGTACGACTGTAATTATGGAGCAGGTACAGTAGCCCATACCTATGAAACAGAAAATTAGGGGCTAATGTGAGAGCAATTAATGCTCACCCCTTTGCAGCAAGAAAGCAACAAAAATAAAAGGAAGGAAGAGAAAGGGCTTTTTCATCTGGTCTTTGAAATTAGGGAGAGAATTTGATAGAGAAAAGAGAGAAAAAGGGAAGGAAAAGAAAACTAACACAAAGCTCATTTTTTTTCCTCCTCATTTTTTTTTTAATTCTTAAGTGTTAAAGTTAAAACTTGTTAGAAATCATAGGTTAATAACTTGACACTTAAAGCTCAATCAATTCCAAACCTTAAACTTAACAAAATACGTGACATTTTGGAGATTTTGGGACTTGACTTGCAAATCCTTAGCTCAAAGGAAAATAGGTGATTTGGAAGTGATTAGATGTTTCCAGCAGTCATTCCTACGGTGGATCAGCGCCATAAAGGTAAGCATACTCCAAACCTTCATTTTCTTGCGTCTTCTGGGTGATTTGGTGTGTTTTGGTGCATAAAAACTCAATTTTCGGGCTTGCTATTTCTGGATATCAAGAACAGTCGTACGACCGTTCTTGAGTTGAAGAACAGTCGTACGACTGTAATTACAATCGTACGAGTGTTCTTGATTTCCCGCTCCTTTAAACTTTGTTTGAATAAAATTTTGGTGAAATCCTGCAATTGGAAGGATTACAGTCGCACGACTGTAATTACAGTCGTACAACTGTAGTTACAGTCGCACGACTATAACATCCGTCCAGGGGCAGAATTTCCAGATTAATCCATAAAAATTTCTAAAAATCCATAAAAATTCAGAAAATTAGAAAATCATCAAAAATGAATTTTGTTATGTGCATTCACAACCTTAGATTTAATTTTCAGTGTTATTACATTTAAAACAATACAACAACGGAGACCCGATTCTCCCGAAAACCGACCCACCTCACATGAATAATTAAATTAAACCAGAAAAATGTTTTCAAAACGATTTTCTCACAAAACCAAAATACAGGGACGTTTCAAAATGTTTTCCAGGTCTAATCTGGCCAGCTTGCCGAGCCGACCTGGTTATCCCCCTAAAAGCATACCCCCGAATCCTAAATTCCCAGTTCTGTCATGTTTGAGTCCTATTTGTGGTGTGCTGTAAACTATGCTAACCCTCTATTTTGTAGCATTTAGTTAGTTTTATTTTTATTTTTAGTGTAATTAATAGATAATCCGTGTATTTTAGGTCACTGTATTTTTCTAGATAAATCGTGTATTTTAGGCGTTTGTAAAGTGAGGTTGAGATTTTTTATTTTTATTCGATCGGGTTGTAATAATTTAATTATTTATTGCTTTACTTTTATTTTATGTGTATGTGCACTGTGTGATCTATTTTCATAAAATTGACTTTAGATTTATAAAATGCCTTCAAAGAACATTGGCCGTATTTATTTTAATTAGACACGAAATAAGGGACTTGTCCGGACCTAGATCTCTGGATGGTGTAGCGGCCGTTCGTCTGGTTCAGCTACGCTATAAATTTCTCGGTTGAGCTGAGCCGGGTGGCGACTCCTATATTATTCATCGAGACTTAGGTCTCGATTCTTTTATGAAGTAATTAATTTCCCAAAGATGAATTTTATTATAAAAACCCCACGCGAGGGAGGGTTGCCCGATCTCGAGGCTCCCTTCCAATAGAGTCCACGTTCCGTCGAAAACGTCATCCGCTCACAGAAACCCATTTGCAACTAAATGTGCCTCATACTGCTCAATAGAGCCATCTGCTTTAAGTTTAGTTTTGAACACCCATTTGCATCCAATAACATTCTGGGCATTAGAAGCAGGAACCAATTCCCAAGTTCCTTTTGAGACCAAGGCAGAAAAGTCTTCCCCCATAGCTTGGCGCTAATGTGCACTTTTAGAGGCTTCTGTAAAGCATGTAGGTTCAGTAGGTAACACTGAAGTATTAAACATCTTGGGAGGAGGAGGTAATTTTCCTATCTGTTGCCGAGTAAACATTGGGTGAGCTGGAGGTGATTTCGGAACCACAGGAGTAGGAGATAGCTCAGCAGAGGAGATAGGAGCATTAGAGGTATACCGGTGAGGGTTCTCGGGTGGGGGATTCCGGGTGAGGAGGATCTCGGCTTTGGGGGGTTATCGCTGTTGGGATTTTTCACCGGAAATCACTCGATAAAAGCAGAAGAACGCGATGATTTCCTCAAATCCGTGCCCAGGAGCAATTGAAATGGAAATTGTAAAACAAAAAAAAATAATAGAAAGAGATAATTCTCTTACCGGGAATATCTCTTTCAGAGATGGATGAAGACTGCAGGAATCAATGCAGAGTCCCTCCTCGTTCACGTACACGAACGCCTAACGAATACCACCCGTGCTAGCGTCGGAAAAACACGAACTATGGAGAGGAGAGGCTTGTGAATTTCGGCTATGGTGTGTGCTGCCTCTTTTTGGCTGAATTCCCCTAGGTTAAAAACCTGGGTTGGCCGAATTCCCTCAGGGAATTAAGGCCCAGCTTAGCTCATTCATTTTGTGTGGGCTTCCTCCTTTTAATTTAGGCCCAATCTTATTTTAGTTAATTTGGTTTAAATTAATTTCAAGCCCAACTTTAATATACCCATGTATTTAATATATTGCTCCAAGTAATATATTATTTACATTTATATTAAAGTTAGTTTGACCAATTAATTTAATCCATCAAATTAAAATTAGATCTTCACAAAATAAAATCATATGTAAACCTATACATATGAATATTTCCACTTAGGAAATAATTTCATAATTAATCTAATTAATTATGAAGAGCCAATTGAATATATTAATTTTATTATTAGGATCAATCCAATTGATCTTTATAATATAATTAATATATATATACCTCTCTCTCCAGAGTGTATACTCCAAGCATACATGTGATTCCTTAAGTCGGTGTTCAGTAGCTCAATGTGTACGATCCCGTGGGCCCATCTTTATGTTGGCAGCGGGCCTTTAGCCCACAGACTGCAGTTGGGCTCTAGCAAGCCACTACAGCCCCCAATTAAGATGGAGATGGCAGTCTAACTGTTATCATAACTCTGTAGTTTAAACTTGTACATCCCATGTCATTGATATCGGTGTCCAACACAGAGGCATGGATTGATCACCCTCTTTTATGTCGGACATTAACTTGATCCCGAATGCACTGAAGCTCACAAATAAGTTCCCACTTGTTTGGGTGTAGCCACACTCTTATCAGTCACATTCATCAAGAGGCCGGTGATATCTTCCCAGTGGACTACTGGGTGACAAATTCCTTCTGCATATCCATATCATTACCATTCTAAGTGACATACCCGAAAGTACCCATACTTGGCACCCTATTACAAGCCCTTTAAGCGTACCCCTAAGTACATGACCTCACATGTAATACCATCACATGGTCAGGTCAAAAGATCCATACAAGTACTACACGAGAATCACTTGTGATACTATACCATATGGATTTCTCGTTTAGTGGATCTACCCAGTACCATGCCCCTTAAGCATGTACCGATTAACTTGGTTGACATTCCATGTCCAATGACCGGTAAGACACCGCCATACAACCAGGTTAATGATAGTCTCTTGTTCCATTCATTCCCATGACTGGAACAGACTACGGATCTATTTATGGTCATATCATTTACCCTATCCATGGTCTTACTGCCAAGTACATGACACTGGTCATCATGGATATGGATATGTCCATTGGATACTTCATTTGATATATTGCACAAGATAAATATAATAAATGAATTAATGCCTTTATTAATAATACAAATAAGTATAATACATAAATCCAATTAATGTATGATACAAATACAAGGATCAATGCCTCGGGACTAGGGCATATCCAACAATCGCAGGCGAGCAGCAGGTTTGAGAGGTAGGGATGAAAGGAAGGCGAGAAGGTGAGGGTGGGAGTTCGCTGGTGGTGGTCGAGGCCGAGAGGAAGGCTGGTCAGTTGGGGCTGCTGGAAGAATATGGCAGGACGGCAAGCACGTGGGAGAAAGGGGCGGATCATGGGAAGCCGAGCTGCACAGCTTCAAAAATGGGAACACTTGCTCATAAAAAATAACATGATGTGAGAAGAAAAATTACTTGGAAACAGGATCAAGACATTTATAGCCCTTATGAATTTTACTATAGCCCGGAAAAATGCATTTCCGAGAACAACATTGAAGCTTATTGGAAGAATATGGACTCAGCCATGGGTAGCAAAGACAACCAAAAACACGAAGCATAGAATAATCAGGGTGATGATGGAATAGGATGTGATATGGGGTCGAAAAGTGCAGCACTTGTGATGGCATGCGATTAATTAAATACACAGCTGTATCAAAGGCATAAGTCCAAAAATTCATAGGCAATTTAGCACCATTTAACAAAGAAAGACCCGTTTCGACAACATGACGGTATTTCCTTTCCGCTGCCCTATTCTGTTCAGGGGTATATGGACAGGACATCCAATGTTGAATACCATGCTCAACTAAATAGGATTTCATAGCAACAAATTCCCCCCCCCCCCATCAGACTGAAAGATTTTAATAGGGCGACCAAAATACTTCTCAACAACAGATAGGAGTTTAATAAAGGTACTGAGCACTTCAGATTTATTTCTCAAAAAATATATCCAACAATATTTACTAAAATGATCATAGAACAAAATGTAATAAAGAAAACCATCATCAGATTCAACGGGCGCAAGGCCCCATAAGTCAGAACAAATCAAATCCAATGGTCCATCAATAACAGTATCAAAAACAGAAAATGGTAATTTATGACTCTTACTGACTGCACAAATAGAACAAATATTACGCTCACAACTAGACAAAAATTGAATATTATTATTACGAAGGACACAATTAATGACTGGAGTAGCAGGATGCCCAAGCCTCGCATACCAGGTGGCCAAAGAAGTGAGGTGCGACTGGATGGACGGTGGAGCACTAGATGGGATGACATACATGCCATTTTTATTCTAGCCTCGAAGTATCACCTATTTTGAATTCAGGTTCTTCACAAAAAAAAAAAAGAATCGAAAAACTCGATAGAAACATCATTAGCACGGATTAGAGCACCAATAGGAATTAAATTAGACTTGGAATCAGGAACATGTAAAACTTGAGACAATTTTAAAGGATTAATTGAAGTGGACAGCAAAGTAGACCCAACATGAGCAATAGGGAGGCGGGAACCATTACCTAAGTGGACCTCTTCCTGCCCGAAGTACTCAGAATGCAGGTTAAGTTGTCCTAAGTCCGAAGTGAGATGATGTGTAACCCCGCTATCCATGATCCATTGGGGTTCGGTTGGGTTTATGGTTGTGTGGTTGGAAGTTAGTGGGTTGGTGGACCTCTGTTGATTGAATTTTGGGGAGGGGCATTGGCGTGCATAATGACCCATACCTCTGCAATTGTGACAAGTTACGGTGGCCACATCTACTAGAGCATATTGGCTTTGCTGTCCCTGCTGTTGGCGAGCAAAATTAGACCCATAAAACTGATTCTGACCAAAAAATTACTGCTGCTATTGTCCAGAAAACGGCTGCTGCTACTGCCGCCTATAGCCTTGGCCGGATTGGCTGTGCTGTCCCTGCTGGTGTCATCCACGGCCCCTGCATCTACCACCTGAACTACCTGTACTCGGCTGTCTCACCATGAAGTGAGCTGTTGGAGTATTCAACTCTTCTTTCAGCAATTTTTCTTTCTTCAAATGCTTTCCTCCGTTAATAACAGTCCAAACAAATCATCAAACGAGATTGAACGCGATCCAAATGTTCTAAAAACATCTCTAAAGGGGCCTCTAAGACCATACAAAACTGCATCTACTAAATCTTCCTCTGACACAACATATTGTAAAGCCGCTAAACGATCCACAATTAATTTAGCACGTTGCATATATTCTGAAATTGACTCAGTATTCGAGTTAATCAATGAGTGTAACTGTTATTTCAAATCCCTAACTTGTGCCCTAGACCCCGACGCATAAGTATTCTCTAATTTAAGCCAGGCTTCACGAGCCGTCTTAACACCAATAATTTGCAGAAGTATTGAAGGGGAGAGAGAGTTGAGAATCCAACTTCATACCTGTTGATCTTTCTGAAACCAGAGTTGATAGGCTGGATTAAGATCATTGTTAGCAAGTCTCTCGGCTAGAGTTACTGCCGTACCATCAACGTGACCGATCAAACCGCACCCTGCGAGCATCGGCATAATTAGGGTTCGCCATAGGACATAAATGTTGGGGTCCGACTTTAACAATAGCTGATGGGAGAAGGTGGGCATCGCGGCTGCCCAAAGCTGGAACCGATGGATTCAGCCATGGTGGAGGCGGTGGTGGAGCTGGTGACGGAACCGGTGGAGGCCATTGTTTCGGCAAAGAGAATTAGGTCGGCTAGGGTTTCAGCTGTTAGGCCTAGAGAGGCTTTGATACCAAGATAGAATTAGGTTTTGTGAAATCTCTCCTTACTGTGTGGAGAGAGATTCAATTGAATATATATAAGTTCTGTACAGAGGGAAATTACAAGTACACTCCAATACAGTTTATATACAATATATATAATACTCTTTTAATCATAAGGTATAATAAAAGACAATAAAACAACATTGCAACCTACATTTTGTTAAACTCCACTTTACGTTATCGAAGACCCACAGCCATAAGAAGTGCATAACACTAAGCAGTTTTACAGATTTGGATAAATTTTACTTAAAATGGATAGATATAGGTACTGCGATATAAAAATCGACATGTATTTTTAACTAAGAGCAGATAACGACGAATCAAGTAGAAAAAAAACGATCAAAGTAGTGTTGTATTGCAGCAAATTTACAACTGAGGAAGAAAATTAAAATTGATCTGAAAAAAAATTTCAGATATTGATTATTTCACGCAAAAAAGAAACCACACAGAAACTGAAGGAAAAAAAAAAAAAAAGGAAAATGGTGGAAGAAAGAAACTTGGACCAACCTTCCTGCAACTGACCTTTGAATGTTGTTACAATGTGTAACATAGGCAACAATCAAGCGCGCCGCATCATTCAAGTTATTTTAGCAAATTTTGGTATGTGGATAAATATGTTAGATAATGCGGTGTTATTTATTTCCTCTCGTGAGGAGCATATAGGAGTGCACACGGTCGGTTAACCGGTCCATGTGGATTTTTATAAACGGTTAACCGGTTGAACAGTTTTTTTAATTTACTAACCATACACTGTCCATTAAATTCGGTTAACCATTAGTCGGTTAACCATTAATTTCGGTCGGTTAACCATTTCTTTACGCTTAACCTTTTACGAAATAGACATTATGATTTTGCTAAATTTATAATATTTGAAACATCAAATAAATAGACCATAAATCTCAAATGTCAAATAAAAATATAAAATTACAAACCATAGTCTTATTTATTAATTAAAATAACACTTTAACCATAAACTCCAATAATTAAAATATTAATAAAAAATTTTTTCCAAACATAGAAATTGTTGTACAAGATCAAACATTAATTAATAAAATTGTTTTTCGCTATTCGTTTTTCAGTGAGTGTGAAATTAAGAATTAAGAGGAGATGAGATTGGAATGAAGTGCCCGAGACTACTTGGTATTGTATAGTAAGGAAATAAAATCACATCATAGGCCCAAATGTTTCACTTATTATTCATATTATCTGTATATGTATAATTACATAATTTTTTAAGAAAAATATTTGTTAAAAGTGGGTTAACCGCGATTCCACATGGACTTTCGGTGTGAAAATCTAAACCTAAAGCGTAACCGTTAATTTCTAAAAATAATAACCGTACACTAGCCTATCAATTTCGGTTAACCATATTTTTCACTCGGTTTCGGTTCAGTTTCACGGTTTTTCGGTTTGTTTTGTGCACCCCTACACATATCAACATTGCACAATCAGAAACTAAACCCACCAATGTTGTTCAAAAAGAAAACAATCCAAGTGCACATTATGACTGCTCTAATATGCTAACTTGGGAGAATTAATTTTCTTAATTTCATTTATCAATAAGTACATATGAGTAATAATTGTATATATTTGTAATACAAGAAAAAATACAATTAATTTAAAAAAAAAATACCACGATGAAATAATCTGTCAATATATATATGGATTCATCCTTCTCGATCCATAAAATTTTTGGCCACATCATAAGCTAAGTTCAAATATTGTCCAAATCTCTCTAAATCAAGCTTAACATCTTGTTCCTTCAAATATATGTCCATAATATCAGTGGGCCATCCATTCCCTTTAGCCTGCAAACCATGTGGGTCCCTCAGCAATATACTCTCCTTCCCGTATTTTTCTACTAAACTACTTTCTTCCGCTCCAATTCTATACTCCATGTACTCTAATTCCAATCCCATTCCTACCCTTCCAAAATACACTTCCGATGCCCATTCTGCCCCTACCGGCACCACCTGCACAAACACCGCCCCTGGCCGGAGAAACAACGAGTGCGTAAGCGCCGCTCCGTGCACCCCTACCATCGCGTGACTCGAATTAATCACCCTATACAATTCCTTCAATGCGCTATTTGCACTCGGTTCGAAAACAATTACATCGAATCCAATTTCTTCCATCGTTTCTATTACTTGGTTTTGATTTATGATTACGCGTCCGATACTGCCATTACGGCTCGCTAGTAACAGCCTGGGTTTGTTCGATTTTGGAATCGGAAGGTTCGGATTGAGGGCTTCATTGTTTTGATTGTAGGCTTTGTCCAATAGGGACCTGAAATCGATGAATGTTTTCGAATTTGGGATTAGGGTTTGGTTAATGGTCATGAATCCATGTGAAATTAAACCCAAGGTTGCAGATGGGAAGCAATGGGTGTTGGTGTCGTTGAGGGTTATAATCGGGTGCTTCGTGAATGATAGTAACAAATCTTTGTACTTGTCAACCCACCAATCACGAGCTTCCGATGCGACCAGGATGAAGTCTTGTTCATGTGGGAACATTGTATTGACGGTAATAAATAGAGGGATGAAGCCATCATCAAAATCATGGAAGAAGTTTCCGGTGTACCCTCCCGCGCTGATTACTAGGGCTGGAAAACTGTGGCGTATTTGGCATTGTGGGCTTTGTGGGCCTGACTTGATGGTTAGTTCTTGGATTTGGGCCATGATGGAGGGTTCGAATTTTCGGGGATAAGGCTTGATTTTTTCTTCCATGAAAACCGGAGCAACAGCGGAGTTGGTGGGACCTACAACGAAGAAAGTGGAGATTGTGGGGTCCATCGTAGTTGTAGCGTTGACAAAGCAGAGATCGTAACTCAGGTGGGTGCGGTCGCAGGTGATTCGACCGCCGGCCGAAGATTGTGATGCTTGGTTGGGAAAAAGGTCCCAACGTACCGTATACCAATTTCCACGTGGCCTTTCTGTGAATAAAATGATAAAAAAGTAAAATTAGGTCAAAATAATTAGTTGATCCTATTTTCGTTTAATTTTAAAAATCAACCAACACATCGAACAAACTATATTACTCTTTTTCTTTCATTTTATCTTTTCCTTGCTTGAAAATTATTTTGAAACAATAAGGTATAAATATGCGGGTGTGAACAAGTTGTATAATTTTATTGGGTCATGGTTATTTAAAAACAAAATTAATTTTAGTGGGTCATGATACATAAGTTAAGAATACATAATAATACTAATTAAAATCGATTTGAATGTAATAATTAACTAATTACTTGTACTAGTGTGTTCAAGTTTATTTTTGTTTCAATCAAAAAAAAAATTATGATAAAACTTATTGAAAAAGAGATTTAGCTTTTTTTAATTTGAACAACATTGAACTAATTAAAACAGGGTAATTTACAAAAATATTACTTTTTTCAATAATCATATCAGATACACGTTTGGTCCAAAATCTCTCAAAAATACGTCTAAAAGTAAGTACAATTTCTATTTTACGTTCCAAACATTTCTCAATTAGTTTATCTTATTTTCTCTTTCCTCTTTTATTATTTAAACATTATTTTTTTATTTATCTCTCAAACCGTTCACATTTTCGATATTCTGCTTTAGCAAGTTTTTTTTCGTTTCTTTTTTATCTTCGAATTGATATCCATATATATATATATTATTTTTTATAATCAGAAATATATCATAAATATATCGATAAACAAACATTAATATAACTCTTTCTGCAGTTGTAATACAATAAAATGTATCAAAAATATATCACCAACTTTACATAAAAAACATTATAAACAACACAATTCAAGAAAATTACAAACAAACAACATATACAAAACAACACTTTAGAAGGTATCAAAAAATGTATCACCAAAAATGATAAAAGTACCATAAAAAGTATCAAAAATGTATCAGAGTTGTATAAGAATTATATTAAAAATTTATCAATAAGCAGACATTGGTTCAATATAATTTATTTTGTATTTTTTTTCTATGGTTAGTCTTTATTTAGCTTTCATGACAATAATAAAAAAAATCAATTTAAGTGATTCTTTATAACAGATAAAACATGTAAAATTAATACATAAAACACAGTACGGAAGTATCAGAATTATATCATAAATGTATCAGAATTGTATCATAAAGTATCATTAATGTATCAGGATAGTGTCAAAAATTTATAAGAAAATATCAACAAACTGACAATAATACAATATACTTTCTTTTATACTATTTTTCTATGGTTAGCTTTTATTTAGCTTTCATAACAATAAAAAAAACTAGTTTAGTTCCTCAATACATATAAAATCATTTTTGATACAATTCTGATACATTTATGTACATTTTTAATAAAATTTTGATACATTTCTGAAAATAGGAAAAAAAAAATCCGAAAAGATATATAAATATGGGTCTCGTTTTCAAGAAAAAAAAAGATGATAAAAATATTCTAAAATGGCATGGTAAAAAAATTAACGAATTGAGAAATAAATAACAAAATTGACAATCAATTGACCGTATTTCAAGAATGTCACTGTGAATGCATAAAACAAAAATCAAAATTGAGGGTTTTTTTTTTTTTTTTTGGTAATTGCCCTTAAAATAAGATGTAAACGCAATTGAAAATAACAAAACTAGCAAATTAAATTTAAATTTTCAATGGATATTACTAGGAGATTTAACAACCAAAAATAATAAAGGGTACTCCTACAACTTTAGAATGTTAATTAATGAAAATCAAAACTAATTTAACTTGACAACTTAATAAGTTTGTTAGTTCAAAACTAAAGAAATAATTTTAAGAAAAATTAAGCAGAAAATTACAGGAAAATATTTTAATGTAATTAATAAAGGAAAGGTAAAAAGGTATTTTAGGCATTGTCAATGGATTAAAAATGTGTTACATTGGTGAAAGAACATGAGGCACCGATGTATTTACCCTAAATAATGTTTAATTTGTTCATCCTAAAATTTAAATACAAAATAAAATTAATTTGATAAAAATGTGTTGATTTTCTGGGGAAGAGTAGAAGATATATAATGTTTAAACTTGAAAGTTGATAAAAGAAAAAAACAAAAAAGAGTAATAGAATCTCTTCTTTCTCCTTAATTTATATTGGGTTCTTCCTTTTAATTGTTTGGATTCTTTTGTTTTTGGCTTTCGTCTCTTATTATCCTTCACGTTTTTATTACAATAGTCTTAACTAAAATCCAATAATTAATTAGCTAGAATTAAAAAAAGTACCTGTTGGGATATAATTGATATTCACATGAAACTTAAAGACAGAGGAAATGGAGATATGAAGAAGAAGCAAAACAAAGCATGAAACGAAGCACCACAGAATCAACATCCCTCCTTTTGAAATATCCCTTCTTTTCTTATTATGCATCCTCATCTCCATCCTTATTTGAAACACACAAATTTCTAAAATATATAGTTACAGAAGAATATTGGGGGGGAAAGAGAAAATTAGGTGATAATACTGATAGTGATGATGCTTTATTTCTCCTGATTTAATACCTTACTAAGCATGTGAGCTTTACTTGGAAATTCATCTATTAAATTAAATTAATTTATGTGTCCTAAAAAGATCAACAAAATATAAGTCGCATGATTTTATTAATTCTAGAATTGGTTGAATTAATTATGCAATATTTTTGGCATGGGATCAGTCTCTTTCAAAACTTAGCTACTTTGGAGGCTTCCATGCCTCATCAAGAATCTCATCATTCTCTCTACTATTATTATTTGTTACTGCACTTTCAGTAGATTAAATATTTCTTTTTAGGAATATATACATAAATATCTCAACCGCTTCTTTACCAAAATTTGAATTTCTTTACGTTTGAAACTTGATTATCAAAAGAAAAAAAATATATGTATGTATATATATATTAGTAAGTATTCAGTCTTTTTTTTTTTTTGGTTTTTGAGAATGAAAGATGAGATATATTGATTAAAACTTGGTTTAATGCCAAAATGTGTTCAACAATAGCAGGAGGAAAACCAAAACAATAGGCGTAGAAACAAAAAGACCTAACCTTTACAAAACAAATATGTTGGCGGAACGGAAGTATTGAATCTTTTAAGTTATAAAAATAACACCAAACCAAAAAAGGAAAAAAGAAACCAAAACCGAAAACTTTTCGAAAATGCCCTAAAAACAAAAAAATCTCATTTTTGAGGCCCTAAATGACTTTTTTGGCCAAAAAGCAACGGACCACATAGCATAAGCTTTGAATTTTGATCGTTGGCCCGTTTCCAATAAAATTAGGATCCGAAAACAAAAAAAAAAAACCGACAACTGCAACTTGAACTTAATTACGGTTGTGCCATTTCTCCAAGAACAACAAAGCTTGTTCTTCAATTGCATCATCCAGTTAAGATTATTCACAAGTTCAGAAAATTTTAAAATCATTGAACAATTACAATTGTTGTTTATATTGAAAGCAATAACCATGTTTATAAACATATTCATTTTGTCAAATATGTGACTGATTTTCATATATGAGTTTTACATTAATAATTACTAATTGCATGTCAAAATTGGGTTATTTTACTTGAATTTTGATGTTTATTGTGTTGACTCTTTAAAAGTATTAGTACATTATATTGTATTGTTTAGAGGGAGCGTAATTTTTTTGGTTGATTTGCTGTTAACTTATATATTCAATTCAGTGTAGATTATATATTGAAAGCAATAACCATGTATATATTCAACTATGGCTGCTATAGGTAGAATGTGGATGTCTGAAAGTTTGGCTAGTGGATTGCCTTATGCACGATTTATTAATAGGGTTGAGGAATTTATCAAAAATGCAGACAATAAACCTATTTTTATGAATGGGAAAGAAGTGAAATGTCATTATCAAAAGTGCAGTAATCGGTTCTTTCAATACGTGCATGATATTAGCCTGAATTTGTACAAGATTGGATTTGTTGCTAATTATTTTGAATGGATTCATCAAAGGGAACCTGTTGTCAACAGTAGTTTAAGGCTACCCGAAGATCATACATATCAGGAGGACTATGCTCATCATAATGACCCAATGAGCTCATTCCATTAAATGATCTATGATATTATTGGTCCTCAATTTCCTACACAGGCAATTGAAGAAGTGTCTAATCCAAAATCAAAGTGTTTCTTCGACTTGCTCAGTTCATTAGATGAGGAACTATAGCCTGGGTGCTAGAACCATTCTGTTTTCTCGATGGCCCATCTATTGAATATAAAATTCAAGAATCATTTGTTTGATAAGTGTTTTGGCTATTCTTGCTGCAATGAAGGAAGGGTTACAGCCCGATAAAAAATTATCGGAGAGTTTTATGTGATGGAAAATGGTGCAAGGATTTGTCTGCTTGTTGAAAAAATAAATTGTTGTCCACAAGGATGTATGTTATTTTGGCGGGAGGATAAAGATTTAAGAGATTGCAGGTTCTCTGGAGCAGTCATGGTATAAACAAAAAAGAGGTTCAAAGAAGCATAAGCCAATTCCATACAAAAGGATGTTTTACTTCCCTCTGACTCCTAAACTGGTGCTTTTAATATTGTGTCTTGGCTTATTAGGTCTTAAAATCTTATGCTTTGTTAAGTTGAGTAATGTCTTCATGACCTACCTTATATATTTCTACACTGGTATGACTATGTTTACTGATATATGTCTACATAAGTCATATGGCAATCAATCTACTATCTAGTTGTACCAAAAGCTTATTGTCATTCAGTTTTGGGTTTTTTCTAAGTTATCTGATCTTTCTAAAAATTGTTTTAGTATTACAACATGCTTAATATATCAATAAGGATCATGTTATATTTGTGAATATGAAATCATGAGGAATTGAACTTTATTTGTGTATTGCATAGACAACATTTCTTAGTCGAGTACCAACTACTCATGATTTTTTTGCTTACAACCATACGCTTTGTCACGACAGAAAATCTTAGGTTAATGAATGTTCTTAAGCAATTCAAGTAACAACCGGTCATATTCTCATATTTATTTTGTAAATTTTTAGTCAATCTACTAAATTCAGAATGGTATCTGTAATTCTGGATTGGAAGCTATGTTTATCACAGCATAATAGACTGAAATTTCTGATTTTATTCTTCTTTGTGTATGTGACTATAAGCTAAGAAAACCCTCAATTTTTATCTTGTTATCTTAGTTTTGTGCTGATATCTCATTTAGCTTTTCATTTGGTTTACTTGACAGAGTATAATTGAAAATAAACTATATATTTGCATTATTGTTACAACACATTTAGGATCATAATTTGTTTAGTACTTAAGTTTTTGAAAATATGGTTAGATTAGCTTAAGTACCTTCAAACTGCTTGACTTCAATCTACAAGTTCTGCATATAACAAACATTGTATGTGATTAATTGACAACTCATCTTTCATTAACAATGTTCAGCTATATATGTGACCAATTAATGTTCATGTCATTTGCAGGATTTGTAATTTTAGCCCATTTTGTTTATCAAGGCTATTTATACATATGCAAGAGGAATAACTTCGTTCAATATTTGCAAACATTGAAAATGAAACAAGAAAGAGTAGTTGGCTTATTGGATGATTATTAACTTGTTGGAGGCCTTTGTAAAAGGCGTAGATGTATGGATTGGGTGATGCTGCACACATTCACCATGGAGCAACTGCATCTCAGTATGCGTCTAGTTCAACTAGTAATGGGGCATCCAGTTCATCGGTAGCTTTCAATAGAGAATCTCATTTACAGTCACAATTAGAAAGGTTAGAGGAGACTGTTGTAAGCGCCAGAATTTTACTTCAAAAAAAAAAATGAAAAAAAAAAAAAATTACAGTGGTACGACTGTACTAAAAAAAAAAAATTACAGTCCTACGACTGTATGATCGGGGCAGGTAAGCCAACCCATACCTCAAAAGCTGAAAAAAGCAGAAGAAAAAAGGGGGATGAAAAAAAGAAAGAAAAACAGACAGACAGAGAAAAAGAAAAAAAAAAGAGAGAAAAAGAAAAGAGAAAGAAGAGAAAACCAAAGAAAAGGGAAATAATTCCTCAATCAGAATCCCTCAGCATTTGGAAATCTCTGAACCCAAATCTCAAACCCTAACTCAAGGAGAAAAGTCCGGATTTTAGTGGATTGGAGCGACGCCAGGGGTCAATCCTACGGTGGACGCACGCCAAAGAGGTAAACACTCCTTTTCCCCTCTCTTTTACAAGCTTTCTGGGTGATTGGTGTGCTTTTTCTGCATTTTTATCCATTTTTCTGCATTTCTGTTTCTGGAGATCAAGAACAGTCGTACAACTGTTCTTGAAATTGATGAACAGTCGTACGAGTGTTCTTGATTTCCAGGTGATTTTCTTTCCAGCTTGTTTTAAATAAGATTTTGGCGAAATCCTGAGTTTGGAGTGTTTACAGTCGTACGACTGTAATTACAGTCGTACGACTGTAGTTGAGTTTGCACGACTGTAATTTACAGTCGTACCACTGTCATTTCCAGAATCAGAATTTCACCTTTAAATCCCAAAAATTTCATTAAAAAATCCACAAAAATCCCCAAAAATCCCCAAAAATTCCCAAAAAATCCCAAAAAAATTAAAAAACCCCAAAAATCATCAAAATGAATTTTGTTGTGTGCATCACGATCATAGATTCAATTTTCAGTAAAATTACATTTAGAACAATTCAACGACGGAGACCCGGTTCTCCCGAAAACCGACCTACTTTAAATGAAAAAAAAAATGCATGTAAACAGGTAAAATTGTTTTCAAAAATGATTTTCCCACAAAACCAAAAATACAGGGACGTTTCAAAATGTTTTCCAGGTCTAACCGGACCGGCTAGCCGAGCCAACCCGGTTATCCCCTCAATGCAAGCCCCCAATTCCTGATTTCCCATTCTGTCTATTTGAGTCCAACTTATGGCGTGCTGTATATATTGTGCTAACCCTCTGTTTTGCAGGTTTTAATTTCTTTTTATTTTTATTTTGGATGTAATTTAATAGATTAAATCGTGTATATTAGGCGGTTGTATTTTCCTAGATTCTTGTGTATATTAGGCGCTTGTAATGTGAGGCGAGAGTTTTTATTTTTTTTTTATTCGATCGGGTTGTAATAATTTAATTATTTACTATTTTACCTTAATTTGCATGCGTGCTGCATGTCTATTTATTTCAATAAAATTGACT